>JAFJYI010000151.1:0-1200000 GCA_019022655.1 Acacia acuminata | reverse complement strand
AAAGATCGATTAAAATCTGATCAGAATTGCTGGGCCTGCGTTTTTGAGAAAATTGAAGGAGATAAGTGAAAAATCAACCTACCAAGGGAAAAAGGGTCTCTAGTGACTAGGATACCCTCTAGAATATCATTGTTGAGTTAAATGCGGTATTACCATTATAGGACAAACGTGATCACAGTACAGACGCCAACGTACCGACATCAACGACTAAGGTACGGACACGTACTGTAACACTAACTCTGATGTTTACTGTATACCTATATGTGATAGATATGTTCATAAACTGTGACTCTATTTTTAAAAGAATTGTTCATACATGTACAGCTTTATACGGGTTATAGTCATGATAACGCCGTTGAGTTTTCCTAGCGCGGAGGACACGATAGGCCATCGTGGCACCGTGAATAGTGCGGTCGTAATAACATTCATATGCGGTGGCGTGTTGTTATTACTTTTTATATGTGAATATAGCCGTAATGTCATGAGATAACTGTCATACATAACTGTACATGAACATGAGGTTAACCGTTACACGAGGTTCAATGGGTATTGAACCTCGGCTCTCCTTAGCTTCGGTTCCGGAGTGAACGGGATCGAGGACGAGGTAAGCGGCCGATGTAGGAGACGGCCGGGGAAGCCTTTTTGATTTGTACTTGAACAATGATAACATTTGGAAAATTTTGTATCATTAACAGCCAACTCTTACACTACGGTGGATGTTTATCGATTACTCTTCTAAATACTATTTACTTAGATGCTCTACTCGATCAAATAATTCTGAAAACGCTTAGAAAATTGGGATGTTACACAAACAATGCAACGTTCGAAAGGCATAAAATAAGCATTTCAATCGATCAAGAATGAACAGAGATAACCATAAGGATAAGAATGTTTCGCAGGCTAAACAATGAACAATTTTTGATCCTAATGGATTCGGAGGAAGCAAAAAACAACAAAGCTTACTCGGAAATGCTTTGGCAAGGTTTAAACGAGAGAGAGATAGAGAGATCGACGGGAAGAGATGCATTCCATGCTTTTTAGGTGCTTGCCAAGTTGTCCCTCTAATTAGAGGGATGAAAGCATTTTTTTTTTAATTTATATATTTTATTTATTTAGATTAAATTAAATATTACATCCTGAAATTTTTTTCACCCAATATCTTATATTAATTAATTTTTAGTTTTATATTCAAATATTTTCCCTGAACACCTAGGTATCATGAAAATGAATTAATTTGAGATACCGGTCTGTAGAAAAAATTTCAAAGATGCGTATATAATTTAATCTAAATAAAAAAAGCTTTCAACCCTTTAATTAGAGGGAGAAGTACCTATGAAGCATGTAATGTGAATTTAGAGAGGAGACAACAATCTATTTATACACAGAAGAAACTGATAAAATCAAAATATTAGGGCCTATTTGGGATAGCGGTGTTAGAAGGTCTGTCATTGGACTTAATGTAGCTTTTAAAGCTATGCCAAACATGCCCTTATTAGGAAGAGAAGTTGAGAATGAGAAAAAGATATAGAAATGAACCTAAAGAAGCTCGAGATGATACCAACGGGGGTTGGCACAAGTGGTAAGCAGCTTGTGTCGATTAAGTAAGGTCTCAAGTTCGAGCCTTGTGAATGCGAGAAAAGCCTGTTTGGGAGACTCACCCACCATAGCCGGTGTCTTTGGGTCGGATTTGGATTAGTCGGGCGAAGCTCGGATACCGGATGGGCAACCAAAAAAAAAAAAAAAACTCAAATGATGGCGTGGAGACGTGCGGGAGACAAAGAAGAAGAAGCGCACAAGTACGGTCATGCGTTTTCCTTCCCAATTATCTAGCCCACTAGGTAGAAGGGTTGACATTAGGTGCACATCTCTCTTATGTGCACCTTATATGATTAGAGGGATGAACACATTATTTATTTATTTATATTTAAATTATACGATGTTTTTTGAAATATTTTTTACATTCAAAAGATCTCAATTTAATTAGTTTACGGATTAGAAACTAGTTAATTTAAAATACTAGGTGAAAAAAATTATAGAAAGCAGCTTACAATTTAAGTCTAAATAAATAAAATATCTAAAAAATAAAAATTAAAGCCTCATCCTTCTAATTAGAGGGATGAGCATGTAAAGAGCACATAAGGTCCCTTATGTGCTCCTAAGGATGTGTTTTGATGGAACAAAAGAATGAAATGGAACTTTAATCTGCAATAATGCGATTCAGGTAACTTGAATGTGGGCAAAATGATGATTTCAAACTTCCAATTAATATCACAAACATTTTTTGAGATTTTTTAAGAGGAAAATTTTTTGTAAGACTTTTTTATAATTCTTTTGTGGACCTTAAAGAGATTTTTCCGAATATTTTTTACTTTATGAACCATTGTTTTCTTCGGGAAACATTTTTGGAAAATCATATGACTAAGAATAGTTTGTTAGGGTATATATAAATACACCATCAATAAAAAGTGTATAAAAATAAATGCTTAAATTATTTTTATATGTATTATTTATTTTATTAATTATCATTATATTATTTTATAATTGATTTATGTCACATAATCTTCCGCTTTTTCTTTACACGCATTATTTTATAGCGCTTTCCCTATCCCACTGCTTGATGAGAACAGAAGCTGGCTTGTGTATTATTGTAATTTTTGATGATTTCTTTTTATTCTTTGTCTACTTAAAATTTTGGATGATTTCTTTACAGACACGTGTGTTTTATTGTAATTAAACTGACTAAATTATAATTAGTTTCTTTTGATTTAAAATATGAACTTCAAATTAATCAATATAGTAGCAAAACCCAAGATGATAAAAAAGATTACATCTTTACTAATTAATTCCATTAAGTAATTTAAAGGTTAAGGCGCATCAAACACCCTAACGCAATTTGTGGTACATCCAACACCGTAAAATATTTTTTCAAGTGTTTTTAACACTTTAAAATTTTTTTTGTGCCTTGGTAGTATTGATGCATCAAAAGCTATTTTAAGGTGCTGAACATACCTGAAAAAATGGTATTTCACAATCCTGGATGCACCACAAAATATCTAAGGATATCAGATGTATGGGGAAAAAATTACTTCAAAATGCTGAATGAAAGCATAATTAAATGATGAAAAGATATAATTATGAGAAAGCAATGGCTGCTTATTGCAATAGCCATTTTCTTCGACATGATATAGAATATTGATACGGAACGAAATTGCCCCCAACCAACGACTAAAAGAAAATTGCGCAGCGAATAAAAGTTCTACAATCCCACTCAAACACATAAGATTGGTCATAGAACCTCAAAGTCCAAACTTGTTGTACATTTAGAGAATTGAAAGAGGTATAGCTAGAGTTAGTCATGTTACGTAGTTTGGTAAAGCAAGCATCACAACTTTGATCATATGATCCAATATAATGATCGAGTGACGTTTCATATACTACTGTGACTTTACTTGCGTCTTCATTCATGTGACTTCTCCTTATAAATAGGCTTGTAAGTTCGTTCATAAACTCACAAACACAGAATTAAAAGAGGTAGATATATATCTACGCACACTGTACAAGATGAAAGCCGTGTACTTGGTTGTTAGTCTCTTGGCATTTGCTTCAGTTCATGTGCTCGCTTCTGACCCAGGTCCCCTTCAAGATTTCTGCGTTGCACTCAATGACTCAGCTACTAGAGGAGGTACAAACACGAGTTAACTTAATGACTCAAGTTACTCGGTTACACTCTAATGCCACTTGAAATGTCCATACTTCTCAAATGTTTTTGTTTTCTTTTTCTGTTTATAACTAGATTCTACAAAAAATATTGAGTGATATTTTGATATTTTTTCCCTCATGCTCCACGATGGGACCAAAAGCGACTAAAAGTTGCTTCAGCCTGATTCCACGATTAGGACCTAAAGCAAGATTATAAAAAAGCTATGCCAAACATGTTTACACTTCCTTGATAGTACATTTTTCTGTTCATTGCGTGGCACAGCTGCCTCTGGATAATGCGAATCCAAACACACACGTACTACATCCTTACAAGTTTGACTTCAGTTATATATTGTTGTTTTCGCAAACCTAACATTGGATTTCTTAAATTTTGCAGTTTTTGTGAACGGGAAATTTTGCAAGGATCCAAAGACCGTGACATCTGAGGACTTCTACTTATCTGGATTTGACAAAGCTGGAGACACGTCAGAAAGCCCTGGCTTCTTTGAAAAGTCAGCAAACGTAAACACGTTTCCTGCATTGAACACTCTTGGAGTCTCTCTTGTTCGCTATGACTACGCGCCAAAGAGTTTGAACCCTCTTCACACTCATCCACGTGGCTCCGAGATCATCCTAGTGGTTGAAGGAACTCTTCTGGTCGGGTTTGTGGCCTCTGATCAGAATGGAAACCGATTTTTTTACAAAGAGCTTAACAAGGGAGACTTGTTTGTGTTCCCCATCGGTCTTATTCACTTCCAACTGAACGTGGGTGATGGAAACGCAGTTGCGTTTTCTAGTTTTAGTAGCCAAAATCCTGGAGAGAACCTTATTGCAAAATCTGTGTTTGGCTCAAATCCACTCATCTCTCCTGAGGTTCTTAGAAAGACTTTCCAAGTGGACCAGGAAATAATTGATAAGCTTGAAAAGCAGTTTCAGCATTAATCAATAATTATGGCAACTATACTAAAATACATATTATATTAAATAAATAAAGAACTGTAGGGTTATATGCCCCAATGTTCTATTGGAAGCTTTCTTATATCATACGGTACTTGTTTGGTTTGTATTGTGTTTGATGTAGCATAGCCTGCATCAATATCTTTGTTTCAGATTGGCTCACCAAATAAAATTTTATATATATGTACGTGCATTTGTTGTATGTTGTTTTGTTTTGTTTTTTGAATTGTCAATATATGATGTCGATGCGATGAAGTTACAAGTAATGAATAGCCATCACAACATCGAGCCTTATCTATTAGATGGGGTTGACTATATGGATTACACGATATTATTACGTTCTATCAATAACTAAATGAAGGTTTAGATAAATTGTTAAGTAAGATGTCTTGTTTGATAACTTTTGAGCATTCTTTTTTAGACCTCCTCTACCCTTTTTCATAGGGCTTCATGTCGTTTGATCTACCCTCCTTACTGGCCAGTCCATTTAAAGGCCTTCTTTATATGTGTTCAAATCACTTCAAATGATTTTCTACCATATTACTCTGCAATTGAAGCTACTCCAACTCTTTCTCGTATAAATTCATTATGAATAATATCTTTTTCTTTTATCTCAACATCCTCGTCTCAACTACTTCTATTTTATGCTCTTATCCCTTTAAAACTTAACATTGGCTACCAAACCACATCGTTAGTCTTATAGTAGTGTGATAAAACTTCATTTTTACCTTATTAGATATTTTTTGATCACGAATAACTCAAGTAATCTTTCTTCACTTAAACCACTTAGCTAGAATATAATTTTAAAATTAACATCTTCGTCAATTTTATTTTTGTTAAATAATTGTTTCTATATATATTGATTCCAAATATCTGGCTATTCCATTTGTGAAATGTTTTGATATCCCATTTTTACCTCCAAACCACTTCCAGCTTGTCCCTTATTTTTTTTATTTGATCAAAGTTTTCCCTTAGACGCTTAAAAGGCAAAGGGTTTTAACCTTTCCCAACAAATGTACTTCCTAGAATTTGAACTTGTGTTCTTCTTATGGGGTAAGGCCCCTTACCACCTCAACCAATAGCTTGTTGGTATTCAACTTGTCTTTTATCAAAATTATAATGCATGCATGCATAGTGTGTGTGTGTTGTAATATATTGTAATACCCCATAGTATACTGATGTTTATCAAAGTTATAGCACACAATTCAACGGGCAAAACAAAAATAGCACAACATATTGAAATGAAATTCTTGATTACATTACAAAAATTTCCATAGGGTTCGTACAGATTACTTACAAACTTTAAACATAAATACAAAATTCCTCAATAAAAAAAGCACCAATTCTTTTTCAAATATGTTCTTTAGAAACTTTATCCTTTCTTACATGATCGACCACATATCCATCTTAGCATTCCATCTAGGCTACTGCTACTATTAATAAAATCATGGTAAATCTTCTTTAACAACAAATGATTCTTTACAAGGTGATTAAAAAATGATCATCCATCACTTGGGTGATTAATAACTAACCCTAACTCTATATATTTTGAAGGGGCTTCCCTCTTAGGGAAACTCACATTAACTTCTCTCTCAACATGTGTGGATCTCATTATCTTACACAGTTTAGTCCATGCAGTTAGACTTCTATTTATAAGGTCTTACAATGATTAACTACCTTATGAAGATATTAATTAACTAATGAGGATCTCAACTAATTAATATTTTATATATCTCCAAAAGCTCCTTTATGCTCACCTTGCCCCTTCAAATCTTAGCATTCACAACCTTAAACTATTGCTGGTATCATAGTAGTGCAATAAAACTTCCCTTTTTACCTTATTAGAGAAGTTTTATCTATTAATGTACACATATTTGAATATTTTTTTATTATAAAAAAACATAAGTTTAAAATTTTAACGTTGATAGAACTACTGATGATAATTAAGCTGCAATTAACCAATATAGTAGCAGAAGCTAAAATGGTTTTAAAAAAAACATAAATTCACATATTTAAATATTTAGTGATTGATTTCATTCACATATTAAATGATGAGAAGATATAATATGAGAAATCTTCTTATTACAAAAAAGCCATTTTCTTCGTCGTTATATAGAATACTGATAGGGAAATTGCGCCCAACCAACCCCTACTAGAAAATTGCACCGAAGACTCTTCATTTCATTCTTAAATATATAAGATCGGCCATAAAACCTCAAAGTCCAAAATCATAACTACAGAGAATTGAAAGAGATATATAAAGACAGATAGACGTTGTGATACCCTAAAAGTCGCATTTAGCATAACCACTATATTTTGATAGGTAAAGCCTATTTAAAAATAGGTGAATATGTAGTCTCAAATTTTGAGATGGGTTTACTCTATTTTCTAGGAAAATTATTAGGATTGGAATAATCAATGATTTAATAATGATCAACTAAGTCTTCATTAAAGTAAATAAATTGCACAAAGCTTCATAATTAATCAAAGGACCTTAAACACCAATTGTTATAATTTATTAAGAGACTAAATTTTCTAATACCCTATAATTAATACCTAGTTCATATTTAGTTCATAAAGGGCCATAAAAAATTATTAAAACACTTGGAACAATTAAGGGGCAATTACCAACAATTAATGAGCAATTAAAATTACACTAATGGAATATTTAGGTAATTCTTTACAATTAATACTAATTGTCATCAATTAAAGATGTGTTAAGCTAATTAAAAATCAAAGACCAAAAAGGGGATGAGATTAGCATAAAATGGATTACCAATGGTCATAAATTATCCTAAGAACCAATAATACAATAATCAAGAGGCAATTAAGCTTCTAATTAAGATGCTAATTAAATTCTAATCAAGCTTTGAAAAGTCAACAATTGCAACTATGATCTAAAGGCCAAGATTTAACCTCATAAAGTTAATCTAAAGGCTTAAAAAATTAAGAAGGTTAATCCATGTGAAAATAGAAGAACCAATGAGAGGGAATTTAACTCATAATATTTAGATATTATTTATCAAACACATGGGGGGAAAATTAAGTCAACAAAGGGGGAAAGCATTATGGAAGAAGATAGTGTACTACATAATTAAGAGACTTAATGGCTTGGAAGAGGATAGGATGATGATTAAAAGAGAGGAAGTGTGTGTGAGTGCATATGGCGTATGTGTGTGGGTGATTAAGTGTATGTGATGATGAAACATAAAAGAAAGGAAGAGTGTGTGTGTGTGTGGCGTATGTGTATGTGTATGTGGTGTTGTGTGTGTGTGTGTATGTGTGTGTGAGAGAGAGAGAGAGAGAGGAAGAGAAGTCAAAGTAAGGGCCAATAGGAAATTAGATAATTAAATAATTAGGATAATCCAAGAAACTAATTCTAGACATAAACAAATGAAAATCCATACAAACTAAATTGTATCTTGAAATCCATTAATCATAGATCAAATGTAAGAAGAGATTATGAACAAGCGTAAATCAAGCTTGAGAATGAACCCAACCAAAGCCATTTCCATAATTTTGCAAATTGATATCAAATGAGAAAAGTAGGTGATTATGGTCTCTAAATGGAGCTAAGACCTTCAAGATTTCAAAACCAATGAAAAGATTTGAATAAAACTTCATTAGGATCCCCAAATATGTTTTTATCCGTGAGAAAAGCAAAGCCAAGAAGAGAAGGAGGAGGAAATTGTGACTTAGGTAAGAAGCCAAGATTTGTAGGTCACCAATGACCTCATCAAGGAGGATGAGTCATAAAGCAATAGAAGAGGCTAGAAGGGGAGGTGGAAGGCTAGGATTTGTGCTCCCAATTACCCTAAATCCAAGGGCTAGAAATGAGCAAGAATTGTTAGGAAGTTAACCTCCCAAAATGCTATAAATAGGGGGCTTGGCTTCATCATTTCCTCACACCAAACCAAGCTTGAACAAGCTGATTCTAAGAGTGAAAGAGTGAGTGAGAATCTTGAAGAAAGGAGGAGCAAAGTTCTTGGTAAGTTCCCTAACTCTAGCTTTGAGTTCTTTAGTTTTTAGTCTTTAAATTCTTAGATAGAAGTAGCTTAGATCTTAAAATTGCTAGAGTAATTTTATTTACAAGTTTTTATGGTCAAAATTGGCTTTATCTCGAAAAATTGGTGAGGGAGGTTGTATAACAAAATTTCTGAAAGAAAATCATCAAAGTAACGAAGTTCGCGAAATTTCATCGGTTTAGGAATTTCTGGAGTCAGTGATGAAAACGCCAGAATTTCATATTGAAAATATGGTCACAAAATTCTGGGAAAATTCATGGTTAAAATAGACATATATGGATTTTTAAATATGTCAAGAACATGTCAAAATGAGTTCTGTACAAGGAGATAAAATTTCTCGAAGTTGGGCTACGAATTTCTGGAAAAATTCTGGGCAAAGGCTCAAAACTTTAAAACTAGGAGTGATTCGTGTAATC
Source organism: Acacia acuminata (assembly GCA_019022655.1). Classification (NCBI taxonomy): domain Eukaryota; kingdom Viridiplantae; phylum Streptophyta; class Magnoliopsida; order Fabales; family Fabaceae; genus Acacia; species Acacia acuminata. The sequence goes on along the minus strand of JAFJYI010000151.1, from coordinate 1,190,903 downwards.
TGGGCAAGAGTGATTATTCTTAATTGAAAATAGACATCCTAAGGATTCCAAGGAATTTTATATATCCTCGTTTTGATTTTTGTAGAATTAATTATGATGTTTCAAAGTTAGACAAAATGCTGCCCAGATTTGTACCAGAGTTGTTCTACGAATTTTGAGGAAACAAAGTGGAAAATAAATGTTGCAAGGGCAAAATAGTCATTAGTGGCTAGGATATCCCTTAGGATATTATTTGTAAATTAATAAATACGATATTACCATTATAGGATACGCGTGATCACCACCCGACCGTCAACGTACCGACAACACCGACGAAGGTACGGGACGCTGCATCGTAACACTAACTCGATGTTTACTCGTATACCTATATGTGATGGTTGTATTCATAGATTGAGATTCTATTTTTAAAAAGTTATTGAGCATACATATACAGCTGTACACGAGTTATGGTATTGATAACACCGTTGAGTTTTCCTAGCGCTGAGGACACGACCGTACATCGTGGCACTGGTGAATAGTGCAGACTATAATAACATTCATATGCAATGGCTGTGTTCGGTTATTATCTTTCATATGTGAATATTGCTGTGATATCATGAATAAACTGTCATACATACTTGTTACATGAACATGAGGTTAACCGTTACCTGAGGTTCAATGGGTATTGAACCTCAGCTCTTACCATAGCTTCAGGATCCAGAGTAAACAGATCAAAGACAAGGGTAAGCAAACGGATGTAGGAACCGAGGAGGAAGTCCTATTGACATGTACTTTACGATATCGACATTTGAAAAAAATTGTAACGCTGTTAAAAGCACATACATTACAGTGGATATTTATCCGTTACTTTTCAATACTATTTACTTCCGATGCTCAACTCTGATCTAGATACTGTGAAAACGCTTTCGAAAATTGGGATGTTACAGACGTGTATGTAGTTTGTACCGAAACGGTCACAATTCAGATATGATCTGTTATACCCCTACCAACCTCGCCATATTTCAAGTGGCGGGTAGTGTGATACCTCTTATTTATTAAATCCAACTGCCCCACCTTCTCAATAATATACCACATATCATAGCAATATAGTGCAGCGCAGTAGCAAAACGGTTTGAGCATAGTATACTGACGATAAATTACAAATCTTGGTTACAAAATCTAGAATATAATTACATAAAATTATTACAATAAATCTCCAAATAATTTGGAACTGGTCCAATACCTCCATTTGCTGATATCCGTTTGGGAGCTACATCCAATAAATTGTACCATATACAGATAGCAACAGAGCCTGGAATCCCGAAGGATCCCGGAGTAACCGTTAATCTCATATACAAAGTATAATCAAAGCATGTAAGAAAACTATAAGCACAAATTGTAAAGCATTCAGTAGGTTGCACACATGCAGCAAGGCACAAAGCCTAATCTGGAACAAGTAGTCTTTGTAGTACAACATACACTGCAAGGCACAACAAGGCCCTAGTCGCACATAGCAGGTCGCACACAGCAAGTTCCGGTCGCAAAGTGCTCAGCAAAACATTAGCAACCAAATGCATACATACTCATGGTAAAACATACATATAGAGACATAGAAAGCATATGAGGATTAAGGTTACTACCTGGAAAACTTAAAGTGTCAATTATGTTACACTCCTACCGGCCTCGCCTTTTCAGGTGGCGAGTAGAGTGTCTTTTACTTTCAAATAATAAAATACGTATCGCAGCAGAGCAAGGCAAATAATTTATATAATATACTACAAAGTAAATACATATCGCACACAGCGGTTCCGGTATCCAAAGCGCTTGGAACATATAACATCAAATTCATAACCAATTATGGTAAAACATACATACAAAGGCACACAAAGTACATGAAATTAAGGTTACTTACACACGGGTAGTAGATTAGTGAAATAGCAAAGACCCAGCTACTATGTAAGAATGATAGACCTAAAATAAAATAGTATAACAGTGTCATTGCTTATATAAATTCTTCCTTAAAATTATACACTTGCAGAAAGGGTCCTCCTACTTTATAACTCATTAATTTCTTTTATTAATGAGTATTTCTTTTCTTGGTGAATATTTGCTTATTTTCGCACATAGTGCAGAAAATTCCTGAAATTGACCCAACTTAAAAAATTCATAACTAATTGTAGAAAAATTCGATTGAGGTGTTCCAAAAATCTACATAACCCTTTACATGTCTATTTTTGTCTAAAAATATTTCTTAGTCCAGAAACACGTGAAAAATTCCCAGTTTCTGAAAATACCCTTGTTGGTTTTTCAGCTCCTCTATTTGCATGTTTCTATGCTTTATATTTTCAAAATTATTCCTCATACTCTTCCCCATACAAAATTTCATTCTAAACACTTTTAAACCATCAAAATAAAATCATATCACCAAGTTCTAGCTATTGATCATAATTTTCTTATACTTTTGTGAAATTTCCAAGAGGTTGAAGAAAGAGACTTACTTCCTTGAGGTTTCCAACTTCCTTAGCTTCTTCACCTTGTCCTCTTTGCAATTATAGCTAGAACCCCAACAATGATACAAAATTACTAATTAAAAGCTTAAAAAAATTGAAAGAGTTGATTAAATCGCATAACTTACTTACCTTGATTCAACTTTTTCCTATTTCTTCGTTCTTGCTTGAATCTTTCAATCTCAACTCACTACTCTTTTCTCCTTTATGTGTGTCTCTTCGTGGTGTCTCTTGTGGCTAGATGAAATGAAATGATGTCTTATTTATAGAGGTAATTGACCAAAGAATAGCTCTTTGTGGTTTTACCCTTTTGCCCTTACTAGATAGCCCTTGAATTCTCTAGATTCCTCTTGTATTTTCTAGCAAAATCTGATTGTCTTTCCTTCCCCCTCATATCACGCCACATTCTTTAGCCAATAATATCTTTCAATCTTTATCTCCAACTTGTGGTTAAGATGCTTGATTAATGAAGAAGGCTAAGTGTCCCTTGTAATTATTATAATATGCCTATGTGCCTTCTTTGTTTAATATGGTGCCATGTGGGTCTATTCTAGTTGCTTCTTCATTAACCATGTGGTAAAAAATTTTACTCTTCCAATTCCCTACTCCTTTATGCGTGTAATGTCAAGAAGCAGAGAGAATTCAATGAATTGGATATTCTCTTCTTGATTCTTAAGATCATGCCATATGTCCAGGGTTAATAATTATCATTAAAGCCACCATTTAAAGTCAAAGATATTTCTCTAATGTCCATTTTAATCTTGCCAAGTGTCCACCTTCTTGAATTTTCTCTTGTCTTCCTAAGCCATCTCACAACAATTATCTCTTATTGGCCAATTAGATGGAAACACCTATTACTTGCTTTAAATTTAAATGAAAATACGCTAATAAAATACTAATTGGCATTTATTAATTTCATATAGTAATTTACACAAAAATAGGGTTATTACAAATTACTTTCTCTAAATTCTTTTAAAAGCTCCCATGACGGTAGTTCCTATGATTACAAATAATACTAGTCACTTTTGCAATTCTCCATAATTCAAATATTACTTTGACTAAGTTATCATTTCAAGTCCATATCTTTCTTAGTTCTTGCTTAATCTTCCTTCCTAAACCATATTCTTGGTTTAAAACTCATGTTAAGTCATTTATATCAACTTGAGCAGAACCTCCCCTTAGGAATATTGATTCCCATAACCATCAAATATCATGAAAAGAAGCTAAATCCAACTCACAAAGCCATAAGGGGTGTTAAGGAAGGTATTTACTTGATTTTGAGCTTTGCTTTCCTTGAACTTCTCGTTCCTTAAACTCCTTATTAATTTCGGCCTAAGCTTCTACATACCATACATTAGTTGCTCATTAGGACCTTCAACATGTTCATGAAGATAGAAGGAAATTTCACAAAATACCATAGCTAGCTTACCTTAGTTCTCAACTTTGCTTGCTTCCTTCTTTATTCTTTCACTTGAGCTAACATTTACTCTCTTTTCTTTTCTCTCTTATGGCAACTTGGTGCCTTACAAATGAGGGTAGGAGTCCTTATATAGAGGTCATGAACCAACCAAAAATATCTCCTTTGACCAATTACCAATTTATCCCTTGGTCTTATCCTTTCTTTCTCTTGAGTTTTCTCCCTTTTTCTATAAAATTCTTGACTTCTCTTGAGTTCCCTCTCTTTAAATTAAATACTCATGCAAAAAGGGAGTGAATAATGTCTTAAATATGTCAAGAAGGAACTTAAAAATCCCCCAAGTCAAATGACCAAAGTGCCCTTACAAAATATCCCTTGCGAGTTTTGTTGACTTTCTCTCTTGCTCCTTATTTTGGACGAATATGATAGCTTATAGAGGAAGAATTTTGATCTTCAAAACACATTAAATAAGGTGTCCAAGTGTCCCTTTCTATTAATACATGAAATGCTTAAGTGTCTACTTAACTTGTTAGCTCTTTCCTTTGTGTGACACATGGCCATTTGGATAATCATCAATATTTTGCTTAATAGATAAGATAGTTAGGTGGCACAAATTATCAATAAAATATGCACAAGTGTCCCTATCCATTCCTCTTTAGATATCATGTTGACACCTTAGTAGCTTTGGTGTCCCCTTCAATTAATTAATTGTGTACATGTGTCCTCAACAATTTTCTTTAAATATTATATCGACACTTGGTGATCTAGGTGTCTCTTCCTTAAATTGCTCACATATGACCCAAGTCCCCTTCAAGACTTCTATGTTGCACTCAATGACTCAGTTACTAAAGGAGGTACACATACGAGTTAACTCAATGACTCAGTTACTTGGTTGAAATGTCCAAACTTCTCAAATGTTATTTATTACTCTTTCTATTTATAATTACATACTACATAAAATATTGAGTGATATTTTGATATTTTATGGGCAAAAAAAGATGCATTTTTAATTAATAAATAAAAGGCCCAATTTTACGATATCTTCCTTTGAAAATCATAACTAAAAAAATAAACCTGCACCATTCATTGCCCATGAAATATCAAAATATTACAAATTTTATTGAGAGAATCTAATTAATAACCAATATACAAATAAAAAAAGACATTTGAGAAGTTGGGATATATTAGAAAGAACTAGAGAATAGGGTATCAAAAACTTCAGAACTAAATGTAGGGAGCAAATATCCTATCTGAAATGTTTATGTATAATATTCAATTATATATCAATTTATAAGTAGACAAATTCATGTAGAGAAAACAAATAAATGTAAGAGATAAAATTAAAAAAGAAGGTTTTATATTTAGGATCGAAATTCATTTATAAAGTAGCTCTAATATATGATACTAAGGTATTACTATATCCATATAAGTTTGGCTTCAGTTATATATTGTTGTTTTGGGAAACTTACAAAAGATATCTTAAATTAGCTGTTTTTGTGAACGGGAAATTTTGCAAGGGTCCAAAGGAAGTGAAAGCTAAAGACTTCTACTTATTTGGATTTGATAAAGTCGGAGACACATCATAAAACCCTATTGGCTTCTTTGTCAATACTGCAAATGTAACCACGATACCTAGTTTGAACACTCTTGGAATCTCTATTGCTCGCATTGACTATGTGTGAAAGGGTTTGAACCCTCCTCACTCTCATCCACATTGTAACATCCCATTTTTCAAAAGCAGTATACAATTTTTTCATCATAGTAGAGGGTCGGAGCAATTTAAGATGCATAACAAAACATTATAAAGAATTATTACCTCCATAGTGAGTCTACATTATGCATTATATAACTGCATAACAATATGTTGTTGAAGCAATACAGGCACATGATCTGGAGCAACATATCCATACCTGCATATTTAAGATGGAAATAATAGTTAGCTTATAATCAGGACAAACAATGTTAAAATAGTATTTCTAGATTTTGAAGAAGAAAATTAAAAATCCTAACACCAAATGAAATTCAACAGTTAAGCATGTTTTCATCTCACCAATGTCCGGCGACTTTCCCATTGATGCTTGATCCAAATATGATGACATTTCCAGCATACTTATGCCCCCCAACGTGTGAACATGGGCTAACAAACTCTTTATAAACGTTAATTTTAGAAATTAGATGCCGTAAGTGTTATTTAAATATATATATATATATATATATATATATGTATATATATATATATATTTTAAATCATAGCTCGACATACAAGCAACTACAACATCAAGAAGATGAAAGATTATACGTTTATTTGTATTTACTGCTATCAAAAGGATCAAAATCAACCCCAGAAAATTCTTTCCAGGATATTACTATTTCCGTGTGATGCCATTGTGAGAGGGGAAGAAATGAGCTTCTGAGAAATTGAGACGATATCATGTAAACTCACTTTGTCCGTTGCTTTCAAGAAATTCTCCAAGGGTTTCCTGACCCAAAACCGGTAAAACACATCCTTAAAAAACTCACACCTCGACCCATTAATGGCAAGTTCAAGAATTTCATACATTTGCCATACCTCTCACTATACGTCAAAACCAGTCTGTGCAATATTCTGCAACAATCGCCTGGAAAAAAAAACAGAGAAAGAAAAATCCAATGTCTAATGTTAACTAGATATAAGTTGTCAACTGAGGACCGGGACTGATAGTATAAGTGGAAGGCTAATGAGAGGCAAAATACCAGTCAAGTGAATAGCATGCCAGCATATCTTCTTCTGGAGTAGCAACAGCAAGAAGCTCATTAACTGCTATATCAATGGCTTTTGATACAAAATCAGACTCCTCAAACAGAAACATAAAAATATACCGTCATATGACTAAAACAAATAGATTAAATAATTCAGTTAGTGCAGACAATCATAATGCAGAAAAAGGAACACATCCACTAGGTAATATCCATCAGAGGAGCAGACTAATGACCTCTGTATATTAATCAAAATAAACAGTTTATATTTCTCATTTCTCGATGGTTATGTGAATTGCAAAGATATTTGTCAAAAGTACGGCCACCATCCTTGTACAATAGCACCATAATAGAAAATCCGGTCTATAGATATTGTTTTCATTATCTCCATTATACCTCAGAAGTTTGTAATATCCCCGAGTGATTCAACTTTTAGCTTCTAAAATACCACGACATACGCGTGCATGTACATGTGTAGTTGTATATAATGCAAGCTACATATGTCAATCTTCAATTCTTCGTAACTTAAGTGTGCCTAGATAGCAAGAAGCACTTTAACATATCCCAAAACTGTAAACCCTTTTGGTAGTAGATAAGGTTTATTAAAAGCACCTGATTATTACTTAACTACGTGCAAACATGTCTTGATATTAGATCTAATGTATCCGAAAACTATGATACCATAATGCAAAGACATCCAATGTGCTTACTGTGGTAACTAGGACACTAAATAAGCCTGTGTTATTGTAAATGTTGTTGAACGAAAAAATAGAATGAACTTGCGGGTAATTATTCAGAACACGGAGATCTGCATGTCAACATCGTAGAGACAGAATCTTCATGTATCAAATGTACAAAGTGACACAGAAATATAAAGGCATAGAAAACTTAGGCTAGTCCTGACAAGTGAAATAAAGTTCTCATCATATATTATCCTCTCAAGTGTAATTCAGTACCAGCTCTTCCTTCCATTCTCTTACAAGCTTCAATATCATTACCATAAGAGACTGAATAATGAGATAACTTACAAAGCCTTGGATATACCCCTTTACCACGTCCACCGGCTGTGAATGAATCGCAATCTCCCAGTAGCATCTATAGTAAAGTAGTGCAATTAGTTCCTAGTAGGCTAACATACTTTAAGGAGCTGGCTAAATAATGCGTTCTTAGCCACATCCTCAGCAAAATGGATCATCTGAACATTAAAGGGATATTAGACTTAAAAATTCAGCAGAAGTGACAGACAGAATCATAACCTAATTCCTTTTCAAAATGCATACCCCTGATTCACTTTGACATCGATAATCAACACCTGTATACACTGATTTTGGCTCCTCCAGATATGGCACACTAGGAAGATCGCATAATAGGGGTTCTTCAATCGATAGAAACTCCTCGTGCTCAAGACCCTTAGCTACAAGTACCATTTGAGGTGCGGTGTAGTAAGCCCCGGGGGAAGTTTGAGGTGGGGAGATTCTTTAAATAGAGATCAAATGTCCGGGTCCAAAATAATTTCCTGGGCTGGCAATATCAAATCTAGCAGTAAAATCAAAGCTCGACCCCCAAGATCATAAATAAACGTTAGTTAATAAACCTGGTATCTCTCGTTGAGCATCTGGAGATTATATTGCTTGTCGGCTTTCAAATCCTGGACGGCGTTAGCGTTTTGCAAAAAGGAAACAAGCGGTGCGGCAGCCTCCTCCCTTTTCCATAAGCCTGGCCACCACCTCTGCCCTCATATCCACCATCTCTGACCAAAAATACCAAATTTACAGTCAGAGTATAGCGAAAATCAAAACAAACACCAAATTACAAACAAAAGTAAGTACCTTGGGGAACATCCTCGGTGTGGTAGAGGCTCTTGTGGATGTCCATGGCATAGTCGACCACGTTGGTCTTGTTAAGGAGCTCAATCTTGGCCTTGAGAATATGTTCATCCTCGTAGATCTGGCGTTCCCAAAGGAACTCGAGAAGAGGAAAAACGAGATGCCTATCCAAGTTTGGCACGATCTGAGGGGTGAGATCATAGTTCGCCATCAACAACCAGAGTGCTACCCATAAGTCCTAAACCCTAGACATAGACATGGTGACAAGAGTATGCAACTATAATACCCGGATAATTATCTATCTCGGAATATTATATTTTAGCAAAAAATACCTATTTAGAAATAGGTGAATATGTGGTTTTAAAACCTTGTCGGATACTTATTCTATTGTCTAGGGAAATTTCTAATGAAATTAGAGGGATTAAAGTGTCAAAATCCCTAAATGCAATTATGGGCTATGAAATGCCTTGAAAATATTATGATAAATCTCAAAAGGCAATAAAATATTTATTGAAAATTAGAAAGTATGTTGTCTCTAATTTTAGGAATTTTTGGGATTATTTCCCTTGAAAAATAATGAGGCAAAATTAAATATAATTTTGGGGAGCATAAGTTGCCCCATGATTTTTAATATGATATGTGGGACATAAAATACCAATGTCAATGAAATAGTTGTGAGAAAATGATTAATCCTAATTAAGAAAATTATCAACAATTAGAAAGTGATTAGTTAAGTAATTAATGGCTAATTGTTTAAGCCCGAACAAGAGAATATTTATGGTAGATTATGGAAAATCCTTTAATTAAGTGTTTATGGCTAATATTAGCATAAAGTGTGCTTGCTAATCAATTAGAAAAGATTAAGAAAAATTGGTGAGATTAAGAACATGAAAACCCTAAATCCTAAAAGATTGCTAATCATGGGATTAAGGCTCTAATTAAGCTTCTAGCTAATTTAGATAAATTAAAAAAATAGTAATAATAAAGGGAAGAGAAAACTGAAATTTGAGTGTGAAAAGGGTTGTGGGTTTTTTAAAAATAATATCATGATATTTTGTTAATAATATAATTAAGATATTTGTGGAAGAACCAGTTGGATAAATGAGAACCGATAGAAATTAAATCCTATCTAGAAAACCATGAAGGAAGTTTCTTAGGTCGGGACATATTACAAACAAGTAAATTTTTGTCCAGAAGTCGGTATTAGCGGAAGTCATTTCCAGAATCAAGGCGGGCGAATAAGGGATCAAATGAAAAGATATTTTGTAAACAAAGGGCAGATAAGAAAAGTGAGAACCAATGGAAAATAAATCATAACTTGAAATCCTTGAACTAAGTAGAAAACAACTGGACATATTATGAATCGGTGGATTTTTGTCCCGAAATTAGCATTACCCGAAGTAATTTCTCAAACCGACGTACTGTCGAAAATGTTCAACAGACAACGGAATACCCTTAATGGGATCAAAAATTTAGTTAACTCGAGATATTTCCAAAGAGGAACAATAGAACTTCAAGGTCATGTTCCGGATTTTTGAGATTTTCTAAGATTACGCAATTAGAACACCGATCAGGGGATTTTATCGGGTAAATGCATAAAGTAAGGGAGTGACATCATCTTGATGACATCATGGTCTTGAAGAATGAGGTAAGGAGGTGGATTGGATGGTGGAGATGAAGCCATGTGTAAAGTCAAGATCCGACGGCCGAAATCCGATCGAAAAAGTATGAGTAGTGTCATACTTTTTGCCTATAAATAGGCCTTCCCTTTCACTTCATTCTTCACAATTCCTAGAGCCACTTAGAGAGAGTTTTTAGAGAGAAGAAGGAGTTTGGAGAAAATAGCAAGTTCCCGGTAAGTTCTTCGGTCCCTAGTCTTAAGCTTTGGTAGTTCCTTTGGTAGTTATAGTAGAAATGCTAGATTAATCTTTAATCTTCCAAGTTAGTTTAGATATCATGTTTTAGGGATAAATATGATATTTATTTCAAAAATATATTGGAGATGGAGATATGTCAAAATTTTGGAAGATTAGAGTTAAAGTAACGAAGTTCTGGCGAAATTCCGCCAATTAGGAGAGTTAGGGGCAAAATGGTAATTTGTACCTAAAATGTCTATTATGATGTTGGGCCTTGATAATATGATATTATCCTTATAGGATATCTATAATCACGTACCACTGTTGTACCGCTGTCGTATCGCTGTCAAAAAGTACCGTTTTCCGTCAACGAAGGTACGTTCGAGTACTGTAACACTAACTATGATGTTTATTGTATGCGTACATGTACTATGTGTATTGTATGTTTATGTGAGGTAGTTGATAGCTCTGTGGTATGTTCAATGTACTGTTATTATGCTTGCTGGGTGTTGGGATACGTTTGCTAGGTACGAAATGCTAGGTGCGAAACGATTGCTAGGTGCGAAACGTATGTTAAGTGTGACATATCTGCCAGGGGGCGTGTGTGCTGTTGGGATAAGCTTGTTTGTATGCTCATATACTGTCTATGTTGTATATATAAACATGAGGTTAACCGTTACCTGAGGTTCAATGGGCATTGAACCTCAGCTCTTAACATAGCGTCAGGGTCAGGAGGACCGAGGATCGAGGAGAAAGGCAAGCGGCACGCATAGGGACTCAGCTGAAGACTTTCTTCTTTTGTTATTTACTCTTGAAAATACTCGGTATAACGTACCCAACTATGCCATGGACATCCACAAGAGCCTCTACCACACCGAGGATGTTCCCCAAGGTACTTACTTTTGTTTGTAATTTGGTGTTTGTTTTGATTTTCGCTATACCTCGACTCGTAAATTTGGTATTTTTGGTCGGAGATGGTGGATATGAGGGCGAGGGTGGTGGCCGGGCTTATGGAAAAGGGAGGAGGCTGCCGCACCCTTGTTTCCTTTTTGCAAAACGCTAACGCCGTCCAGGATTTGAAAGCCGACAAGCAATATAATCTCCAGATGCTCAACGAGAGATACCAGGTTTATTAACTAACGTTTATTTATGATCTTGGGGATCGAGCTTTGATTTTACTGCTAGATTTAATATTGCCAGCCCAGGAAATTATTTTGGACCTGGACATTTGATCTCTATTTAAAGAATCTCCCCACCTCAAACTTCCCCCCGGGGGTTACTACACCGCACCTCAAATGGTACTTGTAGCTAAGGGTCTTGAGCACGAGGAGTTTCTATTGATTGCAGAACCCCTATTATGCGATCTTCCTAGTGTGCCATATCTGGAGGAGCCAAAATCAGTGTATACAGGTGGTGATTATCGATGTCAAAGTGAATCAAGGGTATGCATTTTGAAAAGGAATTAGGTTATGATTATGTCTGTCACTTCTGCTGAATTTTTAAGTCTAATATCCCTTTAATGTCCAGATGATCCATTTTGATGAGGATGTGGCTAAGAATGCATTATTTAGCCAGCTCCTTAAAGTATGTTAGCCTACTAGGAACTAATTGCACTACTTTACTATAGATGCTACGGGAGATTGCGATTCATTCACAAATGGCGGTGGACGTGGTAAAGGGGTATATCCAAGGCTTTGTAAGTTATCTCATTATTCAGTCTCTTATGGTAATGATATTGAAGCTTGTAAGAGAATGGAAGGAAGAGCTGGCTGAATTACACTTGAGAGGATAATATATGATGAGAACTTTATTTCACTTGTCGACTAGCCTAAGTTTTCTATGCCTTTATATTTCTGTGTCACTTTGTACATTTGATACATGAAGATTCTGTCTCTACGATGTTGACATGCAGATCTCCGTGTTCTGAATAATTACCCGCAAGTTCATTCTATTTTTTCGTTCAACAACATTTACAATAACACAGGCTTATTTAGTGTCCTAGTTACCACAAGTAAGCACATTGATGTCTTTGCATTATGGTATCATAGTTTTCGGATACATTAGATCTAATATCAAGACATGTTTGCACGTAGTTAAGTAATAATCGTGTGCTTTTAATAAACCTTATCTACTACCAAAAGGGTTTACAGTTTTGGGATATGTTAAAGTGCTTCTTGCTATCTAGGCACACTTAAGTTACGAAGAATTGAAGATTGACATATGTAGCTTGCATTATATACAACTACACATGTACATGCACACTGTCTGTGGTATTTTAGAAGCTAAAAGTTGAATCACTCGGGGATATTACAAACTTCTGAGGTATAATGGAGATAATGAAAACAATATCTATAGACCGGATTTTCTATTATGGTGCTATTGTACAAGGATGGTGGCCGTACTTTTGACAAATATCTTTGCAATTCACATAACCATCTGAGAAATGAGAAATATAAACCTGTTTATTTTGATTAATATACAGAGGTCATTAGTCTGCTCCTCTGATGGATATTACCTAATGGATCTGTTCCTTTTTCTGCATTATGATTGTCTCGCACTAACTGAATTATTTAATCTATTTGTTTTAGTCATATGACAAGATATTTTTATGTTTCTTTTGAGGAGTCTCGATTTTGTATCAAAAGCCATTGATATAGCAGTTAATGAGCTTCTTGCTGTTGCTACTCCAGGAGAAGATATGCTGGCATGCTATTCACTTGACTGGTATTTTGCCTCTGATTAGCCTTCCACTTATACTATCAGTCCCGGTCCTCAGTTGACAACTTATATCTAGTTAACATTAGACATTGGATTTTTCTTTCTCTTTTTTTTCTTTCCAGGCGATTGTTGCAGAAGATATTGCACAGACTGGTTTTGACGTATAGTGAGAGGTATGGCAAATGTATGAAATTCTTGAACTTGCCATTAATCTGGGTCGAGGTGTGAGTTTTTTAAGGATGTGTTTTACCGGCTGGTCAGGAAACCCTTGGAGAATTTCTTGAAAGCAATGGATGAAGTGAGTTTAAATGATATCGTCTCAATTTCTCAGAAGCTCATTTCTTCCCCTTTCACAATGGCATCACACGAAAGTAGTAATATCCTGGAAAGAATTTTCTGCGGTTGATTTTGATCCTTTTGATAGCAGTAAATACAAATAAATGTATAATCTTTCATCTTCTTGATGTTGTAGTTGCTTGTATGTCGAGATTAAATAATATATATATATATATATATACACATACATAAAATTAACATTTATAAAGAGTATATATATATATACATGGATAATCTTTCATCTTCTCAATTGTTGAATTTCATTTGGTGTTAGGATTTTTAATTTTCTTCTTCAAAATCTAGAAATACTATTGTAACATTGTTTGTCCCGATTATAAGCTAACTATTCTTTCAATCTTAAATATGCAGGTATGGATATGTTGCTCCGATGATGTGCCCGTATTGCTTCAACAACATATTGTTATGCGGGGATATAATGCATAATGTAGACTCACTATGGAGGTAATAATTCTTTTTAATGTTTTGTTATGCATCTTATGTAGATTTGGTTCATTCAGTTATATAATGCATAATGTAGAGGACAATAGTTTTGGAGTCGTCCGTCTCTCGGGGGGATTCTTATTTGGGGTGGAACATTTAAGGCTGATTTTGTACCAGGTTTGGTTCTCTTTGGTCGATGAGGTAATTGGATTTTTGTTGAGAATTTCATACACTATTAAAAGTGCATGACACCTTGATTGAAACCTCTATCATTTTGCGGGTGTATCAAGAAAATATTTATGATATACAAGTCTTTTTATTTTCTAATTTTTTATCTAATTGTTTTTTATTTTTTCTGATTTTTATTTAAAAATAAATAAATTGAATTTTGCGAGGGAAAATGTTTCCCTCGCAAATTATAATTTTTTTTTTTTTCAAAAAAAAATTGAATTTTGCGAGAGAAAATGGCTTCTGAAGCAAATCAATTATTTTCTTCTCCACTTGGAAAGCCTTTTCAAGAACCTCAGGAGAGATGGGTGGACTAGAGCCGAACACAAATTGTGCAATAGGAATAACCCCATCATTTTGGCTACTGAGACCTGCAAACACAATTGTATTTCCATAACCCACGTTCTGTTGGAAGTGAATGAGACCGATCGGGAACACAAACACATCTCCCTTGTTAAGCACTTTGGTAAATAATTGATTCTCATTTTGATTAGAGGTGACAAACCCAACCATAAGAGTTCCTTCAACTACTACAAGGATTTTGGTGCCATGTGTGTAATACCCTAAAATTCTTATCATCATAAATACTATGTTTTGGTAAATAATACACATTAAATAAAGGAGAACATGTTGTCTCTAAATTTTTGTAGATTTTTTTTATTAGATTTTAGACAATTTCTCCTTGGGATTAAATGAACCAAAGATTAAATTTAAGATCCCATTTAAGGATCATAAAATAAAAAATAATTATCATATTAAACTATGGTTCTTAAATAATCACTACTACAAAATATAGATACTACTACCCTAAAAGACGTCCTTTTTTTAAAAAAAATGGAAGTAAAAAATGAAGGCGGGCATTGTCGTAATTATTTACTCGAATTTTAGACTTTAGACAACCCAAATATAAATTCAGTTGCCCATTTGAGAATTTTGATGACCCGAAATAAATTCAGTCGCCAATTTGGGAAAATTCCTGAAATTTCTCTTACTTGCGCAAAAAAAATTCTTTAAATAGCACAAATTTTTTTTTATAGTTTGGGAATTTTGGCGACCTGAAATAAATTCAGGTCGCCTTAATTCCTGAAATTTTTCTTGGGCGCCAAAAAAATTCTTTAAATAGCGCCAATTTTTTTACAATTTTGGAATTTTGGCAACCCGAAATAAATTCAGTCACCAATTTATGAATTTTGGCGACCTTCGAATTTAATTCAGTCGCCAATTTAGGACCCTATACTTTTTTTCTATTCTTCTTTTGCACTACAAATTTGTAACATAATCACATTCGCTCTGGTTTTTTCCTCCATGCGTCTGCTCTCTAAACTTCTTATTTATCCCTTCTCTCCTCTGCACACCATTTAATTCCCCACGTACGCCTTCCTCTTCTCATTTTTGATCTGCACATACGCCTTCCTCTTCTCTCCTCTACACCCCATCTTCTCTTTCAATCTATTTCTACTCCTTCAACACTCTTCGATTTGGCTGGGCGAGGAGACGACGGCGAGGAGACGATGGCGAGGAGACCGAGCAACAAGACGCCAGAATCTGCACTTCGAAACAATAGTCACCATCGATTTCATCCAAAACACTATCGCTAGTAAGTGTTTTTCCAGATCTGACTCTTGTTGATTTTTTAGATCTGAGAGGGCACCAATTTTTGCAAATCTGGAAATCTCCTCGTGGCTCCGAGATGATACTATGAACACCAAGTCTCTTGCAGATCTAAAATTACTCTGTTTTTTGCATTCTTGTTCCTTATTCCTTCCATTTTAGGGGATTAGAATGTGAGTCGTTAGTTACTTGTTAGGTTTTTCTTCTTCTTTTTCATTGTATCTTCCTTGTTGTCTCTCATTGTGATTACTCTCTTTATGTTCTTTTCTTGTTCTTGCTGGTTTTGGAATTTCTTGCTGTAACATAAAAAAAGAAAGTATTTTTGGAATTTGATTTTTGATTTGTTCTTCCGTGGCCAACCACGTGGGGTTTTTTTTTTAAAAAAAAAGCAGTAAGGCGACCTGAATTTAAATTCAAGTCGCCTTAACTAAGGTGACCTGAATTAAATTCAGGTCGTCTTACATAAGGCAACCTGAATTTAATTCAGGTCGTCTTACATTAGGCGACCTGAATTTAATTCAGGTCGTCTTACATAAGGCGACCTGAATTAAAATTAGGTCGCCAAAAGGTTTTTTTTTTTTTTTTACTACCCCTCACGAGACGTCTCTAGAAAAAAGGACGTTAAATGGGTCAAATTTAGGACGTTTTTGATGTTTTTTGTAGTAGTGAATCAAAAGGAGCAATAAAATGTTATGGAAATACGTAAATCAATTAAAAGAAATTAACAACAATTAGTAGGCAATTAAATTTGCACTCATTAAAATAATTGTATAAGTTTTCATAATTAATATGGTGGCAATTAAAAGTCATCAATTATGGATGTTTTAACCTAATTAAAAATCAAGAACCAATAAGGGTTCAATATTAGCACAAAATGAGTTTCTAATGACCATGATTAATCTAGGAATCAACCACAACTTGACAAATATACCTAATGGCACCTAAACCACCATATTAGGAATGCTAATTAGGATTAAATATGGAAGGCCAAGATTAAACCTCATAAAGCCAAATCCAAAGGTTCTAATTAATTTCATAATTAAGCTTAATCCTTGTGAATTTGGTAGAACCAATGGGAGGCTAGAATCTTCATTTATTAGACTCAAGAAACACCAAGAGGAGCTTGGCTTGGTGAAGGAGAAAGAAGTTTTGATTTTTATTTAAGTCTAATTAAAGCAAGCACATGGGGTTTTTATTGAAAAATTGATGGAGGAGAGAGGGGAGTAAGGGGACAAATTGGACAAAATAATTAATGGATCACATGGGATTATTAATTGTCATCAATGCAAAAATGGATGAAGGAGGAGGTAGTACACGGTTTTGTGGTGTGTGTGTATGAGAGATTAATTGATTTAATGAAAATATTAATTAAATCCACCAATAGGAAAAAATCAAGAGAAATGCTTTTAAATTAAATTGAAACTTCTTCATTAAGTATGGGTCCAATGGTTAAGATCAAAACTTCTTAACTAAGTTTAGATCCTTTGGCTCAAAAGCAAGAAGAGGCAAGTTCCATTTAACTACCAAAATGTCACACCAATTTACTATAAATAGGAGCTTAGGTTCTTCATAATTTTCACACCAAAACTCAACCAAAGTAGATGAGTTTAGAGAAGCAAGAGTAGAGAGAGAGTCATAGCAAGAAGGAGTAGCAAGGTTCTCCAAGGGTAAGTTCTCTAGTTCTTGAAGTTCTAGTTTTAAATTCATAGATAGTTTATGATTTGATCTTAAATCTTCAAGAGAAATTTTATTTTCATGTTTTTATGGTTAAAAATGGCTTTATTTTGAAAAATTGATGGAAAATATGATGAAGCAAAGTTTTTGGAAGTTGAAGATCAAAGTAGCGAAATTTTTTCGGTGAAATTTCTGGGCAAACAGCGAAAGAAATGCTATTATTTTAAGTTGAACATTAAGCCCATAAATCATGAAACTTTCCAGAAATAAATTAGACATGTAGAGATTTCCAAATATATATAATATTTAGCGTTTCGATTCCTGTACAAAGAGATAGAACCGGTTGAAGTTAGGCCGTTTTTCTGGGCGAAATTCTGGGCAACGTTGTGAAAAATGAAAACTGGGAGTTTTTTATAAATTCTGGGGGAAAACTAGTATTTTTTCTTGAAAATAGACATCCTAAGGATTCCGAGGAATTTTACAGATCTTCGTTTCAATGTTTGTAGAATTAATTATGATTTTTCAAAGTTAGGCGAAAAATCTGCCCAAAATGCTGAAATCAGCGTTTTTCACGAAATTAGGGGTTATAATTAGAATAAAAAAATCCACCAGGGGTAAAAAGGTCAATAGTGGCTATAATATCTGTTAAGATATTATTTTTGAGTTAATAATGCGATGATAATATTATAGGCTATCCAAGAACACGTATTGACAGACAGACGTATTGCTATCTACACGGACTAAGGTACGTTCGCGGCGTACTGTAACACTAACTTTGATGCTTATAGTATGTTTATATATGATAGTTGTATTCATAAACTAAGATGCTGTCTTAGTTCATTACTTACACATTCAGTTTTATGCGGGTTATAGTCTTGTTAATACCGTGAGTTTTGCTAGCGAGGACACGAGGGCCAATCGTGGCATGAGGTGGTGCGACTAGAGATAACAAACATATGCTTTTGTATTGATTATTGGCTGTTTATATAAGTACCATTATCCAGAAAAATCATACATCTGTTATGGGCTTTTGTATTGATTATTGCTGTAATGTCATGAATATCCGTCATACATATATTGTTTATATAAGCATGAGGTTAAAAACAGCTAATTTAAGTTAAAACAACAATTGAGGTCCAATAGGCATTGGACCTCAGATAGGATATTTGCTCCCTACATTTAGTTCTGAAGTTTTTGATACCCTTATAGCTTCAAGGTCTCGTAAGGACCAGAGGGGAAGATATCTGGATATAAGAGACAAGATTAAACAAGTAATGACGCGTGAGTCGAGTGCAACATAGAAGTCTTGGAAAATTGTTGAGGAGCCTCTTTTATGAAGACCTTTGTCATTAGCGGCTGGACAAAGGTAAAATAGAATATAAGAAAATGAGCTTAAAATCGATCAACCCAACATCTTCCGAGAGAGGAACAAAATGGATAGGATCTCTCGACCTCTTAAAACCTTTAGAGACATACTTTCATTATTCAACGCTATTGAGGAATGGATAGGTAGCTAATCATCTAAAAAAGACACTTGCATGCATATTTTATTGATAATTTGTGCCACCTAACTATCTTATCTATTAAGCAAAATATTGATGATTATCCAAATGGCCATGTGTCACACAAAGGAAAGAGCTAACAAGTTAAGTAGACACTTAAGCATTTCATGTATTAATAGAAAGGGACACTTGGACACCTTATTTAATGTGTTTTGAAGATCAAAATTCTTCCTCTATAAGCTATCATATTCGTCCAAAATAAGGAGCAAGAGAGAAAGTCAACAAAACTCGCAAGGGATATTTTGTAAGGGCACTTTGGTCATTTGAATTGGGGGATTTTTAAGTTCCTTCTTGACATATTTAAGACATTATTCACTCCCTTTTTGCATGAGTATTTAATTCAAAGAGAGGGAACTCAAGAGAAGTCAAGAATTTTATAGAAAAAGGGAGAAAACTCAAGAGAAAGAAAGGATAAGACCAAGGGATAAATTGGTAATTGGTCAAAGGAGATATTTTTGGTTGGTTCATGACCTCTATATAAGGACTCCTACCCCTCATTTGTAAGGCACCATGTTGCCATAAGAGAGAAAAGAAAAGAGAGTAAATGTTAGCTCAAGTGAAAGAATAAAGAAGGAAGCAAGCAAAGTTGAGAACTAAGGTAAGCTAGCTATGGTATTTTGTGAAATTTCCTTCTATCTTCATGAACATGTTGAAGGTCCTAATGAGCAACTAATGTATGGTATGTAGAAGCTTAGGCCAAAATTAATAAGGAGTTTAAGGAAGGAGAAGTTCAAGGAAAGCAAAGCTCAAAATCAAGTAAATACCTTCCTTAACACCCCTTATGGCTTTGTGAGTTGGATGTAGCTTCTTTTCATGATATTTGATGGTTATGGGAATCAATATTCCTAAGGGGAGGTTCTGCTCAAGTTGATATAAATGACTTAACATGAGTTTTAAACCAAGAATATGGTTTAAGAAGGAAGATTAAGCAAGAACTAAGAAAGATATGGACTTGAAATGATAATTTATTCAAAGTAATTTTTGAATTATGGAGAATTGCAAAAGTGACTAGTATTATTTGTAATCATAGGAACTACCGTCATGGGAGCTTTTAAAAGAATTTAGAGAAAGTAATTTGTAATAACCCTATTTTTGTGTAAATTACTATATGAAATTAATAAATGCCAATTAGTATTTTATTAGCATATTTTCATTTAAATTTAAAGCAAGTAATAGGTGTTTCCATCTAATTGGCCAATAAGAGATAATTGTTGTGAGATGGCTTAGGAAGACAAGAGAAAATTCAAGAAGGTGGACACTTGGCAAGATTAAAATGGACATTAGAGAAATATCTTTGACTTTAAATGGTGGCTTTAATGGTAATTATTAACCATGGACATATGGCATGATCTTAAGAATCAAGACGAGAATATCCAATTCATTGAATTCTCTCTTGCTTCTTGACATTACACGCATAAAGGAGTAGGGAATTGGAAGAGTAAAATTTTTTACCACATGGTTAATGAAGAAGCAACTAGAATAGACCCACATGGCACCATATTAAACAAAGAGGGCACATAGGCATATTGTAATAATTACAAGGGACACTTAGCCTTCTTCATTAATCAAGCATCTTAACCACAAGTTGGAGATAAAGATTGAAAGATATTATTGGCTAAAGAGGGGGATATGTGGCGTGATATGAGGGGGAAGGAAAGACAATCAGATTTTGCTAGAAAATACAAGAGGAATCTAGAGAATTCAAGGGCTATCTAGTAAGGGCAAAAGGGTAAAACCACAAAGAGCTATTCTATGGTCAATTACCTCTATAAATAAGACATCATTTCATTTCATCTAGCCACAAGAGACACCACGAAGAGACACACATAAAGGAGAAAAGAGTAGTGAGTTGAGATTGAAAGATTCAAGCAAGAAGGAAGAAATAGGAAAAAGTTGAATCAAGGTAAGTAAGTTATGGGATTTAATCTACTCTTTCAATTTTTTAAGCTTTTAATTAGTAATTTTGTATCATTGTTGGGGTTCTAGCTATAATTGCAAAGAGGACAAGGTGAAGAAGCTAAGGAAGTTGGAAACCTCAAGCAAGTAAGTCTCTTTCTTCAACCTCTTGGAAATTTCACAAAAGTATAAGAAAATTATGATCAATAGCTAGAACTTGGTGATATGATTTTATTTTGATGGTTTAAAAGTGTTTAGAATGAAATTTTGTATGGGGAAGAGTATGAGGAATAATTTTGAAAATATAAAGCATAGAAACATGCAAATAGAGGAGCTGAAAAACCAACAAGGGTATTTTCAGAAACTGGGAATTTTTCACGTGTTTCTGGACTAAGAAATATTTTTAGACAAAAATAGACATGTAAAGGGTTATGTAGATTTTTGGAACGCCTCAATCGGATTTTTCTACAATTAGTTATGAATTTTTTAAGTTGGGTCAATTTCAGGAATTTTCTGCACTATGTGCGAAAATAAGCAAATATTCACCAAGAAAAGAAATACTCATTAATAAAGGAAATTAATGAGTTATAAAGTAGGAGGACCCTTTCTGCAAGTGTATAATTTTAAGGAAGAAGTTATATAAGCAATGACACGGTTATACTATTTTATTTTAGGTCTATCATTCTTACATAGTAGTTGGATCTTTGCTATTTCACTAATCTACTACCTGCAGGTAAGTAACCTTAATTTCATGTACTTTGTGTGACTTTGTATGTATGTTTTACCATAATTGGTTATGCATTCGATATTATATGTTCCAAGCGCTTTGGATACCGGAACCGCTGTGTGCGACCCAGGCATGGTTATGTGCCTTAGTTAAGCAATGCATGTTATATGTGGCTGCTTGTTTCGGTCTAGGCTATATGCCTCGTTGTGTGCGACCTATGAATGCTGTATATTTTTATGGTTTTCTTACATACTTTGTACATGCTTTGTATATGAAATTAATGGTTACTCTAGAATAATGAATCCCAGTCTATTATAAGAATATAGGAGGTGCATCAAGAGTAGAACAGGAGTCTGCAGGTAGGACAGGAGGACTTGATTGAGGATCTATGGGTGTGGAGCAACTTTTTGTTATTGCATCTTTAGTTTTGGATGACTGTATGTATATATTTCGTTATTTTGGGACATTTTATCTGGATGACTGTATAATAACCCTCGGAGAGACTTTCTGTTTAGTTTATTTACTTTGTAGTATATTATCTAAATTATTTGCCTTGCTCTGCTGCGATACGTATTTTATTATTTGAAAGTAAAAGACACTCTACTCGCCACTTGAAAAGGCGAGGCCGGTAGGAGTGTAACATAATTGACAGTTTAAGTTTGCCAGGTAGTAACCTTAATCCTCATATGCTTTCTATGTCTCTGTATGTATGTTTCACTATGAGTATGTATGCATTTGGTTGCTAATGTTTTGCTAAGCACTTTGGTACTGGAACTTGTTGTGTGCGACTTGCTATGTGCGACTAGGGCCTTGTTGTGCCTTGCGCCTCGTGTTGTACTACGGGAGACTACTTGTTCCAGTTAGGCTTTGTGCCTTGCCGCATGTGTGCAACCTGCGAATGCTTTACAATTTGTGCTTATGGTTTTCTTACATGCTTTGATTATACTTTGTATATGAGATTAACGGTTACTCGGGATCCTTCGGGATTCCGGCTCATTGCTATCCGTATATGGTACAATTTATTGGATGTAGCTCCCAAACGGATATCGGAAATGGAGGTATTGGACCAGTTCCAAATTATTTGGAGATTTATTGTAATAATTTTATGTAATTATATTCTAGATTTTGTAACCAAGATTTGTAATTTATCGTCAGTATACTATGCTCAAACCGTTTTGCTAGTGCGCTGCACTATATTGCTATGATATGTGCTTTAAGTGAAGAAAGATTACTAGAGTTATTCGTGATCAAAAAATATCTAATAAGGTAAAAATGAAGTTTTATCACACTACTATAAGACTAACGATGTGGTTTGGTAGCCAATGTTAAGTTTTAAAGGGATAAGAGCATAAAGTAGAAGTAGTTGAGACGAGGATGTTGAGATCGATAAAAGAAAAAGATATTATTCATAATGAATTTATACGAGAAAGAGTTGGAGTAGCTTCAATTGCAGAGTAATATGGTAGAAAATCATTTGAAGTGATTTGAACACATATAAAGAAGGCCTTTAAATGGACTGGCCAGTAAGGAGGGTAGATCAAACGACATGAAGCCCTATGAAAAAGGGTAGAGGAGGTCTAAAAAAGAATGCTCAAAAGTTATCAAACAAGACATCTTACTTAACAATTTATCTAAACCTTCATTTAGTTATTGATAGAACGTAATAATATCGTGTAATCCATATAGTCAACCCCATCTAATAGATAAGGCTCGATGTTGTGATGGCTATTCATTACTTGTAACTTCATCGCATCGACATCATATATTGACAATTCAAAAACAAAACAAAACAACATACAACAAATGCACGTACATATATATAAAATTTTATTTGGTGAGCCAATCTGAAACAAAGATATTGATGCAGGCTATGCTACATCAAACACAATACAAACCAAACAAGTACCGTATGATATAAGAAAGCTTCCAATAGAACATTGGGGCATATAACCCTACAGTTCTTTATTTATTTAATATAATATGTATTTTAGTATAGTTGCCATAATTATTGATTAATGCTGAAACTGCTTTTCAAGCTTATCAATTATTTCCTGGTCCACTTGGAAAGTCTTTCTAAGAACCTCAGGAGAGATGAGTGGATTTGAGCCAAACACAGATTTTGCAATAAGGTTCTCTCCAGGATTTTGGCTACTAAAACTAGAAAACGCAACTGCGTTTCCATCACCCACGTTCAGTTGGAAGTGAATAAGACCGATGGGGAACACAAACAAGTCTCCCTTGTTAAGCTCTTTGTAAAAAAATCGGTTTCCATTCTGATCAGAGGCCACAAACCCGACCAGAAGAGTTCCTTCAACCACTAGGATGATCTCGGAGCCACGTGGATGAGTGTGAAGAGGGTTCAAACTCTTTGGCGCGTAGTCATAGCGAACAAGAGAGACTCCAAGAGTGTTCAATGCAGGAAACGTGTTTACGTTTGCTGACTTTTCAAAGAAGCCAGGGCTTTCTGACGTGTCTCCAGCTTTGTCAAATCCAGATAAGTAGAAGTCCTCAGATGTCACGGTCTTTGGATCCTTGCAAAATTTCCCGTTCACAAAAACTGCAAAATTTAAGAAATCCAATGTTAGGTTTGCGAAAACAACAATATATAACTGAAGTCAAACTTGTAAGGATGTAGTACGTGTGTGTTTGGATTCGCATTATCCAGAGGCAGCTGTGCCACGCAATGAACAGAAAAATGTACTATCAAGGAAGTGTAAACATGTTTGGCATAGCTTTTTTATAATCTTGCTTTAGGTCCTAATCGTGGAATCAGGCTGAAGCAACTTTTAGTCGCTTTTGGTCCCATCGTGGAGCATGAGGGGAAAAAATATCAAAATATCACTCAATATTTTTTGTAGAATCTAGTTATAAATAGAAAAAAGAAAACAAAAACATTTGAGAAGTATGGACATTTCAAGTGGCATTAGAGTGTAACCGAGTAACTTGAGTCATTAAGTTAACTCGTGTTTGTACCTCCTCTAGTAGCTGAGTCATTGAGTGCAACGCAGAAATCTTGAAGGGGACCTGGGTCAGAAGCGAGCACATGAACTGAAGCAAATGCCAAGAGACTAACAACCAAGTACACGGCTTTCATCTTGTACAGTGTGCGTAGATATATATCTACCTCTTTTAATTCTGTGTTTGTGAGTTTATGAACGAACTTACAAGCCTATTTATAAGGAGAAGTCACATGAATGAAGACGCAAGTAAAGTCACAGTAGTATATGAAACGTCACTCGATCATTATATTGGATCATATGATCAAAGTTGTGATGCTTGCTTTACCAAACTACGTAACATGACTAACTCTAGCTATACCTCTTTCAATTCTCTAAATGTACAACAAGTTTGGACTTTGAGGTTCTATGACCAATCTTATATGTTTGAGTGGGATTGTAGAACTTTTATTCGCTGCGCAATTTTCTTTTAGTCGTTGGTTGGGGGCAATTTCGTTCCGTATCAATATTCTATATCATGTCGAAGAAAATGGCTATTGCAATAAGCAGCCATTGCTTTCTCATAATTATATCTTTTCATCATTTAATTATGCTTTCATTCAGCATTTTGAAGTAATTTTTTCCCCATACATCTGATATCCTTAGATATTTTGTGGTGCATCCAGGATTGTGAAATACCATTTTTTCAGGTATGTTCAGCACCTTAAAATAGCTTTTGATGCATCCATACTACCAAGGCACAAAAAAAAAATTTAAAGTGTTAAAAACACTTGAAAAAATATTTTACGGTGTTGGATGTACCACAAATTGCGTTAGGGTGTTTGATGCGCCTTAACCTTTAAATTACTTAATGGAATTAATCAGTAAAGATGTAATCTTTTTTATCATCTTGGGTTTTGCTACTATATTGATTAATTTGAAGTTCATATTTTAAATCAAAAGAAACTAATTATAATTTAGTCAGTTTAATTACAATAAAACACACGTGTCTGTAAAGAAATCATCCAAAATTTTAAGTAGACAAAGAATAAAAAGAAATCATCAAAAATTACAACAATACACAAGCCAGCTTCTGTTCTCATCAAGCAGTGGGATAGTGAAAGCGCTATAAAATAATGCGTGTAAAGAAAAAGCGGAAGATTATGTGACGTAAATCAATTATAAAATAATATAATGATAATTAATAAAATAAATAATACATATAAAAATAATTTAAGCATTTATTTTTATACACTTTTTATTGATGGTGTATTTATATATACCCTAACAAACTATTCTTAGTCATATGATTTTCCAAAAATGTTTCCAGAAAAAAACAATGGTTCATAAAGTAAAAAATATTCGGAAAAATCTCTTTAAGGTCCACAAAAAAATTATAAAAAAGTCTTACAAAAAATTTTCCTCTTAAAAAAATCTCAAAAAATATTTGTGATACTAATTGGAAGTTTGAAATCATCATTTTGCCCACATTCAAGTTACCTGAATCGCATTGCAGATTAAAGTTCCATTTCATTCTTTTGTTCCATCAAAACACATCCTTGGGAGCACATAAGGGACCTTATGTGCTCTTTACATGCTCATCCCTCTAATTAGAAGGATGAGGCTTTTAATTTTTAATTTTTAGATATTTTATTTATTTAGATTTAAATTATAAGATGCTTTCTATAATTTTTTTTCACCTAGTATTTTAAATTAATTAGTTTTCAATCCTGTAAACTAATTAAGTTGAGATACTGGATGTAAAAAATATTTTAAAAAACATCATATAATTTAAATATAAATAAATAATGTGTTCATCCCTCTAATCATATAAGGTGCACATAAGAGAGATGTGCACCTAATGTCAACCCTTCTACCTAGCGGGCTAGATAATTGGGAAGGAAAACGCATGCGCCTGTACTTGCGCGCTTCTTCTTCTTTGTCTCCTGCAAAGTCTCCACGCCCCCGTCATCTGAGTTTCTTTAGGTTCATTTCTATATCTTTTTCTCATTCTCAACTTCTCTTCCTAATAAGAGCATGTTTGGCATAGCTTTAAAAGCTACATTAAGTCCAATGACAGACCTTCTAACACCACTATCCCAAATGGGCCCTAATATTTTGATTTTATCAGTTTCTTCTGTGTATAAATAGATTGTTGTCTCCTCTCTAAATTCACATTACATGCTTCTTAGGCACTTCTCCCTCTAATTAAAAGGGTTGAAAGCTTTTTTTATTTTTTTATTTAGATTAAATTATATGCTCATCTTGAAATTTTTTTACAACAAGTATCTCAAATTAATTCATTTTCATGATACCGGTGTTCAGGGAAAATATTTCTGATTATAAAACTAAAAATTAATTAATATAAGATATTGGGTGAAAAAAAAAATTTCAGGATGTAATATTTAATTTAATGTAAATAAATAAAATATATAAATTAAAAAAAAAATGCTTTCATCCCTCTAATTAGAGGGACAACTTGGCAAGCACCTAAAAAGCATGGAATGCATCTCTTCCCCGCCGATCTCTCTATCTCTCTCTGTTTAAACCTTGCCATCGTTTCTGAGTAAGCTTTGTTGTTTTTTGCTTCCTCTGAATCCATTAGGATCAAAAATTGTTCATTGTTTAGCCTGCGAAACATTCTTATCCTTATGGTTATCTGTTACTGACTGATTGAAATGCTTATTTTATGCCTTTCTGAACGTTGCATTGTTTGCAAATGGGGCAAGAACCACTCTTTGCCAATGGACATAGCTAGTGACCACGTTCCCATGGTTGAATCGCAATAAACTACCCAGAGACAGAGTTTCTTCATTTGGCAAGCATCACTCTTTGCCAACATTACTTTAGGTCTCAATGAAAGGTTGAAGCTTTAAAGTTTGGTTAAGGAAGGAATCAGTAGAATAATCTTCCTTAGCAAGCAGTTGGAACTGGCTTTAGCAGTCATTGGTTCGTAGGATGAGAATTCAGCTCCTTTTTTGTTCTTGCGCAAAAATCTATTCAAGTTTTTTGACACTCTGAATTACACCAGATAATTTGTATAATGCCACAAAATTAATTTGGTATGATCTATTTCTGCTTCTATGTGCTTTTTGTACAAAATGAGAGATAAAGTCCTCCCCGTCACTGTACACACAAATGAATTTATGCTTTGCTTTTTGTTGCTAAATTAGAATGTTGCTTATCTTTTTCTTTATTCCCTCTTTGTGAAATAGAAAGGGAAAATTATTTGGGAAATGCTCAGTTCATAAACAGTGTTATATTTGAATAACATCTGAGTCCAAGGATTTCTTTGAATTATTTTTTTAATAAAAAGTAGAAAACATGTATGAGTGGTATTGAGATTCTGTAATGTGTTACAGGAGAAATTGTTTGAAAAGATAATTGGACGTGTGTGTGTGTATTCTTGGGAAAATCAGATGTTTCAAAACCTTTCTTGGTTATCTCTGGGATAATTGTGATATATGCATGCCTCTAACAGACATATACAGGAAGGCCGCAAGCAGCGAGGATGGATGCTGTTGGGAGCTGTTTGAGGTTTACAAGCTCCTTAAATCTCTTGGTTACATAGTTGGACGGCATGGTGTTTCTTGGAGCATGAAAGATACTTCAAAAACTGTCCACAAACCTGTTGCTCTTGAAGTCACTGGAGAAAACAATCAATCAGTAGACATGGGTTCCAGAGGTGAGAAATCCTTAAATGAGTTGTTCAGTGAGATGCATGTTAATGAGTATGAAGTATTTCTGGAAATGAAGTATTTCTTCCAAGAAAGATAAGTATGAAGATAATGAAGTTGTCGAGATTGAGTTGTCAAATACCCAACGGAAAGAGTTGTCAACACCCAAAGGAGTCGTCAAAACCCAACAGAAAGACTTCTTAAAACCCAAAGAAGGAGTTGTCTACAACCTAGTTTATATATATATATATATATATATATATATATGAGATACTTTATTATCAGCGTATAAACACACAGCTCAGGAATTCAAACTCTTCCTCTCTTGCTATTTCTTGGCCAAAAAGGAACAAAGCGGATAAAACAGAGGACCAGAGTTGGTTATTCAGGCTGATTAGAAATGCATAACAAAGGTGAGGTACAGGATCACAACAGCCCGTAATAACAAGCAAAGACAGGAAAGCAGGGAAGCAGAACCAAACTTTCAGGCTTTGGATTAGAAAGACCCAGAATTTGTTCCTTGTAGTTCACTAGTTCTACATGGTGTGTGTATTTGGGCATTAGTTAATATTGATATTACATGATGGAACCAAAAAAATTTCATGATTTAAACAGGGACGAGTTACTTCCAGATATTAGTGATGCAATGGTTAACAAAAACATGACGTACATAAACACGGGATCTTCAAGGCCTCTTGTCTGCTTATCGAGGTCAAAGCAACGCAATAAGGAAGCAAATAAATGCTTAAAACCCTCCGAACACTGCAACATGATATCTTCAAGACCTGTGATTTTTATCATTAATTACAGCTCCGAACACGAGCAGAGAGAGAAGAAACAATACAGATTGAAATCTTGAATCTAAGAAAACCCAGAGTCGCAAGCCCCAACAGTGGGGACATAAAGCATAAAATCCCGAAATAAAGCGAACAGGGGGGTTGGGGGATACAAAAATTGGTATCTGGGAGTAGTGAGTTGCGAGTCAGATCCAGAATTGAGAGACGATGATGAGGTTGAGAACTGAGAGCTGAGATGTGATTGTGAGTTCCGGCTAAAGGTGAGACTCTCACCGTGAACCAGACTCCCACGACGTCAGCTACCGGGAAGATTTACTTAGGCGGCAGCTACCGAACCTCGGTGGTGAAGAATCACAAACAGCGACGATCACGATGACAGCTTCCGGTGGCCGACATCTCCGAGCCCAGTTCACTCTGCGCAACCCTATTCATGCGGTAAAATCTGAGGAGAGGGAGGGAGAGAAAGTGCGAAAGAGGAAGTGAGAAATGGAAGAGTAATGATTTACTTTGGATGATTATTGAATATTTGGATCATTAATTGGAAAGGAAGGAAATAATTGAAAGGAATATAAATCTTAGTATTAAATATTTCCTCTGTTCCTTTTCATAAAATATAATTGTGTAAATAAGCATATTCTTTTTTATAAAATATTATTCTTTTGTTAAATACATGTATCTTTTTATTTAAAGTAATCATATTTGAGCGTGACTTTCGCACTAAATGTAGGAACCACTAAATTATAAGATATCATCTAGAGATGTCTAAATATTTAATGCATTTTTTATTTTTATTAATTAATTATGTCTTTATCATCACTTTTTCCACTCATTCTCTCTCCCACCCACATTCTTCATAAATAAGGGTGTTTTTTTAGAAATAAATTGTATTTCTTACATATTTATTATCTTTAACCAATTTTAATTAATTTTTTGTTTGACGTATAAAAACTAATTGAGGGAGTAGTAAATATATATTAAATAGTTCGTATGTAGTTAATAAACACATAAATCATTGGAAAAACTTGATATCTTAAGCAACAAAGGCTTTTGAATTATGAGTAAGATTGAAAGCTTAAGCTAGATAGTGAATGCCAAACATAAATGTGCAATCTTGCTGCACAATGCTTTTCATATGAAAAAGTTACTTCTAGGATGGATATATGTCATCCCAAACAAAATGCGATATACTTATTTTACCTTGTTTACAAAAATATTTGATGTGTATATAATATAAAATGATATAATCCGTTGACAGTTGATTTTTCAAAATAATGATCTTATGATTAAGAATTACTAGTTAAAAAGTTTAAAAATGAATCATGAAAATTCTATTTGAACAATGCATTTAAATCATTGAATCATCAGTTGAATGATGCTAATCAGTGATTGTGTGAATTTTGGCCTTGCACTAATAGATGGATTGAAGTTCATCAGAAACAGTGTTCAAAAAAAAAAAAAAAAAAAAAAAAAAAAAGTTCAACAGAAACGATAGGGAGCTGGTTAATAAATGCATATAGATAGATGTATTGATAATGAAGTGAACTTCTGTACAAACTAACAACTCTGTACACCTACACATAAGCTTATATAAGTAAGGTTGTCAAATTCACGAGTTTGCTGTGATGTAAACTCGTATCGTGAACTTGGATTGTAAACTCGTATAATTAAATAGATATTACTAGTGTATAATTAAATAATGAAAATATAAAAATGACAACAATTTGATTTAAATATATTTTAAATCTAAATAATTGAAATTAAATCCATCAGCATTCATCATTTATCATATTTAATCAAGAAATTTCTATAAAATTTTTATATAAAGTCACTGAGTATGATCAAATCAAAAAAGTTAACACGAGTTTAAGAGTAAGTTAACACAGTTTTGTAAGTTAGAAACATAAAAATAGTAAACTCGGTGCATAAACTCGTGAGTTTAACCGAGTTTATAACTAGCACGAGTTTACTACTGATTCTACTCGTTTTTATAAGCTAGATGCGTAAAAACGGTAAACTCGGAGAGTCAACTCACAAGTTTGACAACCATGTATAGAAGAACTTAAGTGAGAAAATTAATTATCCATTTCCTCCTAATATAGAGATATATAGATTGGGCTCCCAAAAAGCTATTTATGGGTCTTAAGGAGCATAACATGCAAAGTTTTAATTTTTTTACTTTACAATGTGAGAGGATCAGAATTGAGTATTGTTAAGCCTAGTCAAAAGTAACTCCCCTGGAAGAGTTTTCTACATTTACACAAACTCAAACTCGATGTGTTATGATCAAGCGATCAAAGCCCGTGTTGAATCCGCCAAAAGATTTGAAAATTGAGCTTGAGGCTGGTATGGCAGAGAAGAGAACAAGCGACAGCTGTGCAATTCAATAGAAATTTCACTTACTTCAGAAGGAGACTTTATATTATGATTTTGACGATGCTGATAGAGTTCAAACTCAATTTTTTCTCTTTCACCGCAAGACTAATGTAAAGCCACCGCCAGATAACATTATGGAAGCATGATTGTCCCGTGGATAAGAAGTTCAATTTCCACTGCTGGGCTAGAAAATTGTAATCACATAGTCAACAATTGCAACTATACAAAGTCAATATTGGAGGCTGCAGAGAAGGAAGAAAAAAGCTACACAAAGGCTCAAACTCAATGTGTCACAATTAAGCGATGAAAGCCCTTATAAGGAATTGGCCAAAAGATTTGAAAATTGGTCTTGAGGCTGGGATGGCAGAGGAAAAAAAAAAAAAAAAAAAAAAAAAGCGACAACTACGCAATCTGCGTACCACATTTGAACCTTCTATGGATCAAAAGTTAACCCAATTTAATGGAAATTTCATTTACGGCAGGAGACTTTATAGTATCATTTTCACAATGCTTCTTCTTACAGAGCTGAGATAATGATCCGACAATGTCCCTCATGGAAGATCGATCTCTCGATGCTTCATTGAGACATTTCAAAGCAATTAGTGCCGCCATATCATTAAGCCTGTGCACATCATATTTTCCATTTAGCTGTGAATCCACAATTTATTTCCATCCAACCTTACTCTCAGCTTCCATGGCTGCCTAATTAATCATCACCATGAAGAGATATTATGGCAATGCTGCTATAATATTTAATGGTTATAAATAGATATGTAAAAGACAAAAATCATCATATTTAAAGGTTATTTTTTTTGTTCAAAATAATATTTAAAGGTTATAGATAGATATGTAAAGGATAAAAATCTTGCAACTTTAAATGCAATTCAAACTTTAAAGGCATAGGCCTAACCTTTTGTCTACATCGAATGCATATGTAATTAGAACAGTTTAGACATACCTATCAACATATCAATATATAGGATGAAATCTGCAACAAATCATACTATTTACAAACCATTAATAATATGACTCAACTTTCAGCACAATAAAATGTGCTTTTATAACATAGTACCGCCTTATTGACAGGCTTAAAGATTTATGCTTTATGTGTCAATGACCTAAAAATAATAAAAACTCCATCTATTTTTTTTAACCCACAAAATATTATATATGCATATGCACCTTGACATGAGCTCACATCTAACATAGCATCAGCACTTACTAGTTTCAAATATTCCATCAGGCCCTGCAGTGGGTTCCTGCCAGTAATCAATTCAAAGAGTAGCACACCAAAACTATAAACATCACTTTTCTTGGTAGAAGTTTTTGTAGACATGTATTCAGGGTCAAGATAGCCAAAAGTTCCTTTGACATGAGATGAGCGACGTTTAATCATCTCTGGTCTAGAAGGCCCAATGTCAGTTACCTGCTAAGCAAATAATACATGTTGAAGTGTTGTATTAAAAGAAAAGAAGATTTGCTGCATAATGTTCACAGAAACATGGATCATGTAACACCCCTACTTTTATAACGCATGTACCGATGTAAGCTTGCTTAGTAATATAAAGCCTTGAGTTAATTTTGGAGTATTTATTCCCTATGATTATGGTGTGGAATTATTTCAAAGGCCCTAAGATGGAAAACAATGGTTAAGAGTAGGTAGCAAAGGTACTAAGTCAAAACAGGGTGGAATCCTGATCAACGGTAAGGTGACTTGCGCATAAAGTAATCTCGACAAAGTAAACCGGTATAATGGATAAGTGACGAAAGGCATTATGGGGGCAAGGTATGCGTGTTGAACCAAGAGAGAGAGGGAGAACACGTGCCAGACCCACTACGAAGAGAAAGTCGATGGTGGTGGTGCTACGTCGGGTGCACGCGGCATTTCGGGGCCGGGAGTTGGATTACCGAGTAGCGCGCATTTCGAGGTGGATCCGGGTACTGGAATAAAGGTTTCTTGATCCCCAAGGTAGTATGCCCCGTCCATTTGTGGTCTGGGAAAAGTGACTAATTATCTAGGCCCACACAAGTCTAGTTGAAGGGCACGCATTACGAGGTAAGGTGGGATCCAGAACGGAGCCGAGCGGGGCCGGACAGATTTTGAGTCGGGCCCAGGCCCGACACTGATAAGGGGTGAATCCCAATGGGCCCAGAAGAGAGAGAAAATATCTTGCCGGTAATTATGAAGAGAGAGATTTGTCACATCAGTGTAATAATAAGAGAGAGTGAATAAAATAATCCTTAAAAACTGGGCCACACAATTTAAACTTGATTTGACAATAAAATGACATCTAATAATGACATTAAAAGTGAAATTATGGCACATCTTGGTTCAGATTTCGTGGGTCCCAGCCTTGGAAAAGATGAACGGCGCAAAATGACCACTTTGCCCCTACACCCTAACCCTACACCTAAGTCCACCTAAGGGCAAAATTGGAACACCAATTTTTGACCATGAGCTCGTCCTTTTCTGCCCAAAAGAGAGCCCTAGATACCTCTAGAAGACCTGATTGTGTGGGACCATGCCTTGGAAGAAGAACAAGACCAAATGACTAAACTACCCCTAACCCTAAAACTTACAATCAAAAATATCCAGGGGCAAAGCTTGGAACTTGGGGTCTATAAATAGGACCTCTCCCCCTCCATTTTTCCCACACAATCCATGAGCTAAAGGAGTCCTAGAGAGTGGTCAGCTGAAGCATTGGGTTTAGGAGGTGAAGAAGGTCACTCGCAACCGATATCCAGAGGTAAGTCCCTAAATCGACAACTGAGTAATCTTCTTCTCTGCCCTGTGGTGTTTCGTGGAGATGCAGTAGGTTTTTCATACTTTTGAGGTGTCCAATGAGTCCAGAAGGAATTTTTGTGTAGGGTTAAGAAGGATCATTTCGTTTGGAACTCCATAAACCCTAAATCTTCTTACACGAAAATCTGTCGGTTATTTCGGTTTCTGGGCAGCGAATGTAAATCTGTGGTTTTCAGTGGGTAAATGGAGTATTTTTGCTCTGAAATTTTTTATGGTGAAATTAGACATCCTAAGGATGATTGTGATATATTATTTTGTGTCATTTGGAGTTTTTAAACGAGAGATATTGAAGGCTAAAGATAACCTAAAAACTGGATGTTTCTCTCAGACCAGTGGCTAGTATTTGGTACTAAGGACGAGTTTTGAACCCATATTACTTTATTATATATTTTTCCTGAAAGACATACATTCTAAGGGTTCTAATGCCGCTGATTCCATGTCAAAATGATTTTTCTGGAATTTATTAAAAATCGGTGAAGTTGGGTCAGAAATTCTGGAGAATTCTGGAGCTATGCGAATTTCATGAAACTTAAGGTAGAGTTGGAATGTGTAATAGATAGCATAATGTTTGGCTGTATTTAGGGTATTCTCTCGTGTAGGACGCATCCCCGACATAAGAGGAAAGTTTACCGCTTTTGGAGGTGCCAGGTAGTAACTGTAAACTTGCATACTCTATGTGGCTCTTGTATGTTGTGTTTTATCATGATTGTGGATGTAGGCTAGGTGGTAGCTATGGGACTTCGTGTCCTATAGTGGCTACTGAGGCGGAGGTATGCCGGCTAAGTAGTATCTGTAAGGGTACCAGTGAGGCCGAGGCATGGTGGCTAGGAAGTATCTCTTTTGGGGTACTTTTGAGGCCATGGCATGTGGGCTAGGTGGATCCTGTGTGACTGTGTGTTCACAGGTGAAGGTGAGGCCCAAGGTATATGAGGCTAGGTGGAACCTATATGACTGTGTGTTTATAGGTGTCCAATGAGGCCTCTGGGATAGGTGGTTAGGGTTGGCCAGCCCTAACTTCCGAGGCCCTTGCGCGCGCGAGTCCGGGGCTTGTCTTGACCCGTGCGGTCCCCGGATGTACATGCCAGGTTTATTTTTTCCCTATTGTGATTTGCACTACATGCATTGCATACATATTGTATATAAGTTTGACAGTTACTCTGGGGTTCAATCTTGAACTCCAGACCGCTTTGAGACACAGGGGTAAAACGGTAGCGGTTGGAGGCACGAAGAAGGTAGGGCGTGAAGCGGTGGAATGAAGAAATGGGGATGCCCTATCTCATTTTGTACTTTATATTTTGGATGACCGTTGTTTTTAACGCATTTTTATTTGGTCGACTTGGATGATCGTATTAACCATTCGGGGACTTATTTGATACTCGACTCATGAATGTTTATCAGTATGTTTAGTTTGTCCAACCAGGCCCTATGCTCTGCTGTGCTAACTCTGAGTTATCTTTAATTGGGCTAAGTAATAAGGAAAGGTGATTAAATAAAAGGAATCCCTCTAACCCACCACCCGAAAGGGCGAGGCCGGTAGGGGTGTAACAGTTTGGTATCAGAGCACAGGTTTGGACAGTACCTGGTTTGGACAATATTGATAAATAGAATACTAACGGAGTTTTGGGTGTTTAAAGGAGAAGATGGACCGGAGGTTTGGACGTGTGTACGAAAGGAGGGGAGGACGAAGGAGCAGGGCTCAGGGACCGGCTCGGCATCAAGAGAAACCGCTCCTTCCTGAACTGTTACCAAATGAGACGCCTATACCTACTAATGTACCACCAGTACATTTACCCCCACCTGTCTTTAACTCTAGCTCAGTCAGGGAATTTGAACCGGTTCCAATTCCCCAATTTCCACTACCACCTGTACCTTTTGTGGAAATCAAACAAGAACCCCCATCTCCCCCGCCACCACCTAAATCCCCGCAGCGAATTGGTTCACCACCCCTTCCCGACCTACCACTTGACCCGACTTGATTTATCGCCTATTCCCATATCCGGCCCTTAACCCCGAAGAAGAGGCCATTCCCGCTTCCTTTGACAATGTTACCTCCACCCCCCTTGAGCAGAATTTGAACTGAGCGAGCCGGAACCCGAATGGGAACCGAAGACGGAGAAGAGGAAGAGGAGGCGGAAGAAGAGGATGGATTTGGTAATTTACCATTTCCTTGGAAGATTGAAGAAGGACTTTTGGTGGTAGCCACGGAGCAGTACCAGGCGGCTTGCGTAAAGGAACACACCTCGATCACCCAGTACCATCAGTACATGTATGAGAGATGTCTACTTCAATAGCAGGACCAATGGGATGGACTACCCACTCGGACAATGGAAGAGGGTACTTCTGTATTTCCTTCCAAGAACTCCGG
Organism: Acacia acuminata; assembly: GCA_019022655.1. Classification (NCBI taxonomy): domain Eukaryota; kingdom Viridiplantae; phylum Streptophyta; class Magnoliopsida; order Fabales; family Fabaceae; genus Acacia; species Acacia acuminata. The sequence continues at coordinate 1,154,438 of JAFJYI010000151.1, read as the reverse complement.
AGTAGATAGAACGGATCATCGGGATCATTGAAAGCGAGCAGTACTTCTTCATGAACTTTGGGGCTTTCATTGCTCTCGTAGAATTCCGCGTGTACCCTCATATGTAGGACCGAGTTGGTAGGAGGATGCAGTAGTTAAGCCTGTGTAAAATAGTAAGCGAGTAGTAGTAGTAGTAGGAAGGTCATGAAAGGACTAAGTATGGTGTGATGTTTAGGATATGATATAATATATGAGTATTGGTATTATGTAATGCAAGAATGGTTATTATGAATATTTATGACTTAATACTTTATTACTCCTTGCCTATGGAATAGTTATTCATTCAATATATGCGGGGTTGTAGTTAAAGATGCAACGAAGAAGAACAAGGGCAAGGAAGGAGCCCGAGGCAGCTCGAAATGACCCGAACCCTGTTATCACCCAACAAATGATGACCATGTTGCAAGAGCAAAGTAAACTAATGCAACAGATGAGGGCAGAGATAAATGAACTGAAGGCCCGGCAGGATCGAGAACAAGAGGAACGAGAAGATGATGGTGAAAACAATAGTACTAATAACGACGAGAGGCAGGGGGACCATCAATCAGACCAGCAAGGGAACGGGAACATCGAGACTCCATTGTATTGGGTCTCCAAATTCTGTAAGCAAAATCCCCCAATATTTCGTGGACGATTTGACGCAGCAGAGGATTGGATCCTACGTCTTGAGAAAATCTTTCAAGTGCTGGGATGTCCGGAAGAGAGGAAGGCACAACTCACCATCTACAAGCTTGAGGGTGACGCAGATCGTTGGTGGAGAAACACCGAGTCCACCCTCCGTGCCCTGAACATCCCTGTTACTTGGGAGTTATTTCAAGCAAAATTCAATGAACAGTATCAGCCCCTTTCAGTCAGAATTGCGAAAGAATCAGAATTTTTAAGAATCAAGCAAGGAGACAGTGAACCTTTTGAGGACTACTATGCCCGGTTCACTCGTCTATCAAGATACTCGCTACCACCGTAAATCCCAATGCGGAGAGCAGCTTGGCTGATATACTCCTCCGAGGATTGAAGGATGACATGAGAGAAAAGTTGATAGAAGAATGTAGAATTGTGGAAAGAAACCTGAAGGACTTACGAGCCTCTCGAAATTCCTCTGGTCGCGGTGACTCTAGCTGCGGAGGTCCATCACAGAAACGAAAAGGGCAATGGTCCAACGGGCGTGGCAGGAACAAGAAACTTGTCAAACCGGGGTACCTAGGCTTCAGGAGGCCGATGGAGACGGAGGCGTGTGGTAAGTGCGGGAAGAATCATCCCGGGAGGGACTACGGTGGTCAGACTGTGTGCTTCCTTTGCCAGAAGCCTGGACACATAAAAGGGAACTGCCCGCAGCTGAGAACGGGACCGAGACCTCAAAACCAAGGCAGGGTCTTCGCAATGACTAGGGAAGAAGCCCAGAAGTCCCCAGGAATGATTCAAGGTACGATTTTAATCTCTGGACACCCATTGCATGCATTGTTTGATACTGGTGCAAGTCATTCGTTCATTGCATGCGACTGTGTGGCACGATTGGAAATAGATACCCATAAGTTGCCGTATGATTTGCTTGTGTCTACGCCCTTAGGAGTTAAGGCTAAAACCACTGATATATGTCTAAATTGCGTGGTAACCGTGGACGGACGCGAGTCGGCGATCAATCTAATCTGTTTGCCCTTACGAGAGATCGATGTGATACTAGGCTTGGATTGGCTAACAACTAATAGTGTGATCTTGGACACTGGGAATAGAAGGATCATCTATCCAGAATATTCGTCAAGCCCTAGTAAAGAAGTTGGACTTGGTTTCCTCTCGGTTGAGGAAGCTAAGAAGTCTATTAAGCAGGGTTGCCATGGGTATATGGTGTTCTTCTCAGTGCAGGCCGAACACGAACTCTCACCGGATCAGATACCCGTCGTTAAGGAATTCCTTGACGTTGTTCCCAGATGACATCGGTGGGTTGCCACCAGAGAGAGAGGTCGAATTTGCAATTGAATTGATGCCTGGCACTGGACCTATCTCGAAGGCACCTTATAGAATGGCACCCAATGAGATGGCGGAATTGAAGAAGCAAATAGAGGAACCGCTTGAAAAAGGGTTTATCCGACCAAGCGTTTCACCATGGGGAGCTCCAGCTTCTATTCGTAAAGAAGAAAGATGGAAGTCTGCGACTGTATTGACTACGAGAACTAAACAAGGTGACGATAAAGAATAAGTATCCACTCCCCGTAATCGACGATCTTCTAGATCAACTATCTGGTTCCCGTGTATTCTCAAAGATTGATTTACGGTCCGGATATCATCACCGCGAGTTAAGGCAAGACATCCCGAAGACCGCGTTCGGGACCAGATATGGGCATTATGAGTTCCTGGTAATGCCCTTTAGGTTGACGAATGCTCCTGCTGTCTTCATGGACTATATGAACCGGGTGTTTCACCCATACTTAGATCAGTTTGTGGTAGTGTTCATCGATGATATACTGATCTATTCGAAGAGTGAAGAAGAGCATGAGAACCATCTGCGATTGGCGCTGAAGACGCTAAGGGAAAAACAGCTCTATGCCAAGTTCAAAGAAATGTGAATTTTGGCTCTCGAGGTCAAATTCTTGGGTCATGTGATCTCCAAAGAAGGGGTTGCAATGGACCCTGGCAAAGTGGAAGCAGTATGGACTGGAAAAGACTGGAACCTGTGGTTTGAGATCCGCAGTTTTCTAGGTCTTGCGGGGTATTACCGCCGCTTTATACAGAATTTTGCACGGATTGCGTCGCCATTGACAAAGCTCACCAAAAAGAGCCAGTCATTTGTATGGGATGCTCAGTGTGAGGAGAGCTTCCGTATGCTGAAGGAGAGGCTTACGACGGCACCGATATTGATTATCCCAAATCCAAGTGAGACCTATACGGTCTACAGTGATGCGAGTTTGCAGGGATTGGGATGTGTCCTGATGCAGCAGGGTAGAGTTGTGGCCTATGCCTCTCGATAGCTGAAGCCTCATGAGTTGAATTACCCTACACATGACTTGGAGCTGGCAGCTATAGTGTTTGCTTTGAAGATATGGCGGCACTATCTGTATGGTGCTAGTGTTGAGCTGTACTGCGACCACAAGAGCTTAAAGTACTTGTTTGACCAGAAAGAGCTGAACATGAGGTAGCGCAGATGGATGGAATTGCTTAAAGATTATGACTTAGAAAACAAATACCACCCGGGCAAGGCTAATGTAGTTGTGGATGCGTTAAGCAGAAAGGTGGTACGAGTAGCGTCCATGATGATAGCGAGAGGAAGCCGATTGAAGATTTCGGGATTTAAACCAAATCAAGGCAAGTGGTGTTGAGGAAAAGAAAATTCCCTGGGATCCGTTTTTTCTAATCTCCTCGTCGACCGAGGAGAATAGTTTAAGATTGGAAATAGCAGAAGCTCAAGAGCAAGATAAGTTGGCACGATCCATTCGAGAAAAGATGTCTCGAGGCAAACTGCTAGAGTATGATATTTCCACTAGTGGACTAATTCGATATAGAGGAAGAACTTATGTGCCACCAGTGGAAGAGTTAAGAAGGAAGATACTGGATGAGGCGCATAAGAGCAGGTACGCTATTCATCCAGGGGCAGTGAAGATGTACAAGAATCTAAAGACCGGGTTTTGGTGGCCAGGAATAAAGAACGATGTGGCAAAGTATGTTGCCGAATGCCTAACTTGCCAGAAAGTTAAGATCGAGCACCGACGACCGGGAGGTCTGTTGCAAGGAATTGAGATTCCTGAATGGAAGTGGGAAGATATTACTATGGATTTAGTGGTAGGCCTTCCCAAAATAAGGCACTATGATGCTATCTGGGTGATTGTGGATCGGTTTACGAAGTCGGCACACTTTATCCCTATAAGCGTACACTATTCTCCAGAAAAGTTGGCAGAGATTTATATCAAAGAGATCATACGACTCCATGGTGCCCCAAAAAGTATCATATCTGACAGAGATCCCCGATTCACTTCACGATTCTGGCAAACGTTGCATGAGGCAATGGGAACGAAGCCGAAGTACAGTACCGCCTATCACCCTCAGACTGACGGCCAATCAAAACGGACTATCCAAACGTTAGAGGATATGTTGCGAGCCTATGCTTTGGATTTCAAGGGTAGTTGGGATCAGTGCCTGCCTTTAGCAGAATTCGCTTACAAAAACAGCTACCATTCCAGTATACAGATGGCTCTTACGAGGCGCTATATGGAAGGAAATACAGATCACCCTCGGGATGGACAGAGTTGTCGGAAAGGAAACTAATCGGACCAGAAATGGTAGATAAAATGTCTGAGCAGATTAGCCTGATTCGGAAGAGACTCCTGGCAGCGCAGAGTAGACAGAAGAGCTATGCAGATAAGAGGAGGAGACCTCTAGAATTTGAAGTGGGTGATCATGTATTTTTGAAGGTATCTCCTGTTACTGGAATAGGTAGGGCGATAAAGCGGAGAAAACTAAGTCCTCGTTACATTGGTCCTTTCGAGATCCTAGCAAAATGCGGACCGGTGGCGTATCAGTTAGCGTTGTCGCCAAACCTTAGCAGACTGCACAACATCTTTCATGTCTCCCAATTAAAGAAGTATCAACCAGCTCCGGAGCATGTGTTAGAGTATGAGGATGTGGATGTCCAAGATAACCACACCTTTGTGGTGGAACCAGAGCAGATTATTGGACAACAAGTAAAGCAACTTCGGCGGAAAAGTATTCCTTCTATTAAGGTTGTTTGGAAGGGTTTATCGCTGAGGGAAGCAACATGGGAGACAATTGAGGACATGAAGAAGTGTCATCCAGATTTTATGGCTAAAAATATGATTGATGCATAGCTAAATTTTGAGGGCGAAATTTATTTTTATGGGGGAAGAAATGTAACACCCCTACTTTTGTAACGCATGTACCGATGTAAGCTTGCTTAGTAATATAAAGCCTTGAGTTAATTTTGGAGTATTTATTCCCTATGATTATGGTGTGGAATTATTTCAAAGGCCCTAAGATGGAAAACAATGGTTAAGAGTAGGTAGCAAAGGTACTAAGTCAAAAACAGGTGGAATCCTGATCAACGGTAAGGTGACTTGCACATAAAGTAATCCCGACAAAGTAAACCGGTATAATGGATAAGTGACGAAAGGCATTATGGGGGCAAGGTATGCGTGTTGAACCAAGAGAGAGAGGAGAACACGTGCCAGACCCACTACGAAGAGAAAGTCACAGGTGGTGGTGCTACGTCGGGTACGCGGCATTTCGGGGCCAGGAGTTGGATTACCGAGTAGCGCGCATTTTGAGGTGGATCCGGGGTACTGGAATAAAGGTTTCTTGATCCCCAAGGTAGTATGCCCCGTCCATTTGTGGTCTGGGAAAAGTGACTAATTATCTAGGCCCACACAAGTCTAGTTGAAGGGCACACATTACGAGGTAAGGTGGGACCGGTAACCGGAGCTGAGCGGGGCCGGACAGGATTTTTGGAGTAGGGCCCAGGCCCAGGACACTGATAAGGGGTGAATCCCAATGGGCCCAGAAGAGAGAGAAAATATCTTGCCAGGTAATTATGAAGAGAGAGATTTGTCACATCAGTGTAATAATGAAGAGAGAGAGTGAATAAAATAATCCTTAAACTGGGCCACACAATTTAAACTTGATTTGACAATAAAATGACATGTAATAATGACATTAAAAGTGAAATTATGGCACATCTTGGTTCAGATTTCGTGGGTCCCAGCCTTGGAAAAGATGAACGGCGCAAAATGACCATTTTGCCCATGCACCCTAACCGTACACCTAAGTCCACCTAAGGGCAAAATTGGAACACCAATTTTTGACCATGAGCTCATCCTTTTCTGCCCAAAAGAGAACCCTAGATACCTCTAGAAGATCTGATTGTGTGGGCCCATGCCTTGGAAGAAGAACAAGACCAAATGACCAAACTACCCCTAACCCTAAAACTTACAATAAAAAATATCCAGGGGCAAAGCTTGGAACTTGGGGTCTATAAATAGGACCTCTCCCCCTCCATTTTTCCCACAAAAACCACGAGCTAAAGGAGTCCTAGAGAGTGTTCAGCTGAAGCATTGGGTTTAGGAGGTGAAGAAGGTCACTCGCAACCGATATCCAGAGGTAAGTCCCTAAACCGACAACTGAGTAATCTTCTTCTCTGTCCTGTGGTGTTTCGTGGAGATGCAGTAGGTTTTTCATACTTTTGAGGTTTCCAATGAGTCCAGAAGGCATTTTTGTGTAGGGTTAAGAAGGATCATTTCGTTTGGAACTCCATAAACCCTAAATCTTCTTACACGAAAATCTGTCGGTTATTTCGGTTTCTAGGCAGCGAATGTGAATCTGTGGTTTTCAGTGGGTAAATGGAGTATTTTGCTCTGAAATTTTTATGGTGAAATTAGACATCCTAAAGATGATTGTGATATATTATTTTGTGTCATTTGGAGTTTTTAAACGAGAGATATTGAAGGCTAAAGATAACCTAAAAACTGGATGTTTCTCTCGGACCAGTGGCTAGTATTTGGTACTAAGGACGAGTTTTGAACCCAGATGACTTTGTTAGATATTTTTCCTGAAATATAAACATTCTAAGGGTTATAATGCCACTGATTCCATGTCAAAATGAGTTTTATGGAATTTATTAAAAATCGGTGAAGTTGGGTCAGAAATTCTGGAGAATTCTGGGGCTATGCGAATTTCATGAAACTTAAGGTAGAGTTGGAATGTGTAATTGATAGCATAATGTTTGGCTGTATTTAGGGTATTCTCTCGTGTAGGACGCATCCCCGACGTAAGAGGAAAGTTTACCGCTTTTGGAGGTGCCAGGTAGTAACTGTAAACTTGCATACTCTATGTGGCTCTTGTATGTTGTGTTTTATCATGATTGTGGATGTAGGCTAGGTGGTAGCTATGGGACTTCGTGTCCTATAGTGGCTACTGAAGCTGAGGTATGCCGGCTAAGTAGTATCTGTAAGGGTACCAGTGAGGCCGAGGCATGGTGTCTAGGAAGTGTCTCTTTTGGGGTACTTTTGAGGCCATGGCATGTGGGCTAGGTGGATCCTGTGTGACTGTGTGTTCACAGGTGAAGGTGAGGCCCAAGGTATATGAGGCTAGGTGGAACCTATATGACCGTGTGTTTATAGGTGTCCAGTGAGGCCTCCGGGATAGGTGGTTAGGGTTGGCCAGCCCTAACTTCCGAGGCCCTTACGCGCCGAGTCCGGGGCTTGTCTTGACCAGTGGTCCCGCGGATGTACATGCCAGGTTTATTTTTTCCCATGTTGTGATTTGCACTACATGCATTGCATACATATTGTATATAAGTTTGACACAGCTTACTCGGGTTCAATCTTGAACTCCAGACCGCTTTGAGACACAGGGGTAAAACGGTAGCGGTTGGAGGCACGAAGAAGGTAGGGCGTGAAGCGGTGGAATGAAGAAATGGGGGATACCCTATCTCATTTTGTACTTTATATTTTGGATGACTGTTGTTTATTAACAGTACTTTATTTGGTCGACTTGGATGACTGTATTAACCCTTCGGGACTTTTTTGATACTCGACTCATGAATGTTTCTCAGTATGTTTAGTTTGTCCAACCAGGCCCTATGCTCTGCTGTGCTAACTCTGAGTTATCTTTAATTGGGCTAAGTAATAAGGAAAGGTGATTAAATAAAAGGAATCCCTCTAACCCGCCACCCGAAAGGGCGAGGCCGGTAGGGGTGTAACAGATCATACCTTTGCTCTCATAGACTAGTCCAGCAGTATGTTGGAAGATTTAATGTCACAGTGAACAACAGGGGGAGAAGCCTTAAATATGGAGTTCAATGAATACGAAACCTAAATTAAACATATTACAAGGCTCTATATAAATGACTTGTACAAACTCCAACCATAAACAAATAAGTATATTATGTACCCCATAATGTAGATATTCCAGTCCCCTTGCAACATCTAATGCTATCTGAAATCTTCAATCCCAGTTTAACGGCTCCTGATTTTCGCCTAGATCATCAACATATAAAATAGTTATAAAGGCGTCAAATATACTTTGGTTAAGGTAGTTTATTTCCAAGAAAACTCAAACCAATTTCTTTGGTTTAAAGAAAGAGTTATTTAAATTTAAACAATTGTACACCCATTCGTGAATTCAAAAAACTTCACATTAACAATTTTCTGTGTGGACCAAAAGAATTCTGCAAAAGAGTTGATATCGTTCTAACCGTATAAGTGAGACGCGAGGTTGCCATTAGTCATATAAGCCTAAAGGAGCATTTGCTGTCCTCTTTTTGCAGTATATATATCCCAAAAAAATCCACAAGGTGTTTGTGGTGTAATCTTCCAAGTAACAAGACCCTGTAACAAAAAAGGAAATGTAAGATAGGCTTCTGTTATATATATATATATGCTTTAATAAAATATTTTTAAAGATTACTTTTGTTAAAATCAAGGTAGGAAGAATCTTTAGTAATTACCACCTCCAGTCCTAAATATAGGATATATTTTGAAGTGTAATTTGTACTATAAACTATGTCCTATATTTAGGACTAGAGGAGTACTAATTATGGTGTAAATGGATGGTAGATTAGTAATATGATGCCAATATGTCAAATTTTTTAAAGAATGCTGAATAAGTATTTACTTTTGTTGTTGTTAGTAATTCAAGGTATTGAATTGATATCTAGTATTTGTATGATATATGTTGAGAATTTAAATTTTTTATATTCTTCAATGGTTTGTGTAACACCCCTAATCTGATACTACATATTGTGCGTATTATCACATAGTATATATGAATATCACTAGAGTGGAGTGATAGAACGTATGTATTGGGTTGAGCGAATGAGTAATTGATAAGTAATGTGGCTACAAATTTAAACCTAATTGCGGTGTATTCGGTCGGGTATAATAGGTATAATAATGGTACAATTATCCAATATTTAAATACCAACTACAGTCCAAAAATATAAACTTCAGTTGAGTCTTCAAACGTGCTACTTACCCTTTATACATACTCCCGATCCTCAAGATCCTGAAGGTTGGGTAAGTCTGAGATTCAATGGATTGAATCTCAAGTAATAGTTAACCTCTATAGCAGATATAATATATGACAGATATTCATAATATGGATAACAACAACATTTAGCAAACACATCGATACCCGACTACAATGGCATACAACACATGTATCATTATAGGTCTAACCACTCACCAGTGCCTCGTGACCTCATCACGGATCCTCAGCGCTTGGAAAACAAGCATGCAACATTATCACAATAATCCACAGCTATACTGAATGTAAACACACATGTGACCTCAGACCATGTCCTAGTCACGGTGCATGGACCAAGACCTAGTCTTGCCCATGACTCCAATCAATCATAAATCAAAAAATCATATATACATACAAGATATAGAAGATTAGAGTTACGGTACACGTCCATACATTTCTTCACGTAGCTAGCAGTATGACTTCCTTTCGGTACCAATTCCCGACTTTCCCGGATATCCTATATAATTATCACCGCATTATTTCCTTTCCATGATGACATATTTATTGGGAAGGATATCCTAAGTCATATTTTTTCCATTTATGACCTTTTTACCCCTTGGTGGATTTGTTATTCGAATTATACCCTTACATTTCCTTAAAATAAAATTTTAGCATTTTTGCCTAGATTTTTCGGTAATTTTGAAAAATAATAATTAATTAAAAAATAAATCGAAATGAGGTGCTCCAAAATTCTACATAATCCTTGGCATGCCTATTTTTGAGGGAAAATAACACCTTTCACTCAAAATCCACAAATCATGCCCGATTTAAAGTTTTCCAATCACGCTCGATTATCTTCAAAAACGTGACCCAACTTCACGAATTTTTATCTCATTGTACAGAACTCAAATTGGTACATATTTTATATATTTAGAAAGCCCTGGATGTTTGATTTATTTATGAAAACGTTCATGATTTTAGGACTTCATGTGACATCTAAAATAATGACCATAATATGACTGATTCCAGAAAAAACTGAAATCTGGGATTTTTCCCAACTTCCACCATTTGGATATTTTGATTCCAAATTTTTTTTTCCATCATGTTTTTACCTCATTTAGAATTTTCAATGTAATGGAGGCTTAAAAACAAGTATAGGAATTTACTTCCTCATTTTCTAGATTAAACTACATTTTTACTAAAAACTAAAGACTAAAGCTCAAGAATTCACCTTTGATGCTTTTGGAAATTTCTCCTTTTCCTCTTGATTTTGTTGAGGTCTCCCTCTCTCTAGGATGAGATGAACTTATTGTGGTTGAAGGAAATGGACCAAGGTTAAGGTGGTAATTTACAAGGTAATCCAATTTTCCTTCTCTCCTCTTATCCAACCGATCAAATCTCACTTTACAACTCCAAAGCTTCACCCTCCAAGCAGCTGGCCGACATGCCACCACCTTTTGGCCATTTAATTTTCTTTTAAATTAGCAAAATATACTATGGTTCAAGCCTCCTAATTGGCTAGTTGAAATACTTGTCTTTTCAACCTAAAATTATTATGTGATAAATCCTCTCTCCTTCCATTTTGTGCAAGGCTCCACTTTGATTAACTTTAGGCTTAATTACTTGAGATATTATATTAAGATACTTGGCTCTCATTGCTCCAACAAGGCTAGCTGAAATTGTTAACTTTTGGGTTGATTTATTAAACTTAATTATCAACTTAATCAAATTTTTACATGCCCTCTAATTACAGTATTATTGTATGACTGGTTGCTAACTAATGATGATGGTCATTAGTGCTCTATTTAACTAGATTAATCCACTCTAAATCAGCAATTGTGGACTTTTGAGGCTTTTGTGATGTCATTTAGATGTCATAATCAAGTGCTTAGGTGTCTCTAATAACCACTTTTCCAAATCTAATTGGTTGCTTAATTAATGATATTGCATTTGGGTATTTTTCAAGGTTATTTCCTCTTCATTGGCCTTTAAAGTTTTGAAATACAACAACCCTAATTTTGGTGCTTTTAATTTGCATGTAGTCAAATTGAAGAATTATGCAAATGATCTTAATTAGTGCAAGTTTAATTGTCCAATAGTTTTTTTTTTTTGCTAATTTCCTTTAATTTGATTAAGTGTTTTCATATTACTTTCTTGTCTCTTTTGGTTATAAAATAACCATTATTTTATGTGTTAATTATATCACATTTTATGATCCTTAAGTATAGCCTTATACTTTGCCTTTTGTTAATTTAATTCCAAGTGAAATTTTCCTAAAATTATAAGCCATAAATTATAATAACTTGAGACACATATTCACCTTATTTTATGCTAATTATTCATCAAAATATAAAATTTATGATGGATATAAATTTTGAGGTATTACAATCTGACTCAAAGTTGATTCTGAGTTGATCCACTAACCCTTGACGCAATAACTCAATTGGTTTAGATGCTGATTTAGGTTTAATAACATTGGTTTTAAACGAAATTTATTTTCTCAAAGTGAAACATTTCAAAATGACTTTGCTCAACCAATTAAGACCACAATTGCATTGATTAGCTCACATTTGCCATAGTCTTCATAGGAACGATAACTTTTTATACTCCCTGCAACCTACATACTTGCGGTAAGAAAATAGCAAATATGTCAATAAACAGACACACATAGGGGTGTGTGTGTGTGTGTCTACATATATACATATTTGTATGTACGTATGTATGTGTTGTGTATGTATATATATCTATATATGTATGTATCACACACACACATGAGTGTGTGTCTGTACACTAGAGACACACATACATATATATGTACACATGTTTATGTATATACATATACACTATAATACCTGAAAATTTCTATTTAATATAAGTATTGTATTTTGATGGATGATTAGCAAAAATGAAAATGAATATGTGTCTCAAATTGTGATAACTTATCAATTATAATGTTTAGGCAAATTTGACTTTGAAATTAGTTAACCAATGGTCAATTAATTGACATTATTTAGGGACAATAAAATATGGCATAATTAAACACATGAAATGATGGTTATTTTAGGACCAAAGAAGGCAAGAAAATATTATAAAAACACTTAAGTAAATTAAAGGAAATGAGCAAAAATAAATAAGCAATTTAACTTCCACTAATTAAAATGGTTTGCATAATTCTTATAATTAATTCAAGCCCACCGAATAGCACAAATGGACCACATGTGCGCCTAGCCTTGTGGTGAAATATGAGCCAAGGAATTTTGAGATATTGTCTAAAGTGTTAGTACTAAATCTTCATGTAATTAAGTTAACCAATGGCAAATGTAATTAAAATGCATATAAACACTTGATTTGCATGATAATTAAACCTTACTGATTAGCTTTGAAAGGTCAAAAATTGCAACTAGCCAATGGGCAAACTCAAGGAAATAACATTAATCCTCATGAAATTAAATCAACCAATTAGAGACTTGAGGTATTGATATGCATGGTAAATGAATTAATCAATCAACACTCCAAAAGTCAACAAAAGGGGTGCATGATTTATGGAATGAATCAGATGAGATTTTTCATTGAATAAACAATGTATTTGGCAATTAGAAAAGCACAATGAAATGGATATTGAAGAGAGGCATGTCGGCACCAAAATGGAAGGCAAGGATGAAGTTTCATCTAATGGATGGGGTGAAAAATTTGGACACATATAATTACCATTGTTGCCATAGAGTTTTTCTATAAATAGCCATCAACCTCTTCACAATTCTTCACACCAACACAAACTCCTCTGATCCTATATTGAGAGAGTGAGATGTGAGATTTTTGGGAAGAGAAGGAGCAAGGTTCTTCAAGGGTGAGTCTCTAGTTCTTGAGCCTTGGTATTAAATTTTGGTAAAATGTTAGTTTAATCTAGAAAATGGTAAAATAAATTCTCATGCTTGTTTTTAGGCCTCTTTGCATTTAAAAATTCCTAATGCGGTAAAAACATGTTGGTAAATAATTTTTGGAATTAATGGAACAAGATCGTGAAAGATAAGAAATTTTCGGGTTTGCTGGGCTGTTGGAATTAGTTGGATAGAGGACATTATTTTATGTTTAAATTCATCTTTAAAAATTAAGAATTTTTTTTATTGTTATAGTAGACATGTATAGCTTTCCATTGATATAAAATACGTAGCAATTAGAGTTTTGTAGAAGGAGATAAAAATTCTTGAAGTTGGGTCACGTTTTCTGGAAGAAAATATGAACAATGATTGGACAACATTAAACAGGTATTGAATCATATATTTTGAGTGAAAGACGTTATTTTTCCTAGATAATAGACATGTCAAGGGTTGTGTAGAATTTTTCAGCACCTCATTTCGAGTTTTGTATAATTAATTATGATTTTTCTAAGTTACCGAATAATCTAGGTAGAAATGCTAAAATTCCATTTTTAAGGAAATGTAAGGGTATAATCGGAAAAACAAATCCACCAGGGGTAAAAAGGTCAATAGTGGCTCAGATATCTCTTAGGATATTTTTTATAAAGGAAATAATGCGGTGATTGTTAGTTCTCAATATGTTTTGATGATTAACAACAAATTTAAAACATGGTTTGAAGTTTGCAAAGTTGTTTAAAAACATTCTGATAGTTGCAAACTGCAGTTTGCATTTGCAAACTCGAGTATTGGACAGCCAATACTGCAGTTTGCATTTGCAAACTCGAGTATTGGACAGCCAATACCAGTTTGCTTGGCAAACTCGAGTAAAGGCCATACAGAAAGCAACCAAGTTTTCAGCCAAAGTCGATATCGCGCTTGCTCTTGCAAACTCGAGTATTGGGATGACCCAATACCGCGAGCTTTGCTTGGAAAACTCGAGTAAAGGCCATACAGAAAGCAACCAAGTTTTCAGCCAAAGTCGATACTGCAGTTTGCTCTTGCAAACTCGAGTATTGGACAGTCAATACTGCGGTTTCCAAAATCAAACTCGAGTATTGGACTTCCGTAAGCAAACCAAGTTTTACAAACGAAGTCAAAAAGCGGTTTCCAAAACCTAACTCGAGTATTGAACTTCTAGAGAGCAAAGGATTTTTCAAGTTAAATCAATACTGCAGTTTGCATTGGCAAACTCGAGTATTGAATAGTCAATACTGCAGTTTGCGTTGCCAAACTCGAGTATTGGACTTCCGAGAGCAAATGGATTTTTCAAGTTAAACCAATCGCAGCTTGCATAGGCAAACTCGAGTATAGGTTTTATCTTTCAAATACAAGACACGATGGTTTGCCTCGAAAGGTGCAAACTCGAGTATCCAATTGGATATCAGTAGTTTGGTCACTTGTGAACAAGGCCATACTCGAGTTTACATGAACAAACCGCGATGCAACGTAAAAACTAAGTTTTGAATTATACGAATTTGTGAATCACTCCTGTTTGTTCCAATTGCTTTCATGAATCATTCACTTATGATCCCGGATATGTTTAACAAGTTTATTTAGTGGATTTCGATTAGTGCAGATGAAAATTCATGAAGATCAAGGGAAAAAGCAAAAAGTGGTCGAGCATTTATTGCACTTCAAAAATCAACATCCTTTTGGTTAATCCATCCGAGCACGAATTCTCAACGTTCAAAAACACTTTCTTCATCAAGCAAACTCTTCTCCAACGGGCAAATCCTCGAGTTCCACATCGACCATATCGCATCTGGATTAGTTGGAGCTTAGAGAAGATGACCGACTTAATGCTAATCACCTACAACGGTTGGATTCATCATTCAATGGTCATTTAATGTTCTCTACCTATAAATAGAGTTCATTAACTTCTTCTCAAGCTGATACAACTACTGAGAGCGAAAATTTACTAAGTGTCATTTATTGTGTTCAACTTTCACTTGTATTGTATCAATCGATACTTGTACTTCAAGTGTTCATTTTATCTCTTTCTGTGAGAGAGTTCTATTTGTAAATCATTCATTGATTAAGATAACCACAAGTCGGGGACTTGGTGGTTAGTGTATTGATTACAACTTGTAAGGGGAGTGAGTTCTAGAGAGAGAACTACTCTTGAGTACAAAGTTTGTAATCGGTTTGTGAGTATAGTGGATTGAAAATCCCAAGTGGGCTTGGGACCGGATGTAGGTCAAAGATAAGACCGAACCAGGATAATTTCTCTTGTGCAAGTTTTCCTTCCCTTCCTCCTTTGTTTATCTCTCGGTTTCATTACTTTAAAAACAGCATATTCTGAAAAAGTTTTTAAAATACCCAATTCACCCCCTCTTGGGTATATAGCTCCATTTACATTTGGTATCGAGCAAGGTCTTCTCTTAAGAGCTTAACAACTCGAGAAGGATCATTATGGAAGGTATCTTACCTCGATGGAGCATCTATCAACACCACCCGGCTTCAATGGAGAGCACTACTCCTTCCGGAAGGCCAAATTCAAAGTGTTTGTTATGGCAACGAGTATGGTCTTTGGAGAGTATTTGAAAGAGGAGATTATGAGCCATCAACCGTGGAAGATGGAGTCGAGTTCCCAAGCTAGAAGAGGAATATGATGAGAACGATGGAAGAAACGTCACCCTCAACAAAGAAGGCGGTTCTGCTTCCCAAAGTGCACCGAGTCAACAAGAATACTTTTGAATTTGCACCTTATCATCTGCTAAGGCCATGTGGGATGCTCGAGATAGCTCATGAAGGAACAGCCGGAGTAAAGCAAAACAGAGTCAATACTCTTATGACCGAATATGATCTTCTCGAATGAAGCATGGCGAATCCATTGGTGAGTTCCACTGAGGTTCACTCATCTCATCAATCAACTTGCTGCCTTAGGAAAAGAATATGACCAACCACCCAAGTAAGGAAGATATTAAATATCCTTAACAAGGAATGGGAAGCAAAGGTCACAACTATTGAAGAGGCTCGAGGAGAGTCAATGACGCGTCGAATGCTCTATTCGGAAGTCTCTCGAGTATGAGGCTAAACTCAAATTCAAGAAGGGACTTGATGAAGTTCATGGCAAGAACAAAGGAATTGCCCTCAAGGCTGCAAGAGAAGTTAGAGATTCGATGAGGAAAATGAGAATGAAGACGAAGATGAAGAAATTGGCATCTTTGGTCCGAAGATTCAAGAAGTTCTACAAGAAGGACCAAGGCTTTAAGAAGTTTCACAAGGGTAGCTCCAGTTATGAGGCAAAGAAGCCAATCATTTGCTACGAATGTCAAAAGCCTGGCCACATCAAGTCTGAATGCCCTCACCGAACAACAAAGACAAAGAAAAGAAGAAGTTCAAGAAATTCAAGAAGAAAGCTTATGTCTCCTAGATTCGGGTGATAGCTCATCTCGATGAAGATGATGAGGATGAGGAAGAGAAAGCCAATATATGCCTAGTTGCTGAAGAGGTATATGATTGCAAACCTCCTTATGATGATCTCGTTTGATGAATATATGACTCGTGCAATTTGAATTTGAAAAACTTGCTGAAAAATATTTCAAACCGAAAAACCGAAATCTTACTCTTGAATCTCAAGTTGAAATGTTGTCTTCTTCGAAAATACTATTTGTAAAGATTGTCCTGATCTGAAGAAAAAGAATTCATATCTTACAAAGGCACTTGAGAAATTCACTAGAGGAAGTGAAATGCTCAATGTCATTTTGAAACAACAACGCTTTATAAATGATAGATCGCATTGGTTACGCACTCGACTTTGATAAGAAGAAAGGCAAGAAGAAGAGTGGTCAAAAAACATACATGAACTATTTCACAAAATCAGTTCACTCTTCAAACCCCTTTGCGCATTGCAATTACGTAATAAGAAGGGTCATTCTACTTCATCTTGCTTTCATAAAAGAAAGAAAAATTAAGCCCGTGGGAAATTATCAATGGGTACCGAAAGGAACTTATGTTCCTAAGGTCAAAACTAACTCCAAAGGACCCAAGAAAAGATGGGTACCTAAGGCTTGATCCTTGTGAATTGCAGGTTTGTCTTAGAGCATCAAGACCCAACAAGTGGTACATTGATAGTGGGTGCTCAAGACACATGACTGAGATGAATCCAAATTTCTTTCAATCAAACCAAAGGATGGTGGTAGAGTCACATTTGGAGGAGACCAATCAGGAAAAATTGCTTGGGATTGGTGAGATAGGAAACAATGAAGGTCCTCTCATCAAAGATGTCTACCTAGTAGAAGGATTGTGTCACAACCTCCTAAGTGTGAGCCAAAGCACCGACAAGGGTAACCTAGTTATCTTTGATTCAAATGAATGCTTGATTGTTAGAAAAGATTTAGTCCCCATTGATGATTTGAAAACTAAAGCCTTATTTAGAGCACCTAGAGATGGAAATTGTTATACTCTTAACCTCTCTAGCAATGCTTCGGTTTCTGAAAATTGCTTTGTTAGTAACTTGAATGAGAGTTGGCTATGGCATAAACGATTAGCTCATGTTAATATGTTTCAACTTGACAAGTTGTTGAAAAGGATTTGGTCATTGGTATTCCTAAATTGAATTTCAAAAATGACATAGTCTGTGATGCTTGTCAAAAAGGAAAACAAACCAAATCTTCTTTCAAAGCAAAAAATGAGATCTCAACTAGTAGACCTCTTCAATTACTTCATATGGATCTAGTTGGACCAAACTTAGAGTAAAAAGTCTTGGTGGAAATCTTTACACCTTGGTCATAGTTGATGATTACTCTAGATTTGCTTGGACAATATTTTTATCATCTAAAGATGAAACGTTTGATCGCTTTGTTACCTTTGCCAAAAAGGTCCAGAACGAGAAAGGCTTTGCAATTTCGTATAAGGACTGATCATGGTGGCGAATTTGAAAACAACGCCTTCGAAGTTCGTGACAATGTGGGGATTGATCACAACTTCTCGGCTCCAAGGACTCCTCAACAAAACGGTGTGGTTGAGAGGAAGAATAGAGTCCTCACTGAGATGGCAAGGGCAATGTTAAATGAGAACAACACTTCCCAAGTGTTTTGGGCTGATGCGATGAGTACGGCTTGCTACATCTCCAACCGAGCCTATTTGAGGAAGAAGCTGAACAAGACCCCATATGAACTCTACAAGGAAAGGAAGCCAAATCTCAGCCACCTACATGTCTTTGGATGCAAGTGCTATGTGCACAATAATGGTAAAGAGAATCTTGGTAAATTCGATTCCAAAGCCGATATAGGTATCTTCATTGGTTATTCAAATAGAAGTAGAGCTTATAGAATCTTTAATACTCGCACTCGTATTGTTGAAGAGTCAATACATGTTGTTTTCTCGTGAATCCAAATCGATAAAGCCTTGGACAATGATGAAGAAAATGTTTTCAAAAATCAATTCTTTTCGAAAACTACTCCCGCTTCTATTGAAAATCCCGAAAATGTTTTTGAGGCTGATCCCCAAAATAATATTGAAAATCCTGATCGACTCAACCTAGAGCTTGGAAATTTATTAGAAATCATCCTTTAGACCAAGTTATAGGTGATATTAATCGGTGTGTAAGAACCGAGAAATAGTACTTTGAATGAAGTAACATTTTCTGCATTTATATCTCATATAGAACCCTCTAAGATTGATGAAGCCCTTTCGGATAATGATTGGGTGTTAGCAATGCAAGAGGAGTTACATCAATTTGACAAATCAAGTTTGGGATTTGGTACCTAGGCCCAAAGACCATCCGGTCATTGGCACCAAATGGGTATTCAAGAACAAACGTGATGAGTCTGCAATCATTGTCCGCAATAAGGCAAGATTGGTTGCCAAAGGCTATAATCAAGAAGAAGGAATTGATTATGAAGAAACTTATGCTCCAGTGGCAAGATTGGAAGCCATAAGAGTACTTCTAGCCTTTGCATGTGTAAAAGGTTTTAAACTATATCAAATGGATGTGAAAAGTGCTTTTCCGAATGGTTTTATACAAGAGGAAGTTTATGTAGAACAACCTCCTGGTTTTGAAAATGAACATTGTCCAGATCATGTGTATCGTCTCAAGAAGGCTCTATATGGCCGAAACAAGCTCCTAGAGCTTGGTATGAGCGATTAAGCAAATTCCTTCTTGATCAAGGTTTTGTTAGAGGAAAAGCGATACAACTCTCTTCATAAAGAGTAATAAGCTTAATGAAATTCTAATGGTTCAAATATATGTGGATGATATTATTTTTGGTGCTTCTAATGATGCTTTGTGTGAAGAGTTTTCAAAGACTATGCGGGGAGAGTTTGAGATGTCCATGATGGGAGAGCTCAACTATTTTCTTGGATTGCAAATCAAGCAAAGAAAAGATGGGATATTTATCTCCCAAACCAAATATCGAATGATTTGTCAAGAAATTTGGAATGGACCAATGCAATGGTGCGACACTCCCATGAGCTCAACTGCTTCATTGGATGCTGATGAGAAGGGCAAAGATTTCAACATCACAAAGTATAGAGGAATGATTGGATCACTACTCTATCTCACAAATGAGCCGACCGACATCCAATTCGGTGTTGGGATGTGTGCAAGGTTCCAATCGCTCCAAAAGAGTCCCATCGAACATGTGAAGAGGATATTCAGATATCTCTCGACACGAAGACTCTTGGACTATGGTTTCTCAAAGGTCAACCGGAACACTTGGTGGCATACTCAGATTCGGATCATGCCGGCTACAAGACAGATAGAAAGAGCACAAGTGGCCAATGCGAATTCTTTGGCAACTCACTTGTCTCCTGGTTTAGCAAGAAGCAAACATCTGTGGCCGTGTCCTCTACCGAAGCTGAATATGTGGCTGCCTCAAGTTGTTGTGCTCAAGTGCTATGGTTGAAGCAACAACTTGCTGACTTGGGAGTTTACTTGAAGGAGATTCCAATTTTGTGTGACAACACAAGCACAATAAGCTTGGCCAAGAATCCGGTGCAACACACAAGAACCAAGCATATTGATGTGAGGCATCACTTCATTCGGGATCATGTCCGGAAAAGAGATGTCAAAGTGATGTTCATCCCAACTCATCTCCAACTTGCCGACATCTTCACAAAGCCTCTAGCAAAGGAACCTTTCAACTTCATAAGGAGAGAATTGGGAATGGTAAATCCCAATGAATTGTAAGAATTTCTCATCCAATTTAATGTTAGTTATGATTTTGATGATTAATCTTTACTAACTTGAGCATCGGAGTGTTTAGTCATGCTTTTGCGGGTACTATGTTGTTTCAGAAGTGACAAACTGCAGTATGGGATGGCTTACTCGAGTTTAGGACCAGACAGAAGCCAATCCTGACATTCTGCAATTTTGTAAACTCGAGTATGGTGAACAAAACTGCAGTTTAGGACCAAACAGAAGCCAAACCTGAAGTCAGCAGTAGCTTGACTCGAGTATGGGGATCAAAACTGCATTTTAGGACCGCACAAACCGTAGTTTGTAAGTGCAAGTATGCTAAAATCGAGTAAGGAAAAGCTAAACTTCGGGTGTGTTCATCATGGGTTCAAAAATTCACGCTACATTTTTGAAGTCCGGTTAGTATACTTTCACCTTTACCGCAAAGCACGTAAATGAAAGTTTGCTAAACTCGAGTAAGGAGAAGCTAAACTCGAGTATGGTCATCGTGAATTCCAAACGTTACACTATTTTAAATCAACGATGTGGCATACTTCCACTTGTACTCGAGTTTATTAGTGACGCTTGCTAAACTTCCATCTCGTACTCGAGTTTGTTAGTGACGGTTGCTGACTCGAGTAAGAAATAGGTAAACTCGAGTAAGGAGGTCTGTCTATATATATGTGAACAGTGGTGTTCTTCCAAACTCGCGTCTTCACTCCAGTAAACCCTAGAGTTACGACTTTCTCTCTTCTTCTCCTTCTGAAACCATCACAATCCCTCATCAACCCCCTCAAATCTTCACCAAACTTCATCTAATTCTTCCTATCTTCACTCTTTCCGAAACCCTAAGCACTCAAATGTCTAAGGAAGTCTCTCAATCCTCTCGACCGATTCCTCCACGAGCTCCAAGGAACAAATCGATTCCACAAAATTTGCAGAGAGGCATTGATAAAAGAATCCCCGGAGTGGGTGTTGTGATTGGAGATAATCCATCCTCGAACCCCAAGAGAGGGGATTCGACGTCAAAGGATCCAGACCTTCATCGCCACAAAAAGGAAGAGGGCGGCTGAGTCGAGCAAAGCAAAAGGGAAAAGAACCGTTGTTCACAGAAAGACAAGGTCCAAGAATGCCACCCCTGCTTCTGGCTCTCGCTCCACTGTCGAGGTTACCGGCTCTTCGTCAGATTATGAGACTGAAGAAGATGAGCACGAAGGAGCCTCCCCATTCATCGACAATGCAGTAGAGGAGATTAAGCTTCACAAGACTCCGCCTCCTGGATTCAAAGTCACCCCTTCCTCTTCCTCCGGTCTTAATGCCAAGTTCAAGGACCGCATTCATCTCGTGGCTTCGTGCGGTTGTCTCGCTTGACTTGGAGCAAATGTATCGCGAATGCAATGTGGATCTCTCACCATGGTTTGGGCCCTATCGGACATTCATCTCCATCGAAGCCGCTTACTACCGGAGTTGGTCAAGATGTTCTATTTCAATATGGCGACCAACCACCTATTGGACTCGAGAAGGCTATACGGTTGAGGAGAGGATCACCACATGTGTCGGGGGTCCAATTCACTCGTCCGCCGCTATCATCAACAAGATCCTAAAGGTTGCTCATCCTCCACCACCATCCACACCACAATACACCAACGCTTTAGAGGTGTATAGACCCTAATGCGTACTCGGGACGTGCCGAATGATCGCTTGCTCATCCGACTATCAAGCCCTCGAGACATGCCACCACCGCACCGAGTGATTTGGTACATCTACACTCGAATTTTGTGCGAAAGGAGGGAGCTATACTCACTTTGCTCGGAAGGATTATCGATTCTTCACGGCCTTCATCCGGAAGAATCCTCTCAACATTGGGCAATGGCTCTTCAAAGAAATCGGCACATTCAAGTTTACATCCCGAAAGGGATCATACATGCCCTTTGCCTCACTTGGTGTCCCTCATTATGTTCTACTACAAAATATGGTATGTGGGACCACCGAGCGAGATGAAGTTCGTCCCATCCTTCCTTCAAGAAGACTCGGTTGAACTTTATGAAGATCTCATTCGAGCCGGAAGGTTCGAGCCGATCAAGGGCTCCTCCGAGGTCACAAGCCCGTACATCACGAGTCTTATGCGCACGAGGCTCGGTCCGCATCCTCCTCCATTATTGGAGCTCGAAGAACGGTTGAGAGAGATGATCGATGCGCCCTCTCATCTCATGGATCGATTATGAAAGCCGAGTTGGACATCTTTGGAGCCGAGTTCAAGATGGGTCTCATGGATGTAAAGACCGACTTGGAGAAGATGAAGGATGGCACCGACCCGAGCGAGTGCGAGATTTTTGATCGGGGATTGATCTAGACTCCCGTTATCCATGACATATGAGCTTGCTTCGAAGCCGGAATAAGATTGATCGTCGATTGACCATTTTGGTCTTGGTGCTTCTTCGTCCTCCACGTTTGGGTTCACGACTGGTCCATCCTCATCCTTTCCTATACCCGAGACCCGGCCACCGAGACACACATTTCCCCCACCTTCCTCACCTCCCTTCTCATTTCCCTAGTCCACCTCACACCACTTCCCCGGCCTCCACTTCCACTCCTACCCCCGTGATTCCATCGTCTCCTATCACTCCTTCCATAGAGATTCTACCTAACCGCCCTCCATCTCCATCTACCCCGTCTACTGAGAAATTCCCCACACCTTCTCCTCATCATGACCCTACCTTTGATCCATCCACTGCCATGGTCCTCTGGTCCCCTCCTTTTGTTATCCTTGATCTCGAGTATGTTGATGAAGACAAAGGGGGAGAAGGAGAGAAAGATGTAGATGTATAGGGTCTATAGGTTCTAGGTAGTTTGTTGTTTTGTTTTTATCATTTGTACTTTGCTATTTCTGAACTTGTTATGATTATCAGAATGATATCAGTAGTTATCAGAGTATCTATCTTTTCTGATATTGTTCATTGATTGCTTAATTGAATATTGTTCAGCTTGTTCACACTTTTGAATTTCCACTTGACGCGCCATTTTCTCGAACTTCCAATGTTGAAATGCAAAATTAGATGTTTTTCGATAACAAACCTTGCACTTTGAAAACTTCATTTCAAAACAAACTACATCTTTCAAATTCTTTGCAAAAGAATTTACAAGTGTTGTCATCATCAAAAAGGGGAGAATGTTAGTTCTCAATATGTTTTGATGATTAACAACAAATTTAAAACATGGTTTGAAGTTTGCAAAGTTGTTTAAAAACATTCGATAGTTGCAAGCTGCGGTTTGCATTTGCAAACTCGAGTATTGGACGGCCAATACTGCAGTTTGCATTTGCAAACTCGAGTATTGGATGCCCAATACTGCAGCGGTTGCTTGGTAAACTCGAGTAAAGGCCATACGAAAAGCAACTAAGTTTTCAGCCAAAGTCGATCTTTGCGGTTGCTCTTGCAAACTCGAGTATTGGACGACCAATCTAGGTTGCTTGGCAAACTCGAGTAAAGGCCATGCGCAGAAAGCAACCAAGTTTTCACCAAAGTCGATACTACGGTTGCTCTTGCAAACTCGAGTATTGGACGATCCAATCTTGCGGTTTCCAAAATCAAACTCGAGTATTGGACTTCCGAAAGCAAACCAAGTTTTACAAACGAAGTCAAAACTGCGGTTTCCAAAACCTAACTCGAGTATTGAACTTCCGTGAGAGCAAAGGATTTTTCAAGTTAAATCAATACTGCGGTTTGCATTGGCAAACTCGAGTATTGAATAGTCAATCTTAGTTTGCGTTGCCAAACTCGAGTATTGGACTTCCGAGAAAGCAAATGGATTTTTCAAGTTAAACCAATACTGCGGTTGCATAGGCAAACTCGAGTATAGGTTTTATCTTTCAAATACAAGACACGATGGTTTGCCTCGAAAGGTGCAAACTCGAGTATCCAATTGGATATCTTGCGGTTTGGTCACTTGTGAACAGTGTCATACTCGAGTTTACATGAACAAACCGCAAGTATGCAACGTAAAAACTAAGTTTTGAATTATACGAATTCGTGAATCACTCTGTTTGTTCCAATTGCTTTCATGAATCATTCACTTATGATCCCGGATATGTTTAACAAGTTTATTTAGTGGATTTCGGTTAGCCTGATGAAAATTCATGAAGATCAAGGGAAAAAGCAAAAAGTGGTCGAGCATTTATTGCACTTCAAGAAATCAACATCCTTTTGGTTAATCCATCGAGCACGAATTCTCAACGTTCAAAAACACTTTCTTCATCAAGCAAACTCTTCTCCAACGGCAAATCCTCGAGTTCCACATCGACCATATCGGATTGGATTAGTTGGAGCTTAGAGAGAAGATGACCGAGACTTAATGCTAATCACCTACAACGGTTGGATTCATCATTCAACGGTCATTTAATGTTCTCTACCTATAAATAGAGTTCATTAACTTCTTCTCAAGCTGATACAACTACTGAGAGCGAAAATTTACTAAGTGTCATTTATTGTGTTCAACTTTCACTTGTATTGTATCAATCTGATACTTGTACTTCAGTGTTCATTTTATCTGCTCCGTGAGAGAGTTCTATTTGTAAATCATTCATTGATTAAGATAACCACAAGTCGGGGGACTTGGTGGTTGGGTGTATTGATTACAACTTGTAAGGGGAGTGAGTTCTAGAGAGAGAACTACTCTTGAGTACGAGTTTGTAATTAGTTTGTGAGTATAGTGGATTGAAAATCCCAAGTGTGGCTTAAGGACCGGATGTAGGTCAAAGATAAGACCGAACCAGGATAATTTCTCTTGTGCAAGCTTTCCTTCCCTTCCTCCTTTGTTTATCTCTCGGTTTCATTACTTCAAAACAGCATATTCGAAAAGTTTTTAAAATACCCAATTCACCCCCCTCTTGGGTATATAGCTCCATTTACTGTGATACTATTATAGGATATCTGGAAAGAATTAGGAATCGTATCGAACAGACAAACGTACCACTGGCTACTCGGACTAAGGTACGGACACGTACTATAACTTTAACTCTAATGTGTCTTGTATGTTTATATGTGGTAGATGCTTCATAGAGTCATGGACAAGACCAGGTCTTGGGTCATGTACTGTGGCTAAGACTCGGTATTAAGTCACTTGTTTATATACATTCAGTTTGTGTGGGTTTTGGTGATGATAACGCCATATGGTTGTTTTCCTAGTGTTGAGGACACGTGGGGGCGTGGTAGTGGTGAGTGATAACATTGCAAACATTACATTTGTTGTGTGCTATGTATTGTTGTGATGTTAACGTTACATTTACTGTGTGCTATGTTTTGTTGTAACCTTACATCTGCTGTGTGTTATGTGTGGTTAATGCTGAAATGTAATGAATATTTATCATACATATATTGTTTATACTTGAATATGAGGTTAACTGTTACTTGAGATTCAATGGGTATTGAATATCAGAATTTATCCTAGCTTCAGGATCTGGAGGATCAGGAGCCGGTGGGAAGGTTAAGCAGCAAGTGTAAAGACTCAGCCTGAGTTTTTATTTTGGACTGTATTATGTTTAATATTTGAATATTTGGATAATTGTAACTCTAAGGTGCCAACTAGATACACCGCAAAGAGTTTAAGTTTTCAGCCACTTATCATTTACTCACTCACTTAACCCAACTTACTTGCTATAACACTCCACTCTAATAATATTATGATATACTGCTTATTAGTATTCATAATGGGTAGTATTGAATATGGGATGTTACATTTTTGGTATCAGAGCTTTCTTTCTGGCATGAATCTGACAAGGTTACTTCAAACTATTTCGTGTCTAAAGTAAGGAAGGGTTTGTCTATGTGGTTCAGTCAAGAAGTCACCGTGAAAGACGGGGAGACTTCCACTAGACACCGACCTGGCCAATATATTTGATTAACTGAGTTGGGTTCTAGGCCTTCAGCCTAGAGCATGTTTTGAGTAGTTATAGAACATGAGTACTGATATAACTCTGATGGTGTGATGCAGTAGAGATGGATAGGGATGGACCATCTTACATAAACTACCATGGACAAGTAAGATGTACCGCACAGATGTCGGTGATTCCCCAATTCACAAGGATTTAGTTCAACTCTGAACCAATCTACAATCCTGGACCCGAGTACCCTTCTGAACCTGAATACCATCCTTCACCAGAGTACAACCCTGGACGCGTACTAGAGTACCCTTTTGAACCCTTGAACTTATATTCCCCTACACCTATACATGAACCAGGACCTGTGTACCATTATGGATCGGAGTACCCACTTTTACCTATATATGATCCCGAACTCCCAATGTTCCACCCTTGGATATGGC
The DNA here is from genome assembly GCA_019022655.1 of Acacia acuminata. Classification (NCBI taxonomy): domain Eukaryota; kingdom Viridiplantae; phylum Streptophyta; class Magnoliopsida; order Fabales; family Fabaceae; genus Acacia; species Acacia acuminata. The sequence continues at coordinate 1,128,080 of JAFJYI010000151.1, read as the reverse complement.
ACAACCTCCGCCGGAGCCGGAAGAACTAAATCTATCAGGTGATTCATCTGTTGGAGATAACTTTAATGACTTTCAGTCTCATAACCAGATCTCTGATAGTGAATCTTACTCTTCGTACATACCTATCTTCCTAAACCACATCTTAGATCAAAATTGAGCGCTGGTAAATATCCTACAATCCGACTACATATTTGCCGAGCAATGTACAACAACTATAAAGGAGGAATACTACAAATACTTAGAGTGTGTAAGACGACGCTCTAAGTATTTAATCTAGAGCGACCAAGTCCTCATGTTGAATTGTTTGCTCGTGATACTGTTGCAGTTGTCCCTCCGACAACTAGTCCTGCCGAAGTATCTGGCTACGGCTTCTAGTCTTTGTAGCCATTTTTGGTCGTTTGGGAATCGAAGTTTATCTCTCCCCACAGTCGGTGTCAATGTTCTGGTGTAGAACACAGTTGTCTAGCCTCAATAAATTAGTAGGTGATTTATATAGGACCAAAGGATTCCCTAAAGTATCTATGAGGAAGACACTGAAAGGAATATCAAATGACTCTCCTAGATATCTATATAAAAGATACCAAAGAGAGCAATGGATGACTGTGCAACACGAGAACGTCGTTTAGCCAAAAAGGGGTGGGGTATGTGCATAGTGAGGCTGAATAGTAAATAGGGTCAATAGAGAATGTGTTCCTTTTAGGTTAACCTCATATTTATAGAGATTACCTTTAGGGTTTCGGTCGTGCACCTCTAGGCCCATGTTTCAGTCGCACTACTTGCACATTCCTTGATTATAGCCTTGATTATAGGCAAATTAGTATATTACCTGATTATGGAGGGATTCCGGTACAAATTGTCCTTGCTGGGCCGCATAACCAAAGGGCCTCATATATAAGTCCATAACATTTCCTATTCACAAAAAACACACAATTTAAGAAATCAAATGTTATGTTTGCGAAAACAACAATATACAACTGAAGTCAAATTATTAAGTATACATGCGTGTTTGGATTCACATTATGCAAAGGCAACAGTGCCATATGCGGTGACAAATGTATGGCATAGCTTTTTTATAATCTTGCTTTAGGTCCTAATCGTGGGATCAGCCTGAAGCAACTTTTAGTTGCTTTTGGTCCCATCGTGGAAATCAGGGAAAAAGGATATTGCTGCAATGGAGATGAAATTTGGGACCTTGCTTTAATAAAAAAAATATAAAATTACTATAAAACCTTCAATAACCATATGTTTTTAAAAAAGTAAATCTAAACATAAATCACAATACATTATCTAACCTTTATCCAAACTTAAGTTTGCAAAAATCAAATGAAGTAAGAGTTACTTTTACTAACGCGCTAATACAAATCCTGCAGAAATTTTTAAGTTATTAATGCCCTATTCTTTAATTCTTTTTAACATGTCCCAACATCTCAAATGTTTTTCCCCTTATTGATCATTAATTAGATTCTACATAAAATGAGCAATATTTTGATTTTGATATCTTTTGAACAAAAAATGGTGCTCATACATTTTGTTTTTATGATTTTTCAAAAAAGAAAAAAAAAAAGCAATTTGTTAAGTTGGGCTTATTTATTTATTTATTTATTAAAAAATTTGTAATACCTTAAAATTCGTATTTAACATAAGTATTATATTATGATGAATAATTAAGAATAAAATGAAGGTGAATATGTGTCTCAAATTTATTATAATCTATTAATGATAATTTTAGGCAAATTTCACTTGAAATTAAATTAACAAGAGGCAAGATGTGAGACTATACTTAGGGATCATAAAATAGGATATAATTAACACATAAAATAATGGTTATTTTATTACCAACAGAGGCAAGAAAATGTTATGAAAACACTCAAGTAAGTTAAAGGTAATTAAGCAAAAATTATTGGATAATTAAACTTGTACTAATTAAGATGATTAGCATAATTCCACAAATTAATTAAAATCAATTAGAAAGCACCAAAGGAGGACTATTAATTTTGAAAATATCAAGGACCAAAAGGGATGAAATTAAGTTTGCTCATTATGCTCTAATGGCCTTGATTATCTATCAAACCATTCCTACAATAACACTTGTGATTAAAAGGCATATAAACACTTGATAAGGATGCTAATTTAGCTTAATAAATTTTCCCCAAATGTCAAAGGTTTCCGCTTGTCTGGTTGGGGCATTAGGAGCCAAGTACTCGAAGTCTTAATCTTTAGGTAACTCATTGAACCAATGAAAGCACTTAAACCATGGATTATTCACTACTACAAAATAGGAATTTAACGACCCCCAATTAACATCTATTTTGAAAAATGTAGACGCTAAAATGTAGGCGGTGACGCTATTGTAATTTTTTCCTTACTTTTAACGTTCGTTTTTAAAAACAAACGTTAAATGTTTAAAGGCGGGGCAATCGTTGTAATTTTTTCCTTCCTTTTAAATGTTTTGATATAAAGACTGTTTTAATAAAAACAAGAGTTGTATCTTAGACACTATTTATTTTATTTATTTTTTATTTTGAGACACCATTTAATTTAATTTTGTGAAAAATTAGTGCCACTTACCGTTAGAATAAAAGCTTCAAGATTATATGACCACTATAATTTTTTCTCATATTTATAGCTATTTCCTAGTATGTAGCCTATAATTTCGATAGTTAAGAGAAGAAATATGTCCATATGATATTTTCATTTAGTTGGTTCCTAATAATTAAATTTAATAAATTAAAAAATATATCTCTTATATATATATATATATATATATATATTATTTTATCCCAAATTTATAGCTATTTCCTAGTATGTAGCCAAGAATTTCGATAGTTAAGAGAAGAAATCTAATTGTATTTTCATTTAGTTAGTTCCTAATTAAATTTAATAAATTAAACATTATATCTCTTTTATATATATCTGTAAAAAATATATCAATATCATGTAGCTTAAGCCTCCCTCATGCCATTCTATTTTATTTTTTATTTTGAGTTCAACGGCTGATTTTTCAAAACCAAAGGTTGAAACTCAATTTTTTTAGATATTTCAACTTCAATCTTGCGCCTTCGACATTTTATTGTTCCCTCTCTTCTAGATTTCTCTAGATATTTCAACTTCAATCTTGCGCCTTTGACATTTTATTGTTCCCTTTCTTCCATAAAAATATAAATTTTTCTCTTCAAAACCCAACAAAGGTAACATCTTCTTCAAATCTATCTTAAACGCAACCTTTCAATAAGAGTCTCGAGACCTACCCATCTCCATTGTCGCACCCAACGGCCTTACCCTTGCCACTAAGGAGGTTTACTATCGCGGTGTGAGTGACTCCGAGTCCGACTCGTCCTCTGTCGTGAACTACGAGCATGCTGCACAGCCTCCAGATATGTTGTTTGCCACTAGTTTAAGATCTCGGTTGTAGATTTGTGTCTCTCTCTCTTTCTCTCTCTCTCTCTCTCTCCTCATTAAACAATATGTTGAGCAACGATCCCGAGCATTGTGAAGAGGAGGAAGCCCCCCACAGGCGATGATGAGGATACTGGACCTCTATTTCCTGGTGCTTTCTTTTGTTGAAATTTTTGAATGGATATCTCAATGTAGTGTTTTTCTACTATATTTCCTGGTGCTTTCTTTTATTTGTCTTCTGCCTCATTCCGTTAAGTCTTGCGATGTTTTATTTATTTATTTTTCTTCTTGTTGTGGGTTTAACCCAAGAGGGGGAGGGGGGTGAATTGGGTGAAGTATAAAAATTTAGATTCTATGAAAATCTTTTCTCAATTCAAGTAAATTCAACTTGTATAAAAGAAGTGAATTATAAACCAATTGACAAACATTCAAATGTAAATATTGGAAATGTAAGAGATAAGGGAGAAGAGCTTGCAAACAGATTTATACTTGTTCGGCCTTATCCTTGACCTACGTCCAGTCCCCAAGCCTCACTTGGGATTTTCAATCCACTATCTTTAATCTTCTTGATTACACGATCTGTAATCGAAGCAATCCTCTCTCTAGGATTCACTCCCCCTTACAATACGTAATCAACACACTTGCTTGATTACACACTCTGTACTCGAAGTAATCCTCTCACTAGGATTCACTCCCCTTACAAGTTGTAATCAACACAATGTATATCCCACTCAAGATTCCCCAATCTTGAGTAACTCTCGAAAAGATAATGTGTTTACAATAATTTTCCTCTCAAAGGAATGGATAAATAATCACCGAAGTACAAACACAATTCATTTCACTCTCTAAGCTATCTAGACAAGTAAAACAGAGTGAAAAGGATGTAGAAGCGAGTATCAGCATTTTGGCATTGTAATCTTGTATCTCCACGTTTTTCTGCTTGTGTCCATGACTTTTATAGATAGAGAAAGGTCTCATGTGACCGTTTATGACCGTTGTAGGATGAATCGACCGTTGTAGTTGATTATCATTAAGTGTGGTCTGCTTCTCTCTCTAAACTCCAACTAATCCATGTGATTAATTGATCTGAAGTGGAACTCTGAGGATTTGCCCGTTGGAGAAGAGTTTACTTGATGAAGAAAGCATTCTTGACCGTTGAGAATGCGTGCTCGATGGATTATCCAAAAGAAGGTTGATTTGCGAAGTGCATTAAATGCACGAGCACTTTTTTGCTTTTTGCCTTGATCTTCATTAATCTTCATCTCGTGCTAACTGAAATTCACTCAATAAACTTGTTAAACATATCAACATAAGTGAATGATTCATGAAAGCAATAGGATCAAACAAGAGTGATTTGCAAATTCGTGAATTCAAAAATCATTTTTTAACGTTGTAAAGCAATGTTCATGCAAACTCAATACTTTCACTTACAAACTGCAGAAAGGCGAAGTATTGACTTAGCTTGAAAAACTTGGTTGCTTTCTCGGAAGTCCAATACTCAAGTTTGGCTAAAACTGCGATCACTTTTTAAAATCTTGGTTTCATTCTCGGAAGTCCAATACTCAAGTTTGCCTACCAATACCGCAAGTATTGACTTCATTTAAAAAACTGGTTCGCAAGTCCAAAACTGCAGTATGTTCATGCAAACTGCAGTTTTGCATACTTTCACTTACAAACTGCAGTAAAGGTGGAAGTATTGACTTAGCTTGAAAAACTTGGTTGCTCTTCGGAAGTCCAATACTCGAGTTTGGCTACGCAAACTGCAGTATTGACTTCGTTTAAAATCTTGGTTTCATTCTGGAAGTCCAATACTCGAGTTTGCCTACCAATACCGCAGTATTGACTTCATTTAAAAACCTGGTTCGCTTCGGAAGTCCAAAACTGCAGTATGCAAACCTATACCGCAGTTTGCACTTAAGCTCAACAAGTTTGATTGCTTTCTTGAAATTATCTGTCCACTTTCGAGGGCCATATCTCCCTGGTCTGAACTCCGTTTTGGTCCGTTCAACTCTTGATGGAAAGCTCTTTGAGTCTATTTTCATATGCCACTGATTTCAGCTCAATCGGATTTGTAGTTTGTGAGTTACACTCAAAATACCGAAGGTGGGTCTGGACTGTGACGTTGATTCTTATGGCAACTTGTAAAAATCATATCTCCTTGATCTTGACACCTTTGGACTTGATTTATATATCTCAAAATGACGCTTTGGATGTCTAGTTTCAAATGCCACTGATTTCACGTCAATCCGATTCCTGGTTTGAGAGATATCATCGAATTACCGGACCTCGCCTGTGCTGAAACGTGAAACAGAGTTGCTGAAGAGCTGATCACGCTGCAAACTCGAGTTTACACTTGCATACTCGAGTTTAGCTCTTCCTTACTCGAGTTTAGCACTTGCATACTCGAGTTTTGAGTCCCAAACTCGAGTTTTGTGTTCCAAACTCGAGTTTTGACTCCCAAACTCGAGTTTTGTGTCCCAAACTCGAGTTTACACTTGCATACTCGAGTTTAGCTCTTCCTTACTCGAGTTTTGAGTCCCAAACTCGAGTTTTGTGTTCCAAACTCGAGTTTTCTCATCCCGAAGTTGATTTTTGCTGACTTTAACTTCAAATTGACCCATTCCAACTTCCATATGACCTTGGAGACTTCTAGCATCAATCTTAGAACTTGGATAACAATATCTTCACTTCATTCAACAAGTTCTTCTTTCTTTCTTCTTCTCTTGATCATTCTCCATAACTCTAACTCTTTCTTTCTTCTCTTCTCTTGATTAATCCTAAAATCCTTTGATAACTTCTTGCTTCCTTGACATTCTCGATATTCCCATTATATTGCATGCAAGAACTTCTTTCTTACTTTCTTGATCAATCTCTATAATTCATCTTGGATTAATCTACATTAAATACAATAGTTAGTCAATGTAGAAGATAACTATATTACTCAATCTTTTTGCTTTCAATAATGACATCCATATAAGACATCATCAAAACTAATCATAACCAACATTCTCCCCCTTTTTGATGATGGCAAATACTATAAGAAAAATATGTAAGAGCATGAAAATATGTTAGAAGTGCAGCATATTTTTCTTGCCATTTCTCTCCCCCTTATTTGTCATTAGCAAAAAGTTGAAGTAAGGAAGAAATATTTAGAGAGACAAGTATGAAATCAGATTAGAAAGAGTTAAACAACTGATTTTCTCTCCTCGATTTGAAATTGTTTTCATTTTAAATATAAAGCAATTTGGAATGTTTTTATGAAAACAAATTTGTAAGAATTTGAAGAGGTTTTCAAGACATCTTTCAAAATTAAAACATATAGATACCAAACATGTGCAAACTTTCTACTGAATATAAAAGGATAAAGATTAGAAATGCTCATGTTGGTCTTGCAAATTGATGAATGATCGATGAAGTCCATTTGCTAGCTTTGTTGTTGAAGGAGATTCCAGCTTCAATTCTTTGACTTTTATTTATTGAACTCTTCTATAAAGCATATCTCCACTGGATTCAAGAGATTTTCCTCTTCCTTAGCTTCATCGTGACTCAACATCAAAACATCTTTCCTCAATGTAATAGTTTCTCCTTGTGGTGCATTAAGGGAGACTTTTGCACGACTTAATTCTCCTACCACAATTGTAAAACTTTCTTGCAAGAGAGAATTATTAGTGCAATCAACATATTCCTTTCTATATAATCTTTTCAAATTAAGATAGTGAAAGTGAAATGTGATATTAACTCATCATCAAAACTAATAAAACATAGTAAATATAGATGAGTATGCTTAAAATGGTTTTCTTCAAATAAAGGAGGTGAGCTATTAAGATACAAAACACATGTGAATGTGAAGCTCCCCTTAATGATATCAAATAATAATGAGACACCAAAGGTTATGAGGTTTGGAAATATCTTTGCAACCAACATGGTACCTCGTAATTGAGAACTTTCAAGTTCACTTGGGTGGACTTGAAATTGGTATAAACAAATCACTTATGCTTTTTATGATGATAAAAAGAGTTTAAAGCATAAGGGTCATTTTAAAAGTGAGTTTTCTTAGGCTAAACTTCATGAGATAAATTTGAATGAAATCAAGTTAGCCTAGCATGATTGTGATATATGCATATTATTTCAAAATACAAACCTCACTCAAGTAATATCGTAATTACTTGAGCCATAATCATTTGTAATCCATAGATGCATTATTGGCTAATCACATTCGATGATGTGACCAATATTGAGGATCGCTGGATGTGAATGAGCTTCAAGAGGATAAGTCTTTATAGCCACCAATTGCTCTGAATGCATCTTAGAAGCAGAAATCCCAAATGAGCTTTGAATTGGATCTCAAAATTAGTTTCTGCTCATAGCTTCTCATCAAGCGAGTATGCTCCTTATCATCTTGGTTTAAGCTTCTTGCTAGTGTTGGGATGTCACTTAAGTGATGCCATAGAATTTGCTGACATAGCCACCGAAATGATCTATTTTGTTGGCCTATGTTCTTTGTGTCCAACAACAGAACATTTTGGTCAACTCCCGCAAAAATATATGTTCTTTGGTACTCAATGATTCTTGAGTCCACAACTGATTAGACATGACAACTCTTAAGCTCTTATAGAATTAAATCATATGATATTTGAGCAAAGAGTATAACAAGTCAATCTAAGATTAAGAACATAATTTTACCCAATCAAATAAGTTCATGCCAATGAATCAAATAGGGTAACAACGAAATGACACCAAAAATGTTATTTCTCAATGACAATTTGTGAATACACTTTATGTAGAAAAGATGTCATTGATAAGAATGCATGTAAATTTGATCAATGAGTATAGAAAATCTTATCTATAAAGATAAGCATTTATCAACTCACAATTCATGAATGAGATCAGATTTTTCAAGAAGGATAATGAAATATGCAAGGTACTTCAAATCTTGAATGTTCTTTTAAAAATGATCATGTATAAAAAAAATTTCATGAATGAAAGATTCAGTTTTAAAACGTGCTTGAAAACAATGATCACTTTAAAAAACATGGTGGAAGTCAACATGTTAAATAATAAATCGAATGTATCTGAATGCTTCAGTTTTAGAGAACATGTTGAACATTGAAGTTAACATGTTGAAGAATTTTCTGAAAAGTCAAAGTCATGAAAGTAAAGCATCATCAAGACATGCTTAGCACAACATATATAAGCTTAATGACTTTGCTATTGACAAAGAGATAATCTTGCCTTAGAGAGTAGAGTCTTGAAAATATAAGAACATTCAAGGCAAGAGTATGAATATGCGAGATAGTTACTCGAATATAGATGAACACAAATGCTGATGTATTTGAGTAACACAAGGAGTACTAGGATTCATGGACAATGAAGTACAAACTCATTAATCCAAATGATTAGAGTTCCATAATATTATCCTAGTAAGTTATTCCATATAATGGTTAATGCACTAACATTTAATGCATTAATTAACATTCATAATGCTTGGAGTAACTTGACCAATAAGAATTTATCCAATAAGCATGAGATTTTCACAAATTGAATTCTCTTATTGAGATAAGCTTGAAACTCATATGAGATTAACTTGTTAGACATAAGGTCCAACTAGATAGATAATGAAACTAAAGAGTTCAAGCAAAAACATTGAATTCCAAAAATCAATGTGTGAATGATAGGGAAAACTCAATTAGACAAATTTGAAGCATATCCAACATTCAATATACAATATTAACTTCCAATTTGAAACATTATTTGAATGCAATCAAAGTATGGATATGTTTTCAAAAACATTTGTATGCACTTTTCACAAAATAGTGTGAGTTGAAATCCAAACAAATTTTACACTTGTGCATTTCAAAAACATGAACTTAGAAAGTTATGCACAAATTCATTTATGGTCCATTTAGCAATCTGAAAACATTTTGAAAAATATAAATGATTGATTGCTAAAGGAATGGAATGATGGACAAGTATTCATTACCTAAAAGTGAATTTTATATAATCAAAATATGGGGTAAGGATTAGACATCACCGTAATTCCTCTTGTCCTCATAGAAGCTTGCTTGGTTGAGATGGATTGGTGTAGATAACTCCTTTTTCGGTGTTCACCATCAACATTAAGCATAGCTTGTTTAGCTTTCTCAAGGTTAGGATTATGTCTCTATGTTACATTCTTGAGAAGCTTCCATTGATCCTACAAAACCGTATAAATCTTTTTCTTTCTTGGTATCCAACCTTACTTGGATCCAATCATCATTAGCTTGTAGGAACCAAAATTCACATGCTCTTATGAATATAATTAATTCAGAATAATTGAGCACAATGAATTAATCATGACTTTATGCATAAAAGAAATACTTTCTTTTCAAATCATCATGTATGCATAAAGAGTTAAACCTATTGAACATTGCAATCTCTTTCAAAAATAGATCGGGATGTGAGAACCCGATTTTTAAAGAAAATAGTTGCAATGCTCATTCCTAAGGTTACAAGATATAAAACCTCAAATAAAATTTCAGATGATAGCATAGGAGGTTTTACCATTGTATACCTTAGCCTTAGGTGCTTTGGGAGGATTGACTTTGCTCACCCATTGATTTCTTCATTGATATTTTCTTTCAATGGGTGTTGGCAAAGTTCTCTCAAAGGATATAGACTTCCGAATCTTCTTTGATACTTGAGAGATCCTTCTTTTCTTGTTCTCCTCAAGATAATTGAATGGCACTCTGTGGTAATCCATTTTTGAGGTAGATGATACTCTTCTTGCTTGTATCCATTGCTTCCTTTGATGTTTAAACTTTGTAGTTCCAGCAATGGGTGCCCTGAGAGTTCTCTTGCTTGATATAGATGCTATGATCTTCTTCATTGGTGCATGAGAAACTCTTGGCTTCTTCTTCATCTTCTTCGTACCTTGATGTCCATTGATATTCAAATCATCCCGCACACATAAAGTACTAGATGGACATTTTGGTACCCACTTATACTTGGGTCCTTGATTGTTAGCATTGGACCTTGATTGTCCTTTAGGAACCCAAACAAGATTATTTCTCACATTAGAATTTCTCCTAATATAGCATGTATGAGAAATATGTCCAAATTTTCCACAATAATTGCAAATAATAGAATTATGCTTATTATGAACAACTTTGCAAGAATTGTGTGGATCTAGTGGATGCAATGTCAAGTGACTCATATTTGTGTATTCTTTCTTCCCACATGATTTTCCAAAGATCATTTTCAAAAATATGTTTGTTTTTCAAAGTAGAATCGGTAAAAGGTTGAAAAACAACTTCTATGCAATTGTTCAAAAACATTTTTCTTTATCTACACAAGAAGAATTGGAATTGTTTACCTCATGTGTATCTTGAACTCTAGCTAATGATTGATCACAATCTTCCATGAGCTCTTCTTGGGAATCTTCTTCCTCTTGTTCTTTTGTGTTGACTAGATCATGGAAGTATTCAATGATTTCTCCTTCTTCATTCTCCACTTCCAATTGTTCATCAATTGTGGATATGCACAAATTATAGTTTCGGATGAACTGTCAACACTTTCAACTTCAACACAATTGTTAAAAGCATATATAGAATCAAGAGTATCCCAAATTTCTTTAGCACTAGAGCAAAACTTGATTTTCTCAAAATCATTTTCGGTTAAAGCATCATGAAGAATTTCCATTGCTCTAATGTTCAAAGAAAACATTTTCTTTTCTTTTTTCTCTTCCAATCCTTTCTTGGTTTGAAATCAAAAACATTTGTAAAAACATTCCACATATTAAAATCAGTTGCTTTGATAAAACTAGTCATTCTAGCTTTCCAAAACCAAAAATCAATATCTTTGAAAAATGGTGGAATGGTATAATCAAAACCTTCTCGAAAACAAGAACACCCAAAATCAGCCATTGAAACTCTTGAGACGGTTAAGTCCTTTAAACAAGAGCCTAGCTCGATACCAAATGTAAGTACCGGCTGAACCCAAGAGGGGGTGAATTGGGTGAAGTATAAAAATTTAGATTCTATGAAAATCTTTTCTCAATTCAGTAAATTCAACTTGTATAAAAGAAGTGAATTATAAACCAATTGACAAACATTCAAATGTAAATGCTGGAAATGTAAGAGATAAGGGAGAAGAGCTTGCAAACAGATTTATACTGGTTCGGCCTTATCCTTGACCTACGTCCATCCCCAAGCCTCACTTGGGATTTTCAATCCACTATCTTTAATCTTCTTGATTACACGATCTCAGAATCGAAGCAATCCTCTCTCTAGGATTCACTCCCCCTTACAATATGTAATCAACACACCGCTTGATTACACACTCGTACTCAAGTAATCCTCTCACTAGGATTCACTCCCCCTTACAAGTTGTAATCAACACAATGTATATCCCACTCAAGATTCCCCAATCTTGAGTAACTCTCGAAAGATAATGTGTTTACAATAATTTTCCTCTCAAAGGAATGGATAAATAATCACCGAAGTACAAACACAATTCATTTCACTCTCTAAGCTATCTAGACAAGTAAAACAGTGAAAAGGATGTAGAAGCGAGTATCAGCATTTTGGCATTGTAATCTTGTATCTCCACGTTTTTCTACTTGTGTCCATGACTTTTATAGATAGAGAAAGGTCTATGACCGTTTATGACCGTTGTAGGATGAATCGGACCGTTGTAGTTGATTATCATTAAGTGTGGTCTTCTTCTCTCTCTAAACTCCAACTAATCCATGTGATTAATTGATCTGAAGTGGAACTCGAGGATTTGCCCGTTGGAGAAGAGTTTACTTGATGAAGAAAGCATTCTTGACCGTTGAGAATGCGTGCTCGAGGTGGATTATCCAAAAGAAGGTTGATTTGCGAAGTGCATTAAATGCACTCGAGCACTTTTTGCTTTTTGCCTTGATCTTCATTAATCTTCATCTCGTGCTAACTGAAATTCACTCAATAAACTTGTTAAACATATCTGGGAACATAAGTGAATGATTCATGAAAGCAATAGGATCAAACAAGAGTGATTTGCAAATTCGTGTAATTCAAAAATCATTTTTTAACGTTGTAAACTGCGGTATGTTCATGCAAACTGCAGTTTTGCATACTTTCACTTACAAACTGCAAAAGTAAAGGCGGAAGTATTGACTTAGCTTGAAAAACTTGGTTGCTTTCTCGAAGTCCAATACTCGAGTTTGGCTAAGGCTATGAAACCGCAGTTTGACTTCGTTTAAAATCTTGGTTTCATTCGAAGTCCAATACTCAAGTTTGCCTACCAATACCGCAAGTATTGACTTCATTTAAAAACTTGGTTGCTCTCTCGGAAGTCCAAAACTGCAGTATGTTCATGCAAACTGCAGTTTTGCATACTTTCACTCACAAACTGCAGTAAAGGTGGAAGTATTGACTTAGCTTGAAAAACTTGGTTGCTCTCGGAAGTCCAATACTCGAGTTTGGCTACGCAAACTGCAGTATTGACTTCGTTTAAAATCTTGGTTTCATTCTGGAAGTCCAATACTCGAGTTTGCCTACCAATACCGCAGTATTGACTTCATTTAAAAAACCTGGTTCGCTTCGGAAGTCCAAAACTGCAGTATGCAAACCTATACCGCAGTTTGCACTTAAGCTCAACAAGTTTGATTGCTTTCTTGAAATTATCTGTCCACTTTCGAGGGCCATATCTCCCTGGTCTGAACTCCGTTTTGGTCCGTTCAACTCTTGATGGAAAGCTCTTTGAGTCTATTTTCATATGCCACTGATTTCAGCTCAATCGGATTTGTAGTTTGTGAGTTACACTCAAAATACCGAAGGTGGGTCTGGACTGTGACGTTGATTCTTATGGCAACTTGTAAAAATCATATCTCCTTGATCTTGACACCTTTGGACTTGATTTATATATCAAAATGACGCTTTGGATGTCTAGTTTCAAATGCCACTGATTTCACGTCAATCCGATTCCTGGTTTGAGAGATATCATCGAATTACCGGACCTCGCCTGTGCTGAAACGTGAAACAGAGTTGCTGAAGAGCTGATCACGCTGCAAACTCGAGTTTACACTTGCATACTCGAGTTTAGCTCTTCCTTACTCGAGTTTAGCACTTGCATACTCGAGTTTTGAGTCCCAAACTCGAGTTTTGTGTTCCAAACTCGAGTTTTGACTCCCAAACTCGAGTTTTGTGTCCCAAACTCGAGTTTACACTTGCATACTCGAGTTTAGCTCTTCCTTACTCGAGTTTTGAGTCTCAAACTCGAGTTTTGTGTTCCAAACTCGAGTTTTCTCATCCTGAAGTTGATTTTTGCTGACTTTAACTTCAAATTGACCCATTCCAACTTCCATATGACCTTGGAGACTTCTAGCATCAATCTTAGAACTTGGATAACAATATCTTCACTTCATTCAACAAGTTTCTTCTCTTGATCATTCTCCATAACTCTAACTCTTTCTTTCTTCTCTTCTCATTCCTCCATAACTTCTAACTTCTTTTCTTTCCCATTATATTGCATGCAAGAACTTCTTTCTTGATTAATCCTAAAATCCTTTGATAACTTCTTGCTTTCCTTGACATCCATCATCATCATATTCCCATTATATTGCATGCAAGAACTTCTTTTAAAAACAGCTTACTTTAAACTTGATCAATCTCTATAATTCATCTTGGATTAATCTACATTAAATAATTCAATGGCTAGTTAGTCAATGTAGGAAGATAACTATATTACTCAATCTTTTTGCTTTCAATAATGACATCCATATAAGACATCATCATGAAACTAATCATAACTCAACAACACATGCAATGACCATTTTAACCCTTGAAGCTTTGACTATGAATAGAGGCCTCACCCTTCACAATTCTTCACACCAAATCAGCTGCATAAATTTGATTTAGAGATAGAGAGATAGTGGGGAAAATTCATAGGAAGTAAGAAGACGGAGCAAAGTTCTTGAGGTTAGTCCTCTAGTTGTAACTTTGGTTTTTAGTAAAGTTGTAGTTTAATCTAGAATATTAGGGAATAAACTCCTATACTTGTTTTTAGGTCTCCATTGCATTTAAAATGCTGAATGAGGTAAAAACATGGTAGGAAATAATTTTTGGAATCAATGGAGCAAGATTGTGAAAATTGGGAAAATTCCCCGATTTCAGTTTTCCTAGAGTCGGATCGGATTAAAGGAGTTATTTTTATGTATCAAATGAAGTCCTAAAATCATGAAATTTTATAGGGGTAAAGTAGACATGTAGGGCTTTCTGTTGATATAAAATTTGTTTTGTAGACATGTAGGGCTTTCTATTAATTTTAGGGTTAAATACCAATTTTGCCATGGAAGTATTGGTAAGGGGGCACTCGGACTCATAAGTTTTTCTCTCGTATCATTTTTGCCCTGGAAGTTTACAAACATAAAGATCTTGCTTATTGGTTGATCTTGACCATTGGATTGTTGCTCTCTTTGTGAACTTCCAGGGCAAATTTCTTCCCTAAAAAAACTTCTGAGGAAAATTTGCTCCTAAAAAAACTTCATTTGCTCCCTTTGTTAACTTTCGAGGAATCCAGACCATGTACGAAATGTAGGAAGAGCCATTACGGTGCTAACTATGATGGGAGACAAATATGCTTCCATTGTTAGAAGCCAGGGCACTATAGCCATGAATGCCCTCAGAAGGCTACGGAGAAAAGGCCATAGAACCCAGGATGGGTTTTTACGCTGACAAATGAAGAGGCCAGAAAATCTCTGGAAATGTCCAAGGTACTATATCTCTCAATGGGAATCTACTTCAGGCATTGTATAATTCGGGTGCTAGTCATTTGTTTATTTCATATGATTGTGCAAAATGTCTAGGAATGCATGCCTATAGATTACCATATGACTTGATAGTAGCTACCCCACTTGGTGTGAAACCTTTAGCTTTTGATGTATTCTTAAATTGTATTGTCAGTGTTGGTGGGCGAGAGTCCACTACAGATCTGATCCGATTATCGCTATATGACATTGATGCCATTCTCGGTCTTGATTGGCTGATGGTCAACAATCCAATGATCGATTGCAGAAATAAGAAGATATTTTTTTCTCATTCACAAAGCAGAGATAATATTGATGTGAGCCTAAATCGTCTTACTGTTGCGAAAGCTGAAAGATGGCAGAAGCATGGATGCTAAGGGTATATGGTTTTCTTCTCAATCAAGGAAAAAGTTGAACTGTCGCTAGAAGACATCTCGGTCGTGAATGAATTCCCTGATGTGTTTCTAGAGGATCTCAGCAAATTACCTCCAGAAAGGGAAGTCGAGTTCACCATTGAATTGATTCTTGTTATCGGATCAATATCAAAGGCATCGTATCACATGGCTCCTAACGAGATGCAAGAGCTGAAGAAGCAGATTGAAGAACTACTATAAAAAGGGTTTATTTGACCTAGCCTATCACCATGGGGATCTCCAGCATTGTTTGTGAAAAAGAAAGACGGGAGTTTACGACTTTGTATCGGCTATCAAGAGTTGAACAAGGTGACCGTCAAGAACAAGTATCCACTCCCCAGGATTGACAATCTACTCGACTAATTATCAGGTTTCTATGTCTTTTCAAAGATCGATTTACACTCAGGATACCATCAGCTATGAGTAAAGGCTATGGATGTTCTAAAGACGTCCTTAAGGACCAAATATAGGCATTACAAATTCATGGTCATGCCCTTTGGTTTGACATATGCACTTGCCGTGTTCATGACTTATATGAACTGAATCTTTCATCAATACCTAGATAAATTTGTAGTGGTGTTTATTAACGATATCCTGATCTATTCAAAGAGTAAAGAGGAGCACGAAGAACATCTGCAATTAGTATTGAGTGTACTAAGGGAAAAGCAACTCTTTGCTAAGTTAAGCAAATGTGAGTTTTGGCTATCAGAAGTGAGATTTCTGGGCCATGTTATATCACGAGATGGAGTTGCTATTGATCCCAACAAAGTGGAAGCAGTTCTGGACTAGAAGATGTTAGTCGATTTCCTTGATGGCAATTGAACCAGTTGAACAAGTAATAAAGTGTAAGTAGAGTATCGTCCCACAGAGACTGAGATACGAGAAGTGACGCTCAACTGCTTAATAGTTGTGTGAACAGAAAGTAAAATCCGATGGATTTGGGGGATTTTTATGGTCACGCTAAATAACAAGAAAGTAAACAGAGTATCGTAGTCGTAAGAAGATATCAGTAGGTAATTAGGCTGAACTCGGAATCATTCTTAAGTATATCAATCCCCTAATTGCTTCACACATTGCTATAGCATTTACACTGCATAGCTTCTATAATGCTACAACATAGATACTAATTACAATGCTATTCAACTGACCCACCACTAGAGTCTATCGAAGCTTCCGCATCCGATACATGTAATACTAACTTTACTTCTCCCATATGCCTATGGCAATTTTCTAGTTAGATTAACATTACAAAGCAAGGTGTTATGGTTATGAGTGGTAGACCCATTCCTGAAGCCTACAATAATAGGTCAAGCCTTGCACCAGCTGCCTAGCAAACATTGTTTCTCAGAGGTCTAACCCTGACTCCCTTCCAGTAAGCCGAGGCCACTAATCTAGCCCTTAGCTTCTGCTAATCGACATGATTTTAATTCATTGATAAGCAAACCGAATTTATTGAATTAAGAACTAGCAACTGGGTTCATTCCAAACTTAAGAAATCATCCTCGCTCAGCCATAGGAAATTTAGTTCATGACTGACAAAGGAAACACAAAATAGATAACAATAAAATGACCCATGATCAAAAGGTTAAAATGAATAAAATAGAAAGCTTGATGAAGTTTCTGATGGCGTGGAAGCAGCCCCATCACGTCACCACTTTGCATCTTCTTCTCTCTGTCTTACTGCAAGGAAGGATGCTGGGTTCTCTTGGAGTTTTCATGCCTTGTGAACTCTCTCTCTCTCTCTTCTTTCGAGTCTGGCCATATATGAATGGGATTAGACTCTCAGCGACTCGACCCTTTTTAGGTTTGGCTTGCTGTTTTCTTATATAATCAGGTTTTCTTACGGCGTAAGTTCCCGTGAGTTGGGCCTTTCCTAACTGGGCGAGATCCAAATATCTATCTTTCCAATCTTAGTAGATTGATTCTCATGATCCTCGCAGGATTCTTCAAATCTTTTAGTTTCGATCATTCGCATCTTCTATTTCGTTACATCATCAATCTACCTATTGTTCTCAACCTTCACTATATTTCCTGAAATAATCTTGACAAAAGATTAGAACATGTGCCGCATAGCATTGCGTCCTTTACTTTGCTATAAATTCAGAAATGCCTTGTATTGCACTTTGATAAGCTGTGCTGATGCTATAGCATAGTATTATCTTTGCTATACATTCTTCTCATAAAACCTCGTAACTCATTCTTTTCTTAGCGCATGTTGAGGATTTGTGTGAAATGCATCCTTAAGTTCCTTGTAGAATGAATTAATACCTTTTTACCTGGATTTAACACAGTTAAGCTCATATTCACTGTTCAATTCTGTCATTTAATACAGGGAAAACATGGCATAAATTGTGCTCATCAAATATCCCCACACTTGGCTTTTTGCACTCCTGGGCAAAATAAGATAAAGCCAACAAAAACTCATTGTCGTAGCACTCCTATCTGTATAACTATGCTTACACAATTGCTTTCAGTTCCTGTCCCCATATAGGCAATCCCATTGCCCAATACTAGCGGTTCGTGATGTGTGACATTGCTTTTATGAAGAAGCGTCAAGAGGCTCTCAGGTTCCGTGTTTACGCTCTCTCACACTGGGGATTTTAGCATTCTCTCTTATCATGCTAACCTAGAAGTTCCATAACCTTGTCAAAGTTTTAAGATTGCTTCCTAGCATCTGAGTTTTGTTCATCCAAAGGACTTTTTGGGTTATAATGGTGAGGATGGCTAGGTGTTGAGGTGAGAAGTGGTGAACGTTATACCAGGACTTCTTGGGTTAGCTTCAGTCGAATGCCTTTTTTTGAACTTTGCATTCCTTGTTGCTCTTTATTCTAAGTCTTTTCTTTCTTTTTCTTTTTCCTTTCCTTTTTTTTTTGGTAGGCAAGACCGCTTTCTCGTAGCATCTTATGGAGGCATACTGCTTTATCATTGCACCATAGTTTTCACAAGACTCTTCATGTCTAACTAGTTTTGCTATAGCATAGTTGAAGGGGTTAATGGGGATAGCAATGGTGAGGTCTCCTGGCTTGTGTATAGGGATGGAGGGTGTGATATGAATGCCTTTATCCTATGAATTACATGCTCAGATGCTAAATAGTCTGCTAAAGAACTAAAACAAATCAACTATCATACATGGGCTAGCAGACATGCACACTAGAATAAAACAATTATGCTCAAATAAATCCTTCCATTATGGGTTCTTCTTTCTAAACTTCCTCACTGCCACTTTACCCCACATCAGGTTGGCTAGCACTGTCAATTTCCTAAGCCTAAAGGTTCAGTTTCCTTAGGCAATCATGCTATACTCCGTTATACAGACATTCATCCTACTGCTACAAAATTCTGATCATGCTTCATCATGCAATTTGAAAAAATTTCAGTTTGTGCAAAAACCAAATTCAGGGAAAATTATGATACCACACGCACATTGAAACAGCAGCAGCAGATTAGTTCATAGATTAAATAACTAATCCCCCCCGCACTTGAATGATGCAATGCCCTCATTGCAGTAGCATATAGGGAGTGTCAATCACAATCAAAACGCGCTAAAAGGGGCGGCGAGAGGTGAAAATAATATCAAGTAGGCAGATTGATCAACAGCATCATTCACAAAATGGCCCTGGGGAAAACGCCCAGTGCCGTAGTAGATTTTCAGATGAAACAAATATATAACAAAATCAACAGAAGACAATATAACTAGGAGGCAGGAGGAGCAGGAGGGGCTGGGGCACTGGTGGTCGTATCCTCATCAGAGGAAGTATTGTCCACCCCGTTGACGACCGGAATCCCCAAATGTGACTGGGAGAACGGTTATAAGCGGTGGAGAATACGCGGAGGTCATTGTGAGTGGTCTTCAATTCTGTGCGTAGTCGACCTACCCATGGAGTTTGTATCGGTGTCTAGGCGCCAGTAGAGGGGTGCATTGGTAGTCATGTAGGCCTTGTCATATGCGAAAGCGGGGCCTACTGAAGCTGAAGAGTCGGTGGAATAAGACGAGGATGAAGAAGTGGGTATGGGGGCGGGAGGTGCTTGCGCATGTGGTGGATTGGGTTGACGGCAGGCATGGGCCGATGTGGCCGCTTGGCCAAGCCGTGCCGTCTTCTTGACTCTAGGCATGGTGGGTCAGTGAGTGAGGGATGGAGGAAAGGGGTTGTAGGGAGGTGAAAAGGCGCGAGACGAACAGGTGCAGAGAGTAGATAGGATTTTGAATGTGAAGTGTTATGACTCTTAAGCGATGAGTTAAAGTGATTTGGCGTGTAGTGGGCCTAGTGGGGATGGCCCGCTAGAAAGACTCATGCACATAACATTTATTTAAGAGGTTTGTGCATACCTGACTTGCTTTTGGTGGGCTTCAGCCGGGTTGCTGTGTTGGGGCCGAGATGCCTTTCATCATGCTATAATATTGGCCATGCCGAACTCGTCCCCTTTTGCTGCATAAAAAAAAAAAGAAGTTGGGATGCCTCCCAATAGTGCGTGTTTTAAAGTCTTCAGCCAGACTTTGCCATAGCAGTTTAATGCTAAGGTAGTGCAAGAATATTGCCTGCTTTTTTACTGCCCTTGCTATCATCTTCAAAGGTTAAGTATTTCTCAGTTGGGGCTTCGAATCTCATTGTCTTGAGGATTGAGAAGGTAACCTGATCATCATTAACTCACATAGTAAGCTCTCCTTTTTCCACATCAATCAACGTTTGCCCAGTTGCCATGAAACGTCTTCCCAGGAGGATTGGAACTTTGTGATTTGCTTCGAAGTCAAGAATAATGAAATCCACTAGGAAAATGAATTTATCCACTTTTACCAGGATGTTTTCAATTTTTCCTTCAGGTAAGACGATAGAGCGATCGGCTAGCTGCAACGTAACTGTTGTGGGCCTGGCTTCCCCAACTGCGAACTTCTTGAAAATAGACATATGCATGAGATTAATACTGGCACCGAGGTCACACAGGGCTTTCCCTGAATATTGAGGTCCAATTGCATAGGGGATTGTGAAGCTCCCAGGGTCTTTTAACTTTGGTGGGAGCCAATTTGTTAGCATAGCAATGTAGTCCTAGGCCAATGCTACTGTCTCGAATTCTTCTAGCTGTCTGTTTTTGGACAAAATTTCCTTCATAAATTTCACATAGGCGGGCACTGCTCCAAAGTGCTTTCCAGGGAACTTAAACCAGCTTCCCTCGTTCGGACGTGTTTGGCGCGCCATCTTCCCCGGTAGCCTGTTCCCGCGGCCGTGAAGCTCCCGTAAACGAAGGAAAAGGGGATCCTTCCCAAAATGGCGGATCTTGAAATTTCACCCGGAAAGTGAATTTGAGGACTAAAAAGCCCTTGTGAGGATAAAAAAGCTGAAGCGCGACCGAGTTGGAAGAAGGAGCAGACGAAGGAGCAGACGAAGGTTGAGCTCGTGCGAAGGAGTAGGCAAGCAACATCGAATCGAGGTAAGCTAAACCTTCCTGTGCTTGAAAACTTTTGTGCGCTGTGGTGGGGAACAATGGCGCTGTGGTTGAGTGCTTTGTTTGTATAGGGGGAAAATGTTTCGTCTCGGCGCGTGGATGCGTAGCCGTGGTAAATGCGGAAGTTTGTCACGTTTTTTAGGGTGGTTTGATGGGTATTGTGAAACATGTATATAGGTTCAAATATTTGGTTTTTCCAAGATGTCCTGTATGTTTGTGGTTTAAGCAACGGTCAAAATGACGATGTGAAGCTATTTGTTGCCTTTCCATATTGACTGTGCTTCGGTGATGTGAAAAATTTGGATGTGCATGATGATTTTTAGTTGTGTGTTATATATGCTGGGTGGTACAATGCTTTTACAGTGACATGGCTTGTTGTGATTAATAATTGATGTTGTCAATTAAAGTAGATAGGATGAAAAAAAGTTATGTTTGAAGATGTAGTTTGTAAAGTGGAGTAGTAGATGACATTGAAGGGCAAATGGGTGTGGGAAAAATTGTGTAGGTATGGACCAAGAGGCGAGGAAATGGTTGCAATGTTGGCTGGATGCTTAGCTTTGCTTATAGCGGTGAGGACGTTCATTGTGAATATGGTAGTTGCAAAGTGGGAGCAAGTAGACCGAGGCACCTACCGGATAGGTCATATAGATTAGACTTTCATGCCAAGAGAGCCAATTTGAGGGCAATGATATATAGTAGTGATACAACATGCTTCAACCAAATTAGGATGTATCGGGCAACGTTTGATAAATTGTGTCACATGTTAGAGACAATTGGTGGATTGAAACCAACTAATCATATGCTAGTTGATGAGCAAGTGGCGATGTTTCTTCACATCCTAGGTCATCATGTCAAGAACAGAGTAATCCAATTTGAGTTTGGAAGGTCGGGTGAAACCATTAGTAGATACTTTAAACTTGTGTTAAATGCTACCATTAGACTACAAACATTGCTGCTTAAGAAAGCGGAGCCTATTCCAGAGGACTCAAATGATAATCGATGGAAGTGGTTTAAGGTACGTAGCATGTGTTTTTGTGTGACACATTAAATTATGCATATATAAATAAATAATGGTTTGACCACATGCCTTGTTAATTGTTTATGTTTGCAGGGTTGCCTTGGTGCATTAGATGGGACACACATACGCGTACAAGTCCCTGTTGAGAAAAAGGGGAGGTACAGAAATAGGAAAGGAGAGGTAACAACAAATGTTTTGGGTGTATGCTCACCGGATGGTCAATTCATATATGTCTTGCCTGGATGGGAAGGGTCTCGCATGCGGATGGTCGGGTGTTGCGCGATGCTATACGAAGACGACATGGTCTGCGAGTACCACAAGGTATACATGCTATAGTTCGTGCAATATAAGTACGTATAGTTCCTTGTTCAGCTTCTTAAGAATCAAAATAATGTGGGGTGGTTTGTTTCCATAGGTAACTACTATTTGGTTGATGCGGGGTACACAAACTGCCAGGGTTTCTTGGCTCCTTATAGAGGCCAGAGGTACCACCTTAATGAGTGGAGACATGGAAGCCAACCCCGAACTCCGCAAGAGTGCTTCAATATGCGACATTCGGCTGCTCGTAATGTCATTGAAAGGTGCTTTGGCATAGTCAAGTTACGTTGGGCAATCCTCCGGAGTGCATCTTATTACCCAGTGAAGATCCAAAACAGATACATCCTTGCTTGTTGTCTTCTCCATAATCTGATTCGACGTGAATCAGTTCAAGATCCACTTGATGAGCAGCTGGACTCATTTGAGGGTGGACCTCCCACAATTGAAAACACCCCCACTGTTCCAATGGAAACTACTGACGCGTGGAATAATTTTAGGGAGAATGTTGCAAATGAGATGTTTGCTGCCTTTGTCACATCTACTGATAATTGATGATGTTGTACACATATTTTAATCAAGACAATATGTCGTATTATGTTATGTTGGCTTATTAGTATGAACTCCAAATTCAGTTGTCACTGTAATGAAACAATTTGTGTCACACTTGGTTAAATCTTGTGTCATATTTGGTATATGTTTATGTTGAACATAATGCAAATGAATATTTGCTATTGATCGTGCCTTTTTAGATGGAGCAGTTGATCTAGCTGCAAAGGGGAAACAAAAAATGTGGACGCCTGAGGAGGACAAGGTCTTGATAGACTGCCTTGTAACTCTGAAGGTTGACCACAGGTTCATAGCTGATAATGGCTTCAAGAGTGGATTTGCCAATGCGCTCCAGCTTATGATGGAACAAAAGCTTCCCGGCTGTGGGATCAAGGCATCTCCGCATATAACATCCAGACTTAAGACCCCGAAGAGATTGTGGCAAACCGCTCACGACATGGTCTACGGAACCAACACATCGCTTTGGTTGGGATCCCGACACAAAATGTGTCACAACACAAAGAGGTGTGGGATGAGTATATCAAGGTATGTTGTCGCATTTGTCACTCATATGCATGACACTTTACTTATAATGACATTTAAAGTTATACCCGTCGTTCTCACATGCCGATATGGTGAATTCACAGCTCATTCAAGGGCGGGACAATTTCGCTACAGCCATTCCCAAACTTTGAGTCCCTCACCATGGTATGGGGTAAGGATAGGGCAGGGTGAGGATGTGGACTCCCCGGGGATGGAGGAACAAATTAATCTAGAGGATGAAGAACTTCCGTAAACACCGAATCTTGTTATCGCTGAAACTCTTTTCACACCAACAATAATGTGATACCACAAACCGCATTGAATGGAGCTGAACCATCTAGCAATGACGAAGAAGAGACGCTTGAACCACTCGAGATCATGGCGATGCATTGAGGGACACAAATACCTCGTTGGAAGGGACAATGGTCAATGTGGTTGACAAAGTTTGCAACCAGATTTCTGCTCAACAAAGGCAAAGACAAGCCGATATTGATGCTCAACAAAGACAAAGACAAGCCGAGATTGATGCAAAGGGTGATGATCTTTTTATGCAGCTGCTGAGCTTGAAGAACTGTCATGTGATGAGAGGAACCAGGCTCATATCAAGATGCTTGGCAATGAGAGACTGTTGAGTGCCTTTGGGAAAATGCCTCCAATATATAAAACCTCATGGATCCGTAGCCTCCTTCAACAATAGAGGTTGCCATCTAAAGTTAACACTGCTTTTTTGTGGGTGGTCAGGGTTAATAGAGTTGTGTCATTATACTGTGGCGATACTCTAGCTTTTGTGTTGGACACCAAACTTTGGACCATGTTCATTACGGAAATGCGGTTACATTGAACATGGGATAAATTTTGGTCTTCCACCTGTACATGTAGTAGGACATCTTTTGTTTGACCCTCCCATCTGTATATAGGCCAATGTAATAGGTTATTTTGGGCTGTATGTAAATTCAGCTGATAGGCCAATGTAATAGGTTATTTTGGGCTTCGTATGTAAATTCAAATTCAGCTGATAGGCCAATGTAATAGGTTATTTTGGGCTGTATGTAAATTCAGCTGATAGGCCAATGTAATTGTGATTGCTTGGCAAGTGTAAAGTCCACCACAATGCAAACACTTGGTGGTTTTGAATATAAATTTTGATATAACTTTCCTGACTGTTATAAACCAAATGAGCCGCTTTAATTTGTTAATTACGGGGTTATTATGGATTTACCGGTTTACATGCCGATATGGCCGTCATTCCCCTCTACCGTCAACTTTACTACGTTCGAACTCCCTACTAAACATTCCCATCCTGACTAATATACACATGCTGATATGGCCGTGCGCCCTACCGCGTTCGAACTTCCTTCCTACTAAACATTCCCATCCCGACTAATATACACATTTTACATTTCAAAGTTCGAACGTAGTGTTTTGGTTCGAACTTCACTCTTGTTAGCAGGAAAGTCCAACGGTTGGCCCAAAAAAACTTAATTTATTAAATTTAAATTTATATCAAATAAAAAAGGGCATCTCACAAATATTGATACGAAGTCCAAACGCACGTCCAAATGAGGAAACCCGCCATAACTTTTCTCTCTCGTTTTTGCAGAGTAGGCATGTACCTATAACCGCCACTTATCTAAACCAATCGACACCCACGCAACCGCAAAGTGTTCCCCCATTAATCGCTCAACCCACACTACTTCAAACCCTAGAAAATCTCCGCCGTCCTTAGGTGAAGTTCAACAAAAATGGCGAGGGTGAAAATGACGACGATCGATTGAATGAACTGGGAATCACAATGGAGGATGTCGATGTACAGAAGCATATATCTTCAATCCGACGGGGTGGTCGTGCTCGGGGATCAAAGTACAAGACGAAACATGACTATGATGAGTACGAAGGAGCAAATGTGGAAACGTGATAATGAGGCAAAGGAGGCGAAGAAGAGGAAACGTGCTGAGAAGGGGAAGGCACCTGCCACCGTGTCTAAGAAGAGGAAGGCGCAGACGGAGGTTGACGGTGATTCATCGTCGACATCCTCGGCTAGAGGAAAAAGGAAAAAGGCGGAGACCAAGAAACAGGGGAAACCAACGCCTGTTGCGATTGAGAGTTCTGATGGGGACGACAAGGGATGGAAGCCAACTGAATCAGAGGATGGATCATCGAGGGAAACCACGAAGAAGAGGAAATGTAGTACAAGATAAGAAGAGGGCCAACCTCGTATAAGAAACTCGAAGAAAGTCCACCGCCGCCAAATAAGGTGCCCGAAGCGACCTCGACTTCAACCAGTCCCCAACTTGAAGACTACGATATCGTGTTGGTTGGTCGTAGCTTGCCTAAAATGAGTACTATTAATATGGATACATTTGAAGAAGATTATCCTTTTGGGGTGTCAGACATCGTTAGACCTTTCAGGGGCCTACTAGAGTTGTCATTGCCTTACTCTGAGTCTGTCGTTAAGGTGTTTTACACCAACTTGAAAATGTCAAGGGGAGGCGTAGTTTCTTCATGTGTGAGAGGGCAAAGGATAGAAGTAAATGAGAAGAAATTGTTACAAAGGTTAAGTGTGAAGTGTCCTCGGTCCAAAGGACACTAAATTCAAATGACATGAAACCGACAAAATCCTTCCGGAAGGTGGTACAACCGACGATGATCGTGGACTATGCACCTAAGCAGCCCCATATAAATATAGGGTCCTACACTACCTCTACAAGAGGAATTTTGTGAACAAGGGGAAGCACTACTCATCATCGAGCACAAGACAAACAAATTTTGAGTTGTTTAATTCGTAGGGAAGCCTTTAACATGGGGAAGAGGATAGTGGACACAATGCCGAGAGCAATGCAATGGGAAAAAGAACACAGACCTCCCGTATCCATCACTTGTGTCCCTCATATTGGATAAGAACAAAATTTGGTATCTCCAAGATGGTGACCCTCCACTATGGAGTTCTGAATTTGATGATGAGGCCTTGCACCGAATGCGAATTCCTCTTGCAGCCATAGGGCGCCAACGAAAGCATGAATCTGAGGGGGAAACGGGTGTTAAGGGGAAGGGGCGAGAACTCCACGGCCTCGGGCCGCACCACGTGGACCTTCACATGCCAAAGTGTAGATGCAAAGAAATGGAGATGGGGCTCTGTTTGGGCAAGTTTTGGATGATAAACTTGGAGTTGTGAAAGATGAATTGCGTGCATTGATTGAATACCAAGTAGGGAGATTGGACTCAAGGTTGTCACAAATGGCGCTGAATTTAAGGGTCTTCAAGAGTTTATCCATCTATACGGATCAGATTTTAGAGGATTTGCATCGTTCAAGGCAACCGAAGCCGACCATGCCGGTCCGTCCACAAAGCCTCCACATACAACCGAAGAGACCGGTTCATCTACTCATGGTTTGTTCCTCCCTTTTCAGTTTTCCTTGTTTCACTTTTTGCCTAATGAATTTTGTTTCTCATCATATCTGCCTAATCAATAGTATTTAACTAGTTTAGCCGTTTATTTTGATTGTTGTCTCTTATAGTAAAAAAAAATGAGGATTTAGTGACACTACAAAGGCTTCCACTTTGTTTTGTTAGATTTTAATTTTGCAATGCATATGCACTTCCATTGCCTGCATTCTGATTCTCACTGGACACTTGAATGCAACAGATGAGAACCAAGATGAATCTGGTGGTCGTGGAAATGGCTGTGAGGGGGACAGGGAAGGAGAAGAAGAGGCTGGGGAAGAGGGGTCTGATGGGGGTGGTGGGAGTGAAGGCAGCAGAGAAGGAGAAGAGGATGATTGGGAAGAGGGGTCTGATGGAGGAGGTGGGAGTGAAGCAAGCAGAGAAGGAGAAGAACATCATGAGGTGGAGGGGTCTGATGGAGGTGGTGGGAGTGAAGCAAGCAGAGAAGGAGAAGAAGAGGCCTGATGATGAGGGGTCCGATGGAGGTGGTGGGAGTGAAGGGGCGAGAGAAGGAGAAGAAGAGGCGATGATGAGGGGTCTCGATGGAGGAGGTGGGAGTGAAGGAAGCGAGAGAAGGAGAAGAAGAGGCTGATGATGAGGGGTCCGGATGGAGGTGGTGGAGTGAAGGCGGCGAGAGAGGGAGAAGAAGAGGCTGATGATGAGGGGTCGGATGGAGGTGGTGGGAGTGAAGGAAGCAGAGAAGGAGAAGAAGAGGCTGATGATGAGGGGTCTGATGGAGGTGGTGGGAGTGAAGGCAGCAGAGAGGGACAACAAGATCATGGGCAGGAGGGGTGTGATGGTGGTTCTGGTAGTGAGGGGGACAAAGGGATGAGACAAGGGGAAGGAGAGGCTTCTGGTGGTGGCACTGGGAGTGAGGGGAACAAACATGGAAAAGAGGAGGATGAGAATGTGTCTGGTGTTGCCACAACGTTTGAAGGGAACACAGGTGGAAAAGAAGACGAGGAGGACGCTGTTGGTGTTGATGACAAGGGGACCAAAAGTCCGACAAGTGTTGACAAAACCAAAGCAGCAACACGACGGGGTGGTGACAATATGCACGAAGGTCCCACAGTGAAAATAAATTTGAAGAAGGTCATGCGCGATGGTGACAATGCAAACAAAGGTCCAACAGTACGAGGAATTCGAACCAGTCACCCCACTCTCACTTGTGACTCGCTCGACCCCGTCAACCCTCCTCCCGCCCCATCTAGGAATATAGTAGATGCCGTTCCTTGAGGTTCATACCGCTTCAAGTTTCAAGAACTCCGGGCAAATTTCGAATTTTCCCGACATCTTCTCACTTGAATCACGCATGCCCGCTCCACCCCCTAGGCCTCCAACCCCCATGTACATCCCAGCTTAACCCGCTCGGCTCACGCACTTCATCGCCAAGACAGGCACTAGTAGAAGTCACCACCAAGAGGAAGAAGAAGAATTAGATATTAGTTTTGCTTTTTATGTTTTAATCTTTTTTTACATGACTCATCGCAGACTAGGTTGGCTAACATGATAAGTCCTTACCGCCGATATGACCCGTTGAAATGTTTTTGATCCGATACAGATAGTCGTTTTGGTTTTTAGTGTAGATCGGTTCAAATTATGTCACCTGAGTTCGAACTTCACTGTTTCGTTCGAACTTCACTGTTTCGGTCGCACTTTTCTGTTAGGTTGGCACTTGAATGTGTTCTCAGACATTGACAATGCTTGGTGGGATATAACTTAGCCGATTTGTTTTACATGCTTCCCGCACTATTTGTTTGTTATTGTAATTTTTGGTCTACACGCAGAACCGTCAATTGGGACATACATGCTTTAGATTGGATTTTTTGTGAAGTTTGGTTTTATGCAGTAAGTTTTCAATCCCTGTGGTGGGTATTCTGCACCATTTTTGTGGACTGCAGTAAGGTCCTTCAATGAGTTTCCTTTTTTCCCTCATTTTATGCAGCATTTGACCACCACAAAGTGGTTTACTTTTACATCTTCCATTCAATCCACATTATGGTCATTTTCATTCATCTACAACCAGCCTTTTTTCATCTTAAACGTTGCTGCATTTGTGGGGTGGATTATGGTCCTTCAATCTGACTTCTTTCTTCATTTTAGTGCAGCATTTGAGAAGGCCAATATGGCATATTTTTACTTCCTTTAACCCACATTGCATTGAATTCAATTTACGGTGGTGTTGCTTGACATTTGGCCATTTGTGGGGTGGATTGTGTTCGCTCAAGGTAAGTTGTTGTCATTTTTTATACAAAGATTTGAAAAGGCCAAAGTGGTTTTTATTTTTTAATTCCTTTCATCCACCTTAGGTTGAATGCAATTTATGGTGATATTGCTTCCACTATAACCACGCCTTTTGTTGTGCATCACCTTCTGCATTTGAAATCACCTTTTCTACAACCGTTCACTGTCATATGCATTTTTTATACCTCAGTGCTTATTAACTTGCTCAGTTATAAACTATGCTAATGGACTTGTCAATTCTGCGCAGATATATCCTTTCGTTTCTGCCCTCGCTACGATAGTTTCCTCGCATTTCACCTCAACTTTATCGATTGTGTTCCCACTTTCATACAGTCGGTTTGGTTATTGTCATCTTCAAGCTCAAATGTTCTCGATAATTCTTCATGACACATTCCAAATCCTTTTCGTCATTTTCTTGAACGCAACTCGTTTAAAATTACCAACATTGTCATTTTTTCCATCCATTTTACAATTTCGTGGACTTAGCACCGATGATTTTTAATTTTTCGTTTTTCCCTATAAAATCAGCACCTGGGTTCAATGTCCAAACACATTTCCTTCCCTATTCCGCTTGCAAAATTCATGTCCGCACAAGATTGGTCCATTTGTGGTGTCGTCCCCCTCTTTTTCCTTCCATATCAGTCCGACCACCTTCGCACCTCCGACACCCATTATGATCGTTGCGTCCTCGCCGTTTCAAATCTATTTGAGGTCTCCACCATCTGCCTTTCTCCTCGAAGACGCGCTTCGATTTGCTTCTGTTTCTGTTCAAATCGCACGACGAACAAAAAAAAATTTCCTTCCTCTGCGTTTTTTTTCCTGAGGGCATTAAGGGAATTTTACCAAACTTTCCCACTTAACCAACACCCAAATCTTCAAACCAAACAAATTATCTTCCCTCAACTTAATTAAATTCCCATGTCAACCAAACAGCTAAATTTTTTAAAGTTCCCTCTCAATCTTCCCTTCAATTCCTTTCCTTCCTTTAAGTTCCTTTCCCTCTTTAAAAGTTCCCAGAACCAAACGGGGCCCTAGTGTGACAAGTGGAGGTAATGTCGCGGTGTTGATATCTTGTTCAGGTCGTGACGGTCTTGGGTGCTTTTGCTCGTCTTCAAGGAATTGTTCGGTACTTTCTTGTCCCTCCTTTGATTTCCCCAATTGTGGGTTAGTACCTCCTGAAAGTTGTTTGGTTATTCTCATAGGTTTCAAACTCTTGCCATTTCATAGCCCTATCAGCTTTACTTCCTCCTTTCCTTGGTTCCTGGGGACTTCAGTGTTGCTAGGCAGAGATCCTGAGGGTCTATTGTTAAGGGTGGTAGCTAGTTACCCCACTTGGTTTTCCAGGTTTCTAAGAGTTACCTACAGATTCTGAATGATTACATCATTCTTTGCCATATATTCTTTCAGAAAGCTCAACATAGAGTGCTACAGTTCTAAGTCACCGCCCTGCTGCCGTGCTTGCTGGGTAAACCTTGGTGGGTTTGATGTTTTGTTTGGGTATTGTGGGCCCGATGTTTGTCTCGTTGCTTGTTGACCTTGAGAACTTCATGAAAAATTGGGATGCTGCCTCCATCCGGGATTGTACGTATTAGAATACGGGGTGTTGGTGTTACTACCCCTATTGAAGTTGTTGATGAAATTGATAGATTCGGAGTTGGCAGAGCATTGAGAGTAGGAGTGCTCTCTGCCATAGTACACACAAGCTATCTGAGATGGTTACAGTATGTGTTGTTTAAGGGAAGCATTAGTCCTTTTACTATATTGATCAGAGATGATACTTGAGCAGTGAGGGCAGTCATAGCATCCAATTCATGTATTCCAGCAATAGCTCTGGATGGTGTGACTCTATCTGCTTGCCACTGGTGGCTGTTCATAGCCATGCGCTCCAATAAATAATGGGCCTCTTCATAAGACTTCGTCAAGATGGATCCTCCAGATGAGGCATCTACAATTGATCATGTTTGT
Organism: Acacia acuminata; assembly: GCA_019022655.1. Classification (NCBI taxonomy): domain Eukaryota; kingdom Viridiplantae; phylum Streptophyta; class Magnoliopsida; order Fabales; family Fabaceae; genus Acacia; species Acacia acuminata. The sequence continues at coordinate 1,096,993 of JAFJYI010000151.1, read as the reverse complement.
CCATCGAGACCTCTGTAGAATGTTTCTAACTGAACCAATTTGTATAGTCCGTGCTGAGGGAACCTTCGGAGGAGGTCTTTAAATCTGTCCCATGCTTCATATGTGGATTCACTAGACTTTTGTTGCAAATTAGTGATATCTCCTCTGAGTTGGGCGTTCTTGGTAGGTGGGAAGAACTTAAGCAAGAATTTGCTCCCTGGATCATTCCAGGAAGTGATTGAGTTGGCTGGCAAATTGTTGAGCCATGTCTGAGCTTTGTCCCGTAGAGAGAATGGAAATAATTTAACTCAAACTACATTAGGCGTGACACTTGGAATGACGAACGAGTCACACACCTCCATGAAAGCCTTTAGATGTAAGTGTGGATCTTCAGATGGGAGTCCTCCAAATTGTCCGGCTGCATTCAGCATCTGAATCATGACACCTTTAATTTCAAAGTGTTTTGCATTAAAGGTCGATGGTGTGACCGAATTCAACTTGTTTAGATCTGGAAGCCCAAATTCCTTGATGGCCTTGTTCACATCTGGGTTTGAAGGTGGAGGGACCTAATTTTCCCCATTTATTACTATCGGCTCCCTTTGATCCTCGCTCATGATTGGGATGCATATATCCGCCATGCTTGCCGAGTCAAAAGGTTGACTTCTTCGCTTCTGCTTCCTACGCCTTTTCTTGTAAGTGCATTCGATTTCTGGATCATAAGGTTCTAGGTTGACTGTCGGCGAGTTGCGCATGCACTACAGAATGGCCCTGAAAATCAAGAACAGGGAAAGAAAGAGCTCTATTAGGTGAATCACAACTATTAAGCAAAAAGGGCGTCGTCACTAAAGGTATCTACAGTCCCCAGCAACGGCGCCAAAAACTTGTTGGTCGATTTCCTTGATGGCAAGTGAACCAGTCGAACAACTAATAATGTGTAAGTAGAGTATCGTCCCACAAAGACTGAGATACAAGAAGTGACGCTCAACTGCTGTAATAGTTGTGTGAACAGAAAGTAAAATTCGATGGATTAGGGGGGTTTTGTGGTCACGCTAAATAACAAGAAAGTAAGCAGAGTATCATAGTCGTAAGAAGATATCAGTAGGAAATTATGTTGAACTCGGAATCATTCTTAAGTATATCAATCCCCTAGATGCTTCACACGTTGCTATAGCATTTACACTGCACAGCTTCTGTAATGCTACAACATAGATACTAATTACAACGCTATTTAGCTAACTGACCACTATAGTCTATCACAGCTTCCGCGTCCGATACATGTAATACTAACTTTACTTCTCCCATAAGCCTATGGCAATTTCCTAGTTAGATTAACATTACAAAGCAAGGTGTTATGGTTATGGGTGGTAGAACCATTCCTAAAGCCTACAATAATACGTCAAGCCTTGCACCAGCTGCCTAGCAAACACTATTTCTCGGAGGTCTAACCCCGACTCCCTTCCAGTAAGCTGAGGCCACTAATTTAGCCCTTAGCTTCCACTAATCGACACGATTTTAATTCACTGATAAGCAAACTGAATTTATTGAATTAAGAACTAGCAACTGGGTTCATTCCAAACTTAAGAAACCATCCTCGCTTAGCCATAGGAAATTTTGTTCATGACTGATGAGGGAAACACAAAACAGATAACAACAAAATGACCCATGATCAAAAGATTAAAATGAATAAAACAAAAAGCTTGACGAAGTTTTCAATGGCGTGAAAGAAGCCCTATCACGTCACCACTCCACGTCTTCTTCTCTCCGTCTTACTACAAGGAAGGATGTTGGGTTCTCTTGGAGTTTTCGTGCCTTGTGAACTCTCTCTCTCTCTTCTTTCGTGTCTAGCCATATATGAATGGGATTAGACTCTCAGCGACTCGACCCTTTTTAGGGTTGGCTTGCTGTTTCCTTATATAATCAGGTTTTCTTACGGCGTAAGTTCCTGCGAGCTGGGCCTTTCCTAATCTGTCGAGATCCAGTCGTATCTATCTTTCCAATCTTAGTAGATTGATTCCACTGATCCTGTGGGATTCTTCAAATCTTTTAGTTTCGATCCTCCGCATCTTCTATTCCGTTATGTCATGAATCTACTTGTTGTTCTCGACCTTCACTATATTTCCTGAAATAATCTTGACAAAAGATTAGAACATATGCCGCATAGCATTGGGTCCTTTACTTTGCTATAGCTTCAGAAATGCCTTGTATTGCACTTTGATAAGCTGTCCTGATGCTATAGCATAGTATCAGGTTTGCTATACGTTCTTCTCATAAAACCTCGTAACTTGTTCTTTTCTTAGCGCATGTTGAGGATTTGTGTGAAATGCATCCTTGAGTTCCCTGTATAATGAAGTAATGCCTTTTTGCCTGGATTTAACACAATTAAGCTCATATTCGCTGCTCAATTCTGTCATTTAATACAGGCAAAACATGGCATAAATTGTGCTCGTTTGAAGAGACCAAAGACAACGACGGAGATATGTAGTTTTATGGGGTTGGCGGGATACTATCACATATTTTAAAAAAAGATTCTCGCGTCTTGCCTTACCATTGAAAAATCTCATGAGAGAAAAATCAAATGTTTGTTTGGGATGATGATTGTGAGAAGGGCTTCCAAGAACTGAGGTAGAGGTTGACTACGGCACTAGTGTTGATTATCCCATATCTAAGTGAGACTTATGTAGTCTATAATGATGCCAGTGGACATAGATTGGGATGTGTCCTCATGCAGTAGGGCAGATTGGTGGCTTACGCCTCTCGTCAATTGAAGCCATATGAGTTGAATTATCCTACGCATGATTTAGAGCTTGTAGCTATCGTGGTTGTTTTAAAGATATGGAGGCACTACCTATATGGTACGACTATAGAACTGTACTGCAACCACAAGACTCTCAAGTATCTGTTTGATCAGAAAGAACTCAATATGAGACAGTGTCGTTGGATGGAGTGGGTTGAAAGATTATGGCCTGGAGATCAAGTATTGTCCAGGTAAAGCGAATGTCAAATGCTCTAGGCAGAAAGATGGTGAAGGTGACATATATGATGATTCAAGAGCAGAGGCTGCTTGAAGATTTCATAGATTTAAACCTGTCCAAGCAGGTTTTTTTGAGTCTAAATGCGCCTAACGAAGCCTATCTTTCAAAGCTTCTTGTTAGTCAAGAAGAGAATGATATGAGAGCTAAAATTGAAGAAGCTCAGAAGTGACATAAATGGGCAAGTATAACATGAGGGATGATTTCTCGGGGCGAGACTCAAGAGTATGACCTTTCACCTAGTGGATTGGTCAGGTACAAGAAGCGAATCTACATACCATCGGTTGATAAATTAAGGCAGAAGATACTGGATGAGGTTTGATGAGCTGCTTTCATCGCAGAAGCAATCAATTAAACTAGGAATAACTAATAATGCAATATAGTGGCAACCTAGGTCATTCTCCTAAGGAGCAATCGTGGTTTTTTCTTTAGGTTGAGTTTAGGTGATAAAAATGCAATGGAATGAAACTAAACTAACTAGATGCAAGATGAAAATGACTCTAAAACCTATATGAGAATGGAACTAATCTAGACGCGATGCAAAATTGGGGTGTTTTTGTTATGAGAGAATAATTAAAATCATAAGAAAAGAAATTAACTAACTATTAAGAAAATCAAATAAGAAAAGACACAAAATGTTTACTTCAGGTACGGTGAAGGGGACAACTTAGGAATTGCATGGAGTTAACTTTCTTAGGCCAAATTAATTAATTAGATCAAAGGGAGATTAATGAAATATTGGAATTAACGAGTTTAATTAACCAATTGAAACATGGGAAACCCTCAAGTTCGCAGAACACCTAATCCACTAGAAAACTCATAATGGAATGAGTGCTAGTTAATTATGTTAGTTCTCTAAGGGTTTTGATGATTACTAACAATTGCAAATAAAGTATGAAGTTTTTCTTTGACAAGTTGAAAAACTTGTTTTGTCAAAGGAAAACTCGAGTTTTGGATACAAAACTCGAGTTTTACCCTTTACAGAGAAGAACTCAATTTTCTGAACTAAGCAAAACCGCCGGTTTTCAGAGAAAACTCAAGTTTTCATCACACAGAGATTTCTCAGCATTTTCTGAAAAATGAAAAACTCGAGGTTTCAGTTGAAAACTCGAGTTTTGGCCTTTACTGAGAGAGTCTCCTAAGTTTGAACTTCTAAAAACCTCCAGCTTTGCCTAAAACCTCCAGTTTTCGATTTAACTTGAAACTTTCCAAGTTTTCACAAAATTTAGAAAACTCGAGTTTTGATGGAAAACTCGATTTTTGATGTGGCGAGAGGATTCATGTTTTAGCCGCTTTCAAAACCACCAGCTTTGTGGAAACCTCCAGTTTTTGAGTTTGGCCGCTTTTCTCAAAGTTTTCATTATAAAATGAAAACTCGAGTTTTGATTACAAAACTCGAGTTTGATCAGACGAGAGCCTTCGTTCTTTCTCGATTTTGAAAACCGCGGTTTCTAGGAAAACCTCCAATTTTGATTTGGCACAAATTCTTCAAGTTTTCATATTTAAATGAAAACTCGAAGTTTTGATCTCAAAACTTGAGTTTTGGCCAACCCGAGAGCATTGCAATTTTTAATGCTTTGAAAACCTCCAGTTTTGGAAGAGAACCTCCAGCTTTGATGTTTTGGACTTAAATCGATTTTACATACAAAGTCCAAAACTCGAGTTTTGAGAAACAAAACTCAAGTTTTCATCGCTAGGTTTGAAATTCGAGTCTGACGAATTTTCAAAACCTTCTTGTTTGATCTCAATACTTCCCGTTATCATTCTCTAAGATTCCTAGCTATGTTTAACCACCTTGTTAGTGAGTTTCAGATGTTTTAGAGAATGTTTATTGAAGGTTTAAAGTAAAAGCAAAAAGTGACGTCAAGACATTAAATGCAAAACCCGTAAAGTTGCATACTTTTAGGTAATCCTTCCAACACGTCTACAAAGAATTAAAGAATGTTTTCCATATCCGAAGCTACTACTCCAACGGATTAATTTTCAGGAAGTCAACTCTGAACTTTTGCACAGCTGGATTAAGTGAAGATTAGTGAGAGAAGAAGACCAAAGCTTAATCAAAACTTTGTCTAATGAAGGCAATGGTTATATTGAAGATTATAACGGTCATTTAATGCCCTCTTGGTATAAATAGAGCTGCATTCAATTCTTCTCTACCAACACATCTGTGAAAACGAATTGCATTCAAAGTTCTTCAACTACTTTCGCCACTTGTAAAGTATCTTCGATACATTAAGCTTCAAATGTTTATCATTATCCACTCTTAGAGAGTCTTTTATTGTAAATCATTTATTGTAAAGAATCACAAGTCGGGGACTTGGTGATTGGGATCATTGATTGCAACTTGTAAGGGGAGTAAGTTATAGTGAGAGAATTACTCTTGAGTACGAGTGTGTAATCAATTGAGATAATGGAAATCCCACAGAGCCTGGGGACTGGACATAGGTCAAGGAGTTGGACCAAACCAGTATAAATTGTTGTGTCTTTCTCTTCTTCTCTTCACTCTCTGTTCACCTCTGTTTTATTGTCGAAAAACAGAGCCATTTGGAAAAGTTTTTGAAATCCCCAATTCACCCCCCTCTTGGTGATTTAACTCCACTTTCAAATTTAACTTATTAAAACCCAATGACATTTAAATTCAAAATAATCTTAGAAATCTTGTAACTAGATAATTTATCAACTCAATCAAACAATTAAGATGATAAACTAAATTGTCAATTAAATTAATAACGAAAACTCAATTAATAATTCAAAGGCTGCAAACAAAACTCTAGCAATTGTCTCAAACATAAAAACTTCAAATTATCAATCCAATCCAAAAGAAATATGTTTACAATTTAAAACTAGATTTGAAGTCCTTCATCGATACAAGCCTCTTAATTGATACAAGCCTCTTAAAATTTGAAGAATACCCCGAGGGAACTTTTGTGCCATGTAAACACTCACAAAAACTTTGTTTCTCATCCTTAGAAAAAGTGTGAGAAGCCGGGGACAATAAGTTTTCTTACCATATGGCCTTGGATGTAAGTCTTCACGTATTCCCATTGCTTGCAAATCCAATCTTGCCTTCATACCATCCTTGGAACTACCGTGTATGTTGAGAAGCGTGCCAACAATACTATCACATACTTTTTTCTCCACATGCATGACATCAATACAGTGTCTCATATCAAGATTGTGCCAATATGGAAGATCGAAGAATACATATATCTTTTTCCATATATTTGTTTCTTTTCTACTCTTTATAGTCTTACCGAAGATGACACTAATATTTTTCACCTTTTCATAAACTTGCTTCCCAATCAATACCATCGAAGCATCTTCATACTCTTGGACACCAAAAAAGGCTTTCTTTAATCAACGATATGGGTGGCTTTGTCTAAGAAATCTCCTATGTCCAATATAAACTGTTTTTCTTCCATGTTGAAGTTGATGGTACCATGTGCCTTCTTTACAAACTGAACATGCTTTATGGCCTTTTACACTATACCCTGACAAGTTCCCATATCCTGGGAAGTTGTTTATAGTACAAAATATCATGGCTGGCATTTTAAAAACCTCCATGAAATAGTCAAAACATCGACACCTTCTTGCCACAACTCCTTCAAGTGTTCAATCAAGGGCTGAAAGTAAACATCAATGTCATTTCTGGGTTGTTTTGGTCCTGAAATCAACATAGACAGCATGATGTACTTTCGTTTCATGCATAACATATGAGATAAGTTGTAAATAATTAGGAGTATAAGCCATGAATGATGTATGCTGGTAAGCCTACCATGGGGATTCATGCCATTCATTGTGAATGGAGCATAAAAAGACCACTTTATTCTCATTCGCGCAAATCAGGACCAACTGCCAATGGCGACTAAAAATTCACAACATACAAGTACTCAGTAATATGTAGCAGAATTAAGGGAATTGTAGAAAAGAATTATGATATGTACCGATTGTAGTATGGTGCCAAGTACCAATTTCTCCTATTGGTGGACAACCTTGATGTAATATATGATTGTCTCACCGTTAAAGGTGGTTGACTTATGTATTGTGGGCACAAGAATCCAATATCGTGGCTTCTGCCATGTTGTTCCAATTCACGATGCATGAACCTACAATAATGATGTCAGGGAATTAGTATATATGTATGTGAGTGTCTCACATTTATGTTATATGTACTCATAAAAGAAGATACTTACTTTATAAACATAAGAATAATTGCATCAGTAAGCTCCTGTTTATCAAACAACAGGGAAATTATATCATCTTGGTCAACCAAACTTGGTGCTTATTATGGAGGCATACTTCTGTATTGACAGTCCACTGATTAAGTTGAAATTTTTTTTTGGATACCATAAGGACAATTTTGTCCTTGGCACTCAACTTAGTCATGCAAACAACTTCAGGAGGGGCTGGAGCTTCAGGAGGAGTAGAAACATGTACAAGTTTCACTGGCCACGAGATAAAGGTTCTAATGACATCACTCACAACCTTCATCTGACCAGTTGGGAGAGTGACAGGTGCATAAATGATGACATTTTCAACTGACACTCTGACTTCATCATCAGCCATTTGTTGGTGGTGTACAGTTGATCCCAAGTTGTAGACAGACCCTTTTGCAACTAATCGTCTATCATGATCAGGATCCTCCACATAAAGGTCACAAGGTTGCTCTGACTGACCAACAATGTATCTCCCTCTAGTGCTCTGCTGTATAGGTGCATGTGAGTATGGTAAGGAAACACTGGTCTCTACATGAGAGCTGACAAGCAGCTTCATTTGATTCATTTCCTCCTTCATCTGGCTCAGCTGGGATTGAAACATTGTAGTCAATGATGTTTCTTTAGTCGCTGCTTCCTCACTAAATTTGGCTAACATCTGTTCCATCTCCTCCTGGGTAACCATACTTTGTTTTTGGTGTTTGGATTTACCAAAGTATTCCTTTAGGCCTACCCATCCTCCAACCCCCCTTACACGCCCCGCATGACCCAGTTTTCCAGTCGCAACGGTCAGAACATCATTCCTCCCGTCTGACAAAAAAGATCCCTCTGTTTCTTTCTTTTTAAGATATTCCTGTAAGATACAGATAATGAAACGCTTATTAATGAAACATGTTTAGTAACTAAAAATTAACAATAACGATACTTACAATTGTTTCAGTAACTAGACGAGTTTGTTCACTCGTTTAGGCACCGCTTGGCTTTTGCTGAATATACAACCACAACTCCTCGCAACATATTAGAGATGGCTGATCAACTATCGTAGAAAGATTGGATTCAGCTTCATCTTCCAATCTCTTCTGCTTGGCCGCCATCAATTCTTTTCGGCCTTTTCATATCTGCCGCGAGAAGCCGTATGCGGGCAATCATTCTTTCTCCCTATATCATGTGCTTGTTCCCTTCTTTTCTGTGAATCAAAATTGAAAACAACTATTAATTATGAATTCTAGTCATCTCACTAACGTAAATTAGAGAACTTCTGCTTGATATGAACCTCAAACACTAGTCAAATTCACTTCATCAAGTTTCAACATTTTATTGAAAGAAGATGTAGAATTGTAGAAGAAATTGGGAGAAGCAGAGGAAAGGGAGTTGCGTAACTCGCCAACTCAATCAATTCATTCATTCATCATAATTGGTTCCTACACATATTGGTCTAATCTCTTATATATAGTTAGAGGCTTGACTCTTAAGGCCCAATAACAGCTTGCACCGAAACCTTTACATAGTTAACATACTAACTAACTAATAGGAATGCCTAACCATTACCTACTATAATAGAACTAGCTAAGCTATAATAATGGTTTGACTCTTATGCCATTATTATTTTCGTAATTATCTACTTAGTATTTTACCTTTTCACAGTTTACATATCAGACTTGCATAGAACTAAGACATGCTCCTCTGATGCAGGATAAAGGATGGAAATATATACTTCTATTCACACATCAAACCATCTAACTAACAGGATTAGATGAATACAATAACATTCACATATCCACACAAGTTAATAAGCAAACAAAAAAGGGAAAACAAAATTAAATATAAACTTACCAAAGCTTTAGGAGTGGCCTGCAGCTGAACAAATTGTTGCCAAGTTTGTTCATCAATAAATGTGTACTTGTCCCAAGGATTATGGTCAGGTTGAACCTTGGCAAAAATATAGTTGTTGGCTAGAAAGGTCTTAAACTTCCTCCACAAATCAGCACAATAAGACAATGTCTTGTCTTTCAACTTCTGACAATTAGAGATAGTGTATGTAAGCGGATAGTGTTCCAAATAGGATCCTTTATTGTGTGAAGGTCCACATTTTTCCAGTCATTTTTCAAGATGCTAACCTTGCTGCGTGTTAGATAGCCGACAAAACTATTATATTTGTTTTTAGTAGGACCGAAAGGAGCCAACTTTTCATCAAACTGAATCTCGAGCTTTGACCTAGAGGTCCGATTTACGGATACGTCTTTCATTCGTGTGCCACTTCTACCACGGCGTGTAGGGTAGTTACGAGGCTCATTGTGAGATGAAGAGGGTTCGTTCTGACTGACCCCAGTCACACCAGTAAATGCCGTTGAATGAACAGGACTTAGATCATTTTCTCCGTTCATTTTTGAGAAATGAAGAGAGGTTGAGAGTGGTGGTGGCCAAGGAAGAAAGGTAATGCAACAGGAAGAGTGGTTTTGTATAAAGAATAGGGATTTCAGAGGTCAGAGAGAACAACGTAAGTCGTAAGGTAAGGTTTCGCACGATGAAGAATATATTTGGCGCTTTATTTTTAAGACCGGATGAACTAAAATGACGGTCTTAAAGGCTAACATTTAAGACCGTCCTTTATTAAACTCTGGTCTTAAAAGTAATAAACTTTTTGTTTAAATTTTTTTCAATATTTTGTATCAGTAACAATTTAAGTCCGGTCTTAATTTAAAGACCGAATATATTAAAATGTCAATCTTAAAGGTATACATTTAAGACTCTGGTTATATTAAACACCGGTCTTAAAATTATTTACATTTTTGTTTAATTTTTTTCAATATTTAATATCGGGCACAATTAATGTCCAAATCTTAAAATTATAACCTTTAAGACCGTCTTTTATATATGTCCGGTCTTAAAATTTTTTTACCTTTATATTTAAATTTTTGTTTATTATTTTGATCGGCAGAAAATATAAGTCGGGCCGTACGAGATTTCTCTACAAAATAATTTGATATGTCAATTTTTTTAATAACATTTTAAAGACCGGTTGTTTTGTTAACTGGTCTTAATAATATATTTAAGACCCATTGATAAAGGATCCGGTCCAAAAAATTTTTTATATTTACAAAACTGCCACCGGTCATACTTTTAAGACCGGTGCGTCAGTACTCTGGTCTAAACGAGGCGGTCTTAAAGCGCTTTTTTGCACTAGTGCGTATGATATAAGAAAGCTACCAATAAAACTTTGGGGCATATAATAGAATGAACCATAATTTTATATGATTTTTCATAATTAAATTGGGATTCTTAATGCATTTTCTAGGACATTGTTGCATTATTAAGCACTAATTTGAGTTAGGGACATTTGTACTTAATTAAGCATAATTAGGGGTGAAATGGTCATAATTTGTTAATTTATTCATGCAATTGATTCTTTGGACTTTTGATGCTACCTCGTGCTTAATTTTGCATTGTAGGCATTTTGGAAGAAAGTGGGAAAATTTGAAAAATGCCAACTAAGGACCATAATTAATATTAGAGAAGGACCTAAAACTGAAAAAAAAAAGTCCAACAGGGACCAACGTGTGAAGCTGCTGCGTTTTGATTAAATGACTTCAAGTCAGTTCAGTTGGACCTATTTTATGAAAATAGAGACCTAAGACCCGGAGAATATATCAGCTAGTTCTACGAGAGAGAGGAAGACTCGAGACCTTCAATCCCTATCCTCCTCTCGATCATCCCCCACGTCTCCGGCGACCATGCCATCATCCCCCACATCGCCGGCAACCATCATTTCTCTCCACCTTCAGCGACCTCCGTTGCCTACCTTCACTGTGAGCTGAGAGAAAGAAACAGAGATGCGAGCTAAGAGGAGACCTTCGATCACCCTTCTACCACCGTCACTTCTTCATTCCGTTGACCTTCCCTTTCGCTAGATAGTGACGGTGAGAGACAAAAGTAGCATCGCGAGTTTTGGAGTTTCGGCAAAATCTCACCACCACCTGCCTCTCTCTGACATTTACCTATCACAGTCACTTCTACCTCGCCGTCAACCTCCATCTCAGCATCCATCATCATTGTCACCTTCTTCCTTCTCTGTGTTTAAGTTCCAGTTTATGACTGTTGCTGAAGTCCCAATGTGTGGTTAAGACGTTTAGCTTCTTGGTGGTGGATATTGACTTGAGTTCCAAAGATTTAATAGGGGAGTTTATTTTGTTCAATTCATTTTCTCTAATTATATTTGGATTTCCTAGTTTTAGGGATGTTGGTTTATATTGTTGAGACTTTACCCGTTTGGATAACTTTGCGAATTGAACTCATGTGATTGATTGGATTTTTGTAGCTTGTTGGATTTATATATATGTATTTCCCTTATTGATTCAATGATATTGGGCTTTCTACGTGGTATTGTTAGATAGTATGATTGAATTGGATTAATTCAGTGGCATGTTATTACATTTATATCACGAGGAAGCAAGTTGCATTAATCTAATCCTAATCACACATAAGTGGTTTTAAACAATATCTCCAGACGTAGTGGTTAGCTATGGTTGTAGGAACTACTATTAATTGAGAATATTGGACTCAAGTGGTATCTTGGGGTTTTTCATCAAGACTTAGTGAAAATATACTCCAACATTTAATTGAACTATGATAGTCACTATTCCATTTCCATGAGCATCCATTATACATTTCATACCCCATTCCATTTTATAAAAAATGCCAAAAATAATAGTTGGCATTTAATTTAATTGCGTTCCTATTTTAGTTTATTAATTTGAAAATCCAAAACCAATTTGCCCTTGTTTTCATTGCATTTGCATGGCATTTAGATTATTTAGGATTCAATAAAAGGCTCCTCGAGAAGAGAGAATGATCCTATGTTTTCCTATACGCAATCCTTGGTTAATTTTTTATTATGGACCCCAGGGCTAAAAACAAAAAGGTCCTCATCAATAATCTTGACAATTATTTATTTAATATGATATGTATTTTAGTATAGTTGCCATAATTATTCCTTAAATGGATTTTCAAGTAAATGAATTATTTTTTGGTCCACTTGGAAAGCCTTTTGAAGAACCTCATGAGAGATGGGTGGTAGGGATCACTCCAACATTTTGGCTACTAAGACCAGCAAATGCAACCGTGTTTCCATAACCCATGTTTTGTTGGAAGTGAGTAAGACCGATCAGGAACACAAACACATCTCCCTTGTTAAGAACTTTAGTAAATAATCGATTATATTTCTAATTAGAAATCACAAATCCAACCAGAAGAGTTCCTTTGACCACTACAAGGATCTTGATGCATGGACGATGAGTGTGAGGAGGGTTCAAACCCTTTCTTGGCGTATCATCTAATAATATCAATGGGTTACCACCTGAGCAGGAAGTGGAATTTTTTATTGAAGTTATGCCTGGTACTAGACTTATATCTAAAGCACCCCACCAAATGGCCCCTAATGAAATAGCCAAATTGAAGAAGCAAACAGAAGAATTACTTGAAAAAGGGTTTTATTCCCCCAAGTGTTTCACCTTGGGGAGCCCCTGTCTTATTTGTAAAGAAGAAAGACAAGAGCTTAAGACTTTGCATTGATTATAGGGAATTGAATAAGGTGACTGTGAAGAATAAATGCCCTTTTCCCAAGATTGATGACTTACTGGATCAACTAGCTGGTTCCTATGTCTTCTCGAAAATAGATCTAAAATCCGGATATCATTAGTTACAAGTAAAAGCTGAGGATATTCCAAAGACTACTTTCAGGACCAAGTATGGAAATTATGAGTTCTTGGTAATGCCATTCGGATTAACGAATGCACCTGCCATATTTATGGACTATATGAATCGAATTTTCTGGCCATATTTGGATCAATTTGTAGTGGTATTTATTGATGATATATTGATCCAATCAAAGAGTAAAGAGGAGCATGAAAATCATCTACGACTTGTATTGAAAATTCTAAGAGAAAAGCAACTCTATGCCATGTAACACCCCATTTTTCAAAAGGGGAATAATGTATTTTTATCAGAGTAGAGCATCAGAGCAAATAAGTGAGTAACTGATAAGTAAAAAGTTAACTATGGTGTATCCGGCTGGTTATAGTAACGGTACATTCATCCGGGTATTAAAATTCTAACTATGTAGAAATATAAATATGTCTCCAAAATAAAACTCTGGCTGAGTCCTTCAAGCATGCTACTTACCTTTATCGTCGACTCCCGGTCTTCCAGACCCTGAAGCTATGGTAAGAGCTAAGGTCCAATGCCCATCGGACCTCAGGTAATGGTTAACCTCATGCTTAAGTAAAACAATATATGTATGTCAGATATTCATGACATTACAGCAATAATCAATACATAAGCACACAGCAGATGTAAGATTAACACATCAACAAAGACATAGCACAAAGACATGTAAAGTCATCCATGTTTGCACAAACCGGTGCCACGATAGCTTGTCGTGTCCTCAGCGCTAGGAAAACTCAACGGTATTATCAAGACTATAACCCGTGTAAAGCTGAATGTATAAGAAGAGATCTAAGACAGAGTCTTAGCCTATGAAATCATCTATCACATATAAGCATACAATAAGCATCAGAGTTAGTGTTACAGTACGCGTCCGTACCTTAGTCCGTGTGGGTGTTGGTACGTTTAGCTGTCGGTTCGTTTCCTCGGATTGCCTATAAATGTATAACCACATTATTTATTTTTAAACCGCAGTCTAAGAGGTACTTTATCCACTACCGACCCTTCTTATCCCTGGTGGATTTATTATTCCAATTATATACCTTAATTTTCGTAAAAACATTTCCAAAGATTTAAGGGCAGATTTCATGATAAATTTGAAAAATTCTAATTAATTCTAAAGAAAATCCAAACGTGGTTCCGTAAAATTCCATGGAAACCTTAGCATGTCTATGTTTATGGAAAAATAATGGTTTTCACCTAGAATTAGTGAATCATTCCCAGTTTTACAATCTTCAAACTCGCCAGATTTTTTCTAGAAAAATGTAGCCTTATTTCTAGAATTTTTATCTCCCTCTACAGACCTCTATTTGATACATATTTTATATCAATGGAAATTTATACATGTCTACTATGACCATGAATTATTACAGAATTTTGGAATGTAATTTTGCACAAAAAATAATACCTTCTATCTGACTGACTCCAACAGCCCAGCAAAACCCAACAATTCCTTATTTTACTCTAACATGTTACATTAATCCCTAAAGTATTTTCCCAACATGTTTTTACCTCATCAGACATCTTTCAATGCAATGAGGCTTAAAAACAATTATGGAAATATACTTTACCTATTTTCTAGATTAAACTAACATTTTTGCTAAGAACTACAAAAACTAAAGACTAAAGATTAAGAACTAGAAAACTTACCCTTGAAGAACCTTGCTTCTTCCTTCTAGCTCCAAGAGGACTCTCACTCTCACTCTCTTAATCAAAGATCAGAGGTGTTTGTGGTGGTAGTGAGAAGAATTTGTGAAGGAGAGGTTGGATATTTATAGAGGAAAATTGAGGTCACAAATGGCAATCTAATTTGCCCAAAACTCACCCCATCCATTGGATTAAATATACACTTTTTGAGGTTCAATCCCCACCATTTAATTGCTTGCCGACATGCTCCACCATTTATCCATTAATGTGTATTTCATTAATAGAAATGAATTGATCATTTCACTTTTTATCCATCAGCACATCCATGCCGACATGCCATTTAACGTGTGTGTGTGTTTTGTGTTGTTGTTGTTTTTTTTTTTTAATATCAAAATAGCCCATAGTTAAATCACCTAATTAAACCAAAAGCATGTGCAGCCACTTTCTTTGACTTTTTCAACTCTAATATATAATGTTTTATTAACCTCTTTCATCAAGTGCCTAATTGCCATTTATTATTATTATTTTTTAATTAAAACATTCCCTAATTGTGGCTTCTTAATTTGCCATCACATTAATTATACAAATTTATACAATTATCTTTATTAGGGAAGACTTAATTGCTTGTTAATCTCTAATATTTTCCTCTAATTTGGAATAAGTATTTTCATGCCACTTTATTGTTTCTTATGAATTAATTAAGACTATACTTAATTATAATACTTTATGGTATTTTATGACCCCTAAAAGAAAATTAGAAAATTGGGTTTTGCCTCATTAAATTCTAAAGAAAGTTTGCCCAAGAAATAAAATAAATAAACTACTAAAATTAGAGACAACATATTCTCCTATTTAAATAGGTATTAATTTGCCAAAATATAATATTCAATAGAAATATAAATTTTGGGTATTACATTTCTCCCCCAGTTAAATAAAATTTCGCCCTCGAAATTTATTCTTCACTAACTAAACTCCGAGCCATAAACTCCGGATATCTTTCCTTCATGTCTTCTTGTTTCCCAAGTTGCCTCACCGGAGATAAACCCTTACGGACCACTTTCACAATTGGAATACTTATTGTCGGCCGCTTCTCTCGGGAATCGAGAATTCGCTCCGGCTCAACTACGAAGGTATTATCATGTTGTACCTCAACGTCTTCATATTCGATGACATGGCCAGGGTCTGGTTGGTATTTCTTTAATTGAGAAACATGGAAGACGTTGTGACGGTTACTCAGGTTTGGGGGGTAAGGCTATCTGGTAAGCGACTGGTCCACGCTTTGCCAAGATTTCGAATGACCCTATGTAACGAGGACTTAGCTTTCGCCGTTTAAGCGTTCTACCGACATCGGTTACTAGGGATATCTTTAAAAACACATGGTCTCTGACTTTGAATTCTACAGTCTTCTCCTTTTATCGGCGTAGCTCTTCTATCTACTTTGTGCTGTTAGGAGTCTCTGCTTGGTCAAAGCGATTTGTTCAGAGGTTTTATCGAATATATCTGGTCCATGCAATTCTCGCTCAGATAGTTCCGTCCAGCATATAGGTGATCGATACTTTCACCTATACAATGCTTCAAACGGAGCCATCTGTATGCTCGAATGATAGTTGTTGTTGTAAGCAAACTCGGCCAGTGGTAGATGTTGGTCCCAATGCCTTGAAGTCCAATACACACGCTCTAAGCATATCTTCTAGCGTCTGTATTATCTTTTCAGATTGACCATCGGTTTGAGGGTGATAAGCCGTACTGTGTCTCAGCTTTGTATCCAACGCCTCATGTAATGCTTGCCAAAATCGGGATGTGAATCATGGATCTCGGTCAGAGACAATGCTCTTAGGTACACCGTGGAGTCTCACGACCTCTTTGATGTAAATCTTCGCTAATCATTCTGAGGAATAGTTGACACTGATGGGAATAAAATGTGACGACTTAGCTAATCGGTCAACAATTACCCAGATCGCATCGTGGTTTCGGATCTTGGGCAATCGTACCACCAGATCCATGGTGACATTCTCCCACTTCCATTCTGGAATTTCTAGTCCTTGAAGAGGACCAGGGGTCATTGGTGTTCAATCTTGACCCTTTGGTAATTCAAGCATCTGGCCACATACTTGGTTACATCCTTCTTCAATCCGGGCCACCAGAGTTCAGATTTAGATTTTGGTACATCTTGACCATTCCTAGATGTAGAGTATACTTACTCTTATGAGCCTTATCCAGAATCTTCTGTTTTAACTCATCGACCAGCAGAATGTAGATCCGCTTCTTATATCTGACCAAACCAGTAAGTGATAGGTCATGATCTTGAGTCTCACCCCGAGAGATCATCTTCCTCAATTTCGTCTCTCGATTGTATTCCCTTTGAATAACAAGAAGACTTGCAAGATAGGCTTCACCAGGTGCATTAAAGTTTCCGTAAATTGGATTTGATAGGTTCAAGTCTCTGAAATCTTCGAGCAGTCTTTGTTCTTGAATCAACATGTATGCCACCCGTACCAATTTTTTGCTGAGAGCATCTGCAATGACATTCGCTTTACCTGGATGATACCTGATCTCCAGGTCGTAATCCTTTAGCAACTTCATCCAGTGACGCTGTCTCATATTGAGTTCCTTTTGATCAAAAAGGTATTTCAGACTCTTGTGGTCGTAGTACAACTCTACAGTTGCACCGTAGAGGTAATGCCTCCATATTTTCAAAGAAAACACGATAGCCGCAAGCTCTAAATCATGTGTAGGATAGTTCGACACATGAGGCTTCAACTGACGAGAGACATAAGCTATCACCCTGCCCTGCTGCATCAGGACACATCCCAATCCATGCCCACTGGCATCACTATAGACCACATAAGTCTCACTCGGATCTGGGATGATCAATACTAGTGCTGTAGTCATCCTCTCCCTCAGTCTTTGAAAACTCGTCACACAGTCCGCATCCCACACAAACAGTTTGATTTTTCCTCATGAGCTTTGTTAATGGTAAGGCAAGACGTGAGAAATTCTGTATAAATTTATGGTAGTATCCCGCTAGACCCAGAAAACTACGTATCTTCGTCACTGTCTCTAGCCTTTTCTAGTCCAGGACTGCTTCCACTTTGCTGGGATCAACAGCAACACCGTCGCGTGATATGACATGGCTCAGAAATTTCACTTCTGGTCGCCAAAACTCACATTTGCTTAGCTTAGAAAAAAGTCGCTTCTCTCTTAGTACACTCAATACCAGCCGCAAATGTCCCTCGTGTTCCTCTCTACTTTTCAAATAAATGAGGATGTCGTCAATAAACACCACCACGAACTTATATAGGTGTTGATGGAAAATTTGGTTCATGTAATCCATGAATACGGTAGGTGCATTTGTCAATCCAAAAGGCATCACCAAGAATTCGTAATGCCCATATCTACTCCTAAAAGCTGTCTTCGGAACATCACTAGCTTTGACTCGCAGTTGATGGTATCCCGAGCGTAAATCGATCTTCGAGAAAACGCAAGAACCAGATAGTTGGTCGAGTAGATCTTCGATCCTGGGAAGTGGGTATTTGTTTTTTATGGTCACTTT
This sequence comes from Acacia acuminata, assembly GCA_019022655.1. Lineage (NCBI taxonomy): Eukaryota > Viridiplantae > Streptophyta > Magnoliopsida > Fabales > Fabaceae > Acacia > Acacia acuminata. Next base: position 1,078,853 of record JAFJYI010000151.1, on the reverse strand, counting down.
GTTCAACTCTCGATAGTCGATACAAAGTTGTAAACTCCCATCTTTCTTCTTCACGAACAACACTGGTGCTCCCCATGGTGACACACTGGGTCGATAAACCCTTTCTCCAGTAATTCTTCAAGCTGTTTCTTCAACTCTTGCATCTCATTTGGTGCCATTTGATACGGCACTTTTGATATTGATCCTGTTCCAGGCATCAATTCAATGGTGAATTCGACTTCCCTTTCCGGAGGTAACTCGGTGAGATCCTTTGGAAATACATCAAGGAACTCATTTGCGACTGAGATGTCTTCGAGTGAAGGTTCGGCTTCCACCTTGATTGAGAAGAAGACCAATACGCTTGGCATCCCTGCTTCATACATCTTTCAGCTTCCGCAACAGAGAGAAAATTCAGGCTCACGTCAATCTTGTCTCTGCCTTGTGAATGTGAGAACAATATCTTCTTATTACCACAGTCGATCATTGCTTTGTTTTCCGTAAGCCAATCAAGACCGAGAATGACGTCGATGTCATGAAGTGGTAATCGGATAAGGTCTATGTTAGACTCACGTCCATTCACACTCGCAATACAATGTAGACATGCATCAGACGCTAAAGATTTCACGCCAAGCGGTGTAGCTACTATTAAATCATAAGGTAATCTATAGCATGCATTCCTAGACGATTTGCACAATCATAAGAAATAAATGAGTGACTAGCACCCGAATCATACAATGCCTATAGCATATTCCTATTAAGAGAGATAGTACCTTGGATCATCTCAGGAGATTTTCTGGCCTCAGCGTTGGTCGGGCGCAAAACTTCGGCCTTGGTTCTGTGGCCTTATCTCCGCAGCTCTTTGAGGACAATTCATGCTAATGTGCCCCGGCTTCTGACATTTATAGAAAATTTGTTTCCCATCACAGTTTACACCTTGATGGTACTTCCCACATTTTGGTCATGGTCGGGGTCCCGGCATCCTTGGATAGTTCTGCTGCCCAGCCTGGAATGGTCTCCTATTTCCGCCTCGGGGGTTGCCCCATGGTGTCTTCCTCTTCAGTGAGGAGTTGCCTTGGCTAAAACTGCCACATCTTGCACCGCTGCTATTAAAGGTTCGAGACTTACGTAGTTCCTTCAAGTTTCATTCAATCAGTCGACAGGATTCTACTGCTTGAATTAACTCTGAGAACTGCTAAGACACAAGCCTCTCCCTTATCTCGTACTTCAACCCGTAAATCAGTATATTTGCCATACTGCTTTCATCATCATTTCGTCTCAAATGTGATGAGTATCGAGACAAATTGGTAAACCGGGCAAAGTAGTCGTCGGCCGACTCCTCGTGACCTTGTTGGATGTGGAGGAATTCGACTCGTTGATCACTTGCACGAAAGAGGAAAGTACTACTCGTTGAATTTTTCCAGAAATTTTTCCCATGTGATGGGACAGTAGCATGCCCGTACTGTTGCCGCAATGCTCCTCCACCATTGATTTGCATCCCCTTCTAGTTTATAAATTGCCAACTGAGCTTTTCTGTTTTCTGGACACTCCATGACCTCGAAGACCTTGTCCAGTCTCATTAGCCAATCCTCAGCTGAGTCGAGCTTGCCACGGAAATCTGGTGGATTTAGTTTACAGAATTGAGTGACCCAGTACTACATGGTCTCAGCCACTCTATTGGGTAGTACTGCCATCGCTCTATTTGGTGGAGGAGGTGATACAGATCTCTCTGACCCCTCTGCTTCCTCCGTGTTTTCCTCGTCTCGTTCGTCTTCCTCTTCAGAGTTATCCTGCTCTGCATTCCCTTGTCGGTTCGCATCCGCTTGCTGTTGTTCAACCTGTCTTTCAACTTGTCTCTCCTGCCTGTTCACGAGGAGTTCGTCAATTAGGACCCTTTGTTCTTGCAACATTCTCCTCATCTCTTGCAAATCATTCTGCTCTAGTTGATTTGGTACTCTACCTTGTTGTTCGGGATCTGGCACTGGGATTTGTACCATTCGTGGTTGTCTACCCCTACCTCTACCTCTTCCTCTACCTCGGCCTCTGGGGACTCCAGCTCCACATACATTTACCATTTCTTAACTTCCTTATTTATTTAAAAACAACAGATATAGATATTAGAGAGAAATAAACATTAAGAACATATTGCAAACACATTTATATTCAACATAACATTAATATGCTATAGTCATTAGTGCTTCCTAACATACTTGTCAAACTAGCTTATATATTACAGACCCTTTCTTAGTCTATCAAGTATTTTACATCCTTTCAGGGTTTTTAGAGAAGTGTTTATTACACACCACACACTACACTACATTACTATAGCTTCTACTATTGTTGTCCATAGCTTTCTTCCACTAACACCATCCTTGCTTCTACTTTTCTTCTACATGTTGTGGTATACTAGACACTTGAGACGCCAGAGGAAAGCATGAAAACTTCGGATAGGTCCTTCTTCCAAGAGCTCATTCATCTTTTGTACCCAAAAGCGGGTTCGGGGAAGATGGTACAAAGTAGACTTTGCCCAGTCTTCACGGGAGTAGGAAGGAATAAAGTGCATATCTTTCCTATCGTATGTCGTCTTAACACACTCTATGTATTTGTAGTACTCCTCCTTTATCGTTGTTGTAGTTCGCTCGGTGAATTCGTAGTCAGACTGCAGGATATCCACCAGCGTTTGATTTTGATCTAAGACATGGTTTAGGACAACAGGTACATACGGAGAGTAAGATTCACTATCAGAGATCTGGTTATGAAACTGAGGGTCATCAAAGTTATCCCCAACAGACGAATTGCCTAATGGATTCGGCTCTTCTGGCTCTGGCGGAGGTTGTGCCATATCCAAGGGTGGAAAATTTAGGGGTTCCGGATCATATATAGGTGAAGGTAGGTACTCCGGTCCATGATGGTACATGGGTCCTGGTTCATGTTCAGGTGTAGGGGAAAGAGGGTACTCTGTTATGGGCTCAGGGTCGTACTCGGTGAAGGATGGTATTCGGGTTCGGAAGTGTACTCAGGTTCTGGATCGTATTCGAGTGCAGGATGATATTCAGGTTCAGGGTGGTAGATCGGTTCAGGGTTGATCTTAATCCTTATGGGTCTAGGGTTCACCGATTTCCATGCGTACGTCTCATCTTTCCATAATAGTTTCGATAAGGGGGTCGATCCCTGTCCATCTCTAGAATAATACACCAGAGTTATATCAATACTCATTTTCAAAATATGCTCTAAGTTAAAAGACTTAGAACCTAACCCCGTTAATCAAACAATTTGGCCAGTAGGTGTCTACCATGGGAGTCTCACCGAGTTCACAGCGACTAATTGACTGATCCACATAGACTAGCTCAACCTTTGGCACCAAACTGTTTGGAGTAACATCGTTAAATTCGTTCCAGAATGAATTGCTATGATACTAAAAGTGTAACACCCCATTTTTCAAAAGTGGAATAATGTATTTTTATCAGAGTAGAGCATCAGAGCAAATAAGTAAGTAACTGATAAGAAAAAAGTTAACTATGGTGTATCCGGCTGGTTATAGTAACGGTACATTCACCCGGTGTTAAAATTCTAACTATGTAGAAATATAAATATGTCTCCAAAATAAAACTCGGGCGAGTCCTTCAAGCATGCTACTTACCTTTATCGTCGGCTCCCTAGTCCTCCGCACCACGAAGCTATGATAAGAGCTGAGGTCCAATGCCCATCGGACCTCAGGTAATGGTTAACCTCATGCTTAAGTAAAACAATATATGTATGACAGATATTCATGACATTACAGCAATAATCAATACATAAGCACACAGCAGATGTAAGATTAACACATCAACAGTACATAGCACACAGCACATGTAAAGTCATCCATGTTTGCACAAACCGGTGCCACGATAGCTTGTCGTGTCCTCAGCGCTAGGAAAACTCAACGGTATTATCAAGACTATAACCCGTGTAAAGCTAAATGTATAAGAAGAGATCTAAGACAGAGTCTTAGCCTATGAAATCATCTATCACATATAAGCATACAATAAGCATCAGAGTTAGTGTTACAGTATGCGTCCGTACCTTAGTCCGTGTGGGTGTTGGTACGTTTAGCTGTCGGTTCGTTTCCTCGGATTGCCTATAAATGTATAACCGCATTATTTTTTTTTTAAACCGCAGTCTAAGAGGTAATTTAGCCACTACTGACCCTTCTTATCCCTGGTGGATTTATTATTCCAATTATATACCTTAATTTTCGTAAAAACGCTGTTCCAGCATTTCTGGGCAGATTTCATGATAAATTTGAAAAATTCTAATTAATTCTTTAAAAATCCAAACGTGGTTCCGTAAAATTCCCTGGAAACCTTAGCATGTCTATGTTTGTGGAAAAATAATGGTTTTCACCCAGAATTAGTGAATCATTCCGAGTCTTACAATCTTCAACCTCTGCCCAGAATTTTTCCAGAAAAACGTAGCCTTTTTTCCAGAATATTTATCTCCCTCTACAAACCTCTATTTGATACATATTTTATATCAATGTAAATTTATACATGTCTATTTATAGAGGACTCTCACTCTCACTCTCTTAATCAAAGATCCCAGGTGTTTGTGGTGGTAGTGTGAAGAATTTGTGAAGGAGAGGTTGGCTATTTATAGAGGAAAATTGAGGGCACAAATGGCAATCTAATTTGCCCAAAATTCACCACATCCATTGGATTAAATATACACTTTTTGAGGTTGAATCCCCACCATTTAATTGCTTGCCGACATGCTCCCCCATTTATCCATTAATGTGTATTTCATTAATAGAAATGAATTGATCATTTCACTTTTTATCCATCAGCACATTCATGCCGACTTGCCATTTAACGTGTGTGTGTGTTTTGTGTTGTTGTTTTTTTTTAAAAAAAAAAAATCAAAATAACCCATAGTTAAATCACCTAATTAAACCAAAAGCATGTTCAGCCACTTTCTTTGACTTTTTCAACTCTAAGGCCCCGTTTGTTATAAAGAAGATTTAGGGAAGGAAAGGAATGGAAAGGAAAGGAATGGAAGATTAGGAGGGAACTTTAAAAATGTGAGCCGTTTGGTACACTAGGGAAAGGAAGTTAGTTGAGGGAAAATAAAATGTTTGGTAGGAAGAAAAGGAAGTTGGTTAAGTGGGAAGGAGAGGTAAAATACCATAATGCCCCTAAAAAATAAAACAACCACACCATCTTCATTTGCTCTCATCTGTGACCTTCTTCCCCACTCTCATCTGCGACCTTATTCCTCACTCTCATCTGTGATATTCACTTCTGTCAATGGTCACTAGCGCCCTCTCCTTCATTGCGACCTTCACTTCTTCCCATTATGCCCCTATAATAAAAAATGGAGAAAATGATTTGACTGATTCAAACGTACGTTCGAACGATGGCGTTAAGTTCGAACGTGATGGCGTTAAGTTCGAACGTAATACACTAAAGTGAGAACGCGTTCGAACCAAAATTTTGACAGTAACCAAACTTCTGCATCAGTTCATATCGAACGGACAAAGATCGGTTCGGACACAAGCACCAAAAACACCGAACCCGGATGCCCGAACCCCAAGGAGGGTCCAAATAAGAAGATCAAAAGATGAGTAATGTATTAAATTAGTTTTGAATCTGAGAAGAAGGAAAAAATTAAAAGAAGAATCTTAATCAATAAAAGAGGACACAAGTGTAGACAAAAAAACGATACATACAACCAAAAACAAACACCCGGCTTGCAAAATTCTCTTTAACAACCACTTGTTGACAACAATGTTGAATCTCCATCCCGGAGGAGAAAATTACACAAAGACCACACCTCTCGAGAGTCTAGAAGAGAAATCTGCAAGAGATGAGATGAAATCTGCAACATGGTGCAAGAGATGTGATTTTTTATAGGGCATTTAAATCCAATTTTTTAGTCTCCGGGAAGATTTGAACTTTCCCTCCATTTTCGGATGGAATGGAGGTTCCTACGTTTAAGGGAAGATCAAGGGTTGATGGAAGATGGTTTCCGGGAAGGTGCTGCAACCAAACGCGTTTTGTGATGGAAGATATATAATCTTCCCTTTCCTTCGATCTGCTTTCAGCGTAACAAACGGGTCCTAATATATAATGTTTTATTAACCTCTTTCATCAAGTGCCTAATTGCCATTTATTATTATTATTTTTTAATTAAAACATTCTCTAATTGTGGCTTCTTAATTTGCCATCACATTAATTATACAAATTTATACAATTATCTTTATTAGGGAAGACTTAATTGCTTGTTAATCTCTAATATTTTCCTTTAATTTGGAATAAGTATTTCTATGCCACTTTATTGTTTCTTATGAATTAATTAAGACTATACTTAATTATGATACTTTATGGTATTTTATGACCCCTAAAAGAAAATTAGAAAATTGGGTTTTGCCTCATTAAATTCTAAAGAAAGTTTGCCCAAGAAATAAAATAAATAAACTACTAAAATTAGAGACAACATATTCTCCTATTTAAATAGGTATTAATTTGCCAAAATATAATATTCAAGAGAAATATAAATTTTGGGTATTACATGCCAAATTCGGTAAGTGTAAATTTTGGCTATCAGAAGTTAAGTTTCTCGACCATGTGATTTTTAGTTACGGAGTCTCATTAGATCCAAGTAAAGTGGAAGTAGTACTTGAGCTGGAAAAGACCATAGACTGTTATAGCCTCTCGTTTGTTGAAGCCTCATGAATTGAATTATCCTAAACATGATTTAGAGCTGGTGGCTATTGTATACACTTTGAAGATATGGTGACATTATTTATATGGTGCTATTGTTAAATTGTACTGTGGCCACAGAAGTCTCAAGTACTTATTTGATCAGAAAGAACTCAATATGAGACAACGTAGGTGGATAGAGTTGCTAAAAGACTATAATCTGGAAATAAATTATCATCCAGGAAAGGCTAATGTTGTCACAGATGCATTAAGTTGAAAGATCGTGCATGTATCATTTATGATGACGAAAGAACAAAACTGTTAGAAGATTTCAGAGATTTGAATTTGTCTAATGAAGTTCTTGTTAAAGAAAATGTTTCTTGTGAAGCGTATGTTGCTAATCTACTTATCAGTCAAGAGGAGAATGACCTGAGAACAGAAATAGAAGAAGCTCAATTGCAGGATGAACAAGCAAAATCTATTTGAGAGAAAATTTCTCATGGTGAAACTCTAGATCATGATCTCTCCCCAAGCAAATTAGTCAAGTTCAAGAAACGAATTTATGTGCCTGCAAAAGATAATTTGAGACAGAGAATACTGGATGAGGCTCACAAAAGTAAATATACTATTCATCCAAGAGTAATCAAAATGTATCAAAATCTAAAATCAGAATTCTGGTGGCTTGGGACGAAGAGGGATATTACACAATATGTAGCTAGATGTTCAACTTGCCAGAAAGTAGAAACTGAGCATTAGCGACCAGGAGGACTCTTAAAGGGATTGGAAATTCCTGAGTGGAAATGGGAAGATGTGACCATGGATCTTGTAGTAGGCCTACCAAAGATCAGACATTATGACACGATCTGGGTAATTATCGATCGACTCACTAGGTCTACGCATTTTATTCTTGTTAGTGCCAACTATTTTCCTGAGAAATTGGCAGATATCTATATAAGGGAGATAATTAGACTCCATGGTACACCGAAAAGTATTATCTCTAATTGGGATCCTCGGTTCACCTCTCGATTTCGCAAGCTCTACATGAAGCATTAGGGACAAATTTAAGATTTAGTTTTACCATCCCAGACAAATGGTCAATCCGAGAGGACTATCCAGAAACTTGAAGATATGTTACGAGCATGTGTCTTGGATTTGAAAGGAAGATGGGATCGATATTTAACTCTCGCTGAATTTGATTGTAATAATAGCTATCATAATAGCCTTCAGATGGCTCCTTAGGAAACCTTGTATGGCAAAAGTGTAGTCCCCTCTGTGTTTGGACAGAGTAATCTGAAAGAAAATTATTCGAACCAGAAATAGTTGATGAAACGTCCAAGCAAATAAATATGATTAAGAAAAGGCTTCTTGCAGCTCAAAGCGGACAGAAAAGTTATGTAGATAAAAGAAGAAGACCTCTAGAATTTAATGTAGGTGACCATATATTTTTTAAAATACCTCCTGTTACTAGAATTGGGAGAGCTATTAAAAGAAAGAAACTAAGTCCTCGTTATGTCGGTCCTTTTGAAATATTGGCAAGACTTGGAATAGTAGCTTATCAATTGGCTTTGCCTCCTAATTTGAGTAAGCTTCATGATGTCTTCCATGTTTCTCAATTAAAGAAATATTAGCTAGACCTAGAGCGTGTCATGGAATATGAGGATGTTGATGTGTGAGATGATCATTATTTTATAGTAGAGCCACAACAAATATTCCATCGGTCAAAGTGGTCTGGAAAGGACTATCTCCTAGAAAAGTGACATGGGAGACCGTTGAACATATGAAGAAACGGTATCCTGAGTTTATGTCTCAAAGCAGTATGATAGTTGTATGAGCAATTTTGAGGACAAAATTTTTATTGGAGAAATGTAATAACCCCATTTTCATGTAAATTATTGTATAAAGTTAATAAGGGATTAACTTTGAGAAGTGGAATGAAAAGGCAATAGATAATTCAAGAACATGTGCACATGGAAAAATAGGAAGATTATTAACAAAAAGTACCTTTGCCTTTAAAAATGACATATACACATGGAAAGCTCAAGGCGATGACTAGCAAAATATCTTTGACTTAGAGATAATAGCTTTATTGATGATGATTATTATAAATTCACACTTGAGCATGAATCCAAGATGAATGAAAGAACATTAAATATTCCCTTGGTTCTTGAAGGTGGCACATGAATAGTAAAGGAAGAAGAAAACAAAGTCATTTTACACAAAGTGGGAGACAAGAACCATATAGAAAGCCCTAAAAAGACAAGTGTCCCAATATAAGCTTATTTAGCTTCATGAGGAAAGACACTTATTTATTTATAATTAATATAAGTTGGAAACATAATTATTTCCCAAAAAACCTATAATTTTGAATTAAATAAGGCAAGAGGGAAGGAAATAAATTATCACATGATTAACAAGAGGATATCTGGAACATGTCCACATGTCCTCTTATAAAGTAAAGATTTGTTAGAAGAGACACTTGGGCACCTTCATCAACCAAAGAATTAAAGAGATGGACACATGGAAAGGTGAACAATCATGGAAGTGACACCTAAGTGGACACATGGAAAGGTGAATACTTATGGAAGAGACACCTAAGCATCCATGTGTCAATAAAATATTTAAAGAAAATTTGTTGAGGACACATGTACACATTTAATCACTAGTGCGAAAAAAGGCTTTTAAGACTAGATAAAAAAGGCATCGTAAGATCGGACCAGTGACCGGTCTTGTTCCAGCCAGTATTAAAAGTCTAACATTTAAGACCGGTCTTAAAAAAACTCTTTTAGACCAAACATTTAAAACATTGGGTCTTAAAAGTCATACAAAATAAACCTAAAATATTTTTTTTCGATCCTAAAACTCAACTTTTAAGACCGGCCAAACACTAGGCCGCTCTTAAAAGATCGGAATTTTAAGACCAAACAAAATAAATACGGTCTAAAAAATAGCGGCTTCTAAGGCTGGACGACTAATTATACGCGGTCTTAAAAGACTGACTTTCAAGACTGGATGCTAAATACATCCGGTCTTAAAAATTTGATTTTTGACTAGACGTATAAATTTACCGGTCTTAAAAGACCAACTTTTAAGACCGAGCTTAATATCAAATGTGTACACCTGACCTTTAAGACCAGACATATAAATACATCCGGTCTTAACGGTTGAACGTTTAAGGCCGGCGTATTTATTTTCCGGTCTAAATTTTCCCAATTTTTCCCCGTTACGTCTTCACGATTATATATATATTACACACAAATCCACCACCCAATCCAACACATAAAAGTCAATACTTTAAGCTACAAGATATGAACAATTATTGAATAAATTGAATTGGGAAAAAGATACAAATATTATTCACCATGAGTTATGTGGCCTCTTAATTAATGATTATCTATGACTACAACACCTAAATTAATTCATACAATAAGATCACTTACTTACAAATACAACATACATGCCCAAAATAATATTCACCATGCCTTCATCTGATTCCCACCCAACAATGTAACATCTTCTTTTATGACATGCCCCTTTGGATTGGATCTTGCCACAAAAATAAAACAAGAAAAAACTTTATAGTCAGTGACATTGTTTATGAACATAAAAGGAATATAATATAGTTAAAATCTCAAAGTTTTCAAAGAATTCTGCATATGAATATTACCTTGTGAATTGCCTCTTTTATAAAGTGATATCTTCCCATATCCCTTCTTGATGATCATTTCTTATGCTAGGTTCATTATCCAGCTTCATCTTCTTCGTTCATGTCGGTGGACCCCTTGAAAAAGGAGTACTCTCGGGAAGACCATAATTTGAATGACTTTCCTCATCAATATCAATGATCCTTTTTCCATGGAGAGCTACGAGACCACATTTTATTTTCTTGATCGGTGATATAGAACACTTGTTTCGCAGTCCGCCATAATAAAAGGTTCATCTCCAAAACTTCTACTATTGATATCAAGTAATGTAAATCCTAGCCGATCGATCTGAACACCATTATTGACATTAACCCACTTGCATTTGAAAATGAGAAATCTAATTTTCACATAGTCCACCTCCCAAATCTCTTCAATAACCCCATAATATGGCATGACTACCAATAAAGGCCTCTTGTCTTTCGAATTGGAGAAGTGCATAGATTCAGCCTCTAACATAACACCATTGTTCTGGACTATGCTCGTATCATCTAGGGATTTCGGGTAAAATGTATAACCATTGATCACATATGAATTGTTAGTTCTCAATATGTTTTGATGATTAACAACAAATGTAAAACATGGTTTGAAGTTTGCAAAGTTGTTTAAAAACATTCTGATAGTTGCAAACTGCAGTTTGCATTTGCAAACTTGAGTATTGGACGGCCAATCTTTAGCGGTTGCTTGGCGAAACTCGAGTAAAGGCCATCCGAAAAGCAACCAAGTTTCCAGCCAAAGTCGATACTGCGGTTTGCATAGGCAAACTCGAGTATTGAATAGTCAATACTGCAGTTTGCATGGGCAAACTCGAGTATCGAACTTCTTGTGAACTAAAGGATTTTTCAAACTTAGTCAATACTGCGGTTTGCATAGTCAAACTCAAGTATTGAGCTTCCAGAGAGCTAAAGTTTTTCAAGTTAAATCAATACCGCAGTTTGCATAGCCAAACTCGAGTATTGATTAGTCAATACTTGCGGTTTGCATAGCCAAACTCGAGTATTGAACTTCCGAGAGAGCAAAAGATTTTTCAAGTTAAGTCAATACCGCGGTTTGCATAGCCAAACTCGAGTATTGAACTTCCAGAAAGCTAAAGACTTTTCAAGTTAAATCAATACCGCAGGTTGCATAGCCAAACTCGAGTATTGAATAGTCAATCTTGCGGTTTGCATCGCCAAACTCGAGTATTGGACTTCCGAGAGCAAAAGATTTTTCACGTTAAGTCAATACTTTGCGGTTGCGTAGCCAAACTCGAGTATTGGACTTACAGAAAGCAAAAGGATTTTTCAAGTTAAGTCAATACTGCAGTTTGCGTAGCCAAACTCGAGTATTGGACTTACAGAGAGCAAATGGATTTTTCAAGTTAAACCAATATCGGTTTGCGTTGCCAAACTCGAGTATAGTCTTTGTCTTTCAAAAACAAGACACGATGGTTTGCCTCGAAAAGTGCAAACTCGAGTATCCAATTGGATCTCGGTTTGGACACTTGTGAACAGTGCCATACTCGAGTTTACATGAACATATTGCGAGTTTACAAACGCTGAAAAAAACTGATTTTGAATTATACGAATTCACAAATCATTGTTGTTTGATCTCATTGCTTCCATAATTCATTCAATCACATTCCTAGCTATGTTTAACAAGTTTGTTGAGTGAATTTCAGTTAGCACGAGATGAAGATTATTGAAGGTCAAAGCCATAAAGCAAAAAGTGTTCGGTGCATTTAATGCACTTCGCAAATCAACCTTCTTTTGGATAATCCATCCGAGCACGCATTCTCAACGGTCAAGAATGCTTTCTTCATCAAGTAAACTCTTCTCCAACGGGTAAATCCTCGAGTTCCACATCGATCATATTAGCACTGGATTAGTTGGAGTTTAGAGAGAAGATGACCGAGACTTAATGCTAATCACCTACAACGGTTGGATTCATCTTTCAACGGTCATTTAATGTTCTCTACCTATAAATAGAGTGCATTAACTTCTTCTCAAGCTGATACACCTACTGAGAGCGAAAATTCATTGATTGTTATTTATTGTGTTCAGCTTTCATCTGTATTGTATCAATCTGATACTTGTACTTCAGTGTTCATTTTATCTGCTTCTGTGAGAGAGTTCTATCTCAGTAAATCATTTATTGATTGAGATAACCACAAGTCGGGGACTTGGTGGTTGGGTGTATTGATTGCAACTTGTAAGGGGGAGTGAGTTCTAGAGAGAACTACTCTTGAGTACGAGTTTGTAATCGGTTTGTGAGTATAGTGGATTGAAAATCCCAAGTGTAGCTTGGGACTGGATGTAGGTCAAGGATAAGACCGAACCAGGATAATTTCTCTTGTGCAAGCTTTCCTTCTCTTCCTCCTTTGCTATCATCTGTTTTTACTTGGTCAAAACAGAGCACTTTCAGAAAAGTTTTTAAAATACCCAATTCACCCCCCCTCTTGGGTATATAGCTCCATTTACACGAATTCCAACTTATGACATCAACCTCAGGACCACGTGCTAACCATTTGATTGTATCATAAACACATTCCTCTCCCTCGACCTTTTGTTTGAACCAGTTTGCAAAAGTTCTGTTATGCTCCCTAATCAACCTTTGTTCGGTCATTCGATGATTTTCTTTCCTTACAGCTTCTTTATGTGCAGCTATGCTGGCTTGAACTTCATCAACATTATTCAAGATGTATAAGTGGACTTGTGACAATTCATCAGGATCGACACTCTTAATGGAAGCCACTCGTCTACCCCTTTTCAGCATGCTGACGTTTTGGAAGCCCAATATGTCTTACTTTGGCCAAATAATTTTGACAAAATTCCATGGCTTCTTCGAAAACATATTTACGAACAATCGATGCTTCCTACTTTGTATGCGTTCTTCACATACCCTTTTAGGAGTTTCATAGATCTTTCAATTGGGTACATCCACCGTAAATAGATAGGGTTGCACAACTTTATCTCCCTCACTAGATGAACAATTAGATGAACCATGATGTCAAAAAATGTAGGAACAAAAAGCTTCTCAAGGTGGCACAAGATAAGATATCCTTCATTCTCCAATTCATCCAAATTTTCAATCTCGAAAACTTTACTACAAACCGCATTGAAGAAGACACAAAGTCTAGTCAAAACAACCCAAACATCATATTGGGCGATGCCTCGAATAGCTATTGGGAGTAGCTGTTGCGTCAAGACATGACAATCATGAGACTTTTGGCCTACTAATTTCAAGTCCTTCATCGATACAAGCCTCTTAAAATTTGAAGAATACCCCGAGGGAACTTTTGTGCCATGTAAACACTCACAAAAACTTCATTTCTCATCCTGAGACAAAGTATGAGAAGCCGGGGGATAATAAGTTCTATTACCATGTGGCCTTGGATGTAACTCTTCGCGTATTCTCCTTGCTATTAGATCCAATCTTGCCTTCACACCATCCTTGGAACTTCCTTGTATGTTGAGAAGCGTGCCAACAATACTATCACATACATTTATAGTACAAAATATCATGGCTCGCATTTTAAACACCTCCTTCTTGAAAGAGTCAAAAACATTGACACCTTCTTTCCACAACTCCTTCAAGTCTTCGATCAAGGGCTGAAGGTAAACATAAATGTCATTCCTAGGTTGTTTTGGTCCTGAAATCAACATAGACAACATGATGTACTTTCATTTCATGCATAACATAGGAGATAAGTTGTAAATAATCAGGAGTACAGGCCATGAACTATGTATGCTGCTAAGGCTTCCATATGGATTCATGTCATCTGTGCTAAGTGCAATCCTAAGGTTCCTAGGTTCTTCACCGAAGTTTGGAAATAATTGATTGATTTTCTTCCATTGAGAAGAATCGGCCGGATGTCAAAGCTTTCCATCAGAAACCCTCTCATCTGCATGCCACCTCAAATTTTTTGCATCATTTTCATTTGCAAACAACTGCTTGAATCTTGGTATGATTGGAAGATACCACAACACTTTTGTAGGCCCCTTATTTGACTTGTACCTTGGGGTTTCACATATCGGACAATTCTGCTTCTCTTCAAACTCTTTTCTATACAATACACAATCATTTGAGCATGCATGGATCTTTTTGTACTCCATCCCCAGTGGACAAAGTATTTTCTTAGCATCATAGTAATGATGCGGGAACACATTATCATCCGGAAGCATGTCCTTAAAAGCCTCAAGCATTTCAGAAAAACTCTTGTTGCTCCATCCATGACGTTCCTTCAAGCTTACCAATTTCAATACAGCGTTCATCAATTGATATTTTTTACACCCACGGTATATCAGGGTCTCTGCATCACTGCACATATTACCATATGCATGTGATTGATAAAAAGCCTCTTCTCCTACATCACGAATAGTGTCCTCTATGCGATCATCCATATTCGTGTCATTATCATCAAAGGCCACTTCCTCATGTTGAGACCCACTTGGTATTTTTTCACCATGCATACCCATACTATATAAGTCTTACAAAATCCTTCACAAATTAAATGTGTATGTATAACTTCAGGACTTAGTTGCCTCTCATTCAAACCTTTTACACAAGGGCAATAAAACTTCCCACTATTATCATGGGCATTTTGTTTAGCAAATTCTATAAAGTCCCTCACCCCATTCTAATATTCAACACTCGTCCATAAAGCATTTATCCAACTGTGATCCATAGTAGAATTCCTATAGACAGAAAGATTTAACATACATAATCCAAAAAAATTGACACTTGCATATAAAATAAGGCAACACCAAATGCATCTTTATGCTCAATGTCGGTTATGTCTGTTCTTTTTTACGGAGAAACTGCCCATTAAATGCATAACGAAGAATCACTTTTGGTCATAAATGTATCACGGTGAATCCAAGAAGCAAAATATATGGATGATGAGGAAATTAAATGCATCGCATGAAGGTTTTATGGACTCACCTGTAGCATATAAATTCAAATGCGTTTCCCGAGTCTTTCTTCTCCCGCCACAAACGTTGATGTTGCAGACATCAAGAGTACCCTAAAAAGATTTGTTGGTCAGTTGGGTAGGTCCAAAGTGCAAATATAATCTTCAAAATACAATATTCATTAACAACAGAGAAACCCACAAAAACATTTCATCGAAGTTGTGGGTATGAAGTTCTCATGGGAACGATACTTTTCTTATCACTTTCTTACTTGGTACGGCCCATATACTTGCAGAGTTATAGGCTATAAAGTTTTTCCCTATTAGCTTCCAAAGCACTTTTCAAAAATTAATTTCTCCTAGATTAATAATCATGTCTAATTTTATATAAAAATGAATCTCAGGAAGTCTACTTTATGCCTGTAGAATTTCAGATCAAACCGACTTCGTTTATTATTTTAAAAACATGGTTGAAGCTTCACTGCTCAGAAAACCCTGAAGCTGTCAACAAGCTCTTTTCTTGAGTTTTCGGTGTTTTCGGGTTCGTAAACTTTAACTCTAACTTAAGCCCATAAAAATCAAGTTTTAAACTCATTGTAACCCTTAAAAATACCAAAATCAATCACAACTTCAAGCCCTAGTCAGGTGGACGAAAATCCTAACTTCAAACTTCAAAAGTTTAGGTTTTCAATGTTGATTGAAATCGGAACTTCAATAAGTGATTTGGCTTCTTCTCTAAGAGTTGGAACCTTGGCTAGACCTTGCTCTTCCCTCTGCTAAGCGTGCCCCTTCATCCAAAAGAATGAGGGTTTGAGCCTTTATAAAATGATCAAGGCGCACTGAATTATATAGTTCCTGCTTTTGTCCACTGGTTAATAACATGGATCAAGGTTTATTGACTTAATTCTCAAGAAACTCGAAAGAGTTCCAGAACCTAACCATGTGGCACATCCCTAGCCAAAAGGGTCAGATTTTTATCTTTCAAAATGTGTAAATTACCTATCTTGCCCAAACCACCCTTTTGTCCATTGGTTAAAAGCTTGTACCTTGATTTCGGCCTTATTTTCTCTTCATTTCTCTTCAAGAATTTCTAGATAATTCTAGATATTTTCAAGGGTCTAGGTGGTGCATAATGGGTCCCACAAATCTGATCCTTTATGCTTTTTATTTAGTTTTTCAATTTATCCAGTTCACCCTTTTATCCCCTAGTCCTTGTAGTGCACCGCTGGTTAAAAGGGTGCTCCTTTTCCACTTTTCTTCCAATTTTTCAGATATTTTTCCTTGATTGGGCACACATATGTGGTGCCACTGTACTTCCTCATATGGCCACGTATTTGTTCCATTTAATCCAAAAAGAAGTCCCAGATTGGTCCTTATCGGTCCTCTTTTTGCCGGTTAACCTCTTATAGGACTTGCACTTTGTGTTTGGGCTTAAATACAGATAAAATCATCTGATTTTCCTCCCTAATTTCATGTGGACAAAATTCACTCCTTAAAGGGTAAGGAATTGACTTTTCTACCCCTGTAATCATTACTTCCTCAAAAACGCAGGAAATCCTTATCAATTCGGAAATGTCATGTGCATACCTATTTTAGCACATTTTTGCTCTGCTAATCGTCTCACACCTTAGGGCATAGCTAAATAACATTTTTACTAACCGATTAACACCATATAAATGTTTTTGTGCCCTTCTGCACTGACACTTTAATTTCTATGGCTCTTGAACTCTTGATCAAAATACTCATGCAAAAGGGTGTGCAAAAATCCCCCAAATCAAATGACCAAAGTGCCCTTACAAAAGATCCTCTTAACTTGGCTTATTTTGCAAGTTTCGTTGACTTTTCTCTCTCCCCTTACTTTGCACGAATTTGATGCTTATTGAAGAAGCCTATGAATCATCCTTATGACATAAACACATGCCCAGGTGTCTTCTTTCCATTAGATCAATCTAAAAGTAGCTTTATGCCTTGTCATGATGACAAGACACGTGTCATGCCCTTGTGGCACTGACTCAAAAGCTATGTTATCATTAGTCATCATGACCTTGCTTTATTAAAGTCACTTTATCAGTGCCTGCTCGGGATCCTACTCGGGTTTTACTTGGGATTGGGACACATATGTCTAGACTCGTCAAACGATACCACATACTGATGTTTTCTCAAAAACGAAGGGCATGCCCGACTTCCCTGAAAATGCCGTATACTTACTTATACTAGCATATTTTTACTCAACTGGTTGCCCTATACCTTAGGGCATAGTTAGGTGGCATATTTTCCAATCAAATTTATACTGTATAGGTCTTTTGTTCCCCCTTTTCATTGGCATCTTAATTCCATGGCTTATACATACTAGGTCCACTGACCCGTATAGCCAAGTTACTTAGTCCCTAAGAGGCTTCCTATCTCTCATTATTCTTGGGACTTTTCCCGAACTGGGCTTACTCGTCCGCCTACTTTAGGCTTATTCTTAAGTCTCTAGGCCCAAAATTTAGGATATTACATGTTGATTGAATAATCTGAATATTATTTATCCTTTTTAATAAAAAGAGTACACCAATGCCTTTATATAGACAAACTAAGAAGCTAACAGTAATCTCTAAATATATGGATCTACCGTAATCCCTGATATATTTCCTAACACACTAAATTGTAAATATGCTATGTGATATATAATTTTGTAAGCCAAGGCTTTAATTTGATAGGTTCGTTTTTATTTCAAATTTTGAAATTACTGGCCTCAATCAACTAATGCGTCCATCTCATTGATTATAAAACGTAATTCGTCAATTAATTAATTGGTCCTTTTTTTGGGGTAGGTATAATTGCTTTCCATGTTATAATATTAATAATAACCAAAGCCATTTTATGTTATTTTATCCACGATATTCATTAGGTTCGTGTATCTGATCCATTTTCCCTATCTAGCTAGTCGTGTTAACTTAATCAGCAACCTTGGGTTGGTTAATTATTCACTAACCTAGAGATTAGTTAAGAAAGTAAACCCACCTTTGATCAGCAGCCCTGTGGTTAATGCCTACTTTTGATGGGAATGGAAGATATATACTTATGTAGACTTCAGGTTATTCCCTTATGCTCATCATTCGCTTCCAAATTCACTGGATGGATATGATACCTCTCAAAAAGCAGACAAAAGGCCTCTTATTATTATTATTATTATTATTATTATTATTATTATTATTATTATATTCAAGGATTCAATGAACCAAAAGCTTCTTCGATCCTTTAGACTAATCCATCCCCACTCATGAATTTCCTCCTTTAGACTAAACTCTACTCATTAATTTATATATATGTCTCCTTCTTCGGAAAAAAAAAAAAAAAAAATTACCATTTGATTTTAGAAAATAATACCGCCTCTTGTTCTTAATATTTGATCAACTTTATAGCGTAATTTGAACGACAAAATGAATCTTATATTGAGAACTGGAGCTAGTATTGGATTAAATCTCACCCAAGCCATCTAGTTCAAATGGTAAGAAAGAGTGGGTTTAAGACAAAAGATAACGTAAGAATGCGGTGGTATGTGAATAAATGTTAAATGTTCAAGTGTCGCCACCAAAAGAATAAAAAAGTTAACCTAAGTGGATCCAATTTGAATCATGAGTTTAAAGCTCTCACGGCAAGAATTTTCTTGCCGTTGTGAAAGTCCAATATTATGATATACCTAAAAATAATTAGATGCAAAACCATCTTAATCACTTGACACCCACACACACTCATGGTATTTTAAATTGGTATTATTGATGAACATATGAACAAGTGGAATGGACGAACAAAGAAAAGAGTACGCCGCCAGACAAAGGACGGACGTGGCACTTGTCCAAACATTAACGATTATGTCATGTTTTTCTAGGTTTTTTGTAGTTAGGACGATCGAAGAGGTTTAATTATATGAACTAACGTGTTTATAGATATAAATGCATGAATCTATAGCTCTGTCTGCCAATATTCTTGGCTGAAATTATAAGGTCAATTGCGTGAACCATACAAATTAAACAAGGGAAAATTCCTTTCAGGTCCTAAGGGACCAAGACAATGTCAAAAAAATCCCAAGGGAAATTCATATGTCATAAAAGTCCCAAAGAGTTGTTAATCTTACAAATGGAGTTGTTAATCCCACAGAAAGAGTTGTTAATGGGACTTTTCTGACATCTAAATTTCCCTTTGGACTTTTTGACATTTTCTTGGTCCCTTGGGACCTGAAAGAAATTTTCCCATTAAACAACGTATATATAGCAACCTCCATCTACATTTCAAAGTTTATTTCATGTCCTTGTCGCCCCTCCAAAAAGTTGCTTCATTAGTTTGCCTTATACATTGCAGCTTCACCTTTCAATTCCATATTTTTTATACGTGACTGGATTATTACATTGCACTTTATGTCAGTCAAAATTAACCGATGTGAGGATTCGAATCCTGTCATGGTCATAAAATGGATATTATTGAACCCAGCATTATAAATAATATTCTACCTAAAATTATTAAAGACTGCGAGGTCATTCTTTTACAAAAATTTTAGTCATAAGATTTTTGTGGCTAACTAGTCTCTCTGCGTTTTACGCAATTTTTTATTATAAAAACTGCCATCAGAAACTTTGGCTTATTCCACATTTTCCTCACCAAATACCAGTTGTTGACGTAAAGTTTTATATCCAATTTTCAGATTCATTGAACAAGGCACAACAAAGCCTTCATCTTTATAAATATCTTAAATCAATTTGGGTGTAACATCGTATAATGCCGTTTTTTTTTCAAAATAATCTTTGTGAGTTGTGACTACCTAGCTATCAAATTCACCAAATGTCATATATAGTGTTGGAATTCAGGAGCAAAATCCACCTAAGTTATTGCTAGTTGCTGCTCAAACTTTCAAATATGTATATGTAATATCTTGTTTTTTATAATAACTAAGTAATTCAAAAATAAATAAATAAAGTGAACAAAATAAAATAAAAAATATTAATGAATATTTGTAAATAATAAAATGATCTGTGTGTATCTCTGTGTGTGTTTGTACTTCTGGTCTCCTCAATGTAATACCTATTTAGTTAATTTGATTAGAGTAACAAAAGTTAGATAAATTATTAATTATAATAAAGATGACACATTTTTCGTAAAATGCCTTAATCATCTTTCTTAATTTCTCTCTCCATCTCTCTCTCTCTCTCTCTCTCTCTCTCTCTCTTAATTTTTGAAAATATTAGTTTGAAACAAATTTATAAATATGATAAATAGTCATTACATTCACGACCAAGAAGAATTTGGGCAAGGAAAAAAAGACCAAGAATTAACTATCCAATTTGGTCTTATATAAAACAAGGATAGGAACAATAGAACTTTGGGATTTTACAGCACCAATAATAAACAACATTGACTTGATATCGGTTAGGAATATGGGAATCCCAATCACATAAATCATGAAAATAAAGAAATGTTTCTTATTTGTCATTATTTATCTTACAGGGGTACAGAGATGTTATTTTCATAGGTCAAATCTCCCCTTGGCAAATTCCTTGACAAAAAATGCATCGAGACAATCTTACCCAAATCTCATTTTGAATTTAGCGACCCCAAATGGGTAGTTTTTTACTTTTTAATTCGAACCCATATTGATCAATATTCAATTAATGAACTATTAATTTACCTGACTTACATAATTAACCACATAACCAATCCATCTCGACAAAAGTGGGGTAAACGAAAGGAAAGAGGGTTCCCCCCCCCCCCGGGGGGGGGGGGGGGTGGGTATGAATTACAACAACAGGAAAGAATAAATGAGTTTTGTTTGTAAAATATGAAAAATATAATAAAAGAAATGGGTAATGTATATAAATATATGAAAAATATATATTCACATATTCTAATAAAAGTATTCATTAATCTCTAAATGTGCAAAGAAAATTAACTCTCAATAATAAAACAATGTTATTTTTTTTTTAATCTCAATAATAAAAGCAACATTATATTATCTGAATTAAAAAAAAATCTTATTAAAAATTAAATATACATTTTTATTAATAGTTGTAAACCATTATATATTTTCAGAAAAAACGATACATGAAATAATATATTAAAAATAAGCGTATAAAAGTAAGTTGACATCTCATTCCCAAGAATCCTAAACTGTAAAATGTGATTGAATTTCCTCACAAATACACAAATGATTGAGGGAACACATCAGTGGGAAGTAATGAAATTCAGATAATTGCAATTCCTTCTGACCAAACAGGGTGTGGATATAATGGAAACAGTAAAATACAAGTGAGTAATTCATAAGGTGGCGTTGAAGGAAAAACAGAGAATTTTTTTTTTTAAAAAAAAAAAAAAAAAGAAGAGGAAGAAGAAGAAGAAGAAGAAGAAGAAGCAAGATGAAAAACTCAAATGCCAAAAGATGTAAGGGATGTGAAAGGGCTAATTAACATATAAGGAGCAACATAGTGGAAATTACGAAAGACTAGTGACAGTGATAAAATCCAAAAAAGAGAAAAAGAAAATGCCGCTCCCTCACTACCCTACTTCCCTCTGCATAAATCAATGAATGATTTAAATACATTACCGACAGTTACAGTAACAAAGTACATTTCTTTATCAAAGATCCATCTTAGTTGCCTGAACCAAGACAATGTATCTCGGTATATGACTTACGCGCGCCATGACCCCACCCCACACCCGTTCGTTCTTATACTCTTCTAATCTCTCTCTCTCTCTGTAAACTCAACTCTTCTCTGCAACATTTTCACACTCACAGCGATCTGAAGAGGTTGATATATGTATATATATGTTGATATTGAAGGTTGTTGGAGGTGATCAGATAAGAGGGAAGTGGATGTCGAGGTATTCAGTTATGGTTTTGGGTATTGTGACTCTATCTATTTTGTTGCTGCCTTTGGTGTTGCCTCCTCTTCCTCCTCCTCCTTTGCTTCTTTTACTTCTTCCTCTAACAATGTTGTTACTTCTCTTCCTTCTTGTTTTTTCTCCTTCCAATCTTCCTAATATGACCCTTGTTTCTCCTGCTTGACATATGTTTTGTATATCATCCACATTGTCATCAGCTCTCCACATAAATGAATAAACACTCGGCTGGTATTATTAGTCTTCATACGTTTTAGTTAGTGTCTCTTTTTTTTTTTTTTCCCTGTTTCAAGTCTGTCTCTTGTAGATCTGCCCTGTAAAATATATATGAGATCATGGAGAGTTTTGTTTTGTTTTTGTTGATCGCGTTTGATGGATTTCAATTATTTATATCGAATGACATGCTTATCTATTTTTATTCATTTCAAACTGATGTATGATACCTAACACTATGTACGGCTGGTGATATTAAAAAAGGTAGAACTGATTTGATTTCTGTAATGAAATGGGTTGAATTCATCAACGTTTAAGTAGAAGATCTGTGAGGTACAATTTTCCCAGACGTGAAGAAGAAATTGATTAAAGCCAGATTTTAAATTCCTTATTGTTTGTCTTCTCCATTTTCCATATGTATGACAGCCACACCTTCGGTACCTTCAGTTATTAACTGAGTGACATTTTGATTTCTTATGGAGAAAAAACGGAAATGTTTTCAACTTTTTACCATTTTTGCAAAGTTTTAAGATTCTGCAAAATCGAAAAAATTTGAAAACAACTATGTTTTCCCCGCTTTTGAATCAAAATGTCACTTATATGTAGAACCTAGTAATCTAAAGAACCATTAAAAAAATATTTAGGAAGTGCCCAAAATTGGGGGCAGCAGGGGCACATCACCGAACGCGCAGCAAGCATTCCCTCTATATATATATATATAGAGAGAGGGAATGCTGGATAGTAAAATCGCCATGCTTTGGGGTGCTTCCTAATCATAGTGGTTCGAGTTTTGAGTATGATTGTGTACATGGATTATGTTTTGTTGATTTCTTGTCTTAGATGAACAACCAGATATTAATAATGATGATATCGTGGGAGAAATTAAAAGAGATCGACGTGGTGGAGATGTTACCGTGAGGTAACGAAAAACGTCGAAGTGATATGGTTGAATGGGAGGAGTAAAGTAAACCACGACGGTGCTCTCTGGGTTAGTCGTAAAAGGAGGCATTGAGTTCAAACATTGTTGTTTAAAATGGAAACAATATGTTGGAGACATAGGGCCCGTTTGGGAGTTGTTTTTGGAAAATGATTTTCACCATTTACGAGATAGAACTTAGGTTTTGGAGAATAGCTTTTGAATAATGATTTTTGGATGATGATTTTGGAAAAAAAAAATTTGATAGTGTTTGGATGTTTTTATCGAATAGTTTTTCGGGAATCAAATTTACCAAAAAGGACATTAGCTTTTTTGTATAATTGCATTTAAAGGATAGAGTGGTATTTTAAATATTATAAACATTATATTCAATAATAAATACCAAAAATTACATAAAATTGTTAGAAAAATAAATTTCTACCATTAGTAAATTATGTAACATGATAAAAATTAGATCAAACATATATGTATTAATAAATTGTATAGAAAAAATATTTGTAACATAAAAATATTTTGGTATAGTTGAATATAAAGGGTAAGGTTGTATTTTAATATTGTTATGTTTTAAAAAATAGTTACTTGATCTCATTAATCTAAGCAAACTCGGAATTTATGGATTATATTAAAAATATTTTGTCTCCACTTCTTGTATGCGTGTCATTAGATCGATTGTAATAGTTGTGTTTCCAGTAATGAAATTTCACTAGAAGTGTTCCAAAAAAAAAAACACACACAAAGAAGGATCTCTGGGCAAAAAAAAAAAAAAAAAAACCAAAGAAGGATCTAGAGATATGGAGCGCAAACGTGTAGGGAGAGAGGAGGTATAATAGAGGGTATTTTGGTATAGTCCAATCATGGTGGGCCCCACAATTATGCAAAATGAGTTTTAAAAAGTGAAAAAAAAAAAAAGTTGGATTTGGCAAAACCTAGTTTTTGAACCCAAAACCTAGGTTTTGGGTGGAAAATGATTTTAGAAAAATTTGCGGTGTTTGGCAAAACTTAGATTTTGTTTCCTAAACCTAGGTTTTCGGGAGTGCCAAACAGGCTCTTACTCAGATCCCTCAACTACATCCACACATATATCTTTTATATTTCGTACGAGTTGACTCAGTCCTCATCACACATATACACAAAGTTCAGTTTTATTGCGCAGTGTGTATATATTTCAAAACTTAGACTCCAAGTAACTGAGAGATAAGTGTGAAGACACGTCGGTGATTGGTACCGTGAAGCGAAAATTTGAGTGAGAAAGAAATGAAAACAAGCGGTTCAGAAAGTTGAAGGTAAAATTATTGGGAAAATCTGAGAAAAATGCATTTAAAATAGGGAAAATATAAATTAGAGAGTCCAATATCACAAATCTCAAGTCAAATCTGTGAGAGGAATCCAGGATTTTGCAAATGTTTTCAAATGATAAATCCACCTTAGCATCATTTGAAGAGCTCAAGTTGTCAATATGTATACTAGAGTTATTGATTGTGGTCCTTAAGTTGTTATTCTCTATACTTAAGTTGATTATGCATCACAATCAATAACTCCAGTATACATATTGACAACTTGAACTTTTCAAATACCAAGAACTTTATAAGTAATATTTTGAAGCCACATGTGTTAGGCGTAATTAACTTAGGTATAAAACATAACAATGCAAGAATCACTATTCGAAAAACTTCAATTCCTCAAATGCCATCAGAAGTAGATTTATCATTTAGAAACATTTTCATATCCCATGTTCTTCTTCACTGATTTGTTTTTTCCCTGTTTTAAACGATTTTTTTTTTTTTAAGATTTTCCCATTAATACACCAAAAAGGCCAAAGAAATGTTTATATATATATATATATATATATATATATATTTATAGGGCAAGGTATTGTTGGGGAATTGAATCTTTACTCGTTTCAATGTATTTGCCCCTTACCCATAATAGTAGCACAGTGAAAGCTAAATGTAACACAGTGAAAGCTAGATTTCCAAAACGACTGTATCTCCCTGCGCTACCCGGGCCTGCTTGGTTCAGGGAAGATGAGAGTAGAGAATGGAAAATTTGAATTTTCCAGCCAATATTTGCAGCTGTTTGGATTTTCATTTATGTGGGAAAATATTATACTGAACCCACTAATTTTCAGCCATATGATTGAAAATAGACTCCCACTAAAATTGGTATTTTCAAGTGCGGAGGAAAAATACTTAAAGACACAAAAGCCATTTGATGTGACTGTGAATGTGATAAAAAAAAAGTGAGCAAGTCTCATGGACGTTTAAATAATATTTCTACTCTTGGGCAAAATGGTTTTTGGGCTCATTTTCTTATCTCATTTTCTTCAAATCAAACAAAAATTTTCCTATCAACCCATTTTTTTCAGTAAAAACCAAACACCTATGTGACAAAATATTTTTCATTCTTTTCCAATCTTTTTCTTTCCATCCCATTCCTTTCTAACATTTTCTTTAATTTAAACGGCCTTCGACTACAAGAAGATGGTCGTACGCACGTAGGTTGCATCAGATAAGTAATAATGGACAGTTTGCATTCCCCTTAGTTTTTTTCATCATTCATAATTAAGTTTAAGGGTTAAAGAGCTTAAATATTCTGAAAGTTTTCGTATATAGGTATTGAACATCTAGAAGCTTTTGATGGGACAAAGGTGCCATGGAAGTTTGAAAAATGAGGCACTATTGCTCTTTCGTCAACCAGTCCTAATGATCAATGTTTGTTGACTAAATATGCAGAGGCAACATGTCTACATGGCATCTACCTCACCCTTCTTTTGTCAACTTCAGTCGTCAAATTTTTTGAGTTGACTTTTTTTTTTAGAAAAAAAAAAAAAGATGTTAGAGTCGCTTTTTTCTCTCTTGACACCGCAGGAGAGGATCTGAGTTCTTTTAAAATAATCCAACAAATAAATATAAAGACTAATATAGACAAAAGAAGGGTGAGGTGGATGCCACGTAGGCATGTCTCATATGCATATTTTGTCAACAAATGTTGACTATTAAGGTTGTTTAACGAAAGGGGTAACATTCCTCCTTTTTCAAACTTTCAGGGTACATTAACCCCTCAAAAATTTTCAGGCGCCCAACGTCTAGATGTGAAAATTTCTAGAGCATTTAAGCCCTTTAAACCTAAATTTAAACTCACACCCCTGACATTTATCCAACGTATAAATGAAGAGCACAAACAAAACATCTTGATACTTACTCGAAATAAATTAAGGAGGTGTTGATATCAATCGAGTCAAAAGGTTTCGACCTTATGTTGTTAGTTGATGAATTTTGTCTATAACAATTATATGTGTAGCTAATTAAATATGTACTCTATCAAATCTTTAATTTAAGACATATTTATCTTGATAGTTTTATGATAAAGGTATATATGGATCTAATTGAATTATAACTTTAGCCCACAAAGTTATATGTCAAGAGATTCATGTTTTTAAGCATGATTTACATCGGGTAAATCATGATATGATTTATTAGTTTAAATTTTAGTTATAAGCATGTATGTTCTCATACTATGGAGTCATACAACTCGGGAATTTCTCCATATGAAATGTAACATTCCCGATTTGAGGGTGATAACTATAAAGTATCATACATTTGGGGTGGATAGACATTAGTTATGCTATTAGAAAGACGAACCACCTTCTATCATCGAGACCAAGACTGAATGAGATTGATCTGTATGCAAATGGGAGCGATCTAATCGCCTCAATTATGTTCATAAAGACTTCAATCTCTCGCCGGTATTCGTGGTCCTGTTTAACAAAGATAACAAGATTAGGCCACTTCTCAAGGCAATTGATGAACAATTTGTTACTTCGTGATAAAGCATTTGCCTAAGACTCTAATTATGAAAGTTTCATCCCCAAGACTCATTATAGTAAAAGATGCGTGTAAGCACATCATATAGATAAGGGACATTGGGCTAACCGAAGTCACTTGAGGTTGACATGTCTGATTCTTTCCTTGTACACTATATTCGAACACTCTCCCATGCCCATATAGACCCTTTAAAGATATCCCGCAACACATGAGGAGAAATGGTCAATCAATAAACTTTTGACCATGTGTGTTCAAGAGGAGGGGAAGGCTGAAAATGCAAATGGGAGAATTTCTTGAATATGACTTGATTAGTGGAGCGATCAATTCAAACTTGTTTCTGGAAAATGATCATTTAGATAGTCAACTTTCCACTTCGATTTTATGATCGTCGTTAATATTCCTTCTGGCTCAACCGAATATTGTACAATCAATAATTCAAGATTTACAACTCGTCGATATTGATCCAAAGAGATCAAGTTGTTGGATGAGAATAATAAGAAATTGTCGAATAAATGCTTGAACAACAAGTTCCTCAAGAAGATAATGAAACAACATTAAGTAGATCTACTAGAGCAATAAGATCAGCGATACCTAGTGAATATATTGTGTATCTACAGAATCGATATAATGTACTACCGAAAAATGATCCTCGAACATTTTTACAAGCCATGAACTGTAGAGATCAAACTCATGGTGTGATGCTATGAAGGTTTTAGATGAATACCGAGGCATCTAACAAGTTAAGCATTTAAGCCCTTTAAACCTAAATTTAAACTCACACCCCTGACATGTATCCAACGTATAAATGAAGAGCACAAACAAAACATCTTTATACTTACTCGAAATAAATTAAGGAGGTGTGATATCAATCGAGTCAAAAGGTTTCGACCTTATGTTGTTAGTTGATGAATTTTGTCTATAACAATGATATGTGTAGCTAATTAAATATGTACTCTATCAAATCTTTAATTTAAGACATATTTATCTAATTTCGTAAGATTAATAAAGTTATTAATATAACACGTATTTTTTTAGACACCCTAGTCATCTTTATTATTTTTCTTATTCCCTCTTATCTTTGATCATTATTAAAAAAAGGTATCAATAATAATTATGTCTTATATTTAGGGTCAAGAATAAATCCTCATACATACACACACATATTAAGTAGGAGAGAAAATAAATGATATATCATGTTTTAATTTTTCTCATCGTAGGCAAATCTCTTAATATTGCTTATTACGACTCACGATGTTAATGGTAGTATATTATATTTAAAAAAGGGAAAAGAAGAAGAGGAACATAATGCACAAGATATGTATGACACATTTAAATGAGCTGTTGTGTTCAATTTGTGCCAGCTACAATCTGTGCTGATGCTATTGCTATATTATGATTTATGAAATTATCCACCACCGCCTCGTGAATTAAATTTTATTTCTATACCGAGATGTATGTGAATAAACTAGATAAATAAGGAATGGTAATATTTGTATTTCTGACATGTATAAGAGAAAAAAGAGTATATATATAATATAAGTATTTTTTGACCCAAAAAAAATATAAATATTAAAAAAAAAAAAAAAAAAAAAAAAAAAAAAAAAAAAAAAAGCACGCATTGAGATGGAGAGAGGAGGGACTAAAATAGTAGGAGCCATGCTTGTGCCACGTAGGCCACATGTCTTGTGTCTTTGATGATTGATCCCCAAATCAGAGCAAACAAATTATAGACATCAAAGGACGCCTACCCTACGCCCTGCGCCTACTGCCCTTTAATTAAATGTTGAATTTAGCATAGTGGTTTCTTCTGACTTTTTTGCCATGTTACTGGTTCCTCATGATGTCCTATACACCCTAACACAGACAATTACTTTCATAGCGCATTTAGTAAATTTAGCATTTCATTTTCCTTGATCATGCATTATAATTTTTAAGATCATCCACCAATATATCCCAAAATGGTTCAATTTCTTTGTTGCCTGTATGTATCAGTTGTCCATCGCACACACACAGAGGCAAAAATACTGACCCCCTTTCATTGCCTTTCCAGATGCAGATCACGAGGGCGCGCTTGCTGATACTATAATTATGTACACCTTATCTTTGGGTCAGCTTCCATTATTATGACCCTTATTCACTTGAGTAATAATGTATTCAATCACACGCTAAGCTCCATCTAACCCCAAATTATAACCCTTACAATAGTTAAACAATCATAATCATATGAGTACGTACATGGTATATATGTTTGAGCAAATTTAGATGGGTAATGTTGCAAAAATACACAAGTCAGTTTTCCAAAAGTGTGTATAATACTAAGTGCTTTTTTTTATGTGCAAAAGTAACTACGTGGTTGCAAAAATGAGGCAAAAGTCACCGTTAAATGTAGATAACAAAGTTAACTTTAATGTAATGGATGTCATCTATATTTAACGGGGGATCTATGACTTTTGCCTCATTTTTGTAATCAAGTAATCACTTTTGTAAACAAAAAACAAAAAACTTGATATTAGACGCACAAAAAACAAGGCGAGGGGAGGGGGATTCAAAACAAGATATAAGGCATCTCATACCACCAGACGCACTGTCCTTAAATTAGACGCACTTTTAAAAAGCCTACTTGTGTATTTTTTACACCTTAACCCTATTTAGATCAAGTCATTATTCCACTATTTAAAGCCATAAACAGTATGATTTCTGCCATTGGGCTTCATGCATTGTAATAGCCCACTTTCAAATTTGCTTGTTTTCGTTTTATGTATTTGATTACTGGGAAGTTGTAATTAAATATCTATCTCTACATATACGGACGATAGTATAAAAAGTATAGGAAAAGTTGTATTATTCTTAAGTTATAAATAGGAGTACGGTTTATGCATTCCGACCTTTTCTTTGTTGAAATACTCATTAAAACACAGGTCTAGAACATCACTATGAGTTTTATTTTATATATATATATACACATACATACATACATTCAAATAAATGGCATTCACGTGGTTCAAGATGCATGAATCCAGCCCTTTCTTCTTAAAACAACTCTCAAAATGGGAACGAATGAATGAAATATTCCAACAACTTGACCAGCTTGCTGCCGTTAACAAGACATAAACCTAGTACTCTACTGTATATCCCTCCTCAGGGTATACACACATACAAGTATGGGCTATATAAACGAGTTGAATGAAAATATGTAGCTAGAAAGGTGTGTGTAGTTGCCTCCGAGTGGTGTAATTCCCCATCTTCTGCTGCTATGCATCTTTCTCTTCCTGCTGGCAATTCAATAATTAAATAATTAAAAGTAAGGTTCTTTGAATTTGTCAAAACTCACTCCACTCTCTCTTTTTCTTTTAATTAACCGCAATTTGTACTTTATAAATGATTATCTATTTATCATCGATCTCTTTTGTCAGTTAAACAAAGATCAAACGATGAATATTCCTAAACTTCATTGATTATATATTGAGCAAAAGCTCTACGTTTGTCCGCTAACATATTGTCCCCTTAAAGAATCCAGAAGTATTGCTGTTTCGTATCATTATTTTTAATCACGTACAACCCTAACGTTGTCTTGTTCTCGTTTTTTCTCCAAGGTACGTGATGGAATGATTACAGACTAATCACTTAAACAGTAGTCAAATTAATGATCTATATTTAAAAAAAGTTAAAGATGAGGATCAATATAGGAATACATTTATTTTTAAAAAATTAAATGGAATTTTATATGTACTAGATCATCATTAGTTTTTATTTATATTTTATAGCTAGTATTAATTCTTTATTGAGAATAATTTAAATCTTAATAATAAAAGACTTGTGCTAACTAGTTCTATGGGAAGGCGTGCGCATCACATTCAAAAGACAAACATGTACGTGTTGGTATATATGCTTCCAGCAGCCACCATTTGATAATTAATTAATAAAACAAGAATGCTTAAAAAACGTAGTTAACATACGTACGGCTTATTGTAACCATGCTGATAGATTTGGTAATCAAATTGTTTTATTGAAAAAACCAGGTCACAATAATTAATTAATTAATATAATTAAGCTTAAGAGAGGTTTTGAGTTAGATCACATGAATGTCTCTCCAATACCCAATCCAGGAGAGGCTGCTTTTGTCCCACCACCACCACACACATCATTTTTTCATGCTTTGGATTGAATCTTCATAGCGCAGTTGATTATATATATTAGATTCAATTAATTATAATATAATATATATTTATTTTAAAATATTTCTTTCAATCATGATGTATGTGAATGTTGACTGGAACAACTAGCAGGCTTCACTTTTCTGGGGGCAAAAAAATTATTAGAAAATTAATAAATAGTCTTAATTTAGTGATCAGTGGATTTGGAGACAAGTAGTAACAAATGAAGCTAGCTATATCTAGCTAGCAACTTGCTATATGATTCCCAATGGGTTTTCAATGATACTTGCCATTTAACAATATTATGTTCAACTTGGTGCTTTTGTCTTTTAATTCAATCTTTAAAATATAATAAAAAATTAGATGGTTGCTGTTTTATAATTACACGTATTCTTCACTGATTTTATGACATTAAGTAATTTTTTATAATTATAACCACGTGCATACTATTATGTATAAGCTTCAAGCGCTTCTGATAACTCAAAAAAATAAAATAAAATAAAATAATAGAATTTGATACTAATTGCTCTCTTTTGGCGTATAATTATGAGTTTTCCTTGTGGTCTTTAGCGTAAGATATTTTACAAAATTTGATGAAAATTTTATAGTTCTTCTGTAAGTAACAAATATGGCATTTGTTTTCACCACTCTCATCATGTGTATCTAATAACCTCTCAACTCAATTAATGAAAATCTTAAAAATAATAAAATTTTCCAGTACTTAGACATTGTTAATTATTTTTAAGATTTATATAAAATAGTTAATAAATTATTATTCTATTTAATAAAAATCGGAGGTAGTAGTGACACTTATGGAACTATGTATTGATACATTAATACATTGCTTAACCTGTGTAGTAGGATCTGAATCCTCTATACATCACATCTTTAATTTCAGAACACATTTACATGCTAAACTTACCCAAATTTTTTTTTTTTTTTTTGTTATAGACAATAATACAGCACGAAAACACATTTCCAATGCTTATTTTAAAGTTTTTCTTAATGCTTTGTAGGTGCCAGTAAAGCCGCTAAGTTTTCAATTATTTTTCCTTGTATATATTTTAATATATATCTAAGTGTAAATACTCATCTGGTTCCTGACAAAAAACACGGACCCCATTTTGGTCTCTTACAAAAAAATTGACCCTTATTTATCCTTTTTAAGTACTAAAAAGGACTTTTTGGAAATTTGTGAGGGATCAAAATGTCAACCAATTGACCTTTATTGATCATTTTTATGGACTAAAAAAATGACCCTTTTTTTTTCTAATCTCTCATGCAAATTTTAGTAAGGGACCAAAATAGGGATCACATTTTTTGTCAGGGACCAAAAAGGGTATTTACTCTATTTCTAATCTCTCATGCAAATTTTATGTTGTATATGTGTTTTAATTGCGATGCTCCTCTTAATAAAATTCCAACTCCTCTTTGTCGGGAAATTAAGAAGAAGCAAAATTTCTGAAAAAATATACGTCAATTTGCTGATAATTTGCCCTGCAAGGAAATCAGCCAAATGAATTAAAGTTACCAAAAAGCCCAATATATAGATATATTAATAACAAACTACATCTAATGACTCAATGGAGGAGATAGGTCAATGTAGTAGGAGTATACATTTTCCCTACAAAAACACTTTTTACAATAAATTTCAGCAACATATTAATTTTTTTAATGTGTATTTATTGCTATAGGAAACGACCTCGAACAAAATGTCAAGGTTATCAAACCTAGACCGGTCATTGAACTGGCCAAAGGTACTAAGTTAAGGGTCGGTGGGTCAAACGGAAGCTAACTTGGCCCGATGCCAAACTGGTGAAGAAGTGAATATTTGAAGGTTGTTAATATGAAATTATAAAGAAAATAATATATATATATATATATATATTTGAAAAAAAAACTGAAAGAGGTTGATGACCGGAGTGGTTTATCGATCGGTTCGTCGGTTTCTGAGTTGAACCGGCCTATCTGGTCTAGATTTAGTAAGAGCGAGAGGTGATGATAATGAGAAAGGCCAAGGTGAGCTATTAAAAATGGTTGGGTTGGTTGTGAGACCATTTTAGAATTATATAAAAAATAATAAAAATTAAGTACTATGATATATTGTAGTTGATGAATGACGAAGTCGTAATAATTCCACAATTGCTCTAGAAAATGACCTCAAACAAAAATCATGGTTTGTAAAATCGGACCGGACCGGCCGATTCGTCGGACCGTAAACCAACCAACCGGGCACAAAACCGGTCCGTTTAGGCTAAAACCGATGACCCGGTGAACCCCATCGACTCTAAAACCGAGGTAACCCTGACGGTCACCGGGTCGAACCATTTTTTCTTTAAAAAAAATTTATTTCTCCCTCAATTTTTTTTAAGAATGCAATCTAATTCATATCAGATTTGAAACAACGTATGTGTGATTTCGAGACTCTTCCCACCGTCAAACTCAACTTCCTCAAACTTCTCGGTGCTCTTTGCTCCTCGACCGCCATTTTGTGGTTTCTCTGTTTTTGGTTGGCTCGCTTAGTGGATGTCAAATGTAGGTCAGTAAAGAAAATTGTTAAGAATATCTCGAATACGTCACAAGTATTGGAGTATATGATTATTTTGTCACCGATCCAAAGTATTGAAATGATATATAGTATGTCAAACTTAGGTTGGTGTGACGAGAAATTAATTATTTTCCAATTTTTATACCTCACCGGTCTAGGCCCGGTTGACTCCGGGCTGACTTCGGTCTGACCCACTAACCCTTAACCCAGTACCCCGACCGGTTCAGTGACCGATCCGAGTTTCAGAACCTTGACCAAAATGCTCCTCTCTTACTTCATTATGATATTCCCTTTTTTTAAGAGCGAGTGTTTTCAGGCTTTTTTTTGGGTGTCATAATTAATAGAGTAAATACCCTTTCTGGTCCCTGACAAAAAACGCGATCCCCATTTTGGACCCTTACAAAAAAAATGTCTTTTTTAGTCCATAAAAAAGACGAATAATGGTCTATTGGTTGACATTTTGATCCCTCACAAATTTCCAAAATGTCCTTTTTAGTCCATAAAAAGGACCAATAAGGGTAGATTTTTTTGTAATGGATGAAAATGAGGTCCGTATTTTTTTGTCAGGGACCAGAAAGGGTATTTACTCTAATTAATAATCGCAATTAATGGTGAGACAATATATAAGCAAACCAAAAAAAGACTGTTTGGGATCCCTCTAGAAACGTAATCGATTATATATATGAATCACTAATTAATGTATACAATAGTAAGTGAAGGTGGGCATTCTTTTAAGAGGCATTCATTCTTGAAGCATCTTCACTTTTACCAATTTTTTACTAAATTAAAATAGTACAATGGATGTAGCTGGGTTAGGTCCTTCTATATTTGGTATTTAGAAAACAACCTCAAACCAAATGTTGTGCTTCGTCATTATGACACCTTTATATACATTCAGAGATTAATTAAAATGGTTTCTGTTATGGCCTCAAATATTGGGCCCAAACATGATGTAGCCCAACAGGGACACACCATGGCAAAAGCCCTCCTTAAGTAGGCAAACACTAATCACCTATAAACAAGGCATTAATCTCAGTAGAGCAGGTAGTGGAGTAGGGATATGCGTCAGATAGTAGAGCAGCCATTTACAGAACATGGAAATGCATGTTGCTTGAAGAACAAACGCACAACCATAAGAAGGAAACCCTAGGTAATCTCTATAAGTAGGGGATTACCTTCAAGTGCACACATTCGATTCATATCCTTTAACTATTCAGTTACACTATGCACACACCCCACCCCTTTGGCGAATCGCCATTATTGTGTTGCATAGTGATCATCTGATATTCTTTGGTGTCTTCCTCATAGGCACCACTGAACACTCATTCTCTCTTTGGTATCATCTCCCACATACCTCAAAGAGTTTTACAGATCCCATATAAACCATACACTAACCCTCTGTGGTTAGACATTAGAATACGAGATGGGATATCAAAATCTGAGGTATTAGAATCCGTGATAGTGTGTTGGTATTAGAGTCCAAGATAATGTGTCGGTATCAGGGATGGGTATCAGGTTCCGGGGTAGTGTTTGGTATCAGAGTTTGGGATAGTGGGTATCAGAGATGGGGTATCAGAGTTTGGGATAGTGGTGGGTATTAGAGATGGGGTATCAGAGTCTAGGATAGTGGGTCGGTATCAAAGATTGGGTGTCAAAGTTTGGGATAGTTGTGGGTATTAGAGTTCAGCGTAGTGTGTGGTATCACAGTTTGAGGTACTGTGTGGTATCAAAGTCTGAGGTAGTGGGCCCGTATCACGGATGGTGTTGGTATCAGAGTTCAAGATAGTGGGTCGGTAATAGAGATGGGGATCAGAGAGCGGGATAGTACGTTGGTATCAGAGTTTGGGTAGTGTATGATATCACAGTTCGCGGTAGTTTGTGGTACCAGAGTCCGAGGTAGTGT
This sequence comes from Acacia acuminata, assembly GCA_019022655.1. Taxonomy (NCBI): domain Eukaryota; kingdom Viridiplantae; phylum Streptophyta; class Magnoliopsida; order Fabales; family Fabaceae; genus Acacia; species Acacia acuminata. Next base: position 1,043,159 of record JAFJYI010000151.1, on the reverse strand, counting down.
GTGGTATCAGAGTCCAAGCTAGTGGGCCGGTATCAGGGATAGTGTTGGTATCAGAGTCTGAGATAGTGGGTCGGTATCAGAGTCAGGGAATAGTGGGTCGGTATCAAAGATGGGATATCAGAGTGCATGATACAGTTCAGAGTACTCATTAAAACACAGGTCTAGAACATCACTATGAGTTTTATTTATATATATATACACACACACATACATACATTCAAATAAATGAGCAGTCGCGTGGTTCATGATGCATGAATCCAGCCCTTTCTTCCTAGAACAACTCTCAAAATGGGTATGAATGAATGAAATATTCCAACAACTTGACCAGCTTGCGGTCGTTCTTCGTCTAGAACAAGACATAAACCTAGCACTCTACTATATATCCCTTCTCATGGTACACACATGTATGGGCCCACATAGATCCAGCATATGTATGTATATAAACGAGTTGAATGAAAATATGTAGCTAGAAAGGTGTGTGTAGTTGCCTCCGAGTGGTGTAATTCTCCATCTTCCGCTTCTATGCATCTTTCTCTTCTTGCTAGCAATTCAATATTAAATAAAAGTAAGGTTCCTTGAATTTGTACAAAACTCACCCCACTCTCTCTTTTTCTTTTCATTAACCGCAATTCGTAGGCAAATCTCTTAATATTGCTTATTACGACTCACGATGTTAATGGTAAATATTATATTTAAAAAAGGGAAAAGAAGAAGAGGAACATAATGCAAAAGATATGTATGATGCATTTAAATGAGCTGTTGTGTTCAATTTGCTGTTAATAGGGGATTAGGGGTGTTACCAATGCCAGCTACAATTTGTGCTGATACCAATGCTATATTATGTTGCCTGTATGTATCAGTTGGCTATCACACACACAGAGGCAAAGATACTGAAACCCCCCAGATGCAGATCACGAGGGCGCGCTTGCTGAGAGTCCGAGGTAGTGTGTGGTTTAGTAGATCGGTATTAGAGTCTGGGATAGTGGGTTGGTATCGAGGTATGGGTTCGAGATAGGGGGTCATTATCAGGGATGGTGTTGGTATCAGAGTCTGAGATAGTGGGTCGGCTGTAATACCTAGAAAATCCCTCTTGGTATTTAATACAATATTTTGGTGAAAAATACTTATTTAAATATGAGAGTATGTTATCTCTAAATTCTTGTACGTTATTTATTGATTTTATTAGCATAAAAGACAATTAAATGATGTAGAAACACTTAAATCAATTAGGAGAAATTACAAACAATTAAATGACAAGTAATAGTGCAATAATTAAAACAAATACCCTAATTTTTTGAAATTTGTTAATAATTAAAGTAAAAATTGTAATTAAGGATTTATTACCTTAATTAAGGAACAAAAGCTAATAAAGGACCAAGGTTAGTGTAAAAGAGGTTACTAGATATCAAGATTTATATTGTAACCAACTAATTAAACCTAACAACATCTAATACTCTAGAATTAAGATCAAGATTAATTTAATTACCTCTAATTTAAACATAGGTGGCGAAAATATGCTCATGAAAATATAAGATGATGGCTTTAATTTTTAAATTGTAAGAGCATATTAATTGGTGTACAGATTATCATTTATGTAGTAGGACTTTGTCAAATATTAACGAAGGCTTGGATCAAGTTTAATAAAGCTTATCTAAAGGCTTTAGAATGGATTTCATAAAGCATAATCCATGTGAAAATTTAACAACCAATGGGAGGTTTTTCTTCTTCATAGTATGAGATAATTAAAACACAATTAAAGAGTGAAATTGGGAGTGAAATTTTGGTGCCTCTCTAATTGAAAAGGAGAATTGATTAATTTAATATAAACAATTCCACACATGCATAATTGAATCACATGCAAGCAATTAATTGAGAGACAATATGGGAGAGGATAATGGTACTTAAGCTAAGGCATTTAAGGCTAATTGAAGATAAAGATGAGAGAGAAAAAAGGGGGTCGTCTTGTGTATGTGTGTAAGTATATGAATAAATCATGAATTGGATAGGTGTGTGTAGGAATAAAAAGGACTAAGTTAATCATAAAATTGTGGGTTAACCCAAGTACATTCAAGACACAAGTAAATGAGAACCTATAGAAAATAAATTGTATCTTGAAGAATGTTAATCATAAATTATATATAAGGATTTATTATGAAAAAGCATATTTTACTCTTGGGTTAGGGTATCTTTAAAATATTTTTCCCAACTTTTATGGTTAATCTTAAAATGATTAAATGGGTTATTAGAGACTTCTAGTAAAGCCATGATTGTTGAGATCAAAGTATTGATAATGGATACTTGATGGTGACTCCTAAATAAATCTATGTTTAGTTTAAAAAACTTACTTCCATTTTGCATCTAGTTACAAGGCTCCCAATAAAACTAATAGTGGAAACACAACCAATGAAGAAAGAAGAAGGGAGGTTCGAATATTTGGTGTAAAAAGGGGTAGGATAGTAGTTTATTATAAATATACACACATGTTGTTTTGTTATTGCCTTACATCAGATTATGGTTTTGAAAATGTGATTTTGTACTACTATAATGATGTGGATATCTGTCGTACATATACTGTTTACATAAGCATGAGGTTAACCGTTACCTGAGATCCAATGGGCATTGGATCTCAGCTCTTAACATAGCTTTAGGATCCGGAGTAAACAGGATCAAAGACAAGGGTAAGCAGCAGGCATGAGGACCGGTAGGAGAAATTTCTTTGATATGTACTTAACGTTATTAGTTGTTCAAAATTTTTGTATCGCGTAAAAGCAAACATATACATTACAATGAATGTTTATCATTTACTCTTCAATTTAAATACTTCCAAAGCTCAACTCTGATCAAAACGCTGTGAAAACGTTTACGAAAATGGGGTGTTACATCGGTATCGGGGATGATGTTGGTATCAGAGTCTGAGATAGTGGGTCGGTATCAGAAGACGAGAACCTCGTTGCCATCGTAGATGAATATTATATGATACCCTTCGCTTCTGTTATATTCGTTATGCCTTTTTCTCATCAATTTATTTGTTGTGCCTTTAATCGTAATGAATTTGACACTCTGAACATAAATTTAGCTTAAATGTATGAATTAAATAGTACGTATATATTTATTGAATTATAGTAGGGACATAGAGAGTTAACAAAATTATAGAAATCATTGGAAAAACTTGTTGCCTACTGACCGTAACTTCTCCTTCGTGTAAGCAATTTAGTTGCTTTTGAACAAAAGCAAATTGTGAAAACAAGTGCCAAACAAAAATAATAATTATGTATATATATCTTAGTATAATCTTGTAGCACGGTGCTTTTCATATGAAAAGGTTATTTTTAAGATGGCAATACGACATCCCAAATATATAATGTATATACTTTTTTCCCCTTGCTTTTTTTTAAAAATATTTTATGTGTATATTCTGTTGACATTTGATTTTTTTTTTTTTTTTTTTTTAAATGATTTCATAATTAAAAATTACTTGTTAGAAAGTTTAAAAATGAATCATTAACATTGTATTTGAAAAATGTATTAGACCATTGAATCATCAGTTGAATGGCGCTAATCATTGCAATAAGTTCATATTTTTGCAATTATTTGGTATCCCATAAACAACAAAAACAGTTTTGAAGTTTGGAACTCTTTCATGGGTACTTTTGTGCCACATGTAATTGTTAATTGAATAAACAAAAAAAAACATTTTTCATGTAATTGTTGTTACTATTATGTCACATGTGGTTAAACAATTTCTTCCCGAGTTTTTTTTATAACACTTTAGCATATATAAATTAAAAATATACCCGTCAATAGAATTGTACGTCAAGCACCACATGTGACATAATAGTAACTGTGACATAAGAGTAACTGTCAATTTTGGGCTTACAAACTAACACATCAGCTTATACATGAACTTAAGTGAGAAAATTAATTATACATTTCCTCCCAATATAGAGAAATATGGATTGAATAGCATAACAAGCAAAGTTTTTATTTTTATTTTTTCTTACTTTGCAATTTGAGAGGATCAGATTTGACTATTGTTAAGCCCAATCAAAAGTAACTCCTCCAAAGGAGTTTTCTACATTTACAATCACTCAAACTCGATGCGTGATGATTAAGTCATCAAAGCCCCTATAATGAATTGGACAAAAGATCTGAAAATTGGGCTTGAGGCTGGCACTGCAGAGAAGAGAACAATGGACAGCTATGCAATCTGCCTACCATCTATGCACATCATATTTTTCATTAAGCTGTGAATCCACAATTTCTTCCCATCCAACCTTACTCTCATTCCATGGCTGCCTAATTAATCATCACCACGAAGAGATAGTATGGCAATGCTGCTATAGTACTTAATGGTTATAGATAGATATGTAAAAGATAAAAATCTTGCAACTTTAAATGCTGTTGAGACTTTAAAGGCATAGCCCTAACCTGTTGTCTACATCGAATGCGTATGTAATTAGAACGGTTCACACATACATATCAATATATAGGACAAAATATGCAACAAATCATACTATTTACAAACCATTAATAATATGACTCAGCTTTCAACACAAGAAAATGTGCTTTTTTTAACATATACTGCCTTATTGACAGCTTAAAGATTTAGGTGTCAATGACATAAAAATAATAAAAACTCCATCTATGTTTTTTCCCCACAAAATATTATATATGCGAACTATAAACATCACTTTTCTTGGTAAAAGTTTTTGTAGACATGTATTCAGGATCAAGATTGCCAAAAGTTCCTTGGATATGAGATGAATGACGTTTTATCATCTCTGGTCTAGAAAGCCCAAAGGCAGTTGCCTGCTAAGAAAATAATACATGCAGAAGTTTTATATTAAAAGAAAAGAAGATTTGCCTCTCAAACTGGTCCAGCAGTATGTTGGAAGAAAGTGGAGCAAAAATCGCACCTGCCATTATCCAAGGAAGACGAGAACCCCGTTGCCATAAGAGATGAATATTATATGGTACCCTCCCCTTCCGTTATATTCGTTGTGCCTTTTTCTCATCAATTTATTCGTTTTGCCTTTAATCGTGATGAATTTGTCACTCTCAACATAAATTTACTGAGTAAAAATGAGTAACTCATAAGTTTTTGCTGTGTTTGAATCTTAATGCATCAAGCATCTAACAATGCATGATGAAACCCAATATGTGTCAAAATAAGAAGAACAAGCATAAGAAAGCGAAAATGGTGACGACAACAAAAATCAAAACCATGTTGAGGGCTTGATCGCTTCTCTCTCTTGCCTCCCTCTTGTCTCTCTTGACGGACAAGAATTCCTCAAACCTCGCATTTGCTTCTTTATTGCTCATCATTTTCCTCTTCCCATTCTCGATGGTGCTCTGCAGAATCGCCATGCTCTATCTCTTGCTCATACTCCTTCCTTTGGAATCCTCCACCGTCAAGGTTATCTCCCACACTGGCATCTCTGTTCTGACCTCCTCGCTGCACGTGCAGATCACCTTTATGTTGCATTGGACCCACTTCGATGGCCCTTCATTGCACGCGATCACGACCACGTAAACAAGCTCCAAGTCTCCAGTCAACCAGTGATGCTGTGCTGACACCAGCTTGTGGCTCGATAGATTCGCCGCTCGATTTTGGGAGGGCTCGATCAGGATCAAGCTGAGGCTCAAGTTTTTCTTCAGGTGTTTTATCCAATCCTCGTCCTTTCGTGCGCATTTAAGTGGCATCGGGGCCGATTCTTTCGGGTCAAGCAAGTTGATCCACAGTGGGTAACACTCGGACCAATCTGATTGAGTTTGGGTCCGGTGGACCTTGGAGAAGATGGGTGTGTATTATCCACAGTGAGCAAATGAATCTTTCCTTGCACTTTTAAAATGGGTTGCAACGTTGTCAGGTGGTATTTTTGCTCCACTTTTTTTTTTTTTTTTTTTTTTTTTTTTTTTTTTTTTTTTTTGATACATGTGAGGGGAAAGAGAATGGGAAAGGGGGAGGGGGCGGGGATCGAACCCGCATACATGGGGAAGGCCAGCTCTAGGAGCTGGCATGGAAACCATTGCGCTACAAGCGCAACCCCTACTGCTCCACTTTTTTAACCATGTACACTTTTGCATTTTAAAAAAGCATTTGGACTTGGGCGCGGATAAAATACATGTACTTTTTTGCACATTTATCCTTAATTGCATGTCTTTCTCCTCATTTTTCCCATGCATTCTCTCTCATCACTTTTTCCATCCATTCTCTCTCTCACCAACCTTCTTTATAAATAAGGGTGTTTATGGAAAATGAGTTATATTTTTTACATATTTATTATCTTTAATCAATTTTAATTAACTTTTTGATCGACGTAATTCAGTTATCAATATCTTATATATATATATATATATAAAAGATTTGAGGAAGTAGTAAATATATATTAATTAGTTTAAATGTATAAATTAAATAGTACGTATTTATTTATTTAATTACAGTAGGTACATAGAGAGTTTAAAAAATTATAGAAATCATCGGAAAAAGTTGTTGGGCCCACTGACCGTAACTTCTGCATTGTGTAAGCAATTTAGTTGCTTTTGAACACAAGCCAAATTGTCAAAACGAGTGCCAAACATAAATAATAATTATGTATATATATTTTAGTATAATCTTGCAGCAGGTGCTTTTCATATGAAAAAATTACTTTTAAGATGGGCTATACGACATCCCAAACATATAATGTATATACTTTTTTTACCTTGCTTTTTTAAAAAATATTTAATGTGTATATTCCGTTGACAGTTGATTTTTTTTAAATGATTTCATAATTTTACTTGTTAGAAAGTTTAAAAATGAATCATTAAAATTGTATTTGAAAATGTATTTAAACCATTGAATCATCAGCTGAAAGGCGCTAATCATTGCAATAAGTTCATATTTTGCAAGTATTTGGTATCCCATAAACAATAAAAACAGTTTTGAAGTTTGGAACTCTTTAAGGGTAATTTTGAGCCACATGTAATTGTTAAATGGTTAAACAAGCCTTATAAGTAAGCCATAACAAACATCAACAATTGTCTCCACGAGTTTTTTTTTTTTTTTTTTTTATTTTTTATATAACACTTTAGCATATATAAATTTAAAATATACCCCTCTCAAAAGAATTGTACGTCAAGCACCACATGTGAAATAATAGTAACTCTGAATTTTGGGCTTACCCTAATAGATGGATTGATGTTCATCAGAAACGATAGGAACCTGGTTAATTAATCATTATAGATAGATGTATCGATAATGAAGTAAACTTCTATACAAACTAACAACTCTGTACAGCTACACATCAGCTTATACATGAACTTAAGTGAGGAAATTAATTATCCATTTCCTCCCAATATAGAGAAATATCGATTGAATAGTATAACAAGCAAAGGTTTTTTTTGTTTTTCTTTTGTTTTGTTTTTTTTTAACTTTGCAATTTGAGAGGGTCAGATTTGAGTATTGTTAAGCCCAATCAAGAGTAACTCCTCCAAAGGAGTTTTCTACATGTACAACGACACAAACTTGATGTGTCATGATTAAGTGATCAAAGCCCCTATAATGAATTGGACAAAAGATTTGAAAATTGGCTTTGAGGCTGGCATGGCAGTGAAGAGAACAACCGACAGCTATGCAATCTGCGTGCCATCTATGCACATCATATTTTTCATTAAGCTGTGAATCCACAATTTCTTCCCATCCAACCTTATTCTCAGCTTCCATGGCTGCCTAATTAATCATCACCACGAAGAGATATTATGGCAATGCTGCTATAGTACTTAATAGTTATAGATAGATATGTAAAAGATAAAAATCATAATATTTAATGGTTATAGATAGATATGTAAAAGATAAAAATCTTGCAACTTTAAATGCTGTTGAAACTTTAAAGGCATAGCCTTAACCTGTTGTCTACATTGAATGCATATGTAATTAGAACGGTTCACACATACATAGGACAAAATCTGCAACAAATCATACTATTTACAAACCATTAATAATATGACTCAACTTTCAACACAAGAAAATGTGCTTTTTTTAACATACACTGCCTTATTGATAGCTTAAAGATTTATGTGTCAATGACATTAAAATAATAAAAACTTCATCTATGTTTTTCCCTACAAAATATTATATATGCATAGGCACCCTGACATGAGCTCACATCCAACATAGCATTAGCACCTACTAGTTTCACATATTCCATCAGGCCCTGCTATGGAATCCTGTCAGTAATCAATTCAAAGGGTAGCACGCCAGATCTATAAACATCACTTTTCTTGGTAAAAGTTTTTGTAGACATGTATTCAGGATCAAGATAGCCAAAAGTTCCATGGACATGAGATGAAAGACGTTTTATCATCTCAGGTCTAGAAAGCGCAAAGTCACTTACCTGCTAAGCAAATAATACAAGCAGAAGTTTTATATTAAAAGAAAAGAAGATTTGCAGCATAATGTTCTCAGAAACAAGGATCATACCTTGCCTCTCAAACTGGTCCAACAGTATGTTGGAAGATTTGATGTCACGGTGAACAACAGGGGAGAAGCAATATGGAGTTCAATGAATAAGAAACCAAAATTAAACATATTACAAGGCTCTATATAAATGACTTGTACAAACTCCAACCTTAAAGAAATAAGTGAATTTTGTACCCCATAATGTAGATATTCCAGTCCCCTTGCAACATCTAGTGATTAGCTCTATCAGAAATCTTGCATCCTAGTTTAACGGCTCCTGATTTTCGCCTAAATCTTCAACACATTAAATAGTTATAAAGGTGTCGAATAAATCTTTCTTTAAGTTATTGATTCATGAGGAACAAGGAGTAATGAAAATAATTTTTTAAGCTCTCATAGGAAAACTGAATTTCATTTTTCGAAATGGAAAAGCTTATATGAATAGGAAATAAATGGTCAAGTGAAGCAGGTAGCTGATTGAATATCAGGCAAACATATATAACCACCTAGTTTTTTCCTCTCTTTTTCTATAACATATAACAATCCGGTCTGATTACGTCTTGTAGTAGTTTTAAATTTATGAGTGACAAACCTAAAGAGATTTGAAAAACGGCAAGAGGAAACCACAAGGTGTAACACCAAACCATACTTCCAGAATGCACAAGTATACTTTGGTTAAGTTAGTTTATTTACAAGAAACCTCAAACCAATTTATTTTGTTTAAAGAAAGAGTTATACAAATTCAAACAAGTAGATTATATTTTTTGGTTAATAAAATATTTTTAAAGTGTACTATTATTAGAATAAAGATAGGAAGAATAATTATTAATTACTAATTACGGTGTAAATGGAAGGTAGATTAATATGTCCGGACAAGTTGTAAGTGGTTTGGAGGTAAAAATGGGATATCAAATGATTTCCCAACTGGAACAACTTAGATATTTAGAATCAATTATATAAAAAGATGGTAAAATTGATGGAGACGTTATTTATAAGATTCTAGTTAAGTGGTTTAAGTTAAGAAAGATTATTGGAGTAATTTTTGATAATAAAAAAAAATCTAATAAGCTGAAAAACAAGTTTTATCACACTATTATAAGACTAGCAATATTGTTTGGCAACAAATATTTGGTTTTAATGGAATGAGAGTATAAAGTAGAGGTGGTCGAGATGAGGATATTAAGATAAATATGTAGTTATCCAAAAAAAAAAAAGAAGATAATATTCATAACAAATTTATATGAGAAAGAGTTGGAGTAGCTTCAATTGAGTAGTAAGATGATAGAAAATTATTTGAACCCATACATAAAAGGCCATTGGATGCACTAACAGTATGGAGTCCTTTGAAAAAGAATAGAGGAAAACCAATAAAGAATGCTCAAAAAGTTATTAAATATGACATCTTACTTAACAATTTATCAAAAGGTTAATTTAGTTATTGATATAACGTAATAGTGTCGTATATAATCCATATAGCCAACCTCATCTACTAGATAAGGTTTGATGTCGCGATGGTTGTCCAATACTTATAATTTCATCGCATATACATCATATATTGACAATTCAAACACAAAACAACATAGAACAAATGCACGTAAATATATATTAAATTTAATTCCATTAGCCAATTTAAAACAAATATATTGATGCAGGCTATGCTACATCAAACAGAATACAAATCAAACAAGTACCGGATGATATAAGAAAGCTGCCAATAAAAAATTGGGGGCCATGACCCTACAATTATGTATTTTTTTAAATATAATATGTATTTCAGCCATAACTATTGATTAGACCTGAAATGGCTTTTCAAGCAAATCAATTATTTTCTGGTCCACTTGGAAAGCCTTTTGAAGAACCTCAGGGGAGATGGGTGGATCAGAGCCAAACACAGATTTTGCAATAGGGATCACTCCAGCATTTTGGCTACTAAGACCAGCAAATGCAACTGCGTTTCCATAACCCACATTTTGTTGGAAGTGAATAAGACCGATCGGGAACACAAACACATCTCCCTTGTTAAGCACTTTGGTAAATAATCGATTCTGATTCTGATTAGAAGCCACAAACCCGACTAGAAGAGTTCCTTCGACCACTACAAGGATCTCGGTGCCACGTGGATGAGTGTGAGGAGGGTTCTGACCCTTTGGTGCGTAGTCAATGCGAACAAGAGAGATTCCAAGAGTGTTCAAACCAGGCAACGTGGTTACATCTGCTGACGTGACGACGAAGCCGGTTGGGTTTGCTGACGTGTTTCCAACTTTGTCAAATCCAGGTAAGTAGAAGTCCTCAGCTTTCACTGCCATTGGATCCTTGCAAAATTTCCCGTTCACAAAAACTGCAAAATATAAGAAATCAAATGTTATGTTTTGGAAAACAATATATAACCGAAGTCAAACTTGTAAAGGCTTCGAGCAAAAAAAAAAAAAAAAAAAAAAAAACTTGTAAAGGCAACAGTGCCATATGCGGTGAATCGGAAAATGTACTATCAACGTAATACAAACATGTTTGGCATAGCTTTTTTATAATCTTGCTTTAGGTCCTAATCGTGGGATCAGCCAGAAGCAACTTTTAGTTGCTTTTGGTCCCATGGTGGAGAGTGAGGGAAAAAGGATATTGCTGCAATGGGTACAGAGAGGGAATATATATGGGACCTTGCATTAATAAAAAATATATAAAATTACTCTAAAAGACTCAATAGCCATATGATTAGTAGCATAATTTGCTTCATACAGAAGGTCTGAAGTTATTAATGCCCTATTCTTTAATTCTTTTTAACATGTCCCAACTTCTCAAATGTTTTTTTTTCCTTGTTGATCATTAATTAGATTCTACATAAGATGAGTAATATTTTTATTTTGATATCTTATGAACAAAAAATGGTGCTCATACGTTTTTTTATGATTTTTTTTTTTGAAAAGAAAAATTGTAAAGTGGGCTTATTTATTTATTTATTCGAAAATTCACTTTTTCCCTACAAGATATCAAAATGATACTCAATATTTGATGTAGAATATAGTTATAAATCGAAAAAAGAAAAAAATAATTGAGAAGTTTGGACATTTCAAGTGGCAATAAAGAGTAACAGAGTAACTTGAGTCATTGAGTTGACTCGTGTGTTTACCTCCTTTAGTAACTGAGTCGTTGAGTGCAACGCAGAAATCTTGAAGAGGACTTGGGTCATATGCGAGCACATGAACTGAAGCAAATGCCAAGAGACTAACAACCAAGTATACAGCTTTCATCTTGTACTGTGTGTGTTGATATATATATCTCTCTTTTACTTCTCTGTGTGTTTGTGAGTTTTTGAACAAACTTATAAGGGTATTTATAAGGAGAAGTCATTGATTTGGTCTTTAATTTGCTTGCAGGAATTAAGAAGCAAAAAAAGACTCAGTAGTATTTTTCTTCACCTGCAACTTCTCTCCATTCATTATATTGGAGATATGATCAAAGTTGTGACCCTTTCTGTATTTACGTGTTTGGACTTTGCGGTTTTAAGACCAATATTATATGTTTGATAAGGAAGTGAAGAACTGGTCTTCGGTGCAATTTTGTATTAGTGGTTGGTTGCGGTACAATTTCCCTATCAGTATATTTTATATCATGACGAAGAAAATGGCTATTACAATAAGAAGCCATGCTTTCTCGTAATTATATCTTTTCATCATTTAATTATGGTTTAATTCAGTAGCTTGAAGTATTTTTTTTCCAGATGCATTCAATATCCTTAGATATTTTGTGGGGTATATAGCTTTCTGAAATACTGTTTTTTAGGTGTGTCCAGCACCTTAAAATAGCCTTTGATGCATCCATATAGTACCAAGGCAGAAGAAACATTTTAAAGTGCTAGAAATACCTAAAAAATATTTTAAGGTGTTGAATACACCACAAAATGTGTTAGGGTGTTGGATGCATTGAGAAAATATATGTAAAACTTTTTTTTTTTTTTTATCGTCTTGTGTTCTGCTACTATATTGGTTAATTAGAAGTTCATATTTTAAACCAAAATAAATAAATTAAAATTTAGTCAATTTAATTACAATAATACACAGGTGTGGTGTGTAAAGAAATCATACAAAAGTTTAAGTAGACGAAGAATAAAAATAAATCATCAAAAATTAAAATAATACCCACGTGTGTGTGTAAAATAATTGGAAGATTATGTAACATAAAACAATTATAAAATAATACAAGGATAATTAATAAAATACTATAGTAATAACATAAATAATACATATAAAAATAATTTAAATATATGACAAAGATCGAAATGGTTTTATTTTTATACATGTTTTTATTGTTGGTATATTTATATATACACTAATAAACTATTCTTAGTCATATAATTTTCTAAAAATGTTTCCGAAAAAGTCAATGGTTGGCCAAGTCAAAAATATTATGTTAATTAGGGGATTTCTTAACCAAGTCCTTCTTTTCTAAAAGAAGACTTTTCTCATTCATCTTCCGTTCAAGCAAACACCAGACTTTTTCTATTTTTGTTTTTAAAATGGAGCAAACGAGTGATTGAGGTCCTGATAGTTGGTAGAGAAATAGTAAACATTCGAAGTTTAAAAACCAGTCCCAAATCATACTTTTTTAGTTGTGTACACTAAGAGATAAGATTTTTTGAAATTGACCCACAAATCTGGAAAATAATTTTTGATTGTCACTTTGCAGTTTGGGAAGAGAATATTTTTGGAAAAGCTGTGTTAAAGAACCAAGAGGGAATTTTTCCTAGAAAGCTGTGTTAAATAGAACTTTGAACCATATGTTTTTAGTTTCAATGAGGGAGATGAAATTTCGAAGAGTTAGGAAAATTCAATATTTGACCAGGATTGAGTTTTGGTGCTTATCACCAAATGATACGCACTTATTTGAACCATCCAACGTGTTTAGATTAGCGGCGATAGTGGGTTTTTTTAATATCATTTTTGCAAACTTAAGATAGGATAAAAATCAAAGTAAGTGTTTGGATTAGCAGTGACAAAAGTATCTTTTCTCAAACCAAGTTTAGATTTTTTATTTTTTTATTTTTTTTATGACTATTTGGAAAACCAAGTTTAGATGGAAAATGATTAAAAAGAACATAAATCTTACTAAATATGATTAAAAAGAACATAAATCTTATTAAATACTCCATCGTTCCTTTTTATAAGATATAATTGTTTAAATTGGTATATTCCTTTTTATAAAATCCTTTTCTTTCCTTTTTTTTTTCCTAAACACATGTATCCTTCTATTGGAAGGATATATATTTGAGATACTGTCAAGCATTAAATGTGAACACCGCTAAATCATAAGATACCATTTGGAGATGTCTAAATATTTAATTCATTTTTCCTATTTTTACTCTCAATTAATTGTGTGTCTTAATCCTCACTTTTCCCACGCATTTTCTCTCATCATTTTTTCCACTCATTCTCTCTCCCAGCCACCTTCTTTATAAAGAAGGATGTTTTTGGAAAACGAGTTGTATTTTTTATATATTTATTATGTTAACCAATTTTAATAAAAAAAATTTTATCAGCGTAATGCTGTTAGTACTATCTTATAAAAACAGTTGAGGGAGTAGTAAATATATATCAAATAGTTTATTTGTATATATTAAATAGGACATACATATTTATTTATTTACAGTAGGGACATAGAGAGTTAGAAAAACACAAAAATCATTGGAAAAACTTGTTGGGCCCACCGTAACTTCTGCTTCGCGTAAGCAACAAAAGTGGCTAAATATAAGCCTGATTATGAAAACTGAAAGCGCAGTGCCAAACATAAATACTACTGTAGTCATGTTGCACGGTGCTTTTCGTATGAAAAAATTACTTTTAGGATGGCGAATATGTAGATACTTTTTTTTTCTTGTTTTTCAAAAAAAATATTTAATGTGTATATAATTTAAAATAATATATTCTGCTGACAGTTGATTTTTTTTTTTTTAAAAAAAAAGATTTTATAATTGAAAATTACTAGTCAAAAAGTTTACAAATGAATCATTAGAATTGTATTTGAACAATGTATTTAAACCATTGAATCATACATTGCAATAAGTACTGAAATCGGTTCATATTTTGCAAGTATTTGGTATCCCATAAACTGTAAATGAAGGAAATCACTAAGAGGGGGAGTGAATTAGGGATTTCCAAAATTCTTTTGATACACCCAATTAGCAAATGAAGAACAGGGTAAAACAGATTCTTGACCTACGTCTAGTTCTCAGACACTCTAGGATTTTCACTATCACTATAATCAAATACACGCTCTGTACTCGAAAGTTATCCTCTCACTGGGATACACTTCCCCTTACAAGTTGTAAACCGATAACCCAATCTCAAAGTCCCACAACTTTGAGATTTTACAATAAATGATAATCAAGAAGGAACTCTCTTAAAAGAGCAAATGAATAATCACTGAAGTTCAATGTATCATAAGATACTTTACAGAAGAGTAGAAAACAGTAAATGCAAGTAACACATTGATCGTTTTTCGTTTTCTGAATTCTGGTGGTTGTTGAGAATTGAATGCTTCAGCTTTTATATGATGGAAGCATTAAATAACTGTTAGAAATATTAATGTGACTGTTGGAGACATTAATGAAGCCGTTAGGTTGCAACTAGGTTCATTCTCACTCGTGCTTTGATCTAATCCAGATGTCCATACATTCTTGTTGACTTTCCTTGAAATAAATCCGTCGGATGAAGTGGCTTCTTGATGAGGAAAGAAAGCATTTAAACCTTTGGAATGTCCAGAGAATGATTTGCCAAAATCATGCTTAGTGATTGAGCCAGCATTTAATGTTCTGACGTCACTTTTTGCTTTATGCTTAAACTTCAGTTTAATACATGTTTGATCATCTTAAATTCACTAACAAATTGATTAAACATAGTTAGGAATAGTAATAACAGATAGGGTGAAGAATATAGATCATATATAAAGATCTCGCGAATTCGAGCAAGATGATTTCAAAAACAGAGACAACATGAACTCGAGTTTGCTCAAGCAAACTAGAGTTCCTGACTTGAGGTTACTCTTCTAGGCTCGAGTCTTATGATCATCTTCTTTGAGAATAGATTTGAAGTTTAAAGAAGATGTCTTTGTAAGACTGAAATTGGAGTTTAGAATATTTCACTCAAGTGTATGACTCGAGTTTAAAGAGGTAAACTCGAGTTTAGATCTTCTTTTGAAATGATCATTGCGATAGCATTTGAGAACATTTTGAAATCGCGGAAACTCGAGTCATTAAGTGACTAACTCGAGTTTAGGACTTTTTGAATTGAGAATAAATTTAAGTCCATAAGCTCAAACTGGAGTTTAGAAGAAATAGGCTCGAGTCACATTTATGTCAAAAATCCTTGAAAGCTCTCGATCTGGCAAAAAGTCGAGTTTACTCATATTGGCTCGAGTTTACTTTAAATGAAAACCTTTGAGAATTCTCGGCCAAGGATAAACTTGAGTTTAACAGCAACTGGCTCGATTTTTCTTAAAATTTAAAAGGCTTTGAAAAACTCTTGGACAGGCTTAAACTCAAGTTTCCATTTAGTAACTTGAGTCAAGCTAAGTTCAAATAACTTGACTGACTCTCTGTCAAGTGCAAACTTGAGTTTTACAACTATAAAATCGAGTTTGTCTTTGATAGTAAGTTCTGTCAAAGACAAACTTCATTAAGTTTACAATTATCGCTTATCATCAAAACATATAGAGAACTAACATAAACAACAACAAAAATTTAACTTTAGAACTCTTTAAAGGTACTTTTGAGCAACATGTGATAGTTAAATGGTTAAACAACCCTAAAGTAATCCATAACAAACATCATCAATTGTCTTCCTGGGTTCTTTTTTAGGGAAAATATCAATGAGGTCCTAAGGAAGAGAAAAAAATATCAAAAAAGTTCCAACCTCAAATCCTCTATCTAAAAAGTCCCTAGGGACTTTTTTGATATTAATTATGGAATTCCAATATCAAAAAAAGTCTCGTTGTCAAAATGGCTTTATTAGTTGATAAATTTTTTTCCCTAAATGTAACATAATAGTTACATAATAGTAATTATGTTAAGCCCCAAATGTAACATGATAGTAATTATGTGACTTTTGGGCTTACACTGATAGATGGAGTAAAGTTCATCATAAATTATAGGAACTTGGTTAATTATTGCATATGGACAAATATATTGATAGTGAAGTAAACATCTATACAAACTAAAAATTCTGTAAAGCTACACATCAGCTTATACATGAACTTAATTAAGTGAGAAAATTAATTATCCATTTCCTCCCAATATAGAGAAATATGGATTGCGCTCCCAAAAAGCTATTTATGGATCTTGAATAGCAAAACATGATAAGTTTTTATTTTTTTAACTTTGCAATCAGTAAGGGACAGATTTAAGTATTGTTAAGCTCAATCATCAAGAGTAACTCCCCCAGAGGAGTTTTGTACTCAAACTCAATATGTCATGATTAAGCGATCAAAGCCCCTATGATGAATTGGACAAAAGATTTGAAAATTGGGCTTGAGGTTGGTATGGCAGAGAAGAGAACAAGCGACAACTACACAATCTGAGTACCACATTTGAACCATTTATCGATGAAAGGTTAACCCAATTCAATGTAAATTTCAGTTACTGCATAAGGAGACTTTATAGTATCATTTTCACAATGCCTCTTCTTATAGAGCTGAGATAATGATCAGACAATGTCCCTCATGGAAGGTTGATCTCTGAATGCTTCATTGACATATTTCAAAACAAGAGCAGCCATATCATTAAGCCTGTGCACATCATATTTTCCATTAAGCTGTGCATGCACAATTTCTTCCATTCAACCTTACTCTCAGCTTCTATGGCTGCCTAATTAAACATCACTAGGAAGAGATATTATGGAAATGCTGCTATAGTATTTAATGGTTATAAATCGATATGTAAAATATAAAAATCATAATATTTAAAGGTTATAGACAGATATGTAAAAGATAAAAATGTGGCAACTTTAAATGTAAATGCAGTGCAAACTTTAAAGGCATAGGCCTAACCTATTGTCTACATTGAATGCATATATAATTAGAACAGTTCACACATACATATCAACATATCAATATATAGGATGAAATCTGCAACAAATCGTACTATTTACAAACAATTAATAATATGACTCAACTTTCAGCACAAGAAAATGTGTTTTTATAACATAGTACTACCTTATTGATAGCTTAAGGATTTATGCGTCACTGACATAAAAATAATAAAAACTGCATCTATGTTTTTCTCCCACAAAATATTATATATGCATGTCACGCCCTGAAACCTAGCAGAGTGATTGATATGGAATATGAGGGAAACTCACCCTCCCTAAGCCGTAGGACTTAAGAGAACTATCATACCTTGTACCTTAATTTGGAATATGGAGGTATTATCTCTAACTCATATCTACATAATCCATGAACGTCAAAGCATATAAAACGTATTGTAGGAATAATGCTAGAGTTTCCTTTGTAAGTTAGACTTCCTGAAATCCTACAATAATTCAAAATGACAAAATGACATTCGGAGCTCTGCTCCATCATTATATATGCATATACATATGTTCCCAACAAAATAAAGACAGGGATCCTGCCTATAGACTATGTGGAGCATCTAACTTTTAATAGTAGTACAAAAGTGCAAATTTATAATTACATCACGTAGCAACACTACAAAATGAGCCAGCAAACTTTAAATTTTGAGAAGGCTCTTCATTGCTTGGCCATAGGTACAGCGTCAGCAATACTATCTGAACCAAACAAATTTTCCAGTGAATAACGTCCCATTTATAGAATTTAATAAAATACAGAAAAATAATTTAAACATTTTTATCCTTCATATATCAACAATAAAAATCCAACAATAAATTACAATTTCTACACCACATGATGATAATTAAAAAAAAAAAAAAGAACTATAAGTAAGTAAGATCATGAATCAAATAGTTCGAAATATGTAATAACTCGTTTTGTTAAACTAAAGCTCGTCTAAACATAGGACTTTTATAGAACGGATAACAAGCGTGGACACAAAGTCCACGAGGGTAACTAACCAAGCGTAGCTTGAAGCCACGAAAACAAGCGTGGACACACAGTCCACGAGGGTAAGTAACCAAGCGCGGCTCGAAGCCATGAAAACAAGCGTAGATAAAAACCCACGAATAACAAGCGTGAGAACAAATCTCACGAATATCAACCATGAGCATTACACCCAAGAATGTCAAGCGAGCTTGAGGTTAACTATGGTGCACCAAGGACTAACAGTACTACTGTTTGTCGTAACACCTGCCTTAAATACCCTTTTTACTAGCGTATATCTTTGGGATCCATACAACGTAGCGGATTAAAAAACTTACAAATCTCGTCCCGAGGATCACTTAGGTGCGTCTAAACCAAGGCTAGGGAATCCAAATATTACCTTTGGAGAATTCGTCCGTGTCTCGTTCTTCCTTGAACAATGGGCTACCTCCTCGATCGGCAAAAGACGACTCGTAGAATCGGCTTCCTCCACCGGTATCCACATGAACAATTCCCGAACACGGCTACGGCAGGGTGCTAGCGCCTTTTGTGCGTCTCTCTCAATTTTTCACTCTAGGGTTTTTCTCGCGGCTTTCTGAATATGCTCGAATAAAACTCCCGTAGGTTTTTCTAAACCCATCGGCGTATTATATTCAAAATTAATCCTATTAATTTTGAATTTTGAATTTCAAATATTGATTAAATAAATATTAATTAAATCTATCTCGTTAGATCTAATGTAACGTATTTATTTAATCCGATTAAAACCAGATCTGGAATTCAAATTCGATTTGAATTAAAAAATATATTAATTAAATGTATCCGATAGATTTAATCTAATGTATTTATTTAATTCAAATTAAAAGCCTTCTAATTTAATTTATCTCTATAAATTAAATCCGAGAAAATGATATCTCTGTCTATTTAATTAAATATGAGATACTATATCTCAATTTAATATTAAACAGATATACAATATCTTTATTCGAAATTAAATGAGATACAATATCTCTATTTGTTTCGATATTTAATTTATCAAATAAATTAAATACAAAAAAATATTATATATATAATAATATTATAATCTCCATTAATAATATTAATATATATATATATATATATATATATTAATTTCAAATTTAATATATATATATATATATATTCACCCATTAAATTAAGTATTCATTAAATCTCAAATTAATCTAAGATTCAATGAACCCGCACTTTGCTCGTGTTGGGTTATTCTTGTGTGTGACCCTGTAGGCCCATATGAGATTGGCAGTGGGCCAATACTGTACCAGCCCACAAGTTGCAAGCGGCCTCTAGCAAGACATTGCGACTACCCAATTCACATGGGGATTGATGACACGATACAACCTATCGTACAACCATGTCACGTCCCTTTTGTCACGTGATAATTTGGTCAAGGATGAGACATGGATAATGTCAACTTCCTTTTCTTGACCATTACTTTCTCGATTCTCGAGTAGTCTAATTAGTGAAATGAAAACTCCTTTCCATCACAGTATGATCATACATTTCTTAGACTCACTCATCGAGGGGCCCAGTATTATCTCTCTACAAATGTGAAAGACAAATTCCATCTTGACCATTCACATTCCTCCGCATGAAAATGACCGATCCCAATCCCAGCCTTTATCATCACCCTGGTCAAAGGTGACTTTTGACTAGGTCAAAGACCAAACACTCATCATGTAGGAATCCATGATGATCTCAGTCATAGGGCGTCACGACGTGGTTATACATGAGATAAGCTTATGACTAGATCCATGCAAACTTTCTCATAGTGGGTCGGTCCCAAACCCTTGTACTCTTACAAATGCCCATGACTTTGACTCGTATCTCCATACCTCATCAAAGTCATACTGGTCTTATTTCATCTTCGCTCCCACGTAGATGACCAATCAGGGACATTTAGGATAATCTATAAAAGATATATCCAGGGATATAGTTATCAATATAAACATGTAAATTAAATCATAACTAAAAGAGAATACTTTAAATAACTTAAATATCTAAAGTACAATGAATTGCCCTTAGGGCATAATTTCCAACAGACTCCCACTTGCACTAGGTGCAATCATTAATTACTTTAATTCTCATTGCCCTAACATGACGCTCATGTGTCGCTTGTGCAAGTTGCTTAGTAAGAGGATCTGCTACATTGTCTTCTCTTGGTACTTTGCATATGCTCATATCACCTCTTTCATTGATTTTTTTGATGAGATGAAATCGCCTGAGTATGTGCTTGGTCCTTTGATGTGACCTATGCTCCTTTGTCTGCGCAATAACGTCGTTATTGTCACAGAACAAGGTGATTGGATCTGAGATGGTAGGAACCACCCCCAGTTCAGTGATGAACTTTCTGATCCAAACGGCTTCCTTAGCTACATCCGATGCTACTATTTACTCAGCTTCCGTTGTAGAATCAGCTACAGTGCTCTGCTTAGAGCTCTTCCAGCTCACCGCACCACCATTCAACAGAATACATATCCCGATCACGATCTTGAATCATCTTGGTTAGTTTGGAAACTCACATCTGTGTAACCAGTCACACAGAGCTCATCCTCCAAGCCACCATATACCAAGAATAAGTCCTTAGTCCTTCTTAAGTACTTAAGGATATTCTTGACAGCAGTCCAGTGACCCTCACCGGGATCTTGTTGATATTTGCTGGTCATACTCAAGGCAAATGACACATCCGGTCGAGTACATAGCATGGCATACATGATAGATCTAATGGCGGAGGCATATGGTATCTTACTCATGCGGTCTCTTTGATCTTGTGTACTAGGACACAAATCCTTACTGAGATGGATGCCATAAGACATGGGTACGTTACCCCTTTTAGATTCCTGCATACTGAACATCTTATCTATGTATGTGCTCTGACTTAGGCCTATCAGCCTCTTGGATCTATCTTTATGGATCCTGATCCCTAGGATATAAGAGGCTTCGCCTAAATCTTTCATTGAGAAAGACTTTCCTAACTAAGACTTGACACTCTGCAAGGTAGGAATGTCATTCCCAATGAGTAGGATGTCATCAACGTAAAGCACTAGAAATACAACTGTGCTCCCACTAACCTTCTTGTAAACACAAGGTTCATCCATGTTTTGAATGAATCCAAACTCTTTGACTACTTCATCAAAATGATGATTCCAGCTCGAGATGCTCGCTTCAATCCATAAATGGATCTTTGAAGCTTACATACTTTCCCGAGTCCTCGGACGCACAAAACCCTCGAGGTTGTGTCATGTACACATCCTCAAGCGCGCTTTCCGTTAAGGAAGGCTGTTTTGACGTCCATCTCGCCATATCTCATAGTCATAATATGATGCAATGGTAAGAAGGATTTTGATTGATTTGGCCCTTGCAACTGGGGAAAAGGTTTCATTATAGTCAACACCATGAGTTTGTGTGAATCCTTTTGCAACCAAAGTGCCTTGAAGATATTTACTTTGCCATCCATGTCGTTTTCTCTTTGAAAACCCACTTGCACCCAATGGTTTTTAAACCTTCAAGTAGATCGACTAAGGTCCATACCTTATTGTCGTACATGGATTGCATTTCAGACTTTATGGCATCAAGCCATTTTTCGGAGTCTGGCCCCACCACGACCTCTTGATAGGTAGTTGGCTCATTCTGTTCAATGAGCAAAACATCACGACTTCCAGTAATTAGAAATCCATATCTCTGAGGCTGTAGCCGTGATCTATCGGACCTTCGTGGGCCTTGTGTTACTTGAGTAGGCTCAACAACTTGTTATGAGTCTTCTCCGGTTTCCATCTGTGGTTCTACATTGTCCTGTGACTCTCGAACTTCTTCGAGGTTCACCTTACTCCCATTGGTTCTTTTAGAGATAAACTCTTTTTCCAAAAAGGTACCATTCCGAATAACAAACACTTTGTGATCGGTGGGATTGTAGACATAGTATCCTTTAGTTTCCTTAGGATACCCCACAAAAAGGCATTTTGAGGATCTGGATGATAATTTATCATAGGCTTGTTGTTTAACATAAACCTCACATCCCCAAATCTTGAGAAAAGACAGACTGGGTTTCTTCACAGTCCATATCTCATATGGTGTCTTTTCAACTGCCTTTGACGGAACACTATTTAGTGTGAATGCAGCTGTTTCTAGGGCATGGCCCCAAAAAGAAGGTGGAAGTTCTGTTTGACTCATCATAGATCGAACCATATCTAATAGAGTTCGATTCCTCCATTCAAAAACACCATTCCATTGAGGTGTTCCTGGAGGAGTAAGTTGTGAGATGATCCCACAACTCCTAAGATGATCAATGAACTCTTGGCTCAAATATTCACCACCCCGATCGATCGAAGTGCCTTAATTGTTTTGCCAAGTTGGTTTTGCACTTCATTTTGGAATATTTTGAACATTTCAAAAGATTCGACTTATGTTTCATTAGATAGATATACCCATATCTACTGAAATCGTCTATGAATGTAATGAAGTACAAATGACCTCCTCTGGCAGATGTATCCATTGGCCCACACACATCAGTATGTATGAGGCCTAATAAATTGGTGGCCCTCTCACTGTGTCCAGTAAAAGGAGCCTTTGTCATCTTTCCCAATAAACAAGACTCACATGTATCAAATGATTCAAAATCAAATGAATTCAGAAATCCATCTTGATGGAGTTTCGAAATGCGTTTCTCATTTATATGGCCTAGATGACAATGCCATAGGTAAGTCGGATTCAAATCATTTAACTTGAACCTTTTAGTAGTTATGTCATAGATTCTTCCATTATTAGGATGTTCTAAATTGAGTACATAATGACCAACATGCAAATCTCCATGAGCATAAAAAACATGATTATGATAAATCGAACATTTACGGTTCCGAGTGATGGAAGTATAACCTTCCTTATCAAAATAAGAAAGCGAAATAATGTTACTACTCAAAGCAGGAACATAAAAGCAATTGTTCAACAATAACAAAAGCCCACTGGTCAGAACTAATTCATAAGTGCCTACGGCTAAAGCAGCAACTCTTGCTCGGTTTCCAACTCGTAGGTTGTCCATGTTTGAACTGAAGTGTATACATCTTATTAAATTATATTGAGTTGGTTGCTCAAAATTAGGTGCTGTACTATTGCAAACTTTTTGGAATTTTTGCTATTTAATTTTTTTTCTTAAAATTGTGACTTTCAACGGCGACTTTTGTCGCAGGTGATATTATTTTTTTAAAAAAAAAAAATTGTGAATAAAAGTTGCCATTGAAATATCACAGAATGTCACCGCTGAAAACCCTTCAGCGATGACATTTATATTTTCAACGGCCACTTTTGTCACCGCCAAAAGTTGTTTTTTGTAGTGATGTGTAAGATAGATCAGATTAAGGGAGAGTGCATGTGTTTGTGTGTGAGCCAGATGAGAGAAATGTGAGGAATGAGTGTGTTTGTGTATGTGTGGGGTGAGTGTACGGATGTGTGTGTGTATTTGTGCGCACGTGGAGCACATGCATGAGAGGGAAGGACACATGGCTAGCAAGCAAGTGGTCTCTCACATTAAAGAAAATACTCCTTTTGACTCCCTACAAGTTTCTTGTTTGCAAACTACACCTTTTCTAATTAAATTGCAAACATTAGTTAGGTAAAATTATTCCTTAATTCCATGTAAGGATTTCTCTTCCTTAATTAATTTCTTTAGGCCATAAATATTATCTCCAAAATATTTAGGCCAAAAATTATTTCCAAACTATTTGTCCTTAATTTATGCGAAAATATACCTTAATTTTCAAATATTAATTTTATAATTTATCCAAGCTAAATTTTCCATAAATAATTCCCACATAATATTTCTATATCCTTGAAATATTATTTCATAATTTTCCCAAATTTTCAAGGTCCGAAGTAATTTTAATGATTATCTCAAGTGTTTTCTCATAATAAGCTTAAGACTTTTGAACTCTACCCATCTAGAAGTCTTCTTATTTTAGTTTGATTTCTAACCTTCTGGTCCAAAATTTGAGATGTTACACTAAACTCTTGCATCCCAGTTGTAACATCCCAAAATTCCATACTTCAAAATGTGTTGGTTGACACTTGGTTTTATAAAAATCAGCGAGTTTGAGGTGCTACCACTCAGTATTGCGGAAATGTATGTATAATTGTGTGTATGAGTAGAAGTATTAAGTTATGGAAATTAAGGAGTAGTAGGAAGTTCCTAATGTCCCTAAACAAATATGAATTTTAAAATTTATAGGAATTGGCAATTGCCAGAGCTCAAGAGAAAAGCAAACACAAAGGGGGTTTTGGTAAAGCTATAGTTTCTAAGGAGCCACAGAATGAATTCGTCCCTAATGTTTTTTAAATGATATTTTTATTATTAAACTTTTATGTTTATTTCCATAATTAAAAGTATGATTTTGTGAAAGAATATTTGTTGATAGCATATGAGTAAAGATGATGATTTTATTCATTATTCTATATTTTCTAACAATTGTTTTAAAGCATAATTTATGATTATGCAATTAAATGGAAAGGAGACTTTTGAGATAGTTTTCATAAAATTTATATTGAAATGATCTTGCATTTTGGAGAGTTTATAAACTTGGATTTATTATTTGAAATGGAATGTTTTCACGTGAATTTTTAGTGTTTTAAATTAAAAGGATTATATTGGCAGATTGAATTTGAAGGTAAATTTTGAAATATTGTTTATGAAACTTCATGCTGGGGGATTTAATTATGAAGTATGAGACAGAGCTGTTATTATCTTGAAGAAAGAATTTGTATTGTTTTGATGAATTGACCCCAAGCATGTTTGAAAATGTTGTTTTTTTTTTTTAGAGGACACATCTGAAACGCTAGTTACTAACAGCGCATCTTGTTAGTCCTTGGTGCACCATGGTTAACCTCGAGCTCGCTTGTTTTTCATGGGATTTGTTCTCATGCTTGTTTCATGGACTGTGTGTCCATGCTTGTTTCATGGCCTTGAGTCATGCTTGGTTAGTTTACCCTCATGGACTGTGTGTCCATGCTTGTTTCATGGCCTTGAGTCATGCTTGGTTAGTTTACCCTCGTGGACCGTGTGGCCACGCTTGTCATTCGTCCGTTCACGTAAGAAGTTCTACGAAAGATGAGGTTTTGCGAATTATGTTTTAAATTGATTATATTATATCAAAGGTTTTATTTCATACAAGAAATTATTTGACTAACGACATTTTTATAGAGTTCTATTTTATTCATGATCGTATGGTTTAGAAATTGAGATTTACTAATATATTGCTACTTGTCAAAATATAAAAATGTTTAAATTATTTACTCTTGTATTTTATTAAATTATAATAATGGGACGCTATTCACCGGAAAATTTGTTTTGGTTCAGACGATACTGCTGACCATGTATCTCCTACTGAGCGGTGAAGGTCCTCTTTAAGGATGTAGAGATTGCTGATCCATCTGGAAGTGCTATTAGTTGATGTAATCATAGCCTTATACTTTTCGTATTATTATTTAGAGATAGATGCTCCATGTAATTTATAGGTAGGATCCATGTATTTAGGAATATATGTTTATAAGATTAAGGCTTAAGGAATGTGAGTCCACTCATATTCCGTGCCGGTCACCCCTTTAGGTTCAGGGCGTGACACAAGCCTTAGGTAGACTTGGGGCAATGAACCTAACTCAGTTAATCAACCAATTTGGCCAGGCCGGTGTCTAGTGGAAGTCTCCCCGAATTCACGGTGACTCATCGACTGAACCACATAGACGAACCCTTTCTAGACACCAAACGGTTTGAAATAACTTTATTAGATTCATGCGTAACTAGTCTCTTATCTCGACCGATGTCTCTTCACAGCTCTCCTCCTATCAAGGCCTTTTGACGGCTCCATCTCTGTTGTCATCTTAGACCTGGTTCCTTCCCTGATCCTTAGTCAAAGCTGAGATTCAATTGAATTGAATCTCAGGTAACAGTTAACCTCTATAGCAGATATAACAATATATGACAGATATTCATGGCGTTTCAACAACAATACATAAGCACACAGTAGATGTATCTCAACCGTACATAAGCACACAGCAGATGTTTCCCAACAGTATATAAGCACACAGCAGATGTTTCCCAACAGTACATAAGCACACAACGGATGTATCTCAAAAGCACACAGCAGATGTAAATTTATCTATCACATATACGTATATAAGATATAGATGATGAAAGTTACTAGTACGCGAACGTACCTTTCACTGGGTAAAACGCCCGACCTTTGAATCTGGCCTAGGACTTCCCGGATATCCTAACATATCACCGTATCACTTAGAATAATATCCTAAGAGATATTTCAATCTCTATTTACCTCTCTACCCTTGGCAGATTTGCTATTTACAATTTTGCCCTTACATTTATTTAAAAACGTAGTGCAGTATTTTCTGGGCAGATTTTGCATCAACTTTGAAAAATCATAATTAATTCTAGAAAAATCGAAATGAGGATCTGTAAAATTTCCCAGAATTCTTAGGATGTCTATTTTCAAGAAAAATACTTGTATATACCCAGAATTTATTAAAAATTCCCAGTTTTCATTTTTCACAACGTTGCCCAGAATTTCGTCCAGAAAATTGGCCTAACTTCAACCGGTTGTATCTGTTTATACAAGAATCAAAATGCTACATATTATATATATTCGGAAAGCCCTACATATCTAATTTATTTCTGGAAATTTTCGTGATTTATGGGCTTCAATTTCAACATAACATATTATCATTTCTTTTGCTGTTCGCCCAGAAATTTTACCAAAAATTTTGGCAGAACTTCGCTACTTTGATCTTCAACTTCCAAGAATTTTGCTCCACAATATTTTCCACCATATTTTCAAAAAAGACATTTTTAATCATAGAAACATGAAATCAAAACTTCTTGGAAGATTTAAAGATCAAACTAACCTTTATACTAAAAACTACTAAGAACTACTAAGAACTATAAAACTAAAGACTAGAAACTAAAAACAAGCTTACCTCTTGAAGACTCTTGCTACTCCCTCCTCCTTCTTGCTTCACTCCACTCTTGCTTAGAATGGTTTTTTTGGTGTGAAGAGAATGAAGAGGAAGCCCTCTATTTATAGTGAAATGTCATGATATTCTTGCAATTATTTTGAACTTCCTCTTCCTCAATTTCCACCATAGGATCTAAACTTAGTTAAGAAGTTTTAATCTTAACCATTGGACCCATACTTAATGAAGAAGTTTCTTCCAACTGAGTCTTCGGTTTTACTTTAACGAAATTCATTTTTGGTTGCCGATCAATCACTAACACTTTTAAATTCTCGAGTATGCTTTTTGATTTTTTTTTTGCTCGAGTATGCTTTTTGATTAGTAGTTAGATATCCAGATTTATGGTCTAATGAGATTCCCCTAGTTGTACTAAGCTTATTCTTCAATGTTTGCAAAAATAGCCTTTACTAGGCTTACTTTCGAGGTTAAATTATGTGGGTTCAAGATAAGTCCTTATATTTTCTCCGGGGTTCCTACTTCTTCACAACTATTTAAATTTGTATAAATTCTCACTTTATTTGTTGTTTTGAGTTTTTACTTGTGTACATCGATATTTCTTGAATTTCAAACCATTATCCAATTTACTCTAGGATTTCAAACTTTATCAAATTTGCTTTAATTTTTTCTCTCTCTCTCTCTCATTGGTCAAAACCTTTTCTCATGGATTAAGCTTTATGTAGTTAATTTAGACCATTAGATTTTAGTTTTATTAAATCTAATCTCGACCTTCCATTTATGCTAATCTCTCATTGGTCCAATCAATTTCATGAGGATTAAGAATATTTTCTTGATTTATCATTGGTCAATTCAATTTCACAAGGATTTGGCTTTATGAGGCTTAATTAAAGCCTTTGGATTTAGTTTTATCAAATTTAATCTTAGCCCTCCATATCTAATTTTAATTAGCATCCCTAATAAAGTAGTTAAGTGTAATTGTCAAAATATGATTGGTTTTAAGATTAATTATGATCATTAGAAACTACTTATATGCTAATCTTAGTCCTTTATTAGTCATTGGTTCTTAATTAAGATCATATATCCCTAATTATGCCTTCAACACATGTTATCAAATTAATTATGAAAGTTTATGAAATTTATTCAATTAATGTAGATTTAATTATCTACTAATTGTTGGCAATTTTCTTTAATTGGATTAATTTTTTCTCACAACTTTTGGGTTTACTCTGGTCATTTATGCACCATGCATTATTTTAATAATCATAGGGCAACTTATGGTCCCTAAAATAAAATTGGATTTTTGCCTCTTTAAATTCCAAGGAAAATAAACAAATAAATTATTAAAATTAGAGACAACATACTTTCCTATTTTAAATAGGTATTATTTTGCCAAACTATAATATTCAAGAGAAATATGAATTTTGGGGTATTATACCATTATTTTAATTAGTGCCAATTTAATTGCCTCCTAATTGTAGTTAATTCCTTTTAATTAATTCAAGTGGTTTCATAACACTTCCTTGATTATTTTGATTACCTTAACTCTTAGAGAAAATTCCCTAACTTAACATAAATATGTTACTCAATTTTGAGACCACATATTCACCTATTTTTAATAGGCACTATTTATCAAACTATAATATTTATGATAAATATGAATTTTAGGGTATTACACCAGTTTAACGGTTCCTGATTTTTGCCTAAATCTTCAACACATAAAATAGTTATGAAGACGTCAATTAAATATTTCATTAAGTTATTGATTCATGAGGAACAAGGAGTTATCAAAATATTCTTTTAAGCTCTCAAAGCAAAACTGAATTTCATTTTTTCCAAATGGAAAAGCTAATATGAATAGACAATAGATGGTCAAGTGAAGCAGGTAGGTGATTGAATATCAGGTCAACATATATAACCACCCAGTTTTTTCCTTTCTTTTTATAACATATAACAATCCGGTCCGATTACGTCTTGTAGTAGTTTTAAATTTATGAGCGACAAACATATAGATATTTGAAAAACGGCAAGAAGAAACCACATGTTGTAACACCAAACCAAGCTTCCAGAATGTACAAGTATACATGTTGTAAAAGAATTCTGCTAACGAGTTGATCTCATTCTAACCATATAGGTGAGAGGCGAGGTTCTGTCCTCTTTCTGCAGTATATCCCACCAAATCCACAAGGTCTTTGTGGTGTAATCTTCCAAGTAACAAGACCTGTTAACAGAATAGGAAAATGTAAGATAAGCTTCTGTTATATATATATATATATATATAAAAGAGTACTTTTTATTAAAATAAAGATACGAAGAATATTTAGTAATTACTAATTATGGTGTAAATAGATGGTATATTAATAATATGATGCCAATATGTCTGCACAAGTTGTAAGTGGCTTGGAGGTGAAAATGGGATATCAAATCATTTCACAAGTAGAACAACTTTGATATATAGAATCAATTATAGAAAAAGATGGTCAAATTGATGGAGATGTTAATTATAAGATTCTAATTAAGTGGTTCAAGTGAAGAAAGATTACTGGAGTAATTTGTGATCAAAAAATATCTCATAAGCTAAAAAAGTTCTATTACAATGTTATAAGACTAACAATGTTGTTTGGTAGCGAATGTTGGATTTTTAATAGACAAGAGCATAAAGTAGAGGTAGTTGAGATGAGGATGTTGAGATAAATGTGTGGTCATCCAAAAAAAAAAAAAGATAATAATGAATTTATATGAAAAATTGGAGTAGCTTCGTAGAATAGTAAGATGGTAGAAAATCATTTGAACTGGTTTGAACACATACGAGTAGGCGATTGGGTGTGCCAACTGATGGAGCCCTTTGAAAAAGGGCAAAGGAGAACCAAAAAAGAATGCTAAAAAAGTTATGAAACAAGACATTTTCCTTAACAATTTATATAAAGGTCAATTGAGTTATTGATAGAACATAGTAATAGTGTCGTATAATCCATATAGCCAACCCCATCTACTAAATAAAGCTTGGTGTTGCAATGGTTACTTAAAATTTAATTGCATCTACATCATATATTGACAATACAAAAGCAAAACAACAAATAACAAATGCTGTAACATCCCAATTTTTGAAAACGTTTTCACGGTATCTTGATCAGAGTTGAGCATCGGAAGTAAATAGTATTGAAAAGTAACTGATAAATATCTACTGTAATGTATGTGCTTTTAACAGCGTTACAATTTTTTTCAAATGTTGATATTGTAAAGTACATGTCAATACGACTTTCTCCAGCCGGTTCCTACATCTGCTGCTTACCCTTGTCTTCGATCCTGTTTACTCTGGATCCTGAAGCTATGGTAAGAGCTGAGGTTCAATACCCATTGAACCTCAGGTAACGGTTAACCTCATGTTCATGTAACAAGTATGTATGACAGTTTATTCATGATATCACAGCAATATTCACATATGAAAGATAATAACCGAACACAGCCACTGCATATGGACGTTATTACAATCTGCACTATTCACCAGTGCCACGATGGCCTATCGTGTCCTCAGCGCTAGGAAAACTCAACGGCGTTATCAATACCATAACCCATGTACAGCTATATATGTATACTCAATAACTTTTAAAAAGAGAATCTCAGTCTATGAATACAACCATCACATATAGGTATACAAGAAACATCGAGTTAGTGTTACGAAGACGCGTCCGTACCTTCGTCGGTGTTGTCGATGGGTATTGTGATGACGGTCGGGTGGTGATCACGCGTATCCTATAATGGTAATATCATATTTATTAATTTAAAAATAATATCCTAAGGGATATCCTGGCCACTAATGACTATTTTGCCCTTGCAACATTTATTTTCCACTTTGTTTCCTCAACATTCGTAGAACAACGCTGGTACAAATCTGGGCAGCATTTTGTCTAACTTTGAAAAATCATAATTAATTCTACAAAAATCGAAACGAGGATCCGTAAAATTTCATGGAATCCTTAGGATGTCTATTTTCAATTTAAAATAATCAATCTAGCCCAGATTACACGAATCACTCTCAGGTTTAAAGTTTTGAGCCTCTGCCCAGAATTTTTCCAGAAATTCGTAGCCTAACTTTAAGGATTTTTATCTCCTGTACAAAAATCATTTTTACATGTTCTTGACATATTTAAAAAGCCTTATATGTCTAACCATGAATTTTATCAGAATTTTGTGACCATATTTTCAATATAAAATTCTGGCGCTTTCATCATCGACTCCGAAATTCAAAACCGATGAAATTTCACCGAACTTTGTTACTTTGATGATTTTCTTCCGAAATTTTGCCATAACTTCTTCTCCATCAATTTTTCAAAATAAAGACAATTTTGACTATAAAAACATGTAAATAAAATTATCCTAGCATATTTAGGATCTAAGCTACTTCTATCTAAGAATTTAAGAACTAAAACTCAAAGAACTTAAAGCTAGAGCTAGAGAACTTACCAAGAACTTTGCTCCTCTTTTCTTCAAGGCTCTCACTCTCACTTTCTCTCTATATTTCAGATGTTGCTTTGTGAATTGGTGAGGAATTATGAAGATCCCAACCCCTATTTATAGTAAAAGTCCATGACACTATTCACAACCCCTCATCTTGCATTATGGCCATTGTGTAACACCCGACATTCGTACACTGGAAACTTATCAGAGTAAGATGCCACGAATGTCAAATTCTCTCTGTATAATGACATTCATCAGAGTATTGATGCACAGCTTAGGAAGAAAAGGAGTTCTAGCATAGTAATACTGATAACAAGGTCTGGATACATACTGAAATCCATAAGAGGTTCTTACAGATATTACAAACTTTCAAAATAGTCTAATACAAAACATAGATAACCAACAAAGCCAGTTCTTGGTTCGACAAAGATCTTCAATTTCGGGTATCTACCACCTTGCCTTGTGAGCCGTGTCTCTTGTACTTTTCACGCCCGAACTTTCGGATATCTCGGGATTCAAACGAATCCCGAGTAACGTTAATCACTCACATAAAATGCATGCGATTATATGGTAGACAACCGGTTGCAATAAATTCAATATTCAAATTCAAATTCAAGTTCAATTGAACACCATTCAAATTCAAAATTCAATTCAAATTCATTCGATTCAAATTCATTCAAATTCATATTCATTCAAAGGACCTACAGTCGTGATCATTTTGGTGATTTTAAATGGGGTTTTGTGGATAAGTTGAAATCCATATCTGCTTTTATGACTAAAGCTTTAGCCCTTAAGCGGGCACTGATGCTCGCTGTTGATCTCGGCCATGATAATGTTATTTTTGAAACCGATTGTCTCTCGCTTATTGAATGTGTTAATGCTAAAGCTCCGGATATGTTTGATTGGAGGAGTAGGAGCATTATTTTCGATATTATTTGTCTATTGGGTACCAAGGTTGGGTTCTCTTTGTCCTTTACCCCAAGGCGGGGTAATCGTGTCACCGACGATTGCGGTGATGCTTATAAAGGGGTGTGCCCGATTGGGTGGGTCTTACAACCAACACTGCTTTGTCATCACTTCTAGCTTTGGACTCCCGAAGATGAATGTTGTTCCTCATGATGCTCCTCTTCCCTCTCACCCATTGAGGGGGTGATTGTTTTTAGTTTGTTTTTATTTGTGTGTATTCTGTTTTGTTTGTAATTTATGGACTTGTGCTTTAGTTGATTTTGTTTCTTCTTGTGTGGTTTTTCCTTCTTAGATGTATTCTGTTTTATTTGAGTGTATTCTGATTCTGTTTGTAATGTTTTGGCGTATTAATAGAAGTATCCTTTGACCAAAAAAAAAAAAGGACCTACAGGTCCATTCCCTCAGCGCTGGGTATTCAAATGGGCATTTGCCCTTCTTTCACAAACGTAACAATTCTCTTATCGGATTACCACCCCCGGCCTTAACCGTGATGGCATCTAGGGTTACCCCACATTCAAGGGCATTACCTCCCGGCCTTAACCAGCGATAAGGTTAGGTGTTCAAAATTCAAGTATCACAATGGTTCATACATGCATATAAAGGCATACAGAGTATGTGAGAGAAAGTTACTACCTGAATGTCTTCACAACTTCTTATTCTCACCCGAGTTCTTCTTGCACTGATTATCGTTTGGCCAAGACAAGTATCCAAATCCTATAGTATTTCGAGATGGGTCATTACTTAATTTAATCTTAATAGCAATATTAAGATTATGCTTACTAGACTGGCCCATGATGCTTATGCTTTTTATTCTCTTCGGTTGGTTATCTTAATTATGTATTCTATTTTCTACCCACAATTACATACCTAGCCTTTCAAGTCTTATTCAAAGATTCTAAGTTAAGGCTAGCTATAATTTGCTCAAAAACGTGATCAATTTCAGACTTGACAGAAATTCAGCTTTCCATTTCTCTAGGAACTTAGAAAAATTGTATCTCGGTCTAGAAAACTCGAATCAAGTGGTTCAAATTCCCAATCGAAGTTCTGTAAGTCTATTTCATAGTAAAAATAATCCACCAATCAAAACATAACTGAGTCATTCCCAGAATTTCGAAATGTAGAGACAACTTCAATCTGCAAAACTGGATTTTCAGAATTTCATGTCCAACTTTAGAAATTCATATCTGGGTTTAGGAAGCTCTGATTGAGGTGATTCAAATTTCTACCTAAACTCCTGTTAGTCTAGTTTGTAGTAAAAATTATTGTCACCTAATTTAATGTCATAATTAATACAGTTTATACAAAGAGTGTCACTGCCTAATTCTGAAAAACCATTTTCGTTCAGTTTTCTTGTCTATCTTAGAAAATTCATAAAACCTTGTATACACCTTATTGTTAAGTGTTCTTTGGCTCACACTGAACCTTATTATGTGTACTAAGTGTACACGAAATTTCAAGGTCATCAGAGGACATTTAATATGAGCTTTCCTTGCTGTAACTTCAATGTTTCTGCTGCACAATTACTGTTACTACTGCTAAACTTAAATTTCCAGGATATAACCAGCTTATCATATAGTGTATAGGAGTTCATTTTTGACTTCCCTAAAGCTCTCTTACTATAACTTCACTCCAACATTTCTCAACAAATATTTTAGGTTCAGTTTAGCTCCCAAACAGAACCAAAATACCACATGGAATCATCCAAAACTTATGTTCAATGTGCGACATTATGAACCAATAACTCCATGATTCAGCAATCACCAAACAGAACTATATAACCTATGCGTACACCTATCTATCCCATTTTCTTAACCATTTATAATTCCTCTTGTCTTTCCATTAGAGAAACAGAAAGCATACCAAACAAAACAGAGACCTTAGGTTGAGCCGTAAGTAAACAGAACCAACAAATACATACAACACCAATAATTATTACTACAAGCTTAATCTACCTTAGCCACCATTAAAAACTAAATCGCTGATTCATACCCAAGTTTCAGGCACCCCCCCTAATCAAAAGCCACCTCAGTCGCAGAAATCAAGGATGGGAAGAAGTTTAGTAGGCTTACCTAAGACAGATTTTAGTGTTGCATGTGGGGTTGATGATCTCTTCCTTCTTGATCAGGGATCCCCTCTCTCTCAGCTCCCTTTCTCATGCTCTCATTCTCTCGGTCTCACCCTCTGCTCTTTCCGGCCGAAATGCAAACAAATGAGAATGGGGAATTTAGGGGTTTTGACCGAATGGATCATATGGATAGGGAGGTTGAATTGATTAATTGGTGCATGTGGGAAGTGATGTGGCGTCATTTTGGAAGAGGGAAAAAGTGTTGTCTTTGTCATTTGAAGCATGCAACAGGTGGATTGGTTGAAGCATAATGGTCCCTTGTGGTTTCTGTCCTTGGGCCGAAACAAAAGTAAATGTGAAATAAGGTGAAGTGTTGAGATGAATATTAATAGAGAAATAAGGAGTGGGTGCGTGTTGCTTTCTATTGGGTTAGACCAAGAGTATGTGAATAAATAAATTAACCTAATGGTTATGGATAATTAGGAGTGGATATAAGTTTTAGACTCTAATCCCTTAATCCTAAATATGAATCTTCCTTCCTTAAGTAATTTATTTTAGGCCCTTAAATATTCTTTCTAAAATATTTATGCTAAAAGTCAACCACCAACTAATTATTCTTAATTTTCGGAAAAATATGCCTTTAAATTCCAAAAATAAATTCTAAACATCACTAAGGCTAAATTTTTCCATACATAATCCCAAATCATATTTAACTCACAAGTTCCAAATTTTGGGATGTTACAATTCTCCCCCCGTTTAAGAAATTTCGCCCTCGAAATTTAACATAGATTTGGTCATGAAATCAGGATATTGCTCCTTCATCTCTTCCTCTAGTTCCCAGGTTGCTTCTGTAGGCGATGATCCCTTCCAGACCACCTTCACAACTAGGATACTTCTATTTCTGAGCCGCTTCTCTTTACGTTCATTGATTCATTCTGGCTCGACTACATAAGTATAGTCGTCTCGCATATCAATATCTTCGTACTCGATCACATGCTCATGATCTGGTTGATACTTCTTTAATTGAGATACGTGGAAGACATTGTGAAGCCTACTCAGGTTTGGGGGTAATGCTATTTGATACGCCACTTGTCCAAGTCTAGCCAAGATTTCAAACGGACCGATGTAGCGAGGACTGAGCTTCTTCCTTTTGATTGCTCTACCGATTCCAAAGGTGACGGGAGATACTTTTAAAAATACATGATCTCCAACTTCAAATTCTAGAGGTCTTCTCCTTTTATCGGCATAGCTTTTCTGTCTACTCTGTGCTGCAAGGAGCCTCTTTTTGATGACTTTGATCTTTTCTATGGTCTTGTCAACTAAGTCCGTCCCATACAATCTTCTTTCAGACAGTTCTGTCAAACACAATGGTGATTGGCACTTCCTGCCATACAATGCTTCATACGGAGCCATCTGAATGCTCGCATGATAGCTATTGTTATAAGCAAATTCTGCAAGTGGAAGATAGCAATCCCAACTTCCCTTAAAATCCAATACACACGCTCTTAACATATCTTCTAGCGTCTCGTATGGTTCTTTCGATTGTCCATCCGTCGAGGATGATAGGCCGTACTATAACTCAAATTTGTACCCGGGCTCATTGTAGAGCTTTCCGAATCGAAAGGTAAAACGAGGGTCTCTATCAGAAACAATACTCTTAGGCGTTCCATGGAGTTTGATTATTTCCTTTATATAGATTTCTGCTAACTTCTCAATAGAATACTTGGTACCGATGGGAATAAAATGTGCCGACTTCGTAAGACGGTCGACAATTACCCAGATCGCATCTAAATTCCGATTCTCGGGCAATCCCACCACAAAATCCATGGTAATGTTTTCCCACTTCCATTCAGGAATTTCTAGACTTTGAAGGGGTCCTGGTGGTCGCTTATGTTCAATTTTAACCTTTTGGCAAGTAAGACATCGAGCAACATATTTAGTCACGTCACTTTTCAGTCCCGGCCACAAAAACTCAGACTTCAAATTTTGGTACATCTTGACTGCTCCTGGATGGATAGTATACTTACTTTTGTGTGCTTCATCCAGAATTTTAAGCCTCAAATCGGGCTCTCTTTGGTACGTAAATGCGCTCCTTGAATCTAACTAGCCCACTCGGTGAGAGGTTAAAATCTTGAGTTTTACCCTCGCGAAATCTTTTCTTGAATGGACTCTCGCTTGTTCATCATGCGTCGAGCTTCTTTAATTTCTGCTCTCGAGATCACTCTCTCCTTGACTAACATTGAGGCTAGCAAGGAGTACTTTGTTTGATACATTCCTGCTCGGAAACACTTGGTTTGACAGTTCAAATCTCGAAATTCTTCTAGTAATTTACGTTCCCCGTACCATCATCAATGCCACCTGCTGCCGCTTTCTACTCGGAGCATCTGCGACGACATTAGCCTTTCCCCGGATGATATTTGATTTCAAGATTGTAATCTTTCAACAACTCCATCCATCTACGCCTCATATTCAATTCTTTACGATCATAAAGATACTTGAGACTCTTGTGGTCACAAGACAATTCAACAAAGGTGGTACCATACGGGTAGTGCCGCCATATCTTCAAAGCAAACACAATCGCTGCGAGTTCTAAATCATGAGTGGGATAATTCAATTCATGAGGCTTCGGTGTCGAGAGGCATACGCCACTACTCGCCTTCGCTTTGCATCGGGACACATCCCAATCCCTCGCTTACTTGCATCACCGTATACCACGTAGGTCATACTAGGATTTGGGATAATCAACACCGCGCAGACGTCAATCTTTCTTTCAAATTTGCTGCCTGAAGCTCTCTTCACAACGTTCATCCCACAAAAATGATTGGTTCTTTCTCGTGAGCTTTGTCAATGGCAAGGCAATCCGAGAAAAATTCAATATAAACCTGTGATAGTAACCAGCAAGACCCAGGAAACTACGTATTTACGTTACGATCTGGTCTCTTCCAATTCAAGATCGCTTCCACTTTACTCGATCTACAAAACCCCTTCTTGTGAGATAACATGGCCAAGAAATCTGACTTCTGTAAGCCAAAACTCACATTTACTCAATTTGGCGTAGAGTTGCTTTTCCTTCAAAATACTTAATACTATTCTCAGATGATTCTCATGCTCTTCCATACTTTTCGAGTATATTAAAATGTCGTCGATAAAGACTACCACAAACTGATCCAGATACTGACGAAAGATTCGGTTCATGTAGTCCATAAACACGGCAGGTGCATTGGTCAAACCGAATGGCATCACTAAAAATTCATAATGCCCATATCTGGTTCTAAATGCTGTTTTTGGAATATCCTCAGCTCTTACCCGAAGCTGATGGTAACCCGATCGCAAATCAATCTTTGAAAACACACTAGAACCAGACAATTGATCGAGTAGATCATCAATCCCGGGAGAGGATATTTGTTCTTGACGGTCACCTTGTTTAGTTCCCCTCGTAGTCAATACACGAGTCTCGGGCTTCCGTCCTTCTTCTTTACAAACAAAACTGGAGCTCCCCATGGCGAAACGCTTGGGTCGTATAAACCCTTTTTCCAATAATTCTTCAATTTGCTTCTTCAGTTCAATCATTTCATTGGGTGCCATGCGATAAGGTGCTTTGGATATTGGTCCGGCTCCAGGCATGATTTCGATAGTAAACTTTACTTCCCTTTCTGGAGGTAATCCATTAATGTCATCTGGAAATACCTCAGGAAACTCTTTCACCACTGGAATACTGCAGTGTAATTTCGGTTTACGCTCGCACCGAAAAAATACCATATATCCTTGGCATCCCTTTTTCAGACATTTCTCAGCTTCAGCCACTGAGAGAAAATTAAGGTTTACATTCATATCAACATCGCTTGGTGAGTTCGGATATATAATCCTCTTGTTACCGCAATCTAACAGCACATGATTTGCCGTCAACCAGTTCAATCCCATGATCACATCAATACCAAGCATGGTCAAACAAATTAAATCTACCACAGATTCGTGGCCATTAACATTCACAACACAATTCAAACATACGTCGATGTCACGAGACTTAACACCAAGAGGTGTTGACACAACTAGGTCATAAGGTAATCTATGGGTACTTAGTCCTAAGCGTTCAACACAATCATTTGCAATAAAAGAATGACTAGCACCCGAATCAAACAATGCTTGCAATGTACTTCCATGAAGAAGGATAGTACCTTGAATCATTTCTGGAGATCTTCTAGCCTCTTCGTGCGTCATGGCAAACACTCTTCCAAGATTCTGAGGCCTTTTTTCTGGGGCACGCTGTGGGCAATCATTGCTGAAGTGGCCAGGCTTGCGACAGTTATAGCAAATAAATTGTCCATTGCAATTTCTGCCCAGATGTAATTTACCACACTGAGGACATGGTCGAGGCTCCGGTGGTCTTTGGTAAGCACGATTCCCAGACT
This sequence comes from Acacia acuminata, assembly GCA_019022655.1. Lineage (NCBI taxonomy): Eukaryota > Viridiplantae > Streptophyta > Magnoliopsida > Fabales > Fabaceae > Acacia > Acacia acuminata. The sequence continues at coordinate 1,003,783 of JAFJYI010000151.1, read as the reverse complement.
GAGAAGGTCTTTTGTTACTTCCTCGGGGTTTGAACGCTTGCCCTTTTCTTTTCTGAGAGGAATTCCCTCGGCTGGACTCGCTACGATTTATGATATCCCTGGCCAAACGCAATTCTTTCAAATTCCTTTCAATTATCCGGCATTCCTCAACTGCTCGGTAGAATTCTTGAAATTGTTGTGAGGCCAATCGTTCTTTTATTTCATACTTTAGCCCCCCTATTAGCCTTCTAGACTTCCAGCTCTCATCGTCATAACATCTCAGGTGCGTGGAGTAGCGAGATAGGCGGTTAAAGCGAGTCGGAGTAGTCATCAAACGTCTCCTCGTTGCCTTCCGTTGAAGAGTCAAGAACTCGACTCCTTGGCGTCCCCGCGGATGGAGGAAAATACTCTTCATTGAATTTGGCTTTGAAAGATTCCCAGGTGATAGGAATTTTCGGGCTTGCGGAGTCAATTCGATGTTCTTCCACCATCTATCGGCATCCCCTTCTAGCTCTTATATCGCCATTTCTGCCTTCTTGTCATTGGGACACTCCATTACTCGAAAATCTTTTCCATCCTCGGCATCTAGTTTTCGGCTACTTGAGAATCAAATTTCCCACGGAAAATTGGAGGCCGGTGCTTATGCAATTCGTGATCCAAGACGCGAGTTCCCTATAGGAGGTTGCACCGTTAGGTTGAGTTTCATGAGGTCAGGTTTCATGATGTGAGGACTGTCCTCGTGCTCCCTTTCTCGTAGTTTCAGCTTGCCCTTTGTTCTCATTCTCGCTTTATTAGTCTTCAACTCCCGAACCTCTTCTTGAAGTCTATTTATCATATTTCTTTGTTCTCATCATGTCCAACATTTGTTGCATTTGGTTAGGAGGGTTTTGCTCGGCAAATTTTGCTCTTGTGCTTGCTCCGTTGTGGCTGTCCTTGCGCCTGTTCTTGCCTATGACGTCTACCTCTACCTCCACCTCTGCCTCTTCCTGTGCCTCCTCGAATATTGGCCATATTGTCTTTTCACTATTAAGAAAAGAATTGGTCAATATCATATATGATATGCAATCTTCCAATTTTAATAACGACATCGGATCGAAATATGCCAACTCAAACGTATCACAACATAGTGAACTTATTCTCATCTGTGCAAACCTATCGTATAACCAAGACCATATCAGTATACTATTATGATATTGCCAGAACTCGCTCTGATACCATGAATGTAACACCCGACATTCGTACACTGGAAACTTATTAGAGTAAGATGCCACGAATGTCAAATTCTCTCTGTATAATGACATTCATCAGAGTATTGATGCACAGCTTAGGAAGAAAAGGAGTTCTAGCATAGTAATACGATAACAAGGTCTGGATACATACTGAAATCCATAAGAGGTTCTTACGTATATTACAAACTTTCAAAATAGTCTAATACAAAACATAGATAACCAACAGCAGTTCTTGGTTCGACACAAAGATCTTCAATTTCGGGTATCTACCACCTTGCCTTGTGAGCCGTGTCTCTTTTGTACTTTTCACGCCCGAACTTTTGGGGATATCTCGGGATTTAAACGAATCCCGTAGTAACGTTAATCACTCACATAAAATGCATGCACAGTATATGGTAGACAACCAGTTGCAATAAATTCAATATTCAAATTCAAATTCAAGTTCAATTGAACACCATTCAAATTCAAAATTCAATTCAAATTCATTCAGATTCAAATTCATTCAAATTCATATTCATTCAAAGGACCTACAGGTCCATTCCCTCAGCGCTGGGTATTCAAATGGGCATTTGCCCTTCTTTCACAAACGTAACAATTCTCTTATCGGATTACCACCCCCGGCCTTAACCGTGATGGCATCTAGGGTTACCCCACATTCAAGGGCATTACCTCCCAGCCTTAACCGGCGATAAGGTTAGGTGTTCAAAATTCAAGTATCACAATGGTTCATACATGCATATAAAGGCATAGTAGTATGTGAGAGAAAGTTACTACCTGAATGTCTTCACAACTTCTTATTCTCACCCGAGTTCTTCTTGCACTGATTATCGTTTGGCCAAGACAAGTATCCAAATCCTATAGTATTTCGAGATGGGTCATTACTTAATTTAATCTTAATAGCAATATTAAGATTATGCTTACTAGACGGCCCATGATGCTTATGCTTTTTATTCTCTTCGGTTGGTTATCTTAATTATGTATTCTATTTTCTACCCACAATTACATACCTAGCCTTTCAAGTCTTATTCAAAGATTCTAAGTTAAGGCTAGCTATAATTTGCTCAAAAACGTGATCAATTTCAGACTTGACAGAAATTCAGCTTTCCATTTCTCTAGGAACTTAGAAAAATTGTATCTCGGTCTAGAAAACTCCGAATCAAGTGGTTCAAATTCCCAATCGAAGTTCTGTAAGTCTATTTCATAGTAAAAATAATCCACCAATCAAAACATAACTGAGTCATTCCCAGAATTTCGAAATGTAGAGACAACTTCAATCTGCAAAACTGGATTTTCAGAATTTCATGTCCAACTTTAGAAATTCATATCTGGGTTTAGGAAGCTCTGATTGAGGTGATTCAAATTTCTACCTAAACTCCTGTTAGTCTAGTTTGTAGTAAAAATTATTGTCACCTAATTTAATGTCATAATTAATACAGTTTATACAAAGAGTGTCACTGCCTAATTCTGAAAAACCATTTTCGTTCAGTTTTCTTGTCTATCTTAGAAAATTCATAAAACCTTGTATACACCTTATTGTTAAGTGTTCTTTGGCTCACACTGAACCTTATTATGTGTACTAAGTGTACACGAAATTTCAAGGTCATCAGAGGACATTTAATATGAGCTTTCCTTGCTGTAACTTCAATGTTTCTGCTGCACAATTACTGTTACTACTGCTAAACTTAAATTTCCAGGATATAACCAGCTTATCATATAGTGTATAGGAGTTCATTTTTGACTTCCCTAAAGCTCTCTTACTATAACTTCACTCCAACATTTCTCAACAAATATTTTAGGTTCAGTTTAGCTCCCAAACAGAACCAAAATACCACATGGAATCATCCAAAACTTATGTTCAATGTGCGACATTATGAACCAATAACTCCATGATTCAGCAATCACCAAACAGAACTATATAACCTATGCGTACACCTATCTATCCCATTTTCTTAACCATTTATAATTCCTCTTGTCTTTCCATTAGAGAAACAGAAAGCATACCAAACAAAACAGAGACCTTAGGTTGAGCCGTAAGTAAACAGAACCAACAAATACATACAACACCAATAATTATTACTACAAGCTTAATCTACCTTAGCCACCATTAAAAACTAAATCGCTGATTCATACCCAAGTTTCAGGCACCCCCCCTAATCAAAAACCACCTCAGTCGCAGAAATCAAGGATGGGAAGAAGTTTAGTAGGCTTACCTAAGACAGATTTTAGTGTTGCATGTGGGGTTGATGATCTCTTCCTTCTTGATCAGGGATCCCCTCTCTCTCAGCTCCCTTTCTCATGCTCTCATTCTCTCGGTCTCACCCTCTGCTCTTTCTGGCCGAAATGCAAACAAATGAGAATGGGGAATTTAGGGGTTTTGACCGAATGGATCATATGGATAGGGAGGTTGAATTGATTAATTGGTGCATGTGGGAAGTGATGTGGCGTCATTTTGGAAGAGGGAAAAAGTGTTGTGCTGTCATTTGAAGCATGCAACAGGTGGATTGGTTGAAGCATAATGGTCCCTTGTGGTTTCTGTCCTTGGGCCGAAACAAAAGTAAATGTGAAATAAGGTGAAGTGTTGAGATGAATATTAATAGAGAAATAAGGAGTGGGTGCGTGTTGCTTTCTATTGGGTTAGACCAAGAGTATGTGAATAAATAAATTAACCTAATGGTTATGGATAATTAGGAGTGGATATAAGTTTTAGACTCTAATCCCTTAATCCTAAATATGAATCTTCCTTCCTTAAGTAATTTATTTTAGGCCCTTAAATATTCTTTCTAAAATATTTAGGCTAAAAGTCAACCACCAACTAATTATTCTTAATTTTCGGAAAAATATGCCTTTAAATTCCAAAAATAAATTCTAAACATCACTAAGGCTAAATTTTTCCATACATAATCCCAAATCATATTTAACTCACAAGTTCCAAATTTTGGGATGTTACACATTGGATCTAGGTAAATTAAAAGCACAAATCCTAGCCCTTAGAACCCTCAAATCGACCCCCTCTCTCTCTCCTTGATCCTCTTCCATTTTCTATCCTAAAGTACCATATCCTCTTCCAAAAACTTTTTGCAAAATATCCCATTTGTTCTAGCTTTTTCCCAAGCCAACTATTTTCTTTGTTTTTCACTAGACAAAATTCATTTGAGGATCTTGATGAAGTCTTATTAAAATTCTCTCATTGCTTTTGAACTCTTGAGATTTTTAGCTTTAATTAGAGACCATAATCTCTCATTTTCTCAATTGAACACAATCCTCAAAAGTTGAGGAAATAGCTTTGGTTATAGTCAATTTCAAGCTTGAATTATGCTTGTCAATAATCTCTTCTTACATTTGATTTATGATCAATGGATCTCAAGATACAATTTATTTTGTATAGATTCCTCTTTGATTAAGTCTTGAATTAATCCTATTGATTAATCTAATTAATTCATGTACAATTTTCTCATTGGATGATTCCTTGACTTTTCCTACTAGGCTCACAACATTAGCACTCACAACACTCTTTCTCTTTCCCATTTATCCTCTTCCATGGTCATGAAGTCTCTTAATTAAAAGTACATTATCCTCTTCCATAATTTATGACTTGCATGTGCTTAACTATCTTGAGTAATTCTTTTAATTGATTACTTCAATTTCTTTATTCAGTTTTTTGGTGTAAAAACTGTGCACTTCCCTCTTTTCTCTTCAAATTTTGTGTTTTAATTACTTCATACTCATCTAGAAAGAATTCTCTCATTGGTTAGTTTTTACTTCACAAGGATTACACTTTATGATACTTAATTAGGGCCTTAGGATTTAACTTTATTATATTTAATCCAAGCCTTTATTTTGTGTTGGGGAAATTCTATTACTTTTGATGATCTTTGTTCATATATTATGTTCTCTTAGGATTTAAAATAAATGTAATTATCTTGCCTCTTTAAAAGAGAATTTTCGCCACATATTTAAAATAGGGAAGATTTAATTAATCTTGGCTAAAATCTCTAAGATAGTGTTTTTAGATGTTATAAGGCTCAATTGATAGGTTACTATATTAATTATGATCATTAGGAATTATCTTTATGCTAATCTTGGGTTTTTATTAGCCTTTGATCACTAATTAATCTTATACATTTCTTAATTATGCCTTTTTAATTTTTTAATTATTAATTAATTACGAAAATTAACATAAATATTTTAATGTTTGCAAATTTAATTGCCCATTAGTTGTTTGATAATTTTCTTTAATCGGAATAAATATTTCCATGTCATTTTAATTGTCTCTCATGATTAAATTAAGACTATGCTTAGTGATGATAATTTTATGGTGTTTTATGATCCTTAGAATATTTGGTCTTTAGCTTATTTGATTTCAAGAAGAAATCACTTAAAATAATAGTCAATAAGCTTCTAAAGTTTGAGACCACATATTCACCTATCCCTAATATGTTTTATTTGTCAAAATATGACATTTATAATAAGTGAGAATTTTAGGGTATTACAAATGCACGTAAATATATGTAAAAAAATTTATTCGATAAGCCAATCTGAAACAAAAATATTGATGCAGACTATGCTACATCAAACACAATACAAATCAAACTATGATATAAGAAAGCTGCCAATAAAACATTGGGGCATATGTATTTCAGCATAGTAGCCATAATTATTGATTAGTCCTGAAATGGCTTTTCAAGCAAATCAATTATTTTCTGGTCCACTTGGAAAGCCTTTTGAAGAACCTCAGAAGAGATGGGTGGATCAGAGCCAAACACAGATTTTGCAATAGGGATCACTCCAGCATTTTGGCTACTAAGACCAGCAAACGCAACTGCATTTCCATAACCCACGTTTTGTTGGAAGTGAATAAGACCAATTGGGAACACAAACACGTCTCCCTTGTTAAGCACTTTGGTAAATAATCGATTCTGATTCTGATTAGAAGCCACAAAACCAACTAGAAGAGTTCCTTCGACCACTACAAGTATCTCGGTGCCACGTGGATGAGTGTGAGGAGGATTCTGACCCTTTGGCGCGTAGTCAATGCGAACAAGAGAGATTCCAAGAGTGTTCAAACCAAGCAACGTGGTTACATCTGCTGACGTGACGACGAAGCCGGTTGGGTTTGCTGATGTGTCTCCAACTTTGTCAAATCCAGATAAGTAGAAGTCCTCAGCTTTCACTGCCATTGGATCCTTGCAAAATTTTCCGTTCACAAAAACTGCAAAATTTAAGAAATCCAATGTTATGTTTGCAAAAACAACAATATATATCTGAAGTCAAACTTGTCAGGAAGCTTTTAGTTGCTTTTGGTCCCATCATGGAGAATGAGGGTAAAAGTATATTGCTGCAATGGGAAGAGAGGGGAAATTTGGGACCTTGCTTTAATTAAAAAAATATAAAATTACTCTAAAAGCCTCAATAGCCATATGTTTAAAAAAAAAAAAAAAAAAAAAAAAAAGCCAATCCAAATGTAAATCACAATATATTATCTAACCTTTATCTAAGCTTAAGTTTGTAAAAGTCAAATGAAATAAAAGTTACTTTTACTCCCTTATTGATCATTAATTATATTATACATAAAATGAGTAATATTTTGATTGTGTTGTCTGATGAACAAAAATAGGTGCTGATACATTTTAATATAACTTTTTTAAATTTTTTTTTTTTTTTGTAAAGTTGGACTTTTTAATTTATTTATTCGGAAATGAACTTTTTTCCTACAAGATGATAAATTTCACTCAATATTTTGTGTAGAATCTAGTTATAAACAACAACAACAACAACAACAATAATAATAATAATAATTAAAAAAACACATTTGAGAAGTTTGGACAATTCAAGTGGCATTAGAGAGTAACCGAGTAACTTGAGTCAGTAAGTTAACTCGTATGTGTACCTCCTTTAGTAACTGAGTCATTGAGTGCAACGCAGAAATCTTGAAGAGGACTTGGGTCATATGCGAGTACATGAACTGAAGCAAATGCCAAGAGACTAGCAACCAAGTACACAGATTTCATCTTGTACTGTGTGTGTTGATATATATCTACCTCTTTTAATTCTGTGTGTGTTTGTGAGTTTATGAACAAACTTATAAGGATATTTATAAGGAGAAGCTATTGATTTGGTCTTTAATTTGCTTGCAGGAATGAAGAAGCAAATAAAGACTCAGTAGTATTTTTCTTCACCTGCCACTTCTCTACATTCATTATATTATATTGGACGAGATGATCAAAGTTGTGACCCTTTCGTCATGTCTGTCTCTAGCTATACCTCTTCTAATTCTCTGTATTTACGAATTTGGACTTTGAGGTTTTATGACCGATATTATATATATGTTGGAGAAGAAAGTTAAGAATTGGTCTTCGGTGGTACAATTTTCTATTGGTGGTTGGTGGGGTGTAATTTCCCTATCATTGTAATTTCCCTATCATTATTCTATGGTTTAATTCAGCGGCTTTAATTATTTTTTTTCAAGATGAATTCAATATCCTAAGATATTTTATGGTGCATTCAGCATTATGAAATACTGTTTTTCAAGTATGTTCAGGACCTTAAAATAGCTTCTGGTGCATCCATAGTACCAAGGCACAAAAACATTTTAAAGTGCTAGAAACATTGAAAAAACATTTTAAGGTTTGAATACACCACAAAATGCGTTAGGGTGTTGGATGCATTGAGAAAATATATGTAAATATTTTTTATGTTTTATCATCTTAGGTTCTACTACTATACTGGTTAATTTGAAGTTCATATTTTAAATCAAAATAAATAGATTAAAATTTAGTCAATTTATTTACAATAATACACACGTGTATATATTGAAATCATCCAAAATTTGAAGTAGAAAAAGAACAAACAGAAATAATCAAAAAATACAATAATACACACGTGTATGTGTAAAGAGTAAGTGGAAGATTATGTAACATAAATCAATTATAAAATAATACAATGATAATTAATCAAATACTATATTAATAACATAAATAATGCATATAGAAATAATTTAAATACATGACAAGCAAAGATCGAAATGATTTTATTTTTATACACCTTTTTATTGATGGCGTATTTATAAATACACTAATAAACTATTCATAGTCATACAATTTTCCAAAAATGTCTCCAAAAAGTCTATGGTTCACCCAGTCAAAAATATTATGTCATCCTTCTTTTCTAAAAGAAGACTTTGCTTATTCATCTTCCCTTCGAGCACACACCAGACTTTTTCTATTTGGGTTTTGAAAGCATCAGCAAACGCGTGATTAGGTCCTGATAGTTGGTAGAGAAATGGTACACATTCTAATTTTAAAAACCAGGCCAAAATCATAATTTTTTTAGTTGTTTACACTCAGAGATATGATTTTTCGAAATTGACCCAAAAATATGGAAAATGATTTTTGAACGTCACTTCACTGTTTGGGAAGAGAAGACTTTTGGAATAGCTGTGTTAAAGAACAAAGGGGGAATTTTTCTTAGGAAGATATTTATGAACCACATTTTTTTAGTTTCGATGAGAGATATGAAATTTCAAAGATTTAAGAAAATTCAATATTTTACCAGGATTGAGTTTTAGTTTTCATCCTCAAATGATAAGCACTAACTTGGACCGTCATGTGTGTATGTTTGGATTAGCGGTGATCAAAGTGGTTTCTTTTCAATATGACTCTTACAAACTTAAAATAGGTAAAGTTAAATTATGTAAGTGTTTGGATTAGCAACAAAAGTGTATTTTCTTAAACTGAAACATCTTTGGATGATTATTTGGAAAAGCAAATTTAAATGGAAAATGACCGAAAAAGAACATAAATCTTATTCAATACTCCCTCCGTTTCTTTTTATAAGATATATTTTTTTTAAAATAGGTATATTTTTAAACACATGTATCGTTCTATTGGAAGCAATTCTTTTTGAGACATGCTGGGCACTAAATGTAGGCGCCACTAAATTTTAAGATACCATTTCGTGATGTCTAAATATTTAATGCATTTTCCTTTTTCTATTCTAAATTGATTTTTTGTCTTTCTCCTCACTTTTCCCACACATTCTCTCTCATCACTTTTTTCACTCATTCTCCCTCACTCCCACCTTCTTTATTATAAATAAGGGTGCTTTTTGGAAAATAAGTTGTATTTTTTACATATTATTATATTTAACCAATTTTAATCAACTTTTTTTATGGACGTAATTCAGTTATTGATATCTTATGAAGAAAGAATTGAAGGAGTAGTAAACATATATTAAAAGTTTATATGTGTAACATCCCATTTTCGAAAGCAGTATATATATTTTTTTCATCGAGTAGAGCATCGAAGTGATTGAGTAACGATATTTATATTCAAAATGCCATAAGTCCGGGCGATTACGGTAGCGGTACATTATACCTAGTGTTTTCAAAGTAAATAACAAAAGAAAGTCTTCAAATGAGTCCCTATGCGTGCCACTTGCCTTTCTCTTCGATCCTCGGTCCTCGACCCGACGCTATGTTAAGAGCTGAGGTTCAATGCCCATTGAACCTCGTGTAACGGTTAACCTCATGCTTATGTGTGACAAAATGTGTATGACAGATATTCATAATATTACAGCATTAACCAATACATAGCACACAGCAGATGTAAGGTTACAACAATACATAAGCACACAGCAGATGTAATGTCAATCACAACAATAGTACATAGCACACATGTACATGCACAGTCAACCATGTTTGCACCAACCGGTGCCACGACGCCTTCTCGTGTCCTCGCTAGGAAAACTCAACGGCATTACCAAGACGTAACCCGTATAAATAAATCTGAATGTATAAACGTGAACTAAGACAGTCTTAGACACGGTGCATGACCCAAGACCAAGTCCTGTCCATGACTCTATGAAATAGTCTATCACATATAAGCATACAATAAGCATCAGAGTTAGTGTTACAGTACGCGAACGTACCTTCGTCGGTAATTGCGGTACGTACGTCGGTCGGATTGTGATCACGTATATCCTATAATGGTAAATTTCGCATTTATTAATTCGTAAATAATATCCTAAGAGATATTTTGGCCACTAATGACTATTTTGCCCTTGGAACATTTATTTTTCACTTTATTCCCCCAAAATTCGTAGAACAACGCTGGTACAAATCTGGGCAGCATTTCGTCTAACTTTGAAAAATCATAATTAATTCTAGAAAAATAAAAACGAGGATCCGTAAAATTATCCGGACTCCTCAGGATGTCTATTTTCAAGGAAAAATACTTTTATATACCCAGAATTTATGAAAAATTCCCAGTTTTCATTTTTCTCAACGTTGCCCAGAATTTCGTCCAGAAAAATGGCCTAACTTCAACTGGTTGTATCTCTTTATACAGGAATCAAAACGCTACATATTATATATATTCGGAAAGCCCTATATATCTAATTTATTTCTGGAAATTTTTGTGATTTATGGGCTTCATTTCCAACATAAAATATTAGCATTTCTTTCGCTGTTTGCCTAGAAATTTTACCAAAAATTTCGCGAACTTCCCTACTTTGATCTTTAACTTCCAAGAATTTTGCTCCATAATATTTTCCACCATATTTTTGAAATAAAGAAATTTTTAATCATAACAACATGAAATCAAAACTTCTTGGAAGATTTAAAGATCAAACTAACCTTTATACTAAGAACTACTAAGAACAACTAAGAACTATAAAACTAAAGACTAGAAACTAAAAACAAGCTTACCTCTTGAATACTCTTGCTACTCCCTCCTCCTTCTTGCTTCACTCCACTCTTGCTTAGAATGGTTTTTGGTGTGAAGAGAATGAAGAGGGAAGCCCTCTATTTATAGTGAAATGTCATGGCATTCTTGCAATTATTTTGAACTTCCTCTTCCTCAATTTCCACCATAGGATCTAAAATTAGTAAAGAAGTTTTAATCCCATCCATCCATGTGATTAGAAGACCCTAACTTAATCTCTAAGTTTTTCTTTTTGAGAATTAATTTACTTTAATGAAATCTATTTTTGGTTCTTGATCAATTACCAATACTTTTAAATTCTGAGTATGCTTTTTGATTAGTAGTTGGATATCAATATTTATGGTCTAATTAGATTCTCCTGGTTGTACTAAGCTTATTCTTCAACGTTTGCAAAAATAGCCTTTACTTGGCTTACTTTCAAGGTTAAATTATGTGGATTCAAGATAAGTCCTTATATTTTCTCCAGGGTTCCTACTTCTTCACAACTATTTAAATTTGTATAAATTCTCACTTTATTTGTTGTTTTGAGTTTTTACTTGTGTACATCGATATTTACTTGGATTTCAAACCATTATCCAATTTACTCTAGGATTTCAAACTTTATCAAATTTGCTTTAATTTTCTTTTTCTCTCTCTTTCTCTCTCTTGAATACTAGACACACACACACTCACAACTCTTTTCTCTTATTGGTGGATTAAATTTCACATGGATTATGCTTTATGAACTTCTCGATAAAGTCCCCCGTTCGGTGTTCTAATAGTGTAATCTTAACCAATCTCAAAAATTCCTTAGCAACTCACCGAAGATCTAATCTTCCTCTTTAAGAATATTTGGATTAACTAAATTTTTGATCCCATTCAGGGTATTTCGTAACCTGCTGAACATTTTCGGATAACCGCCGTTGGTTACGGAAATTACTTCGGGTAATGCCAAATTCGAGACAAAAAATCCACTGATTCATAATATGTCCAGTTGTTTTCTACTTAGTTCAAGGATTTCAAGTTATGATTTATTTTCCATTGGTTCTCACTTTTCTTATCTGTCCTTTGTTTACAAAATATCTTTTCATCGATCCCTTATTCGCCCCGTTACGGAAATGACTTCCGCTAACACCAACTTTTGGACAACAATTCACTTGTTTGTAATATGTCCCGACCTAAGAAACTTAGTTCATGGTTTTCTAGATAGGATTTAATTTCCATCGGTTCTCATTTATCCAACCTGGTTCTTTCACAAATATCTTAATTATATTATTATTTAATTAACAAAATATCATGATATTATTTTTGAAAAACCCACAACCCTTTTCACACTCAAATTTTGGTTTTCTCTTCCCTTTATTATTATTATTATTTTTTTCTTTAATTTATCTAAATTAGCTAGAAGCTTAATTAGAGCCTTAATCCTATGATTAGCAATCTTTTAGGATTTAGGGTTTTCATGTTCTTAATCTCACCAATTTTTTCTTAATCTTTTCTAATTGATTAGCAAGCACACTTTATGCTAATATTAGCCATAAAAACTTAATTAAAGGATTTTCCATAATCTACCTTAAATATTCTCTTGTTCATGCTTAAACAATTAGCCATTAATTACTTAACTAATCACTTTCTAATTGTTGATAATTTTATTAATTAGGATTAATCATTTTCTCACAACTATTTGATTGACATTGGTATTTTATGTCCCACATATCATATTAAAAATCATGGGGCAACTTATGCTCCCCAAAATTATATTTAATTTTGCCTCATTATTTTTCAAGGGAAATAATCCCAAAAACTCCTAAAATTAGAGACAACATACTTTCTACTTTTCAATAAATATTTTATTGCCTCTTGGGATTTATCATAATATTTTCAAGGCATTTCATTGCCCATAATTGCATTTAGGGATTTTGACACTTTTAATCCCTCTAATTTCATTAGAAATTTCCCTAGACAATAGAATAAGTATCCTACAAGGTTTTAAAACCACATATTCACCTATTTCCAAATAGGTATTATTTGCTAAAATATAGTATTCCAGATAGATAATTATCCGGGTATTACAATATGTATATATTAAATAGTACATATATTTATATATTTTATTTATTTAATTACATTAGGGACATAGAGAGTTAAAAAACATAGAAATCATTGGAAAAAAATAATTAGTGTAATCTTGTTCGACGGTGCTTTTCATATGAAAAAATTACTTTTAGAATGGCTATATGCCATCCCAAACATGATGTGTGTACTTTTTTTACCCTGTTTTTTTAAATATTTAATGTGTATATAATTGAAAATAATATATTTCATTCATAGTTGATTTTTCAAAAAATTTATTTCATAATTAAAAATTACTATTTAAAAAGTTTCAAAATGAATCATTAAAATTGTATTTGAACAATGTACTTAAACCATTGAATCATCAGTGGAATGGCGGTAATCATTGCAATAAGTACTGAAATCCGTTCAATATATATCTTGCAATTATTTGGTATCACACAAACAATAAAAAAGTTTTGCAGTTTGGAACTCCTTAAGGGTACTTTTGAGCTTCATGTCATTCACTACTACAAAAAATGGATGTCATCTCAAGCATCGCCATGCAAAAGCAGCAATTAGGGCTCGGTCTTGCCATCCCAAGAGCAACAATACTAGAAAATGCACTATTTACGACGGCATTTGCGAGGAAAAAAAAATTCCGTCGCCAATTTTCCCCCATTTTGCGAGGGGGAAATTTTTCCCTCACAAAATATGATCATTTTGCGAGGAAAAACTAGTTCCCTCATAAAATTGACGGAAATTAGGGGGAAAATTCCCACCAATTCCCCCATTTTGCGAGGGAAAACATTTTCCCTCGCAAAATGGTGATTTTTACGAGGGAAAAATTTTTCCCTAACAAAATATGACCATTTTGCAAGGGAAAACTAGTTCCCTCGCAAAATTGACGGAAATTGGCGGGAATTTCCCCCCATCTTGTGAGGGAACAAGTTTTCCCTTGCAAAATGGTCATATTTTGTGAGAGAAACTTTTTTCCCTCGCAAAATATTTTTGTGAGGGAATAGTATTTCCCTCGCAAATTAAATATGTATTTTTTTTTAAATATCTCTGCAAAGTAAAGCCAAGACAATTAAAGCAAAAAAATTCAACTCTCTCACTCATTTTCGCCTCTATTCGACTCAGTAGCATATTGATTAAAATCAAGACAATTATCTTCTAAACAATAGTATTTTAAAATATATTGATAACTATTTGTCTTATAATTAATATATTTATTATTTCTATCTTCCTTTTTACCATTTAATCAAATAAATATAACAGAATAGATGACATATTTTTTAAAGATGTAAATTAATAAAAACCTTCATAAGAAATATATCAGAAATTTTGAAATCACATGATTAGAAATGTTTAAATAAGTGAATAATTATTTCTACTTGAATGTTAGAATAAAAGCCCTGGAAATCATGAACTATATGATCATTGTAATCTTATCTCTAATTTATAGTTATCTCAACTTGCAATGTTGTCATGAATTATATATAAATGTCGCTTAGGGTTAAATGGTAAAAGGTTAGAATTTATTGGCAAATGTCACCTATAGATGAATTATATATAAATACTCATTTTCAAATATAGCACCTCATGTTAGTCATCTTGAAAAAATTTCTTTTATGATCCATAAGTTATTGATGTCAATGCTCAGTACTCTTTTTTTTTTTTTTTTTTTCTCTTGCCAACTATTGATTTCAATACTGAATTCACTATAGTATTCATTATTTTTTATTATTGGCAAAAAAGTTTTTTTAGTAAATTAAACAATCTCTATTAATTTATATTACACTACATTTTACTTGTCAAAGACGTTCAAAAACAACTGTCTTCAAATATATAGAAAATATCATCAACATTAATTTCAACGTATATTATAGTAAAATTTATAATAAAGTGATAAACAATTTCATGGAACTCAATATTTAATTCTTTTAAAAATGACGTTGGAAACTATGATCGTTAATTCGTTATTTTAATTACAGCTGACTATAATCAAATCAACGAATTTTTTTTTTTTTTTTTTTTTTTTTTGCCAGTTATATTCAAATCAACTATAGTCAATATCTATTTGACCAACAATTAATTTTGTTAATATATGTTCATATCCATAATTATATAAAAGAGAAACTGGTCATAATTAATACTCCAGCTTACCAGATTTCGATTGATTATAATTGTTCCTAATTGATTGGAATTGATTTTTTGATTACCTATTTTCTGAAAAATTATTTAGAAAAAGCACACATTTTGTTCATTTTGCAAAATTGTTGCCCTTTAAATACATCACATAGCCATTATCATTGTTAACCTTTCTTCTCTACTGTTACTGTCTCTCCCCTTTTTATGTCACACTCTCCTTCCCTCCCTTGCACAGCGACATCAAAACCATGAGCAGCGGCGGCGGGTCTATTAGGGTTTGATCCCATTCACGATGTAATACCTGAAAATTTCTACTTAATATAAGTATTGTATTTTGGTGAATAATTAGTATAAAAGGAAGGTAAATATGGGTGTCAAATAATTATAATTTATCAATTATAATTTTAGGCAAATTTTATATTGAAATAAATTAACACATGATTAATTATGAGACTAAGATTAGAGATAAAAAAAAAAAGTGATATAATTAACATATAAAATAATGATTATTTTATAATCAAAAGAGGTAGGAAATATTATGAAAACATTTAATCAAATTAAAGGAAATTAGCAAAAACTAATGAGTAATTAAGATTACACTAATTAAGATCATCTGTATAATCCTTCAATGTTAATTAGAAATAATTAAATACATCAAAGGGGGCTGATTTAAATAAAAAGAAATTAAGGGCCAAAGATGAAGGATTAAAGCTTGTCTATTAGAGCACTAATGACCAAAATCAATTAACAAACAAACCTTACTTTAGCACTTGTGATTAAATAACATAAACCACTTGTTTAGTATAATAATCAAGTTTGAAAATTTAGCCCAAAAAGTCAACAAAGTAGGCGTGCACATGGGAGGCTTTTGTTGCAATAGATTGAATCTGATGAACTTTTGCAAGGAATGAAGAATGTTTTTGGCTATTAAGAAACTTATTAAATGAATAAAAAAGTGGATGTCGGCCAACATTTATGTGGGTGAGATTTCTCTTTCTTTTCAAGCAATGATCAAGCTATTTAGTTAATTAAAAAGCATATGAAATGCTTGTGAGTAAGAGGCATGTCGACCAAAACTTGGAAGGCAAGGATTTAGTCTCATAAAGCTATTTTTGATCCAAAGGTTAGGGACAATCTTGGTCACATTTAATTGCCAATTGGGTCCTTGATTTTTTTCTATAAATAGAGACCCCCTCCTTCACAAATTCTTCACACCAACATCACAAACTCAGCTGATCCAAGTTGAGAGAGTGAGAGTTCTTGAAGAAGGGAGAAGGAGTTCAAGACCCCAAGGTAAGTTCATTAAATCTGTGTAGGCAGTGAAAACGATGCTATTATTTTGTGTAGCTGATTAAGTCATTAAATCATGAAATTTTACATGAATAAATTAGACATGTAGGGCTTTCCAAATATATAAAATATGTAGCATTTTGAGTTCTACACAAGGAATAACATATTTTTAAATTTAAGCCTTATTTATGGAGTTATAAACTAGGCAGCATTGATAAAATATTAAACTGGGAATGATTCTTGATGTTATAGGTTCTTGGAATATTTTTAATTGAAAATAGACATGTCAAGGGTCATGAGGAATTTTACAGAACCTCAAAATTATTTTTCTAGAATTAATTATGATGTTTCAAAGTTACCGAAAAATCTGCCCAGAAAATCCCGCATTGCGTTTTTAAAGAAATGTAAGGGCAAAATTGTAATAACAAATCCACCAAGGGTAGAAAGGTAAATTACACCTTTAGGATATTATTCTAAGCAATATGATATTTATCACAATATCATATAATAATCCGACGATAATGTATAGGATATCCGGGGAGTCCGGAATCGAGTTCAGAGGTCGGACATGTTGTTAACCACACGGTGAAAGGTACGTTCGCGTACTAGTAACTTTAATCGCCTATATCTTGTATGATTATATATGATTCATTGATTCATGAAGTGATGGACAAGACTAGGTCTTGGGTCATACACTGTGACTAAGTTTATGGGGCTTAGATCACTGTTTATACATTTAGCTTATACATGGGTTATGGTTTTGATAATACCGTTGGAGTTTTCCTAGCGCTGAGGACACGAGTGGCCATCGTGGCACTGGTTAGTGCAAACTTGGATGACTTTACATGTGCTGTGTGCTATGTACTGTTGTGCTTACATCTGCTGTGTGCTTATGTATTGTTGTAACCTTACATCTGTTGTGTGCTATGTTTGGTTGATGCTGATATGTAATGAATATCTGTCATATATTGTTATATCTGCTATAGAGGTTAACTGTTACCTGAGGTCCGATGGGTATTGTGTTGGAAATTATGCCCTAGGGGCAATTCGTTGTACTTTGGATATTTAAGTTATTTAAAGTATTCTCTTAAGTTATCATTTTCGTTTGCATGTTCGTATTGATAACTGATCCCTGGATATATCTTATAGATAATATCCTAAATGTCCCTGGTCGGTCATCTACGCAGGAGCGAAGATGAGATAAGACCAATATGACTTGGATGAGGTATGAAGATACGAATCAAAGTCATTGGCACTTATAAGAGTACAAGGTGCTGGACCGACCCACTATGAGAAAGCTGCATGGATCTAGTCATAAGCTTATCTATGTATAACCGCGTCACGACGCCCTATGACCTGAGATCATCATGGATTCTTACATGATGAATCACTTGTCTTTGACCTAGTCAAAAGTCACCTTTGACCGAGTGATGATAAAGGCTGGGATCGGGATCAGTGGTTTTCATGTGAAGGAATGTGAATGGTCAGATGGAATTTGTCCCTCACATTTGTAGAGAGATAATACTGGGCCCCTCGATGAGTGAGTCTAAGAAATGTATGGCCATACTGTGATGGAAAGGAGTTTCCATTTCACTTATTAGACTACTAGAGAATCGAGAAGTAATGGTCAAGAAAAGGAAGTTGACATTATCCATGCCTCATCCTTGACCAAATTATCGCGTGACAAAAGGGACGTGACATGGTTGTACGATAGGTTGTATCATGTCATCGATCCCCATGTGAATTGGGTAGTCGCAATTTCTTGCTAGAGGCCGCTTGCGATTTGTGGGCTGACACAATGTTGGCCCACTGCCAATCTCATATGGGCCTGCAGGGTCGCACACAAGAATAACTCAACACGAGCGAATGTGTCCAGATTCATTGAATCTTAGATACGTCTAAGATTTAATGAATACTAAATTTAATCTAGGATATATATATATATATATATATATATATGTATATATATATTAAATTTGAAATTAATATATGTTAATATTATTAATAGAGATTATAATATTAATATATTTGTTTTGTATTTAATTTATTTGATAAATTAAATATCTAAAATAAATTGAGATATTGTATCTCATTTAATTTTTGAATAAAGATATCGTATATCTGTTTAATATTAAATTGAGATATGGTATCTCAAATTTAAATTAAATAGATAGATATTATTTCTCGGATTTAATTTATAGAGATAAATTAAATCGAAGGCTTTTAATTTGGGTTAAATAAATGGATTTGATTAGATCTATTAGATGGATTTAATTAATACATTTATTTTAATCAATTCCAAATTCGAAATCGCTTTTAATGTGGATTAAATACGTTACATCAGATTTGATTGATGTAATTAATGTATTTTAATCCATATTTGAAATTTGAATTTCAAAATTAATGAGGATTAATTTTATATAATGCGAACGGGTTTAGAAAACAAACGGGACATTTTGTCGAGCGCATTTAGAAAACCGCGAGAAAAACCCTAGAGTGGAAAATTAAGAGAGACACACAAGAGGCGCTAGCACTGCTGCCGTAGCCGTGTTCGGAGTTGTTCGTGTGGATACCGGTGGAGGAAGACGATCTTACGAGTCGTCTTCTGCGATCGAGGAGGTAGCCCAATTGTTCAACGAAGAACGAGCATGAACATCCGGGGTTCCTACTTCTTCACAACTATTTAAATTTGTATAAATTCTCACTTTATTTGTTGTTTTGAGTTTTTACTACGTACATCAGATATTTACTGGATTTCAAACCATTATCCAATTTACTCTAGGATTTCAAACTTTATCAAATTTGCCTTAATTAATTTTTTTTCTCTCTCTTTCTCTCTCTTGAATACTAGACACACACACACTCACAACTCTTCTCTCTTATTGTTGGATTTAATTTCACATGGATTATGCTTTATTAAATTAATTGTAAAACCCTTAGATTAGCTTTATTAGATTTAACCTTGACCTTCAATTTATGCTAATCTCTTATTGGTCCAATTAATTTTATGAGGATTAAGAATATTTTCTTGATTTATCATTGGCCAATTCAATTTCACAAGGATTTGGCTTTATGAGGCTTAGTTAAGGCCTTTGGATTTTGGCTTTATTAAATTTAATCTTAGCCCTCCATATCTAATCTTAATTAGCATCCCTAATAAAGTAGTTAAGTGTAATTGTCAAAATATGATTGGTTCTAAGATTAATTAGAAACCACTTCTATGCTAATCCTAGCCCTTCACTAGCCCTTATTTCTTAATTAAGGTAATACATCCTTAATTATGCCTTTAACATATGCCACTAAATTAATTGTGAATGTTTATGAAAATAATTCAATTAACATAGATTGAATTATCCACTAATTGTTGGCAATTTTCTCTAATTGGTTTAATTATTTTTTCTCACAACTTTTTAGTTTTTCATGGCCATTTATGCACCATGTATTAATTTAATAATTATAGGGCAATTTATGACCCCTAAAATAAAATTGGATTTTTGCCTCTTTAAATTCCAAGGAAAATAAACAAATAAATTACTAAAATTAGAGACAACATACTTTCCTATTTTAAATAGGTATTATTTGGCCAGATTATAATATTCAAGAGGCATATGAATTTTGGGGTATTACAAGCAACACTTTGTGTGATTAATGGAAAGAGATAAAGTATAAAGTTTTAAGAATTTCATGGGAAGACTCGGATTTTTTTGTATTAATAATGTGTCTCATATGAATCATTGCATATTCATTCAGGTGCAGGTGGATTGTTGAAGGTGTTCCTACAGGGAGACGTAATACTTTTGCTACCAATCACAAACCATTATTTCCTCGTCCATTTAAATGAAGTACAAAAAATAAACTGACTTCATAATGTTGGTATTGCAGAAGATAAGAGGGTAAAGGCATTAGAAGCGAAGGTGAAGGAGCAAGGAGAGATGATTACTGAGATGCGGGCACTTCTCTAATCCATATTGAAGGACAAGGGTACGGGGTTCTCTCCTAGTGTTGATGACGATCGGTGGTGATCATGACCAGACTGCCGCAGTTTAGACTTTTTTTAAGTTCATTTTGGTCGAAACATTATAATTTGTAATATTTTGTTTTTGCTATGTAAACTCTTACGATTGTTACAATTTATTTTTATGATATACAAGTCTTTTTATTTTCTAATTTTTAATTTTTTTATGTAATTTTTTTATTTTTTATGATTTTTATATATATATATTTTTAAATTAATTGGCATTTGCGAGGAAACGCAAACTCCTCAAATTTGTGGGGGAAAAATTTCCCTCGCAAAATTGAGGAGTTTGCCGAAAAAAGGTTTCCCTCGCAAATCCACAATTTTGCGAAGGAAGAGGTTTCAAATTTGAAAATTTTGGGAGGGAACATTTTTCCCTCGCAAAATTTGAAAATTTTGCAAGGGAAGAATTTTCCCTCACAAAATTGTGGATTTTGTGAGGGAAGAATGTTTCCTCGCAAATTCTGAATTTGCGACGAAAAAAACATTTTTCCCACGAAAATTTGGTATGCAAGGACATTTTTTGTGACGGAACTTTTTCCGCCGCAAATCAGTTTTGCGACGGAAAATAGTTTTTTTGCGAGGAATTTTTCTGCCGTAAAAAATAGTTTTTTTTTTTTTTTGTAGTGTTACTTTCCTAAAGGACGTCTTTTTAAAAAAAAAAGGGAAATAAAAGTATCCTAATTGCGAGATGACTATACTTATGTAGTCGAGCGAACGGATCATTGAACGTAAAGAGAAGCAGCTCGAAATAGAAGTATCCTAATTGTGAAGGTGGTTTGAAAGGGATCATCGCCTACGGAAGTAACCTGGGATATAGAGGAAGAGATGAAGGAGCAATATCCTGATTTCATGACCAAATCTATGTTAAATTTTGAGGGTGAAATTTCTTTTACGGGGGGAGAATTGTAACATCTCACTATTTGAACACACATGTACCGTGGCTTTTCTTCAATGAAGTTTAGAGTTTATATTTGGAATTAAAGGCTTATTTTTCCATAAAGAATTAAGACAAATATTTAGGAGTAATTTTAGGGCTAAATATTTTTGGAAATAATCTTTTATGGCCTAAGTAAATCAATTGAGAAAGGATCTTTATTTGGAATTTAGGATTAAGGATTATTCTCTAGCACCAATTCCTATTTTTATATTTTTCCACAGCCCATTTCATCTTCTTTTTCTTTTCTTTTCTTTTTTTCTTTTCTTTTCTCCTTCTCATTACATTAGTCTATTCTTCATTTCCTACGGCCCAGCAAAATCACCAACACACATGTACTCCATTGGTTAATTCATTTGGGCTAACACATATTCAATTATTAAGATTCATTTCAGCCCATCGTTTTTCCCCCACGATGCAACCCACACATTAATATCCAATTCATTCCCTCTCTTGCGTTTTACATCCTCCAGTCACAACAGATCACTCTTCACTCTTCCTTCCATTATATCACCGCCACCTCATCCCTCTCTCATTCTATCTTCGGCAACTCACCATACCACATGCAGAATTATTTAATTCTGCTAATACCCATTCCCTGGCTCATTCTTTTCGCTGGTTTGGACTCAACGCAGAGAGTTGAGAGTGAGAGTGAACTAAGAAGGAGAGAGAGAGAGAGAGGGAGAGCACACCGAAAGAGGAAGAAGCAGAAGTAGAAGCTGATCATTGCAAGCAAGATTGGTCTCCGTTTAGGTGAGTCTTTGAGCCTCATCCTTGTAGGTTCCATATTTTATGCACATGGGTTCGGTTCTGCATAATGGGTCTCTGTTTTGGGGAAACTGAATCAAAGGAAGTTTGAAGATTAAGTGATGCATGCATGTATTTAAAGGTTTTGATTAGTTGTTGATAAATCAGAATCAACTCAACGTGACTTTTGAACCTCTTCTGCATGTTGGTTTTTATGTTTCAAAGCTTTAGAAGTCAAGCTTTGGGTTCTGCATGCCTGCTCTGATTTAAATGCCAAAAACAGAGAATGTTTAAAAGCTTTTGGTTGCATGCATTTGGTTCTAGTTGGTTGACACTTGAAGCTTAACGTCGCATGCACATGTTAGTTATTTGCAATCGGTTATTGCTGAAATAAGAGCTTGCTGTTTCAGTAGAAAAGCACTTGCACACAAAGAACAAAGGTTTTGCATGTTTCCACATGTTTTATGGTTCTGTTAGGGAGCATCAACTGAACCTAAAATACTGATTTAGAAGTATTGAAGTTAAGTTTAAGAATGAGAAGGCTTAAGGAAGCCAAAATAACTTGTTGAACTGTGGAGTTATTGTGTCTGCATGCACTGAAACTGAATATAGGTTCTGCATGATTCCATGTAGTAGTTTGGTTCTGTTTGGGAGTATAAACTGAACCTAAAATATTTGTTTAGAAGTGTTAGAGACAAGTTATAGAATAAGAAGCTTTAGGGAAGTCAAAAATGAACTCTTATACACGAAATGATAAGCTGGTTATATTCTGGAAATGTAAGTTTTGCAGCAGAAACAGTGACCTTGCAGCAAGGAAAAACCATATTAGATGACCTCTGATGACCATGAAATTTTGTGTACACTTAGTACACATAATAAGGTTCAGTGTGAGCCAAAGAACACTCAAAAATAAGGTGTATACAAGGATTTATGAATTTTATAAGACAGACAAGAAAACTGAACGAAAATGGTTTTTCAGAATTAGGCAGTGACAACTCTTGGTAAAAGCTGTATTAATTCAGACATTAAATTAGGTGACAATAATTTTTACTATAAACTAGACTAACAGGAGTTTAAGTAGAAATTTGAATCACCTCAATTGGAGCTTCCTACACCCAGATATAAATTTTTAAAGTTGGACATGAAATTCTGAAAATCCAGTTTTGCAGACTGAAGTTGTCTTTACAATTGGAAATTCTGGGAATGCCTCAGTTATGTTTTGATCAGTGGATTATTTTTACTATGAAATAGACTTACAGAACTTCGATTAGGAACTTGAACCACTTGATTCAGTTTTCTGGACCGAGATATGATTTTTCTAAGTTCCTAGAGAATTGAAAGCTGAATTTCTGTCAAGTCTGAAATTAATCACGTTTTTGAGAAAATTATAGCTAGCCTTAACTTGGAATTTTTGAATGGGTTAAATATCAAATTTGCCACGGAAGTTTTGCTAATGGAGCGTCCAACACCCGGAAGTTTTTTGGGTACCAAATTTGCCCCGGAAGTATGAAAAAGGTACCAAATTTGCCCATCCGTTAATTTTGACCGTTAAGTTTGACTAACTGTCCACGTGGCATGCCACCTCATGACATATGGCATGCCACCTGATCAACCAATAAGAGTTAAGTATCATTTTTCCCCGGAAGTTTTTACTAAGGAGCAATTTTACCCCGGAAGTTTACAAAATGTATCAATTTTGCCCTTCTAAATCAGTCAAAGATCATACATGTCATGCCTTGAAAAGGTCAAACTTGGAGTCAAAGAAGGAGATTCTTGAGATGTTGAGCTCAAGGTAGCCAAAATTTATGAAGCCGAACTGGTCACAGGAAGCATCACTTATGATCTAAGCAAATGATCAATCTATACAAACTGCAGGCCGGCGATTAAGCCCGAGGCCTTCCGGGCCACCTGCGGGCCAATTTCAAATTTCTGGCTTATTTTTCAAGCCCGAGCCCTGCAAGGCCAGGGCTTAAACGGGCCGGCCCGATTTCCCGACTCTAGTCCCTGTGACCAGTTCGGCTTCACAAATTTTGGCCGCCTTGAGCTCAACATGTCAATGATTTCCTTCTCTGACTCCAAGTTTGACCTTTTCAAGGCATGACATGTGTGGTCTTTGGTGATCTAATAGTCAAATTTAATATTGGGAGAAAGAAGGGCAAAATTGCTACTTTTGTAAACTTAAAGGGCAAAATTGCTCCTCAATGAAAACTTTCGAGCAAAAATGATACTTTTGATTGATGAGGTGGCATGCCACGTGTGATGAGGTGGCACGTAATGGTCAAAATTAACGAAGGGGCAAATTTGCTACCTTTTTCATACTTCCGGGGCAGATTTGGTACCCTAAAAACTTCCGGGTGCTAGACGCTCCATTAGCAAAACTTCCATGGCAAAAATGCACCTTAACCCTTTTTGAATTAGACTTGAAAGGTTAGATATCTATTGTGGGAAGAATATAGAATACATAATTAGGATAACCAACCGAAGAGAATAAAAAGCATAAGCATCATGGGTCAGTCTAGTAAGCATAATCTTAATATTGCTATTAAGATTAAATTAAGTAATGACCCATCTCAAAATATTATAGGATTTGGATACTTGTCTTGGCCAAACGATAATCGATTGCAAGAAGAACTCGGGTGAGAATAAGAAGTTGTGAAGACATCCAGGTAGTAACTTTCTCTCACATACTCTGTATGCCTTTATATGCATGTGAACCATTGTGATACTTGAATTTTGAACACCTAACCTTATCGCCGGTTAAGGCCGGGAGGTAATGCCCTTGAATGTGGGGTAACCCTAGATGCCATCACGGTTAAGGCCGAGGGTGGTAATTCGATAAGAGAATCGTTACGTTTGTGAAAGAAGGGCAAATGCCCATTTGAGTTACCAGTATTTGAGGGAATGGACACATGTAGGTCCTTTGAATGAATTTGAATAAATTTGAAGTTGAATGAATTTGAATTGAAACTTGAATTTGAATGGTGTTCAATTGAACTTGAACTTGAATTTGAATATTGAATTTATTGCAACTGGTTGTCTACCGTAGTGCATGCATTTTATGTGAGTGATTAACGTTACTACTAGGATTCGTTTGAATCCCAGACATCCCCGAAAGCTCAGGGCTTGAAAAGTATAGTAGACGTGGCTCACAAGGCAAGGCGGTGGATACCGGTAATTGAAGATGCTTAGTCGGACCAAGAACTGCTGTTGGTTATCTATGTTTTGTATTAGACTATGTTGAAAGTTTGTAATATTTGTAAGAACCTCTTATGGATTTCGTTATGTATCCAGACCTAATATCGATATTACTATGCTAGAACTCCTTTTCTTCCTAAGCTGTGCATTATTACTCTGATGAATGTCATTATACGAAGAGGATGTGACATTCGTGGTATCTTACTATGATGAATTCCATTATACGAATGTCGGGTGTGACAATATGTTTGAGAAGGAAGTGAAGAACTGGTCTTCGGTGCAATTTTGTGTTAGTGGTTGGTTGCGGTAAAAGTGTGTTTTTTTGCATTGTTTGTGAAATCGGGACCGAACGGTTGGTTCGACCAAAACCGCCAAGAAACCAGTCCGGTTGAGCTGAAATCGGATTAACTCGGTAAACCCGGACGGGTTACAAGGGTCAACCCGGTTCCAGTATTTTTTATTTTTTTAAAAAAGGCAATATGATTTGATCATTTGAAACGACATATCTTGATATGCGGGATTTCCACCAAAATTCAAGCGCCCTCTCCGCTCGATGCCTCTACTCTAATCTGAATATTTTAACTCAAATGTAGGTTGTAAAGAAAATTGTTAAGAATATCTAAATATGTCACAAGTATTAAAGTATATGGTTATTTTGCTACTGATATAAAGTATTGAAATGATATATAGTATGTGAAATTTATGTTGGTGTGATGAGAAATTAATTATTTTCCAATTTTTTATACCTCACCGGTCTGGGTTTCAAAACCTTGGTTTTTTTAATGTCATTTTTGTAAACTTAAGATAGGATAAAAATCAAAGTAAGTGCTTGGATCAGCGGTGACAAAAGTGTCTTTTCTCAAACTAAAACATTTTTTACTATTTGGAAAACCAAGTTTAGATGGAAAACGATTAAAAAGAACATAAATCTTATTAAATACTCCCTCTGTTCCTTTTTATGATATATAATTGTTTAAATTGGTATATTCCTTTTTATAAAATTCCTTTTTTTTTTTTTTTTTTTGTTGCTAAACACGTATATCCTTCTATTGGAATGATACCTATTTGAGACATTGTCAAGTAGAAATTTGGGAATCGGGGCGGCTGGCCGACAGGGGCCTTGGGTAAGGAAAACATCTTTTTTTTTTTTTCAAAGCCCGGCTCGATAGTACCAGGGGCCGGGGCCAGACCCTACGGGGCCTGAAAATTACTATTCCAAATTTTAACTATTTTTCCTTCGAGTTTTTTTTCAAAGAAATATAATTAGTAAATTGCAAACATTAAAGTTCTAATCTATCAAATAAATGTTATCAACATTAATATCTAAACAATATAAATCATTCAACAAATAAACACATCCATTAATTCGTAATAAAAAACAAATAAACACAAAGAATATGTTTTTTCCTTTTTTCACAAAATATTAAACAAAGGAATTGCTTTATGTATGCCTAGTGCCTACAACAAAATGCCTTTCCCTCTCGTAATTTTGTGTGTGTCTGCGATTCCTTCGTTCATGCATGATTTTATTGATAAGTAAAAATAATTATACTTATTTTACACAAAATATATTTATAATTTATTACTTATATAATATTGTAATACCAAAGTATGTGTTTATTTAATATGAAAACATCCATTCTTTAAAATTTATAATAACTAATTATGTGTTTTAATACAAAATGATAATAAACATAAAAAAGGTTATACTCTAAACTAAAAAAATCTAAGTAATTACAAATAAATACATTCATTAAATGGAAGTTTGAGTAATTAATTAATTTTTTTAAAGCTACAATTAAACGGGCCTAACTGGTAGCCAGATTAAGCCCGAGGCCTTGCAGTGTTATACCTCCATCGGTCTCGCCCTTTCTGGTGGCGGGTTAGAGGGATTCCTTTTAAAAATTACCTTTCTATTATTATTAGTCCTTAAAATGATAAATCAGAGTACGTGTAGCAGAGCATAGGATCGGTTTGGACAAACTACGTACTGGTAAAAAGTAAAAGTTAACAAAAAGTAAAGTCCAGGAGGGTTATAATATAGTCATCGGTAGTAGAGGCCAACATATACGTACGGTCATCCAAAAAAGTAAAGTACAAAATACGACGGGGCATTCTCTATCCTTCATCCGCTCCGTCTCCCTACCTTTGCAAAATGACCTTTACTGGCTAGGCACGCTCCCCGTATCACCAAAAACTCCTGGAGTCCGGATTTTGCCCCCAGAGTAACCATCAATACTCATGCACTAAATGTGTGATGTGTATGTATGCAACCATATCAATATGTATACTCAAATAAATATGCCAAATACCACAATATGCAAACAAGAACACACGCAGTAACATGTATTTTCCCCGTTGGGCCGCCTTACCAAGACAGGCCCCGGAAGCACAAACATGTCACCGTTGAGTCGCCCTGCCGGCAGACACCGCCTGTTTCCATTGAGTCACCAAATAAGCAAACCCCGGCAGGCACCCTCAGTGCTAGGGACACATTACAAACATGTTCTGTATGCATATTTGGCAAAACAATACAAAAACACACATATGGCAAGCAACACATACATCAAACACATAAAAGTGCCGGAGTAAAGAGGTTACCACCTGGTGTGTGGACACTTTGCTTTTAATATTATTTTTATGCCCGAAGATTTTCCAAAAATACCTTTGACCTAAATACATCAAAATATACCATTTTCAGTAATTCCAAAAATACCCTTACATTTATTTTGCTAAAAGCGTACTCAATACAAATTTTCAAAATCCAGTGATTCGGTCCAACTTCCAGGATTTTTAATAAATTCCAAAAAACTCATTTTGCATGCCACCAGCACCATTTGAACCATTAATAAGTCTATTGTTCAGTAAAAATATATGCAGACCCTGAAAGTACTTGTAGTTTGGCGTGTTGCTCATTTTCTACACCTTGGTCAGATTTCACCCTGATGCACACAGAGCCAACTTTGAAAATTTTTATCTCCTAGAAGGAAAATCCAAAAATGACAAAATTATCAATCTTGGTGAACCTTAGGAAGTTTAATTTCTGCCTGAAAAATTTCAGCTTCATTCAAGGTCATTTTCTATTTTAAAAACCGAGTTGAAGCACCACTACCAGAAATTTTCAGAATTGCTTAAAGACTTAGTTTCAAGTTCAAAAACTAAAACTATGACTAAAACCTACACAAAACCATGTTCCAGAGTCATTGGTGACCTTAAAAAGGAAAAAATCCAACCCTAACACCTAGCACCAGCCTTTTGCATGAAAATATTTAAGCAAGAACTTAAGAAGATGAAGTTGTCGGTGTTACCTAGAATCGGAAGATTGGTGGATGGGCTTGGGTTCTTGAGCTTGGAGGGTTAACTATGGTGGCTGGATGGATCTCCTTTTGCCTCTGGAAATTTCGTGCTCAAGGGTGAAAAGAATAAATTACCTTTTTAATAAAGGTAAATTGGATCAAGTGAAATTAGAATTAACTGCGTAAATTTCGGCTTTTGTGTAATTAATATGATCTAATTTTTGGCTTAATTCCCAAGTAATTCCAGAAAATATCTAGAGGGGTCCAGGGTTCAGCCATGTGGCGAAATTTTCCCTAAAATATCTGGATATTTTCATGCCTTTGGGCAAATTACCCGTTTTGGCCGTAACTTTCAAAAATTGCAATTGTTGCCCAAAACTTTTAAATAATTACCAACTTTTCCCATCATTTCACCTGCCCAAAAGGACCCTTTATGAGCCATTTGGGGCCCACAATTCTGCCCAAATTAATTTTTGTCAATTTATTCCCATTTTGCCCCTTTTTCTCGAACGTGGGACCGCGGTTTTGACTTTTACACCGACTTTTCTTTCTTTTTCTCCAAGTAAATATTTTTAATGATTAAAGGGAGTGTGTGAAACCTAAGGGTTCCACACATCTGGTCCCCGGTACTTAATTCCCTTTTTCCCACTTTATCGGTCCAGTTCCCGATCTACCGATCCGGTGTGGGTCTCGCCGATACCAACAAGGTGGTTTCCTTTGCACTTTTCTTTATCCTTTCTAGACTTTTTCCTTTTGAATAGACACTCCCATGTGACACTCTCCAAACTTTATAGAGTTGCCCCAAACTTGACCTACTCAGTCCAAAGGAACCCCTAATTGGTCCCTATCGGTCCCATTTCGGTCTGCTTATCGCCTGTGGGACCCGCATAATGTAACACCCCACTGTTCTGAGCCTAGAACAGAGTGGCATCTTCACCTATTATGAATTCTGATGTACCATTTAATAAAAATTTAAACCACCGGGTTAGGTTTGTTCCTGAAAATAAAAGCCCTTTTTATAAAGAGAGTTCAAAATAATATTTAAAGTTCAAATGGGCTTTTCTAATACCTTTAAAACATTTGGAAAGATTTTATCAGTGGTTCAATCTTTTACTAAAATTACATCATACTTAAAATTCAATCAGAGTGTTTCCTTATTTCTCCATTTACTCTAAAGCTCTACCAAAACATTCACCATAATTTGGGCTTGTTATATACATGCCCGTCCCTGCAGCAACCATTAGCAGCATATATATATATATATATATATTATCTACTTCTACGATCAAAAGTACCTAGTTAAATATATACATCCCAGTAGCCACATACGGCTATCTCAAAATATTATCTAAGTTATAAGGGAATAATAAAATTCATAGACAAAAAGGAAACTATACGTTTCATCTGCAACCTCTTCACACCTCCTTCTTCTCAAAATCAGGCTATTTCTATGCCCTTGCCTCTTTCTCCTTGCTTACTAGTTTGCCCACGTCCTGGATATAATGAAGGCTCTGAGATTCAAATGAATGAATCCCAGAGTAACAGGTTAATCTCAAATATGTAAATGAACCAAACAAAGTAGTCCACACAGCATATAAAGCATTCAAATTCAATTCAAATTCAACGACAAGTATTACATACCAAATGCAGCTTGTAATACAAGTAAATCATAAAATGATTTCAAATACCTTAGCGCTAGGAAATTCATTTTGGCAATTTGTAAACCAAAAGTAACTGAATGCACTAGGCCCTGCCTAGCCACCGGGAAGTTGGCCCCATGGTCGGCCCTTCCGCTCAATCGAGCCACGAGTGGTGCTGGCCCCATATAGGCAGGACATACAATATGGTTTACAAAAACATATAGACCTATGCAAAGAATGTGAGATTATAGTTACTACCTGTTGGTCTTATCAACAAGACCCCCTTCCACTACGCTTGTCCTTCAGGCATGGCAATACTCAGATCCTATAATTAACATTTACATATAGAGGTGGGTCACTAACCAATTTAACCATAAATATAAATTCAACTTCTCTAGACCCACCCTAAAAATACCTGTCTTTTAATACCCTTATGACTAGGGATGCATACTAATTGAGAATTTTTTTTTTTCTGAAAAGCAGAATTTTTCAGATTTCCTAACTAATCTTTAGATAAATCATAATTCCTTTTATACCTATCCAAATGAGGTGAATGGACCTAGTGTGTTTGATTTCATTGAACACATGAGACTATGTGATGTTGTCTTTATGGAGTATAAATCTGGTTGTTGTGATTATGTACTTTTGTTTGTTGAGGATATTGTATTCAATTAATACTAATGGTAAGTTCTTTCCATAAGCGAGAAAAGGGAAAAATGGTTAATCATTGAGGTGTAAGAGTATGACCATTTGTTGATATGGAAAGAAACTTGTTTAATCCTCTACAAATGTTGTTAAAACTAATAGGTGAAATACTTTATGAGAATGAATTTTATACTCCTAGTATTGACAAGTCTCACTCTTCTTTGCTATATTGTAGTAGTATTCAAAGATGAGGAGAGCAAGAACAAGAGGTAGAACTTTCAGGCGTATTCAAGAGCTTGAACGAGATATACCACAGCAGGGCACACATGAACATAATATACCTGAGCAGGACATACCCGAACAAAATGTGCCAGAACATAATCAAATGAGGCAATTGTTCGGACTGATCAATGAACTCAGGACCGAAATCCGTGAGGTTCGAGCAAGACAGGATGAAGATCGAGAACGTACCCAGAAAAATCAAGAGGAGCGGACTGAGGCATCCTCTCAACCTGAGAATCGGGATCATGAACCCAGAACTAGAAGAGCTGAAGAAACAACACGGTATTGGGTGTCAAAATTCTGCAAACACTACCCTCCTCGTGTTTCGTGGGGATCATGACTCACAAGTAGCAGAAGATTGGATGCTGAGGATAGAGAAGATTTTTCAAGTCATGGAGTGCCCAGCTGAGAAGAAGGCACCAATGGCCATTTACAAGCTAGAAGGCGATGTAGACCATTGGTGGAAGAATATGGAGATCACTCTTCGAGCCGGAATATTCCTATCACTGGGAAGTATTCCAAGAGAAATTTAATGACAAGTATTTTCCTCCATCTTGTTAAGGTCAAAAAGGAGATGGAGTTTACGAAAATCAAGCGGGGTGATAATGAAACATTTGATGATTACCTTGCTCGCTTTATCGACCTGTCTCGATATTCCACTTACTTGAATTATCGAGATGACGAAAGCGGAGTTCTAATATGATGATTGAGGGATTGAAGTACGAGATCAAAGAAAAATTGGTCTCTCGGCGATTTAAAGAACTCAACTTGGCTATTGAAGAGTGCCGATTGATTGAAAGAAATCTGAATGAGCTCCGAGCATCTAGGAGTCAACCATATCGTGGTGCGGTTCCAGGTAGAGGAGATTTTCCTCGAAAAGAAAGAAGCAATGGGTTAAGCCTCGAGGAGGTAACAAAAGAGTGCTTCAATCTGGTCAACGAACTTCACAGAGATCCTCCGAGTCACAAACTTGTATGCATTGCGGCAAGTATCATCCTGGTAGGAATTATGGTGGAAAGCTGATCTGTTTCAATTGTAAAAAGCTAGGACACTTTGGCCGAGATTGCCCCTAGCGTGCTACAGAGAATAGGCCTCAGAATCAAGGCAGGGTATTCGCTTTGACGCACGAAGAAGCCAGAAAGTCTCCTGAAATGATTCAAGGTACCATTATTCTTTATGGTCATACCTTAGAAGCATTGTTTGATTCAGGAGCTAGCCATTCTTTTATTTCATATGATTGTGTGGAACGACTAGGTCTAAATACTCATCGGTTACCCTATGATTTGGGCGTGTCAACACCTCTTGGTGTCGGATCCGTGACTTTGGATGTGTGTTTGAATTGTATGTTAATTGTTGATGGGCATGAATCCACAATAGATTTAATTTGTTTACCTCTTCGTGGTATTGATGTGATACTTTGGGTTTGAATTGGCTAACGGCAAACAACATGTTGTTGGATTGTGGAGGAAAGAGGATTATATATCCAACTTCACAAAGTGAAGTAAGCATGAATTTTCTCTCAGCATCTAAAGCTGAAAAATGCTTAAAAAAGGGTTGCCAAGGGTATATGGTGTTGTTTTCGGTACAGGCAGAAAATGAAGCTACACTGGAGAGTATACCAGTAGTAAATGAATTTTTTGAGGTATTTCCAGAAGACATAAGTGGATTACCTCCGGAAAGGGAAGTGCAGTTTACTATTGAAATTATGCCTGGAGCAGGACCGGTATCCAAAGCACCTTATCGAATGGCACCCAACGAAATGGCTGAGTTGAAGAAGCAGATTGAAGAACTTCTTGAGAAAGGGTTTATACAACCCAGTGTTTCACCGTGGGGAGCTCTGGTACTCTTTGTAAAGAAGAAAGATGAAAGCCTGAGATTGTGTATCGATTACCAAGAATTGAACAAGGTAACCATCAAGAATAAGTATCCACTCCCCCGGATAAATGACTTGCTTGATCGGTTGTTTGGTGCCTGTGTCTTCTCCAAGATCGACTGCGATCGAGGTTACCATCACCGAGAGTGTAAGAGTCGAAGATGTTCCGAAGACAGCTTTTAGGACCGGTATGGTCATTACAAGTTCCTAGTGATGCCATTCGGTTTGACCAATGCACCTGCGGTGTTCATGGATTACATGAACTGGATATTTCATCAACATCTTGATCAATTCGTAGTAGTCTTTATTGACAATATCCTAATTTACTCAAGGAGCGAAGAAGAACATGAAAGGCATCTGCGAACAGTGTTGAGTATCTTAAAAGAAAAGCAGCTCTACGCAAAATTGAGTAAATGTGAGTTTTGGCTTCCAGAAGTCAGATTTCTAGGCCATGTTATCTCACGGGATGGAGTTTCTGTAGATCCCAGTAAAGTAGAAGCAGTATTGAATTGGAAAAGACTAGAAACTGTAACTGAGATATGTAGTTTTCTGGGTCTTGCCGGGTATTATCGACGGTTCATACAGAATTTTTCAAGAATTTCCTTGCCATTGACTAAGCTCACTAGAAAGAATCAACCATTTGTGTGGGATAAAAGATGCGAAGAGTGTTTTCAATAGCTGAAGGAGAGGTTGACATCCATACCGGTATTGATTATCACAGACCCTAGTTTGACCTATGTGGTCTACAGTGATGCAAGTAAGCAAGGGTTGGGATGTGTCCTAATGCAGCAGGGCAGAGTAGTGGCGTATGCCTCTCGGCAGCTGAAGCCTCATGAAATGAATTACCCCACTCATGATTTGGAGCTTGCGGCAATCGTGTTTGCCTTGAAGATCTGGCGGCATTATCTGTATGGAACTACTGTTGAACTGTACTGCGACCACAAAAGTCTCAAGTATTTGTACGATCAGAAAGAACTCAATATGAGACAACGAAGATGGATGGAGTTTCTGAAAGACTACAACCTGGAAATTAAATACCATCCAGGAAAGGCAAATGTAGTTGCAGATGCTCTGAGTAGAAAGGCAGTGCAAGTGGCATTTATGATGGTACAGGAACGTAAATTACTGGAAGAATTTCGAGATTTAAATCACAAACCAAGTGTTCCGAACATGAATGTATCAAACAAAGTACTTCTTGCTAGCCTCAGCATTAGTCTATGAGAAAGTGATCTGAAAGCAGAAATTAAAGAAGCTCAGATGCATGATAAAAGAGCGGAGTCCATTCAAGAAATGATTTCACGGGGTAAAACTCAAGATTTTAACCTCTCACCAAGTGGGCTAGTTAGATACAAGGAGCGCATACATGTACTCTACAGAGGCCGATTTGAGGCTTAAAATTTTGGATGAATCACACAAAAGCAAGAATACTATACATCCAGGGGCGGTCAAGATGTACCAAAATTTGAAGTCTGAGTTTTGGTGGCCGGGACTGAAAAGTGACGTGACTAAATACGTTGCTCGATGTCTTACTTGCCAAAAAGTTAAAATTGAACATAAACAACCACCAGGGCCCCTTCAAAGTCTAGAAATTCCTGAATGGAAAGTTACCATGGATTTTGTTGTGGGATTGCCAAGAATTAGAAATTTAGATGCAATCTGGGTAATCGTCGACCGTCTTACAAAGTTGGCACATTTTATCCCCATCAGTATTAATTATTCTCTTGAGAAGTTAGCAGAAATTTATATAAAGGAGATAATCAGACTCCATGGAACACCTAAGAGTATTGTTTCCGATAGAGACTCTCGTTTTACCTCTCGATTCTGGAAAGCTCTACATCGAGCCACAGGGTACAAAATTGAGTTATAGTATGGCCTATCATCCTCAGACGGATGTACAATCAGAAAGAACCATAGAGACGCTAGAAGATATGCTAAGAGCGTGTGTATTGGATTTTAAGGGAAATTGGGACCGCTATCTTCCACTTGCAGAATTTGCTTATAACAATAGCTATCATGCGAGCATTCAGATGGCTCCGTATGAAGCATTGTATGGCAGGAAGTGCCGATCACCCTTGTGTTTGACGGAATTATTTGAGAGAAAACTGTAAGGGACGGACTTAGTTGACCGGACCTCAGAGAAGATCAAAGTTATTAAAAAGAGGTTCCTCGCAGCACAGAATAGACAGAAAAGCTATGCTGACAAAAGGAGAAGACCTCTAGAATTTGAAGTTGGAGATCATGTGTTTTTAAAAGTATCTCCTGTTACTGGAATCGGTAGAGCAATCAAGAGGAATAAACTCAGTCCCCGCTACATGGGTACAAAATGATTTCAAATACCTTAGCGCTAGGAAATTCATTTTGGCAATTTGAAAACGAAAAGTAACTGAATGCACTAGGCCCTGCCTAGCCACCGGGAAGTTGGCCCCATGGTCGGCCCTTCCACTCAATCGAGCCACGAGTGGTGCTGGCCCCATACAGGCAGGACATACAATATGGTTTACAAAAACATATAGAACTATGCAAAGAATGTGAGATTATAGTTACTACCTGTTGGTCTTATCGACAAGACCCCCTTCCACTACGCTTGTCCTTCAGGCATGGCAATACTCAGATCCTATAATTAACATTTACATATAGAGGTGGGTCACTAACCAATTTAACCATAAATATAAATTGAACTTCTCTAGACCCACCCTAAAAATACTCTCTTTTAATACCCTTATGACTAGGGATGCATACAAATTGAGACTTTTTTTTTTCCTGAAAATCAGAATTTTTCAGATTTCCTAACTAATCTTTAGATAAATCATAATTCCTTTTATACCTATCCAAATGAGGTGTTCTTGGACTTATTTAAAGATTAGCAAGTTAACTATATGCTCACAAAATTTTAGGGTAAAAGAGGTCAATTTCCCTGTCTTCTCCTAACTCAAAAATTATTGTGCAGATAGCAAAAATATGTATTAGATTCCAAGAGCCACCCAGAACGTTGACATCTTTTAAGATGTATACCCATATACAATTAAATAATATTATTACACATTCCTCTTTTTTTTCGTGGGTAGCATGCATGAACCACTTGTCAATACAAATAAAATACTCTACCAACCAAAAAGTCCATATGGCAACGAGTTGCATTTTAAGGCTAAAGCTTAATGAGCTTTAAATTTCAGACACGCTATCAACTTGGTTTCCCAAAAACACTTGAACCTCTAATATACATAATTACCATTTAGCTTAACCCCATAGCTAAGCTTCTTCCAAAGCCAAATTCACATATTGAGAATTTTATCCATCTCAGTCAAAAGTATAACTAATCCTTGCACCACTTTTGTTAATTATAAAACACATCAGCAGAACATTCATGCAGAAAAGTTCTTCTTATAACAACCTTAGTATTCACTTATTTTTAATCTAATCGGTGAGTGTCTTTCCTAGTCTTGATTCCATTTGATTTCTTCATTCCATTTGCAGGAATCACATAAGCTAGTAGGAAAAGACTCAAAACTCACCTTAAGCTTGTATGCAATAGTTGATACTTCCTCTTCGTTTGGTCCTAGCCCCCCCTCTTCGCGTTTCTCGGCTCTCAGTTCACCCTCTCTGATTCTGTTGCTGTTTTGGCCGAACGGAAGTAATCAACTGGGAGAGTGAATGTGTGGGTGTGTGTCCCTGTGTTTGCCCGAAATGGCGTGACAAATAAAGGAAGTAGGGAAGTGGGTGCATGTGAGGAGTGAGGTGGCCAATGGTGGAGAATTGGTGTGGTGAGGTGGCGTTAAGGAGGAAGAAGTATCCCACTGTAGAGACGCATATCAGTTGCATTAAAAGGGAATATGAGATGATAAATGAAAGTGTAAATGGGTATATATTCAGGGAAGGGTCCGAGAGTACAATTAAAGATGAGTATGTGCTATGTGTCTTATTTTTGGAGGGGTAATGAGTGTGAGCTGTCGAAAAGAAATAGCGAAATAATTAATCAAGAAGAAGGACGCTGCAATGGCTAATGAATAAAGGAGTGCTTTTTGTTTTAATGGTTAAATAATTAAATGAGACTCTGCATATAAGGGGTTTGTGCGGCTAAAATTTGGAGAAAGAGTAATAGGAGGTACGGTGCATGTAGGCTATGTGTCAAGCATGAAAAGTTCTCTCTCTCACCTTTCTCGCAAGCAAGTTTGACCAAATTGGCAATTGGCATTAAAAGAGTATTTTGTGAGTGTGTGGCCAATTGGGAATAAACAAGAATAAAGCTATCCGAATTGTCCTTTGATGTTGGGCTGGAGATAAATAGATAATAATAGGATGAGTGGTTTGGGTTTGATCATTAAATGAATTGGGGGTGTTATTTACGTGTTGCTACCAAAGTGTGTTAGTTGAGGAATGAATAGCATTTGAACTCTTGGCTTGATGGGGAACATTTTAGCTCCTCCACCCAAGTCAAGAGTTCGAAACCGTGCGTTTGAATCAGAACCAAAGGAATGAATAAATAGATATGAGAGGAGTATATGCGCTGGGTTGGACTCATAATAGCTAAATGAATAAATTAGCCCAATAGGTATAGATAATTAGGAGTGGATGTGTGTGGTAACCAATAATCCTAAATCATAAATAGGGATTTTTCTTCCTTAAATAATTTTATTTAGGCCACTAAATATTATCTTCAAAATGTTTAGGCCAGGAATACACAACCAACTAATTATCATTAATTTTCGGAAAATATGCCTAGATTTCCAAATACTAATTCTCTCTCTCTCTCTCTCTCTCTCTTTTTAAACATTTATTAGGCTAAATTCCTCCCATAATTAATCCCAAATATTATTTAATTCCAAATTCCAAATTTTGGGATGTCACACGTAACACGTTTTGGCCGGAGGGTGACTTAAATCACCTGGTTTCCTCTTCTTCCTCGTGGTAAACAAAATTTAAAATTATATGGCCCAAGAATTGACCATTTCGCCCTTGCTTTTATACCTTTAGATTATTACACCAATTGACTAGTAAAATAAAATAATAACAATAATAATTGAAAATAAAGCTTCTCATTAATTTCACAGTAATTACAAGTACAATAGTTACAACTATAGGGGTGTTACATGCAAGGCCTACGGGGCCAATTTCAAATTTTTTGGCCTATTTTTCAAGCCCGAGCCTGCAGGCCAAGGCTTAAATGGCCGTAAAATTTTGACGGGCCAAATTTCGATTTCCTCTCTTGTCAAGCCTTAAATGTGGACACCACTAAATTAAAAGATACCATTTGGAGATGTCCAAATATTTAATCCATTTTTCCTAGTTTTACTCTCAATTAATTGTGTGTCTTATTGCTCACTTTTCCCACTCATTCTCTCTCATCATTTTTTCCACTCATTCTCTCTCCAGCGCCACCTTCTTTATGAATAAGGGTGTCTTTGGAAAACAAGCTGTATTTTTTACATATTTATCATCTTTAACCAATTTTAATTAACTTTTTGGTTAGCGTAATGCTGTCAGTACGATCTTACAAAAACAGTTGAGGGAGTAGTAAATATATATTAAATAGTTTATGTGTATATATTAAATAGTACATATATATTTATTTGTTTACAGTAGGGACATAGAGAGTTAGAAAAACACAAAATCATTGGAAAAACTTGTTGGGCTCGCCGGAACTTCTGCTTCGTGTAAGCAACAAAAGTTGCTAAATATATGCCTGATTGAGAGGTAAGCTTGATTGTGAAAACGCAGTGCCAAACATAAATATTACTGTAATCATGTTGCACGGTGCTTTTCGTATGAAAAAATTACTTTTAAGATGGCGAATATGTAGATACTTGTGTCTATGATTTAAAATAATATATTCCGTTGACAGTTTTTAGCCTCTTCCAGTTCCATACTACTTCCATCACAATCATGATTCACAATTCAATTTTACGTCTGGGTTCCACAAGGACCCAATGTACAAGACAACATAGTTCTGAAATGACCACTACAACTGGTCTCAAATTCTGCAGAAAACATTTTTTCAAAAAATTCAGTTCAGAAATTCAATTTCAAATTTTCACAAATAGGTACATTGGTAAGTTCAAAATTCCATTTTCAAACATACTAGGAACTAGACAACTGATATAGGGGGTCATGATTTATAACACATTCCAGGCTCTTACTCTTGTTACTCTAGCCATTCATGGAACACACTGTCCATTCCATTCCATTCCATTTTGTCTAGGTATTTTCAAATATTGTTCATTTTCAGACATTGTCCAAGATTCTTAGGCTTTACAATTTCTTTGAAACATAGCCCAATATTCATAAATTAATAACCATGGCTTTTACCAGCCTATAAATACTCTAGTCTCATAGGAGTTAGGACTTTTTTTTTTTCACCCAGATCAAATTTAATGACTTTAGGACATTCCGATCCATTAGGTCTCATTGGCCGCCACATATTCATATTACTTACACATATAGCACTTGAGCACCCCACTACTAGAAAAGACCAAAATTGCGACGGAATTTGTTCAGTCACAAATTTTCTAATATTTGCGACGGATTTTGAAATCCGTTGCCAAAAAAAAAATTTGCGACGGATTTTAAAATCCGTCGCAAAAAAGGCTACTTTTGTGACGGAAAAATACATCCGTCACAAAAAGGGCTTCAGACGTTTGGCCGGACTGGTGCTAATTTGCGACGGAAACATCATCCATCGCAATATGGTGGCCCATATCGACGGATATCCGGATCCGTCACAAAAAGTGCGACGGATATGGGGACCCATCGCAAAAATTGCCTTTAAAAGTCATTATCAAATTAATTTTTTTATTGATAATATTTATAAAAATTAATTAAGAATTGAAATAAAAATACAAACAGAATATTCTAAAGAAGATCCCCTACTGACGGTCTGACTCACTGAGTACTGTGTCTTCTACCACCGGTGTTTGAACCGTATGAATAATTAAAAGTTACTCCTTCTTATCCTAAATATAAGACATACTTGATTTTCTTATGGAAAGATTAAGGAAGCTAAATAAGTTACTTAATCATATCATATGTGTATCTTTAGATTATATATTAGTTTATAAGTTATACAAAATAGTTTGAAGAAAAAATGATAAATATAAATATTTTAAGGTATTTTAATTTACCTTCTTAATATCTCAAAAAAAAAAAAAAAAAAAAGCCATCTTTATATTATATTTAAGACCTTTTACGAGTTGAGGCAAAACGACACACGGCACAACAAATTTATACACAAAATGAAGAAAAATACACGCCAACGCAAAACGACACTTGTGAGCTATAACAAGTTTCCCCCACGAACGAATTCATCTGGGCCCAAAACGACACAACACATCATAAAATTTCATCAGATTTAAGAGAGAGCAAGCGCTGAGATTCAATGTATATGCCACAGGGGACAGCAGTAGAAGTGAGAACATATTAATTAATAATTTAATTTTTTAATTAATTCATACATATTTTTGATATATTATTTGCACTATATTTTTTCACTTAAAAAACAATAGATTACTGACGCAATTAGTTACTGTTTTTGTTGTTGCTGCTGAGTGCTGATTATGTTGGTAAAACAGTTATGAAAAAATTGGCGACGGAATTTCATCTATAAGCCGGTAATTCCGTCTATAATAAGTTGTTTTTTTTAGTGTTAGCAGCGTTATAATGTTGTCTTCCTTGTAAATTTACATTTCACTAATTACATTTGACTTCCTTAACATTTAACACCATTATGAGAGAATTTTAATTTATGTGATACAATTATTGATTATTTTAGGGAAAATCCTTAATAAAGAACTTTAAAAATCCTAAAAGATAAAAAATACATTTCGAATATTCATAATCCTAAAGAGATATTAGGCTCAATTTTTCTTTTTTGAAATTATAAAGCAATGTCTAAATTGTCCATATATATATATATATATATATATATTAAATACCCCCACCGACCACAACCGTCGGAGCTCTGGTGACCGACAACCACTCCTTGCCGGCTGTCAGAGCACCAGGCGGAATATTTCCACTAGGCCGCCCATTAGAGCTCTAGTCGCAAAGAAATGGGGGGGTATTTTTTTTTAAAAAAATATATGCAATGATAATTTAGTCATTTCTTTTTAATTTCCAAAAAGATAAATTGAGCCTAACATCTCTTTGTTTTCACCTTCCATAGCTGTACCTTGTGAACCACAATCACTTAAGTCAATGAAAAAATCAAGATAAAAAGAATGATCAGATTCCCCCTCAAACAGGTCGGACATATAAAACTGTCAAGCAAGCAATGAAACAATGAGGTACCAAAACTATATTGCACACAAATTCAAAAAAGTAAATGTGTCAAGTGGAAGGAGTAGAAGTGTTTGTGAGTATGTATGATGTACAGGGACAACTGGACAAGTAAAAATGCTAGGATTCAAATGCAAATGCAAAAACAAAGAAAATCAAGATATTTGGTTGGTTTTCTCAAAAATTTTGATGCAAGAAAACAAATTTTGAAAAAAAAAAATGAAAGAAAACCTAATAGGCTCACGAGGGCAAACCCGGTCAATCTAAACCAATTGACACTTAGTAAACCAAAGGAGTCAAAATTGACTCCCTAGCAACGGCGCCATTGATTTGACGAAAACCTTAGTCGCCTCAGGGTCAAATCACAATTTACCACAAATTAAAATGCAATATAGTGCAAACAACTCGGGATCGTTCTCTTATCAAAGAGCCTTTTATTTTGAATTTCCTAGGTAAAACTAAGTGCTAAAGACATGGTTAGAAAAAGGGGTTTTGACATTGATTTTCTCTAAACTAAAATTCATAAAAATATTTAAAAAAAAACTAATTCTATTCTTTCTTTTTTTTTTTTTTTTTTTGTATTTTTGGAAAATAGTGGAAAATGCTTTGGATTAAAGGGATTAATGATGGATGCCCTTGGTAATGAAGAAGATGGCTATCATTGCTTAAAAAAATATATGGGAGTTAAATTTTCATTAAGTCTAAAGAACAACCTCAAGATAACTCTTGAGTCCAATAATCTCAATTGATAGTAGCTCCTACAAACATAGCAAACTACTACCTTTTGAGATATTGTTAAAATCCACTTAATGTGTAATTAAAATTGGGATGATGTAAATTGTTCTTCTCAATTATAATGTTCTAACGAACCATTCAAAAGCTAAAATCAATTATGATTACTAATCACCAACATGACAGCAAGCATAATTTCATCAAGCATATAAAGAAATTTGGAAATTTCAACATCAAAATAATCATCGAATTAAAACTACAATATTCAATCCATATGGACGCATAACGATAATCCAAGTCTCACAACTAAATAATGATAAACCTAAATAAGGAAATCAAATAAATAGTTTGAGCAAAAGGTTGAATTAAATAACTCCCCTTTTGAAGCACAGTTGCTCAAGCCATAAGTCTCCATTACCAAGAAGCAAAGAATTTTAGCCACACATAGCTATGGGATAATTTCTAATAAAATCTGAAAGCAACCCAGCCATGAAACAAGCCTCGCTGGGATTTGGAATTATCTCACCGGAATCTAGAATTATGTTGTCGGAGTTAATGGAAGATGAAGGTGGTGTGTGTGACAATGGAGGTTTGTGAAGCGACGGATGAAGGAGATGATGAGGAAGGCCGCTGGTGCTCTACTGGGTTCAAGAGAAGGAAGACGATGGTGGTTGATGGTTTCTCTGTTCCCTCGCTCTCAAGCTCTCTCGTCAGGACCCAAGCTCTCGGCGCTGTCAATGTTCGGTGGAAAATGTGTAACACCCGATTTTTCAAAAGCGATATATATATATATATATATATATATTTTCATCAGAGTAGAGCATCAGAGCAAGTAAAAGAGTGAGTAATTGATATATCATTAAGCTGTAGCGTATCCGTCTGTTTATAATGTATAGTACATTTAGCCAAGTAATGTCGTATTGTTACAAGTCTAAAAATAGGAATCTTCAGTCGTGTCTTTATGCGTGCTATTTACTTTGCTTGCTCTTGTCTTTGATCCTTGGTTCCCCGGACCTTGAACCTATGGTAAGAGCTGAGGTCCAATGCCC
Source organism: Acacia acuminata (assembly GCA_019022655.1). Taxonomy (NCBI): domain Eukaryota; kingdom Viridiplantae; phylum Streptophyta; class Magnoliopsida; order Fabales; family Fabaceae; genus Acacia; species Acacia acuminata. The sequence goes on along the minus strand of JAFJYI010000151.1, from coordinate 960,702 downwards.
ATAGGATCTCGGGTAACGGTTAACCTCATGCTCAAGTAATACGGTATATAGATGATGAGATATTCATTACATTACAAGTAATCAATACATAAGCACACAACAGAAGCAAGATTAACATATCAACAATACATAGCACACAGCACATGTAAAGTTACCCACGTTTGCACTAACCAGTGCCACGACAGTCCATCGTATCCTCAGCGCTAGGAAAACAATCTTACGGCATTATCAAGACTATAACCCGTATATAAAGCTGAATGTATAAGTAGTGATCTAAGCCCCACAAACTTAGTCCCGGTGCATGACCCGAGACAGAATCCCATCCATGTCTTTATGAAAGTATCTATCATATATAAGTATACAATGAGCATCAGAGTTAGTGTTACAGTACGCGTCTGTACCTTAGTCCGTTCGGATGGCGGTACGCTTGCCTGGTCGGTACGTCTCCCGATTCTTCCTCGGATATCCTATAGTAGTATTATCGCATTATTACCTCGTAAATAATATCTTAGGGAACATTTCAGCCACTACCGACCCTTTTTATCCCTGGTGGATTTGTTAATCCAATTATATCCCTTTATTTTCTCAAAAACGCTGCTGTAATATTTCTGGGCAGAACTTTCTGTTTAACTTTGAAATATCATAATTAATTCCAAAAAACTCGAAACGAGGTTCCGTAAAATTTCCCAGAAACTTTAGTATGTCTAGTTTTGACAAAAAATATTGGTTTTCACCCAGAATTCGTGAATCACTCCCAGTTTAATGATCTTCAACCTGTGCCTGTAATTTTTTTCAGAAAAACATAGCTTTATTTCCAGAATTTTTATCTCCCTCTACAGACCTCTAATTGATGCATATTTTATATCAATGGAAAGCTATACATGTCTACTATACCCATGAATTGTTTCAGAATTGTTGAAGATAATCTTGCATATAAAATGTTACTCTCTAACTATCTGACTCCCATTGCCCAGCATCACCCCACAATTCCTATCTTACTCTAACTTGTTCCATTAGTCCTAGATGTCACTTCCAAACATGTTCCCACCTTGTCAGGCATCTTTCGATGCAATAAGGCCTCAAAACAATTATGGGAAATTACTTTACCTATTTCCTAAATTAAACTAACATTTATACTAAGAACTACTAAGAACTATAAAACTAAAGACTAGAAACTTAAAACTAAAGACAAGCTTACCTCTTGAAGCCTCTTGCTTGCTTCCTCCTTCTTGCTTCTACTCTATTAGAAATTTGATTTGGGGTGAAGAATTATGAAGGGCAAGACCCCTATTTATAGGAAAAGCCTAGGGTTTTCAACCTTTGGATCAATTTTCATAGTCAATGGCCAAGGATGATTTGTGCTTTCATGAAGATACAATTTGTGCATAAAGTATTCCCATTGGTCAAAATTAATTACATTGGATTTAGCTAATTATTTTAATTTCTTAATTTAATTCAACATGTGCTCTTAAAAAATTATATTATAATCTCTCTCTCTCTCTCTCTCTCTCTCCCATGTGCAATCTAACACTTCTTTCTTCTCCCATTGGTCTATTTAATTTTCACAATGATTAAGCTTATTTCTTTGATTTTCCATTGGCTAATTCAATTACACAAGGATTAAGGTTAATTACAAAATTAATTAAGACCATTGGATTCCATTTGTGTTTGTTTTAAATTAAATCTTGGCTCTTCACTATAAAGCATGAGCTCTTGTGATGTCATCCTTGTGATGTCACTTTGATGACTTGGTCAAGCTTAAGTGTCATTAGCAAAGTTTAATTAACTCTTAATTGTATTTGTTAGCTTTTCAAAGCTTGATTAGAGTTTAATTAACATCTTAATCAAGTGCTTTATTAGACAAGATTAATTCTTCATTAATTAGCCTTTTGATTAGTTATGAAGATTTACAATTATTTAATTAGTGAAGACCTAATTTGTCTGTTAATCCTTAATAATTTCCCTTAATTTATTTAAGTGTTTCATAACATTATCTTGCTTCTTTTAAGAACCATGGTTTAATCTAATGATTATTTTGTATTTTATGATCCTTAGATGTGATCTTAAATTTAATATTTGGTTTATTAAATTCTAAGGAAAATTGCCCTAAAAATTAAAATAAATAAATCTCTAAATTAGAGACAACATATTCTCTTTTATTCATCATGTATGATTTAACAAAATGTCGTATTTATAATAAATAGAAATTTTATGGTAGATGAGGATCTTAATTTACTTTTAGTCATATTGAAGCTTTTTACTTTGCTAATCTCAATTAGTGCTAGCTAAATCATTCATTTATTGTTGCTAATTCCCCTAAGACACATATTCACCTTTGCATTTTAGTAAATATTGTTAAAATACCATAATTATATGAGTTATAAAAATTATGGTATTACAAAATGGAATAGGGAGGCCGACGGTGGTGGGTGGTGAAAGGTGGTTGAGGGAGAAGGCGAGGTCGAGTGTGACGATCATTGAGAATCCCAGGCGTGAGGGCGTGTGAAGCTTCAGGTCGAAGGATTGAATAAATCCCCAATCCTCATTCGCGGCGCTCGTCCTTTTTCATTCACGGTCCCCCACACTTTTTACGGGTCCGCAATTTTAATCAATCAGAGAACCTAACCTCAATGGTCAAAACGCATGGCTTTATCAGAGGGACTTAAAGGAAAATTTAAAAAACTGTTGCTTGAGGGACTAAATTGGAACTTTTATATTTTGAGTTCAGACTTTAATTTTCAACTTTGATTTAATCTTTTCAAGCATCTACAGTGAAAAACAATTAATCCAACATCAAATATTCTCATAAAAATCAATGATTAAGAGTATTTACATTTTTTTGACAATTTTGCCCTTTTTAGCCCTAATTTAATATATTTACTCTTAAACTCAATTTATCGTAAGAAAAGCATTTTAAGCTCAATAGCTATGATAAAATGCATTATGAATCCCAATTTAATGATGAAAAATCATATAAAAATATAGTTTGATCAATCATCTCTGGTCTAGAAAGCGCAAAGTCACTTACCTACTAAGCAAATAATACATGCGAAGTTTTATATTAAAAGAAAAGAAGATTTGCAGCATAATGTTCTCAGAAACAAGGATCATACCTTGCCTCTCAAACCGGTCCAACAGTATGTTGGAAGATTTGATGTCACGGTGAACAACAGGGGAGAAGCAATATGGAGTTAAATGAATAAGAAACCAAAATTAAACATATTACAAGGCTCTATATAAATGATGACTTGTACAAACTCCAACCTTAAAGAAATAAGTGAATTTTGTACCCCATAATGTAGATATTCCAGTCCCCTTGCAACATCTAGTGATTAGCTCTATCTGAAATCTTGCATCCTAGTTTAATGGCTCCTGATTTTCGCCTAAATCTTCAACACATAAAATAGTTATAAAGGTGTCAAATAAATCTTTCTTTAAGTTATTGATTCATGAGGAACAAGGAGTAATCAAAATATTTTTTTAAGCTCTCATAGGAAAACTGAATTTCATTTTTCGAAATGGAAAAGCTTATATGAATAGGAAATAAATGGTCAAGTGAAGCAGGTAGGTGATTGAATATCAGGAAAACATATATAACCACCTAGTTTTTTCCTCTCTCTTTTTTATAACATATAACAATCCGGTCTGATTACGTCTTGTAGTAGTTTTAAATTTATGAGTGACACACCTAAAGAGATTTGAAAAATGGCAAGAGGAAACCACAATGTGTAATGTAATACCGGATAATTATCTATCTGGAATATTATATTTTAGCAAATAATACCTATTTGGAAATAGGTGAATATGTGGTTTTAAAACCTTGTAGGATACTTATTCTATTGTCTAGGGAAATTTCTAATGAAATTAGAGGGATTAAAAGTGTCAAAATCCCTAAATGCAATTATGGGCCATGAAATGCCTTGAAAATATTATGATAAATCCCAAGAGGCAATAAAATATTTATTGAAAATTAGAAAGTATGTTGTCTCTAATTTTAGGAATTTTTTGGGATTATTTCCCTTGAAAAATAATGAGGCAAAATTAAATATAATTTTGGGGAGTATAAGTTGCCCCATGATTTTTAATATGATATGTGGGACATAAAATACCAATGTCAATCAAATAGTTGTGAGAAAATGATTAATCCTAATTAAGAAAATTATCAACAATTAGAAAGTGATTAGTTAAGTAATTAATGGCTAATTGTTTAAGCGAACAAGAGAATATTTAAGGTAGATTATGGAAAATCCTTTAATTAAGTTTTTATGGCTAATATTAGCATAAAGTGTGCTTGCTAATCAATTAGAAGAGATTAAGAAAAATTGGTGAGATTAAGAACATGAAAACCTAAACCTAAAAGATTGCTAATCATAGGATTAAGGCTCTAATTAAGCTTCTAGCTAATTTAGATAAATTAAAATAATAATAATAATAATAAAGGGAAGAGAAAATCGAAATTTGAGTGTGAAAATGGTTGTGGGTTTTTCAAAAATAATATCATGATATTTTGTTAATTAAATAATAATATAATTAATATATTTGTGGAAGAACCAGTTGGATAAAGGGGAACCGATAGAAATTAAATCCTACATAGAAAACCGTGAACTAAGTTTCTTAGGTCGGGACATATTACAAATAAGTGAATTTTTGTCCGGAAGTTGGTGTTAGCGGAAGTCATTTACGAATAGCATGGGGCGAATAAGGGATCGATGAAAAGATATTTTGTAAACAAAGGGCGAGATAAGAAAAGTGACAACCAATGGAAAATAAATCATAACTTGAAATCTTTGAACTAAGTAGAAAACAACTGGACATATTATGAATCGGTGAATTTTTGTCCCGAAGTTGATGTTACCCGAAGTAATTTCATGTAGCCGACGGCGGTTATCCGAAAATGTTCAACAGGTTACGAAATACCCTAAATGGGATAAAAAATTTAGTTAGGTCAAATATTTTTAAAGAGGAAGATTAGATCTTCAGTGAGTTGCTAAGGACTTTTTGAGATTTTCTAAGATTACGCGATTAGAACACCGAACGGGAAGACTTATGAGAAGAAACTCATAAAGTGAATAGATGACATCATGTTGATGACATAAGGGGACAAATTTATGGTAGAGAAGAGAGGAGAGTGAATGGTTTGCAAGAAGCCACATCTTCGTCTTCTTAACCGTTGATGCAAAAGTTGATCCAAGGGTTGAGATCCATGGAAATTCTCTATAAATAGGCAACCCCTCTTCACTTCATTCCTCACCAATTCACAAAGGAATCCTAGAGAGAGTTAGAGAGAAGTGAGAGCAAGGAGGAGCTCTGGACAAGGAGTAGCGAAGTGCTGGGTAATTTCTTCGGTCTTTTAGTCTTAAGCTTTTGTAGTTTTTCGGTAGTTATAGTAAAAATGTTAGTTTGATCTTTAATCTTCCAAGTATTATTTTAATATCATGTTTTAGGGTTAAATATGATATTTATTTCAAAAATATATTAGAGATGGAGATATGTCAAAATTTTGGAAGATTAGAGTTAAAGTAACGAAGTTCTGGTGAAATTCCGCCAATTAGGAGAGTTAGGGGCAAAATGGTAATTTGTACCTAAAAAGCCTTTTATGATGTTGGGCCTTGATAATATGATATTGTCCTTATAAGATATCTGTAATCACGTACATTTGTTGTGCCACCGTCATACCGCTGTCAAAAAGTACCGTTTTCCGTCAACGAAGGTACGTTCGCGTACTGTAACACTAACTCTGATATTTATTGTATGCGTACATGTGCTATGTGTATGGTATGTTTATGTGAGGTAGTTGATTGCTCTGTGGTATGTTAAATGTCTTGTTATTATGCTTGCTGGGTGTTGGGATACGTTTGCTTGGTGCGAAATGCTTGGTGTAACATCCCGAATTTTGGTCCTTAAGAGTTGGAAATAAGCCTAAATTAGGCGAGCGACTAAGTCCAGTTCGGGAGGCGGGACATTCCCAAATAGGGCCATATCTTCATCAAGAGGGAAAGCAAGAGATAAAAAAAAAAAAAAAACCAACAAGCTTGAAAAAAATAAAATAAAATAAAATAAGCCAAGTCTAAGAAATATGTTGAGCGAGGCAATTTGGTCAAAATAATTAGGGACATTAGAGCTTGTTTTCCCAAGTCATATAAAGCCCTCCAAACACTCTTTCTTGCACGCACATTTTAGCCAAATAGAGCCCAAGAGAAAGAAAGGAAGAAAGGAAAATTGCAACTATATGGTTATAATGCAATGTAATGGCAAAGAGTGTAATTATGGGACTTGTTGGAGGTCAATTATTTCACTCTTCTTTCAGCTGCGGAGACCTTTTAATTGCCATTAAATCACTCTCATTCCCTCTCATTTACACGTACACACACACAACAATTGCCACATTGCACCACATGTCACTTTCCTCCTCCCCTTCATGACACCTAACACTTCTCTATTTTCTCCCAAAGCCACTTACGTACTCCCTCCTCAACTAATCACCCATACATGCAACTACTCCTCAGTCCTCACCAATTAATTAATCCCATCCGGCCAAAACCATCGCACAACTACACCAAGCACATGTAAACACACACACACTCTTATTTTCTTGGATGGTTGTCACGTGCACACGCACACATACCTCACACACACATACAAATCAGATCACGGAAAGCACAAACATACACACACAAATTCACTTCCAACTCCTCTCCTCTCCCTCAAACCTCACGGCCCCTCCTCCTTTTCTCTTAAACAACATCCACACCTTCCTCTTCCTTCTCCCTCAAACTTAACCCCTCTCTTCCAAACCTACAACCTTCCTTCATCAATTCCTCCTCCTCCACAGATCAACATCATCAATGCCCATCAAATCCATCCTCCTCTCCTTTCGCCATTCACGATTTGAGAAGCAAGAAAGTTCAAGGTAAGAAGTTGAGTGTTCATGTTCATGCATGTCACTTTGGTTGGATGCAAAACTTACATGCATGTGATTTTTCAAGGCTTGGCTGAAGGATAAGTGTGGTAAGGTTGATCACAAGTTCAATAGCAAGCCAAGTGGTAAGAACACCCATCTTCTGCTTCATAATCTTTGAGATTTCATTGAAAACCCAGATTTTGTAATCTGTGGTAAAATCATAGAAAACGTTGGAATTTGAGAAATATGAGACCACCAACGTGTTCCTCATGGAAAATGGAGTGGGAATATGTTGGTGAGTGAATTTTTAAAGGGTGTTTACACACATAAAATAACGAGCTCATCAAAGGAATTAAAACTGCCAGTTTTTGGTCTCTGGAGTCAGTAAGCTTTGCATGCGTGTTTGACTGAGTTAATGGCCTTTAAAAAATATGAAAATATTCCTGGAGATAGAGGACACACATAAATTTAAAAGTATTGGTCATTTGCATTTTTTTGATTTCTGGTTAGTGAGTAATAAATGTTACAAAGTGACCCAGTGTCCTGCAGATAAAAAACTGGGCAAAAGGTTTGAGCATGTGATTTGAATGGCTTAAAGTGTTTATAAAATGATGAATTTTTCCAGAAATGCAGATGACTCCCTGAGAATTTAGGGAATATTAATTTTGTAATTTTTAAGGCCCTGATCAGCGAGATACGAATTTTTAAAGTCGAGTCATTAATTCTGGAAGCTTAACTGGACAGTCAAGAAAAACGTAAAACCTGAGAATTATTTGACAAGTCCTGACCTTTGAAAGTATTTTATATGAAAATAGACTTGTCTAGGAACACGTGAGAGTTGACGTTAAAATGATTTTTGTGCAATTTATTAAAAATGATTGAAGTTACTTGGATTTTCTCCCAGTTAAGAGATTAATTCAGAAATGAGTAAATTAAGGGCTAGAAATAGTAAGTTTTGAAAAAGGGGTTAAAAAGGAAAATAAACATTCATTTTTCTTGGTTCTAAAGGTATGGTTATATCTTTAGGACCACAAGGAGAATGAAGGAACTTCAAGCAACCCTGACGTTTGACGAAAGAGGAACCTGAGTAAGGATAGTAGTCCTTAATTAAAAGGTAGTGGGCTTACCTTACTTGCATGTACTTGATATTATTACTTATATGTATATGTTTGATTGCTATACTTGCCTGCTATGTTTAACATACTTGAATGGTTGAAGCTCTGTTTATGATTATGCTATGGCCATGAGTATGATGCATGAAACATTGAGCATGCAGATATGTCATTATGTTAACATGGGCTTGTGCAAGGCAAGTATATCATACATTAGCATTTATCTTGCATGCATTGTTTGGTATTGTCTGCTACTGGGATTCCTCAGAATCTCACCCCTACTACCAACCAATAGACAGGTGAGCACAGGAAGAAAAGTGCTGCACAAGGTTCAAGGGGGGAGCGTTGCTTGAAGATGGCCCAGCAGAGGGACAGCTTGAAGAATCGATGGACGACAGTGTTTAGTTGGTTTTAGTTTTCACCGTCTGTAATGAATATAAATGTATGTAAAGGGGTATAAACCCTGGGTGTACCCCTGTTATGTAATCAAATCTAATTTCCACATTATCAGTATAACAAGCTATTTCTAATTTTGCCACACTACTGCGTAATATAAAGGCTAAGTATGCCGGCACCCCAGGGGGTGTTACACTTGGTGCAAAATGCTAGGTGTGAAACGTATGCTAAGTGTGACATATCTGCTAGGGGGCGTGTGTGCTGTTGGGATAAGCTTGTTTGTATGCTCATATATTGTCTATGTTGTATATATAAACATGAGGTTAACCGTTACCTGAGGTTCAATGGGCATTGAACCTCAGCTCTTAACATAGCGTCAGGGTCAGGAGGACCGATGATCGAGGAGAAAGGCAAGCGGCACGCATAGGGACTCAACTAAAGACTTTCTTCTTTTGTTATTTACTTTTGAAAACACACGGTATAACGTACCGCTACATAATCAGCCCGGACTTACGGCATTTTGAATATAAATATCGGTTACTCAATCGCTCGATGCTCTACTCGATGAAAAAAATATATATATATACTTGCTTTTGAAAATGAGATGTTACATGTAACACCAAACCATACTTCCAGAATGTACAAGTATACTTTGGTTAAGTTAGTTTATTTACAAGAAACCTCAAACCAATTTATTTTGTTTAAAGAAAGAGTTATATAAATTTAAACAAGTATATTATATTTTTTGGGCAATAAAATATTTTTAAAGTGTACTTTTATTAGAATAAAGATAGGAAGAATATTTATTAATTACTAATTACGGTGTAAATGGAATGTAGATTAATATGTTCGGACAAGTTGTAAGTGGTTTGGAGGTAAAAATGGGATATCAAATCATTTCCCAACTGGAACAACTTAGATATTTAGAATCAATTATATAAAAAGACGGTAAAATTGATGGAGATGTTATTTATAAGATTCTAGTTAAGTGGTTAAGTTAAGAAAGATTATTGGAGTAATTTTTTATTTTAAAAAAATCTTTTAAGCTGAAAAACAAGTTTTATCACACTATATATAAGACTAGCAATATTGTTTGGCAGCAAATATTTGGTTTTAAAGGAATGAGAGTATAAAGTAGAGGTGGTCGAAATGAGGATATTAAGATAAATATGTAGTTATCCAAAAAAAGAAGATAATATTCATAAGAAATTTATATGAGAAAGAGTTGGAGTAGCTTCAATTGAGTAGTAAGATGATAGAAAATTATTTGAACCCATACATAAAAGGCTATTGGATGCACTAACAGTATGGAGTCATTTGAAAAAGAATAGAGGAAAACCAATAAAGAGTGCTCATTAAATATGACATCTTACTTAACATTTTATCTAAAGGTTAATTTAGTTATTGATATAACGTAATACTGTCGTATATAACCCATATAGCCAACCCCATCTACTAGATAAGGTCTGATGTTGCGATGGTTGACCATTACTTATAATTTCATCACATCTACATTATATATTGACAATTCAAACACAAAACAACATAGAACAAATGCACGTAAATATATATAAAATTTTATTCGCTTAGCCAATCTGAAACAAATATATTGATGCAGGCTATGCTACATCAAAAAGAATACAAATCAAACAAGTACGGAATGATATAAGAAAGCTGCCAATAAAAAATTGGGGCATATGACCCTACAATTATTTATTTTTAAAATATATTATGTATTTCAGTATAGTAGCCATAACTATTGATTAGACCTGAAATGGTTTTTCAAGCAAATCAATTATTTTTTGGTCCACTTGGAAAGCCTTTTGAAGAACCTTAGGGGAGATGGGTGGATCAGAGCCAAACACAGATTTTGCAATAGGAATCACTCCAGCATTTTGGCTACTAAGACCAGCAAATGCAACTGCGTTTCCATAACCCACATTTTGTTGGAAGTGAATAAGACCGATCGGGAACACAAACACGTCTCCCTTGTTAAGCACTTTGGTAAATAATCGATTCTGATTCTGATTAGAAGCCACAAACCCGACTAGAAGAGTTCCTTCGACCACTACAAGAATCTCGGTGCCACGTGGATGAGTGTGAGGAGGGTTCTGACCCTTTGGTGCGTAGTCAATGCGAACAAGAGAGATTCCAAGAGTGTTCAAACCAGGCAACGTGGTTACATCTGCTGACGTGACGACGAAGCCGGTTGGGTTTGCTGACGTGTTTCCAACTTTGTCAAATCCAGGTAGGTAGAAGTCCTCAGCTTTCACTGCCATTGGATCCTTGCAAAATTTCCCGTTCACAAAAACTACAAAATTTAAGAAATCAAATGTTATGTTTTGGAAAACAACAATATATTACCGAAGTCAAACTTGTAAAGGCAACAGTGCCATATGCGGTGAATAGGAAAATGTACTATCAACGTAATACAAACATGTTTGGCATAGCTTTTTTATAATCTTGCTTTAGGTCCTAATCGTGGGATCAGCCAGAAGCAACTTTTAGTTGCTTTTGGTCCCATCGTGGAGAGTGAGGGAAAAAGGATATTGCTGCAATGGGTACAGAGAGGAAATATATATGGGATCTTGCTTTAATAAAAAATAGATAAAATTACTCTAAAAAACTCAATAGCCATATGATTAGTAGCATAATTTGCTTCCTGCAGAAGGTCGGAAGTTATTAATGCGCCATTCTTTAATTCTTTTTAACATGTCCCAACTTCTCAAATGTTTTTTTTTTCCTTGTTGATCATTAATTAGATTCTACATAAGATGAGTAATATTTTTATGTTGATATCTTATGAACAAAAAATGGTGCTCATACATTTTTTGATGATTTTTTTTTTTTAAAGAAAAATTGTAAAGTGGGCTTTTTTATTTATTTATTCGAAAATTCACTTTTTTTCCCTACAAGATATCAAAATGACACTCAATATTTGATGTAGAATATAGTTATAAATCGAAAAAAGAAAAAAATAATTGAGAAGTTTGGACATTTCAAGTGGCAATAAAGAGTAACCGAGTAACTTGAGTCATTGAGTTAACTCGTGTGTTTACCTCCTTTAGTAACTGAGTCGTTGAGTGCAACGCAGAAATCTTGAAGAGGACTTGGGTCATATGCGAGCACATGAACTGAAGCAAATGCCAAGAGACTAACAACCAAGTATACAGCTTTCATCTTGTACTGTGTGTGTTGATATATATATCTCTCTTTTAATTCTCTGTGTGTTTGTGAGTTTTTGAACAAACTTATAAGGGTATTTATAAGGAGAAGTCATTGATTTCATCTTTAATTTGCTTGCAGGAATTAAGAAGCAAAAAAAGAGTCAGTAGTATTTTTCTTCACCTGCAACTTCTCTCCATTCATTATATTGGAGATATGATCAAAGTTGTGACCCTTTCTGTATTTACGTGTTTGGACTTTGCGGTTTTAAGACCAATATTATATGTTTGATAAGGAAGTGAAGAACTGGTCTTCGGTGCAATTTTTTATTAGTGGTTGGTTGCGGTACAATTTCCCTATTAGTATATTTTATATCATGACGAAGAAAATGGCTATCACAATAAGAAGCCATGCTTTGTCGTAATTATATCTTTTCATCATTTAATTATGGTTTAATTCAGTAGCTTGAAGTATTTTTTTTCAGATGCATGCAATATCCTTAGATATTTTGTGGGGTATATAGCTTTCTGAAATACTGTTGTTTAGGTGTGTCCAGCACCTTAAAATAGCCTTTGATGCATCCATAAAGTACCAAGGCAGAACAAACATTTTAAAGTGCTAGAAAGACCTAAAAAATATTTTAAGGTGTTGAATACACCACAAAATGTGTTAGGGTGTTGAATGCATTGAGAAAATATATGTAAATCTTTTTTTTTTTTTTCCGTCTTGTGTTCTGCTACTATATTGGTTAATTTGAAGTTCATATTTTTAATCAAAAGAAATAAATTACAATTTAGTCAATTTAATTACAATAATACACAGGTGTAGTGTGTAAAGAAATCATACCAAAGTTTAAGTAGACAAAGAATAAAAATAAATCATCAAAAATTAAAATAATACCCACGTGTGTGTGTGTAAAATAATTGGAAGATTATGTAACATAAAACAATTATAAAATAATACAAGGATAATTAATAAAATACTTTAGTAATAACATAAATAATACATATACAAATAATTTAAATATATGACAAAAGATCGAAATGGTTTTATTTTTATACATGTTTTTAATGTTGGTATATTTATATATACACTGATAAACTATTCTTAGTCATATAATTTTCCAAAAATGTTTCCGAAAAAGTCAATGGCTGACCAAGTCAAACATATTATGTTAATTAGGGGATTTCTTAACCAAGTCCTTCTTTTCTGAAAGAAGACTTTTCTTATTCATCTTCCGTTCAAGCAAACACCAGAATTTTTCTATTTTTGTTTTCAAAATGGAGCAAACGAGTGATTGAGGTCCTGATAGTTGGTAGAGAAATAGTAAACATTCGAAGTTTAAAAACCAGTCCCAAATCATACTTTTTTAGTTGTGTACACTAAGAGATATGATTTCTTGAAATCGACCCAAAAATCTGGAAAATGATTTTTGATTGTCACTTTGCAGTTTGGGAAGAGAAGATTTTTGGAAAAGCTGTGTTAAAGAACAAAGAGGGAATTTTTCCTAGAAAGCTATGTTAAATAGAACTTTGAATCATATGTTTTTAGTTTCAATGAGGGAGGTGAAATTTCGAAGAGTTAGGAAAATTCAATATTTGACCAGGATTGAGTTTTGGTGCTTATCACCAAATGATACGCACTTATTTCAACCGTCCAACGTGTTTAGATTAGCGGCGGTAGTGGGTTTTTTTAATATCATTTTTGCAAACTTAAGATAGGATAAAAATCAAAGTAAGTGTTTGGATTAGCAAAGTGACAAAAGTATCTTTTCTCAAACTGAAGCAATTTTTTTAATGACTATTTGGAAAACCAAGTTTAGATGGAAAATGATTAAAAAGAACATAAATCTTATTAAAAGCTCCCTCCGTTCCTTTTTATAAGATATAATTGTTTAAATTGGTATATTCCTTTTTATAAAATTTTTTTTTTTTTTTTTTAAATGCTTAACACATGTATCCTTCTATTGGAAGGATACATATTTGAGACACTGTCAAGCATTAAATGTGAACACTACTAAATCATAAGATACCATTTGGAGATGTCTAAATATTTAATTCATTTTTCCTATTTTTACTCTCAATTTTTTCCACGCATTCTCTCTCATCATTTTTTCCACTCATATATATTTATTTATTTACGGTAGGGACATAGAGAGTTAGAAAAACACAAAAATCATTGGAAAAACTTGTTGGGCCCACAGAACTTACGCCGCGTAAGCAACAAAAGTGGCTAAATATAAGCCTGATTGTGAAAACTAAAAACGCAGTGCCAAACATAAATATTATTGTCACTACACCAAAAACACATTTTAGCGGCGGTTTCTCAGAGGCGGTTAGAAAAAGGGGGAAAAAAGCGTTGATTGTAATTCGATTGAATCTTGTCTAACATTCAATTATCCTCTTCCCATTTTTACCTTGCACCCTAAAATCCGCCGCACCCTAACATTCGATTATCCTCTTCGATTACACCTTCGTATCGTCTTCATCTCACATTCGATTGAAGCCATTACCCCTTCGCATCATCTTCATCTCACATTCGATTGAAGCCATAAACCGCTTGCTCTGCTCACAGCTTACACAGGGCTGTCGGAGGACTTGAGCGATGAGATCCTGCGAGACCTCATCTGAATAGGTCTCGCTCCGTCCGTGCCTTTTGCTAACCTATGAGATTTCTGGCTCCTCACTTCCGGTCATGAGCCTCCCCTATCTTTGAACCTCTCTTCTACTTTAAAGAGACTTTCTATCTTCTTATTTGCATCAGAAATCTCAATCACACAGATCTAAAAGGTATTCATTGGAGTTTTTCTTAGCCACGTTAAGGATCTCCCTCTTCTCTTTCTTAGCGTGATTTTCTATCTTCTCTGTCTTACTCATGTTAATGCAATTTCATTTGTTAATTTTCGCAGAGTACCGACCCTGTTCCCCTCTTTGTTCTCTAAAGTTTCAACTCAAATTTTGCCCTCTTCTCTGCGCAGTGAGAGGTAAGGTATTTTTTGTTCTTAATGACTAAATTGGGATTTGAGAGGTAATCAAGTATAGCTTGTTCTTCAATTTCTTGGGCACGATAAAGTGAGTTAATGGGAGAAACTATCTCCATATTGTTTTGAATTGTTATTATGAGTATTCGAGTTGTGAAATAAAAAATGGCGGGAAAAATTTATGTATAGGCGTGAATTGGAGACCATGAATTCAGGGTTGTAAAGGCAGGAGCACTTTCTGCTGAAGTTGATTGCTTGTATCATTTCTTTTCTTTCTTTCCCTTTCGATTATATAATTAATGAAGATTTCACTTGTATTGACTTTTGCTCCATTTTCTTATCATTGTCTCGTTCAAATATCTTTGTTCAACCTTAAATGTTGTATGCTTCAACCAGTTTGAAGATTAACTATTACTCGCTCTTCTACATACCTACTTATTGTGTGGTTTGGATTTTTCACTTCATGTGTGTCATGAGAATACTATCTCCTATAGCCGCTTCTAGTTCTTTATGTAGTAATTATGCTGAATATTGAAGTTGGATCTTCTAAACCCGAAAATATTCGATGTCCCGTATTTGATGTTTGAAATGGTCCCCAATCTTTCTTCAAGATGACCGCCATGGGATTCAAGTCCCCAAGATTTTTATGTCTCGGAGGATTTGGTATGTCTGGAGGCAATTTATGTCCTGCAATCCTTGAAAACATGGCAACAACCAATGGAACGATGCTGTTCAAGCAAGGCCGTTGGTCCTTCAATTCTTTTATGATATATGAGATGATGTTTTCGTAATAGAAACCCATTCCTGGTGTCCTGCAATTCTTTTGATTAGTATTTATGTTAAATTCCATAAGCACATTGTCTTACCGAAATTAACAACTTCAGACTTGGCCGTGCTTCATTGATTTGTTTTTGGTTACTGAATGCATGTGCTTTGCTAATTCTTTGCATTTCTCATAGTTTCGTATTCTATAAAGACTTGTATATTATTGTTTGTATTCAGTGATGGATAAATCTTGGATTAAAATGCCACGAAATACACCGGAGTATGAAGCTGGGTTGAATGTGTTTTTAGATTTTGCCTTTCAACAATCATCTAGTGCCGGAAGAATAATATGTCCATGTACTAAATGTTGTTTTAGAAAGTGGCAGACTAGAGAAGAAGCGTTTGACCACTTAATATGTAAGCCATTTCCTGAAAATTACACATTTTGGTATCAACATGGGGAGACATTAAATGGGGATATGCCTATAATAAATGAGAGCCAACGAAATGAAGATTTTTTGTATGACACAATAAATGATATGCCCAATGAAGATCCTATGCGAAATATGATAAATGATGCATTTGGCTTTTCTACACCATGTCATAATGAAGAATCTTTTTCACCATCAACTGAATCGAGAGAAGAGGGTGAAGAAAATATGCATTTGGCTTTTCTACACCAATATAAAATCTTAATAAAAAAAAAAATTTTATGATTTCTTAAACCTGAATATGAGGAAATATTTTTCAAAATTTATAATTTAGATTGATTACATTCAAAATATCAAATTGATTATTTAAGATATTGATTTAAAATAGATATGAAAATCCCTAATGATGTCCTCATTTTCAAACTCATCAACAACAACTTCATGAGGTACTCAAACTACCTCCGCAAGCATTCATACGTTACTCATAATATATCAAAATATAGGAAAATGATATCCTATATGAGATTATAGAGGATAAAAAAAGTTACTATATCAAAATATAGGAAAATGATATCCTCATTACCCTCTTTTATATCATCATCTCATCTCCATCCTTAGATAATGAAATGTATATTTTAGATTTAATATTTTATAAAATTATTATTATAATATTTTATTATTTAAAATTTCTTTATTTATTACAGATTGCAATTATGAAGGGTATAGATCAAATTTTAAGAGTTTAAATTTACTTATTTATGTTTATAGAAATAATTTTATAAAAGATTGAATATGAATAATATATTTTTTTAATCTAACGGTCTATATGATATTATGAGAATAAAATGAAAAAAGAAGACAAAAAATAACCCCAAAATATAAGGTAGACAAATAATTAAAAATAAAAATGAGTTTTACAAGGTTCCAAAGTTCAGTGAGGATTGTGGACATAACTAAAAATCGTAATGTAAAAAATCCTCAATATAAAAACTTAATAAAAAAAATAATTTTATGGTTGTTTTATAGCTCCACGCGCCAATAGGATCTGAACTGCATAACAAAGGAGTTGATTATTTAACGGGTCCCACAATATTATCGAGCGTGCGTATGAACATGATAAAGAGTTTCACGTTTAACCCTATAATTTATACTAAAATATTAATAATATTAATAAATAAATAGTCGATGAAGAAAAGGTAAAAGCCCCGCATAAACGAAAGAACAACGGCGGAAATTCGAAATGGAGATGAGAACATATCGAAATCGACGCAAATGATGCTAGAATGAAGTTTCCTTCGCTACCCACGAACGAATTCGCAAGGATTTAGTGAAAAAAATAGAGGGGAGAGGTTTGGGGAGGTTTTGTGGTGGATTAGGGTTCCAAATGTCGCGATTGGGGTTTTAAAAGACTCCCTTGTCGCTATTTAGTCGACTAAGCCACTTGGTTTAGTTGACTAAATCGCGAGGGCAAAAAATCAGCGCCCCGCGTTTTAGTCGACCAAATCTTGGTTTAGTCGATTAAATAGTGGCACATTGGGAAATATTTTGAAAACAGTGGCAAAATGGTAATTAATTATTTAAAAGCGGCAAATAAGGAAAAAAGCTGGAAATCACTAAGAGGGGGAGTGAATTGGGGATTTCAAAAATTCTTTTGATACATCCAAAAGGCAATTGAAGAACAAGGTAAAACAGATTCTTGACCTATGTCCAGGTTCCCGACGCTCTAGGATTTCCACTATCATTATAATCAGATCCACACTCTGTACTCGAAAATTATCCTCTCACTAGGATACACTTCCCCTTACAAGTTGTAAATTGATAACCCAATCTCAAAGTCCCACAACTTTGAGATTTTACAATAAATGATAATCAAGAAGGAACTCTCTTAAAAGAGCAGATGAATAATCAATCAAGTTCGTAATACCCTAAAATCCATATTTATCATAAATATTATATTTTGATAAATAGTGCCTATTAAAAATAGGTGAATATGTGGTCTCAAAATTGAGTAACATATTTATGTTAATTTAGGGAATTTTCTCTAAGAATTAAGGTAATCAAAATAATCAAGAAAGTGTTATGAAACCACTTGAATTAATTAAAGGGAATTAACCACAATTAGGAGGCAATTAAATTTGCACTAATTAAAATAATGGTATAATACGCCAAAATTCATATTTCTCTTGAATATTATAGTTTGGCAAAATAATACCTATTTAAAATAGGAAAGTATGTTGTCTCTAATTTTAGTAATTTATTTGTTTATTTTCCTTGGAATTTAAAGAGGCAAAAATCCAATTTTATTTTAGGGACCATAAGTTGCCCTATGATTATTAAAATAATGCATGGTGCATAAATGACCAGAGTAACCCCAAAAGTTGTGAGAAAATAATTAAACCAGTTAAAGAAAATTGCCAACAATTAGTAGATAATTAAATCTACATTAATTGATTTAATTTCATAAACTTTCATAATTAATTTGATAACATGTGTTGAAGGCATAATTAGGGATATATGACCTTAATTAAGAACCAATGGCTAATAAAGGACTAAGATTAGCATATAAGTAGTTTCTAATGATCATAATTAATCTTAGAACCAATCATATTTTGACAATTACACTTAACTACTTTATTAGGGATGCTAATTAAGATTAGGTATGGAGGGCTAAGATTAAATTTGATAAAACTAAATCCGAGGCTTTAATTAAGCCTCATAAAGCCAAATCATTGTGAAATTGAATTGACCAATGATAAATCAAGAAAATATTCTTAATCCTCATGAAATTGATTGGACCAATGAGAGATTAGCATAAATGGAAGTTCAAGATTAGATTTAATAAAGCTGAAATCTAATGGTCTAAATTAACTACATAAAGCTTAAACCATGAGAAAAGGTTTTGACCAATGAGAGAGAGAGAAAAAAAAAAGATTAAAGCAAATTTGATAAAGTTTGAAATCCTAGAGTAAATTGGATAATGGTTTGAAATCCAGTAAATATCTGATGTACACAGAAAAAACTCAAAACAACAAATAAAGTGAGAATTTATGCAAATTTAAATAGTTGTGAAGAAGTAGGAACTCCGGAGAAAATATAAGGACTTATCTTGAACCCACATAATTTAACCTCGAAAGTAAGGCTAGTAAATGTTATTTTTGCAAACGTTGAAGAATAAGCTTAGTACAACCGAGAGGAATCTAATTAGACCATAAATCCGATATCCAACTACTAATCAAAAAGCATACTCGGAATTTAAAAGTATTAGTGATTGATCAGGCAACCAAAAATGAATTTCATTAAAGTAAAACCGAAGGCTCAGTTGAAAGAAACTTCTTCATTAAGTATGGGTCCAAGGTTAAGATTAAAACTTCTTAACTAAGTTTAGATCCTATGGTGGAAATTGAGGAAGAGGAAGTTCAAAATAATTGCAAGAATTTCATGACATTTCACTATAAATAGAGGGCCTCCCTCTTCATTCTCTTCACACCAAAAAAACCATTCTAAGCAAGAGTGGAGTGAAGCAAGAAGGAGGAGGGAGTAGCAAGAGTCTTCAAGAGGTAAGCTTGTTTTTAGTTTCTAGTATTTAGTTTTATAGTTCTTAGTAGTTTTTAGTATAAAGGTTAGTTTGATCTTTAAATCTTCCAAGAAGTTTTGATTTCATGTTTTTATGATTAAAAATGTCTTTTTCGAAAATATGTTGGAGCAAAATTCTTGGAAGTTGAAGATCAAAGTAGCGAAGTTCTGGCCAAATTTGCGGTAAAATTTCTGGGCAAACAGCAAAAGAAATGATAATATGTTATGTTGAAAATGAAGCCCATAAATCACGAAACATTCCAGAAATAAAGTAGATATGTAGGGATTTCCGAATATATATAATATGTAGCATTTTGATTCTTGTACAAAGAGATACAACTGGTTGAAGTTAGGCCAATTTTCTGGATGAAATTCTGGGCAACGTTGTGGAAAATGAAAACTGGGAATTGTTCATAAATTCTGGGTATATACAAGTATTTTTTTCTTGAAAATAGACATCCTAAGGATTCTGGAGAATTTTACGGATCCTCGTTTCAATTTTTCTAGAATTAATTATGATTTTTCAAAGTTGATGCAAAATCTGCCCAGAAAATACTGCACTACGTTTTTAAATAAATGTAAGGGCAAAATTGTCAATAGCAAATCCACCAAGGGTAGAGAGGTAAATAGAGATGGAAATATCTATTAGGATATTATTCTAAGTGATACGGTGATATGTTAGGATATCCGGGAAGTCCTGGGCCGGATTCAAAGGTCGGGAGTTTTACCCAGTGAAAGGTACGTTCGCGTACTAGTAACTTTAATCATCTATATCTTATATGCGTATATGTGATAGATAAATTTACATCTGCTGTTTGCTTATGTACTGTTGGGAAACATCTATGGTGTGCTTATGTACTGTTGGGAAACATCTACTGTGTGCTTATGTACGGTTGAGATACATCTACTGTGTGCTTATGTATTGTTGTTGAAACGCCATGAATATCTGTCATATATTGTTATATCTGCTATAGAGGTTAACTATTACCTGAGATTCAATTCGATTGAATCTCAGCTTTGACTAAGGATCAGGAAGGAACCAGGTCTAAGATGACAACAGGGATGGAGCCGTGAAAAGGCAACATGAGAGATGAAGCCGTGAAGAGACATTGGTCGAGATGAGAGACTAGTTCGACATGAATCTAATAAAGTTATTTCAAACTGTTTGGTGTCTAGAAAGGGTTCATCTATGTGGTTCAGTCGATGAGTCACCGTGAATTCGGGGAGACTCCCACTAGACACCGGCCTGGCCAAATTGGTTGATTAACTGAGTTAGGTTCATTGCCTCAAGTCTACCTAAGGCTTGGTTTAAGATTGTATAGTTACTATTGAAGAGTTGTAATTATACAAGTCCTGTAATATTGTATCACATGAATATTCCTTCGGTTTATTTTTATATATCGTTTATGTCGGGACATCATCATATGTCTCGGGCATTTTATATCGATACTCATTGTCCAATTGTTAGTTCATGCTCTCCGTTTCTGCAATATTCTGAGTGGTAGCACCTCAAACTTTTGTTGATTTTCTTAAAACTAAGTATCAACCAACACATTTTGAAGTATGGAAATTTGGGGTGTTACAAGTTCAATGTATCAGAAGATACTTTACAGAAGAGTAGAAAACAATAAATGTAAGTAACACATTGATCATTTTTCGTTTTCTGAATTCTGGTGGTTGTTGAGAATTGAATGTTTCAGCTTATATATGATGAAAGCATTAAATAACTGTTAGAAACATTAATGTGACTGTTGGAGACATTAATGAAGCTGTTAGGTTGCAACTACGTTCATTCTCACTCGTGCTTTGATCTAATCCAGATGTCCAGACATTCTTGTTGACTTTCCTTGGAATAAATCCGTTGGATGAAGTGGCTTCTTGATGAGGAAAGAAAGCATTTAAACCTTTGGAATGTTGAGAGAATGATTTGCCAAAATCGTGCTTAGTGATTGGGCCAACATTTAATGTTCTGACGTCACTTTTTGCTTTATGCTTAAACTTCAGTCTAATACATGTTTGATCATCTGAAATTCACTAACAAATTGATTAAACATAGTTAGGAAATAACAGATAGGGTGAAGAATATAGATCATATATAAAGATCTCACGAATTCGAGCAAGATGATTTCAAAAAGAGAGACAACATGAACTCGAGTTTGCTCAAGCGAACTAGAGTTCCTAACTTGAGGTTACTCTTCTAGACTCGAGTCTTATGATCATCTTCTTTGAGAATAGATTTGAAGTTTAAAGAAGATGTCTTTGTAAGACTCGAAACCGGAGTTTAGAATATTTCACTCAAGTGTATGACTCGAGTTTAATTAGGTAAACTCGAAGTTTAGATCTTCTTTCGAAATGATCATTGCGATAGCATTTGAGAACATTTTGAAATTGCGGAAACTCGGGTCATTAAGTTGTTAGTTCTCTATGTTTTTGATGTTTTGATGATAACAAATATATTGTAGATAAGTTAATAGATTCAAGGCTAAATCATATTTTATATAGCTAACTTGAATCTATAATGTTCTTGAAAGTTTTGTCTTTGATGCTTTGAGTTAATCTCTAGATGCCTTGAATCATGTGGTGTTATTATTTAAAAGAAAAATGTTCTAATCTCATGTTCCTTGAGTTAAATAATTAAAACGTTTTTAATAAACATTGTTAACTCCATTCAAAAGTTTCATGCCTCAAGTTATTTGTTTGATGTTAAGATTCTGGACCAATCGTTTTTAACTCTTGGATATCAAGTCAATGACTCTAGTTATTGACTCTAGGCAAAAACTTATTGACTCAAGTTAAATCTTCAATTTGGCCATTTCTTTAGAAAGCATCGTTTTTGACTTTTGGGATATCAAGTTAATGACTCTAGTCATTAACTCAAGGCAAATACTTATTGACTCTAGTTAAGCCTTTCAACTTTCTTCTTTTTCAATGTCATCGTTTTTAACTCTTGGGTGTCAAGTTGATGACTCTAGTCACCAACTCTATTCATTAACTTCTTATATCAAGTTAAGCTTTCAATTGTCTATTCTTTTGGAAAGCATCGACTTTGACTCTTAGATATCAAGTTAATGACTCTAGTCATTAACTCAAGGCAACTACTTATTGACTCAAGTTAAGCTCTCAATTGGTCTATTTATTTTGAAAGCATTAGGTTTAACTTTTGCATATCTAGTTGATGACTCTAGTCAATAACTCAAGTTGATAACTCTCTAACCTCTAGTCAAGAATCAAACTTGTCTATTTTCAAAAAGAATTGCTTTAACTTTTGCATATCAAGTTAATGCCTCAAGTCATTAACTCAAGGAACTAACTTTACACCTCAAGTTAAGAGTTCAACTTGCATTTCTTTTCAAAGACATTGGTTTTAACTCTTGCATATAAAGTGAGTGCCTTAAGTCATTGACTCAAGGCAATTATTTATTTGAATCAAGTTAAGCTTGTGAACTCGACTTTACGAAGAAAGAGTCTTTGACTCTTGAATATCAAGTGACTACCTCCAGTCACTTGCTAAAGTTAATTATTTTTACCTCAAGTCAAGTTACAATTTCTTTTTTACTTGCGCATTTAACTCTTCAAAATGAAATTGCCTCCACCAAAAATATCAAGTTAGTCTCTGAACTTTAACTTTAAACAAGCTTGACTAGAGTCATACAAACTCTTACCTCGAGTCATTACCTCAAGTCATCAACTTCTTATATGAAAGTTAATCTTCTCTGTTTTCAAAATCACCGTCTTCGTAAATTCAAAATCATTCGGTGTAATTTCATTATCTTATATCTTGACTCATTACTATTCTTAAATGCTTTTAATCAGTTTGCTAATGAGTTTCAGATGATTATATCAAAGATTAACAACAAATTGTCATAAAGCAATTTGTGTCAGAGAGCATTAAATGTAGTTGCCATATTGAGACGCAATCACAGAAACCATTCCCCTGATCATCCGAAACACATTCCTGCTATTCCTATCTCGCAATAAATGTTATTTCATGATGGAAAAAAAGCAGAAGGAATGAAAGAATGTGGTGACGGTACAAATCCACCTGGATCATTAACGGCGAAAGTGACCAACGAAGCTTCATCTATCTAACGGCTATATTTAAGAGTCACAACGGATTCATTCAAAGCTTCACCAACGATCATTAATTGCATCAACTATAAGTTCATGAAGCATTGAATTCACCAACTACCGAAACGCTGTGCAATTAGTTCGAGTTAATATTATTCGCTATTTCAACTGTTTCATTGATTTGTAATTCAGTGTTTAATACTTTATCTACTCGTGAGGAGTTCTTAAATATTTACTTCATCATTAGTTGAATCTTAAGGTTGAGGAACCTTAAGAAAGGGTGTATCAATTACAACTTGTAGGGGGAGTTGAGTCTGGAAGTGAGAGGACCATCCTTCGTTTACAGAGTGTGCAAGTGTTCTTGAAAGATAGTGGAATCCCAGGCGTTCTGGGGAATGGACTAGGTCAGTGATTTTGGACCGAACCAGTATAAATTGCCTTGTGTCTATTTCTCTACCTTAACTCTCTTGCTCTGGTTTTATTTGTCTTCGTGTGAGTATCGCCGAAGAATTTTGAGATCACCTATTCATACCCCCTCTAGGTGATATTCCATCTTCATAAGTGACTAACTCGAGCTTAGGACTTTTTGAATTGAGAATAAATTTTAGTCCATAAGCTCAAACTGCAGTTTAGAAGAAATAAGCTCGAGTCACTTTTATTCCAAAAATCCTTGAAACTCTCGGTCTGGCAGAAAGTTGAGTTTACTCATACTGGCTCGAGTTTACTTTAAATGAAAACCTTTAAGAATTCTCGGCCAAGGATAAACTTAAGTTTAACAGCAACTGGCTCGATTTTTCTTAAAATTTAAAAGGCTTTGAAAAACTCTTGGATAGGCTTAAATTCAAGTTTCCATTTAGTAACTTGAGTCAAGATAGCTTCAAATAACTTGACTGCACTCGAGTTTAACAACTATAAAATTGAGTTTGTCTTTCATAGTAAGTTCTTAACTTAACAAAGACAAACTTCATTCAAGTTTACAATTATCAGTTATCATCAAAGCATATAGAGAACTAACATAAACAACAACAAAAGTTTAACTTTAGAACTCTTTAAAGGTACTTTTGAGCCACATGTGATAGTTAAATGGTTAAACAACCCTGAAAGTAATCCATCACAAGCATCACCAATTGTCTTCTTGAGTTCTTTTTTAGAGAAAATATCAATGAGGTCTAAGGAAGAGAAAAAAATATAAAAAAGTTCCAACCTCAAATCCTCTATCTAAAAAGTCCCTAGGGACTTTTTTGATATTAATTATGGAATTCCAATATCAAAAAAGTCTCGTTGTCAAAATGGCTTTATTAGTTGATAATTTTTTTTATTTTTTTTTCTAAATGTAACATAATAGTTACATAATAGTAATTATGTTAAGCCCCAAATGTAACATAATAGTAATTATGTGACTTTTGGGCTTACACTGATAGATGGAGTAAAGTTCATCATAAATTATAGGAACTTGGTTAATTATTGCATATGGACAGATATATTGTTAGTGAAGTAAACATCTATACAAACTAAAAATTCTGTACAACTGACTACACATCGCTTATACATGAACTTAATTAAGTGAGAAAATTAATTATCCATTTCCTCCCAATATAGAGAAATATGGATTGGGCTCCCAAAAAGCCATTTATGGATCTTGAAAGGCAAAACATGATAAGTTTTTATTTTTTTAACTTTGCAATCTGTAAGAGACATATTTAAGTATTGTTAAGCCCAATCATCAAGAGTAACTCCCCCAGAGGAGTTTTGTACTCAAACTCAATATGTCATGATTAAGCGATCAAAGCCCCTATGATGAATTGGACAAAAGATTTGAAAATTGGGCTTGAGGTTGGTATGGCAGAGAAGAGAACAAGCGACAGCTATGCAATCTGAGTAACACATTTGAACCATTTATCGATGAAAGGTTAACCCAATTCAATGTAAATTTCAGTTACTGCATAAGGAGACTTTATAGTATCATTTTCACAATGCCACTTCTTACAAAGATGAGATAATGATCAGACAATGTCCCTCATGGAAGGTTGATCTCTGAATGCTTCATTGACATATTTCAAAACAAGAGCAGCCATATCATTAAGCCTTGGCACATCATATTTTCCATTAAGTTGTGCATACACAATTTCTTCCATCCAACCTTACTCTCAGCTTCTATGGCTGCCTAATTAAACATCACCAGGAAGAGATATTATGGAAATGATTTGCTATAATATTTAATGGTTATAAATCGATATGTAAAATATAAAAATCATAATATTTAAAGGTTATAGATAGATATGTAAAAGATAAAAATGTGGCAACTTTAAATGTAAATGCGCAAAGGCATAGGCCTAACCTATTATCTACATTGAATGCATATATAATTAGAACAGTTCACACATACATATCAATATATAGGATGAAATCTGCAACAAATCGTACTATTTACAAACAATTAATAATATGACTCAACTTTCATCAAAAGAAAATGTGTTTTTATAACATAGTACTACCTTATTGACAAACTTTAAGGATTTATGCGTCACCGACATAAAAATAATAAAAACTGCATCTATGTTTTTTCCCACAAAATATTATATATGCATGTCACGCCCGAAACCTAGCGAGTGGCCGATATGGAATATGAGGGAAACTCACCCTCCCTAAGTCGTAGGACTTAAGAGAACTATCATACCTCGTACCTTAATTTGGAATATGCAGTTATTATCTCTAATTCATATCTACATAATCCACGAATGTCAAAGCATATAAAACGTATTGTAGGAATAACGCTAGAGTTTCCTTTGTAAGTTAGACTTCCTGAAATCCTACAATAATTCAAAATGTCAAAATGACATTCGGAGCTCTGCTCCACCATTATATATGCATATACATATGTTCCCAACAAAATAAAGATAGGGATCCTGCCTATAAATTACGTGGAGCATCTAACTTTTAATAGTAGTACAAAAGTGCAAATTTATAATTACATCACATAGAAACACTACAAAATGAGCCAGCAAACTTTAAATTTTCAGAAGGCTCTTCATTGCTCGGCCATAGGTACAACGTCAGCAATACTATCTAAACCAAACAAATTTTCTGGTGAATAACGTCCATTTATAGAATTTAATAAAATACAGAAAAATAATTTAAACATTTTTATCCTTCAACAATAACAATCCGACAATAAATTACAATTTCTACATCACATGATGATAATTAAAAAAAACAAACTATAAGTAAGATCATGAATCAAATAGTTTGAAATACGTAATAACTCGTTTTGTTAAACAAAATCAGTTAAAACAGTATATCGTAAAGCTCGTCTAAACATAGGACTTCTACAGAATGGATGACAAGCGTGGACACACAGTCCATGAGGGTAACTAACCAAGCGTATCTAGAAGCCACGAAAACAAGCGCGAACACACATTCCATGAGGGTAAGTAACCAAGCGCGGCTCGAAGCTACAAAAATAAGCGCAGATAAAAACCCACGAATAACAAGCGTGAGAACAAATCTCACGAATATCAAGCGTGAGCATTACACCCACAAATATCAAGCGAGCTCGAGGTTAACCATGGTGCACCAAGGACTAACGATGCTGCCGTAACCGGCGTCCGTACTCGATCCTCTAGAAAAAATAGTTTTAAGCATGCAGGGGATCAATTTATTAATAATAGTAAAATATTTTCCAATACCAAAGACCCCAACATGAAGTTCACAAATAACATCTCAAGTGGTTTTCTTTAAACTTCAAACATCAACACTTATATGAAACAAATGGAGAATAGGAGATTAATAAATAACATTAAATAAATCCTTACTATTTACTTGATTCAACCTCAAAGTAAATAATAAAGACAAGTTTTCCTCAATGGGATGATATTATAACATTTAACAAATAAACTAGATATAATAAATAGTAAAAATATCATTGATAAAAATATAATGGGACGCTATTCACTCACCCGTAAAGCTTATGTTATGCCTCTTTCAAAAACTTGTCGGTTTCCAAATTATTTACTCCTTCTCCTCTTAACACCCAACAAATACATCAATTAAAGCTTTGCACAGAATTCACTATTTTCACATTCAATTGACACCTTCCTTAGTCGACACACAATTCTTTTAATCATGTATGTACCTTCTTTCTAACCTTATAAAATTCATAATATCATTTACTAAAAACCCTCTAATGAATAACAATACTATAATAACCACAATTGCATAAAGCATAGGAGCCTCAACATAATTTCCATAAATAAATCGGGGTATAATTTGCTTAGCCAATGAAGACAAATTATGCTTCAATCTTTTACACATAGTGTGAGCAAGAAGATTCTTAAGATCATGCAAATTAATCTTTGAATTATTACCCAAATACCTTCTAAATTCTTTTCGCCTAAATGCCATCTCATATAACAAATTGACATACTTTCCAATTTATAATGGATAACAAAATTCCCTAAATTAAATTTCTTAACATTTAACATTCCCTAAATTAAATTAAAAATTGCAAAGCATACATTGGGGGTTCTTATTCCACTTAATAAACTAAATTATGTGTACTTTTTCTACTGGATTGTGTCCCTCCCCCACACTTATCTTCCTCACACAACAATTATGCCCAAAAAATCATATGAATTAGGAAGAAAATAAGTGAGGAAAGAGACAACCTGGGTTAGAGGATCTTAAGTCACTTGAAGGAGAAGTTCTCATCCCGGATGAGAATCATGCATTTGTCTTTGAAAAATGCTTCTCCCGCATTGATTTTCTTTGGTGGAGGTGGCTCGGGATCAATTGGAAGAGGTCCAAGAATGTACGGTGGATGTTGGTCCCACAAAGGACCTTTCCAATTATGTGCACGCAAAGAAGACAAGCAACCAAATTATCCCATCCAAAAATAGAAACATGGAGAGATTTCAAGTGAACTATAGATACTTTGGGAATCAAACTCTCCAATTAACTATCACATCCTAGGAAATCAACGCTACTCCCATTAGTAGGAGTCCAACAAAGAGTTACATTTTGAAGATTCTCTTGTGTTTGCAAAGTGGAAGGTGCGGAATCCAACTTGGTGTTGGTGTACACCACATCATCATTACGATCACAAGAGATGGAAGGTGAAAGAATGGTAGAATCAACCACTTCAGTAAATGCTTTCTTTTGAAAATCAACAAGTAAGTGGCTTTTTTCATGATAACAGTCTACACATATTTGATATTCCGGACAAGCACATGAAAGTATCTCATTCAATTTATCCCAACCATCCCTAGCACTATGAAGAGAAGCATTTTCAACAGTTGAAGCATCACACAAAGAAGTAGGAGCACAGTCGTCAACAAGTACAATCGAATCACTACTACTAGAGCTAATGGTTTGAGCAATTGTATTTTCAAACATTTGAGGTTCAACAACAATTTCCTCATCCACCTCATCATCACTTAAATCTTGAATTGCTTCATTAGTTAAAGTAATAGGAGAGTCTACTTTTATTAGAATAGGATCATTACCAAGTGTTAGAGAAGACTCTTCAATGCTCTTTTGTACTTGCTTCACTTCTTGTGCTTGTGTGGGAATAGGTACCGAAGGATTGAAAACTTCCACTTGTGAAGTGGTATTGAGGTGTTGCTCTTCGGCTTTCCCATCATCGTTCGAGGTAGATGACCATGGAGCTCCTTCTTCTCCTTTGGTTTTTATCCATAGCACATGGTGAATAAAACCCTTGAAGAATTTTTCTATGTCCACCATTTCTTCTTCCAGTTCCTCAGAAAAGCCACGAGGAAGAGCCTCTTTGAGCTTGAATAAGTATAGATGTCGAACCTTCAGTTGGTCATACTTTCTTCTTAGGGTAAGGGTTTGAGCATCCATATATGGCAAGGTGAGGAAGGCATCAAGTCCGGAAGGCGGAGGAGTAGAGGGTTGGGATGGGTGTTCATGGCATGGTGGTGTGGGTAGTTCATATGGAAGTGTATGTGGTGGGCAAATCTCTGGTGGAGTATGGCACTTAGAAGACTCTTGTGCAGGCCAGTCCATTGCTTTCTCCAACTTCTCATTGTTTTCTTCTAGTTGCTCGACTTCTTGTGTATGTGTGAACATGGCAAGATGATTTTCTTGGAAATTAGTCTTCAAAACTTGTGATTACTGAGTGAGATGCTCAATTTCCTTTTTCATTCTCTCATTCTCTTTCTCTTGATGTTCCATTCGTCTCATTATAGAGTCCATTTGATGGTCAAAGTTGGCCTTGTGTGACCGCTTCTCATCTACAGTCTGATTCACTTGATTCTGCAATTTTGCAAGGACTTCACGAATGGTAGGTTTTCTGTTTGGCACACACGGTTGAGAATGAGGTCCAGAAGGTGGCTCAAATGGGTTTAGGAGTTCATGAGATGGATGACATGGTTGGGAAGTGAGATGGAATGGAGGAGGGGGTCCATGGTATGGCATGCAGTTGTATGGTGGTGAACACTCATGGTATGACCTATACGGTGGGTGTGGTGGGCAATTAGGTTGGAACGGGGTTGGTGATAAGGTTCATGGTATGGGTGGTGAAATGGACCACGACATTCTTGACCAATTGGATTCTTATCTTGAATGCCCAAGTTAGCTTGAAGAGCCCGTATTGTTTGTTAAATGGAATCGATTCTATGAGAGATAGACTCTTCCTTTCCGGTCGAATCTCCTACAAAAGAGTGGGATTGAAATGGTGAATCTAGATTACCAGTAAACCAAGCCATGAAAGTTCAAAAAAATTGATTCCCAATGAATCACAAGATCACTAGCTATCTAACTACAAACTATAAAAACTAAGAAAATGAATTTAAGAAAATGCAAATGCAAAAGAAAAATAAAATAAAAATGCAAGGATGCTATGAATTAACTTGGAGACATGGTGAATTCAAACAAATAAGCTCAAAATCGTATCAAATTTAATACCAAACACCACACGAAGCTACCAAGTCAAAACAATGCAAAAATGCAATGAATGCTATGTAAGCTACCCGAATGCAAATATCCAAAAATATGTGCAATGGATTTTTTTTAAAAAAAAAAAAAAAAATGCAAAACTATTAAGCTTCACATGAGAAACCCCTTGTCAAAAGTGAATTTGACAATTAGATTACCTAGGGAGCCAATTACTTAGCTCCCCGGCAACGGCGCCAATGATGAGGGCCTTTTTGTCTTAAGCCTTGGGGTCCACAATCAAAAATAAACCAAGGATTGCGTATAGGCAAACCTAGGATCGTTATCTCTTTTTGAGGAGCTTTTATTGAATTCTAAGTAATCTAAATGTCATGCAAATGCAATTAAAACAAGGGAGAAAGTAGGTTTTGGATTTTTAAATTAATAAACTAAAATAAAAATGCAATTAATTAAATGCTAACTATTGTTTTTGGTATTTTTTAATAAAATGGAATGGAGTATGAAAATGAAATATGAATTATGGATGATCTTGGTAATGAAGAAATGACTATCCTTGCCCATAAAAGATTATGGGAGTTAAAATTGCATTAAGTCTAAAGAACAACCTCAAGATACCACTTGAGTCCAATTATCTCAATTAATAGTAGCTCCTACAAACATAGCTAACCACTACCTCTTGAGAAATTGTTAAAAACCACTTAATGTGCAATTAAAATTGGAATAATGCAACATGATTCTTCTTAAAATTGAGTATATAACAGTCCCTCAAAGGGCACCAATCAATCACATTAACTAGACAATAACATGCTAATTAATATAATTTCATTGTAACCACAAGAAATTAAAACAAATATAATCTTCACATTGCAAAATCCAATATCAATCACAATTATCAAACTAACAAAGACAATAAACATTAATCTCAGTTCCAGAATTTATACACAACAATCCCTAAAACTAGGCAACCTAAATGTATAAATCTAGACTAATAGTAAGAACAAATTAACTCCCCTTGAAGCTTTGGAACTCAAGTCAATCTCCACCACCAAGAAGGAAAAGAATCAGCCACACATTGAACTCTCGTCACCACCAATCTTGAAGTTGTAGCATCCATGGAAAAGAGTAAGATAAAAACAAAGGGAATATGGAAGAAGGTGGATTCGGTGGGTTTGGTAAAGAAATGAAAGTGTGAAAAGAATCAAAGTAGCTAGGATGATGAAGGGAAAATCAGGATGGGATAATGAAAGAAGGAGGAGCGATGGTATTTTTTTGGTGACGGTGTTTGGCGATGAAGAAGGAAAATGGTGGAGTCATGTGTGCCTCAATCCAGGATCAAGAAGCTCTCTCTCTCACGGTGGGGGAGACCAGATGGTGACGGTGTGAATGAGAGGGTCGACGGAGGGAATAACAATGGTTGCCAGCGGTGAAGATGGTTGCAGGTGATGGTGATTGAGAACCACCGGCGACCAAGGTGGAAGGAAGGAAAACGATGGAGGATGAAGGCCGTGGGTTTGTGCATCTGAAGAGGTCTGTGTGTGAACACGATTTATTTCTCCTTCCCTTTTTTCTTTTTTTTTTCTTTCGGCGTCCCCTGTTTCTCTCATTTTAATTTCCCCATTTAACTAACCTAACTTTGTCGGGTCCCTCGGCTGCTCCACGGGTTGCTGATCCAATTCATCCCTCGGTTGACCTATTCAATATGTCGGCCTATTAATTCCCCAACTTTGTGTTTTTTTCATTGCTCCCCCAAGGTTCACGTTTTTTTTAGCTTGTAGCCTCCTTTTTCTTCATTAATTTCCCCCGCTCACGGTCTTCAATGTGGAGCTCCTCTTTTAGCTACTGTCGAGACTTGGTTTTAATTCATTTCAATTGACCTAATCCACAACAATTCAAAACGCAGTGTTTTAACCACAGGGACCTAAGTGCAAATTAAAAAATGTTCTAGAGAGGGACTAAATTGCAAATTTTAAAACTTGAATTAAAACTTTCATTTTCAAATTTGATTTAATCTTTTCAACCTCCTACAATTTAAACCAATTAATCTAACATTAAATATTCTCATAAAAATCAATAATTAAGAGTAATTGCATTTTTTTTTGACAATTTTGCCCTTTTTAGCCCTAAATTAATGTATTAACTCTTAATCTTAATTTATCACAAGAATGGCATTTTAGGCTCAATAACTATGACAAAGTCCATTAAAAATCCCCATTTAATTACCAAAAATCATGTAAAAATATAGTTCAATCAATTACCAAACATCATAATCTTATTTCACTTCTGAAATTTCAGTTTTGAAAACAATACTTAAACCTTCACTTTCATTATAATTTGGGACCTCATTGCTTCTCTTATATATATATATATATATATATCTCTCTCTCTCTCTCCCCTTGCAAATGAAGTATATTTCATATCCAAAAATAATTAAACATCAATTTTTAAGGTGCTGTTCATCTAGCCAATTCTCCAGCGCATATACATATTTCTATTTTCCACAACATTCAACAATTTGGTCCCCTTGTACAGCGCATACCATGTAGCCACAACAAGACGAAATGTGCAACACTACAACATCAATCACACACAAATATTTATCTACTATGATTTCCAACTCTACTCAACTCAAAAGGCACATATCCACAACACCACCCAACAAGCACGGCTGAATAGTGAACTAAAAGAATAATTAAAGATTCATGAATCCCCCTCACCCAAAACTGATGACTAGGAAAAGAAGGGAAAATATATATATATATATATATATATATATAAAATCAGCAATGAACCTATATAATAATAAATAAATAAATAAAACCTTGAAGTCCTTCCTTTCCAATACCCCTCCCACCTAGAATAGCCTCCAAACTATCTACTTTCGTAACCAACTAGCAACAAAATGAAATTATTCTTTAATCTTAAATTTTCAAATATCACAAAGAAACTAGAACCAAAATGACACGGAAAGCGGTTACAAAATGAAACAGAGAAAATACTAATAACAACAGCAGCAAGAATAATAAATAAATGCATAATTAGCTTATACTATTATAATATAATCTATTTATTTGTTTTATTTTCTTGAGCCATTACAATGCATATGCACCCTGACATGAGCTCACATCCAACAAAGCATTAGCACTTACTAGTTTTATTTATTCCATCAGGCCCTGCTGTGGATTCCTACAAGTAATCAATTTAAAGAGTAGCATGCTGAAACTATAAACACACTTTTCTTGGTAGCAATTTTTGTAGACATGTATTCGTATGATGATAGCCAAAAGTTCCTCGGACATGAGTTGAACGACGTTTAATCATCTCTGGTCAAGAAAGGCCAAAGTCAATTACCTGCTAAGTAAATAATACATGCAGAAGTTTTATATTAAAAGAAAAGAATATTTGCATCATAATGTTCTCAGAAACAAGGATCATACCTTGGCTCTCATATCAATCCAAGAGTATGTTGGATAATTTAATGTCACCCTCAACAACAATAGGGGAGAAGCACTATGGAGTTCAATGAATAATAAGCCAAAATTAAACATATCACAAGGCTCTATATAAATGACTTGTACAAATTCCAACCTTACAGAAATAAGTGTATTATGTACCTCATAATATTTATATTCCGATCCCCTTGCAACATCTAGTGATTAGCGCTATCTGAATGTGACACCCCTTGATATCCGATAATAATCGAGTAATAGCGTGTAGCACAAATTGGTTAGCAGAGTACTAACAGAAATAACATTAATATATAGATACAAAACTTAAGCTTGAGTACAATAGATGAGTGTTTACTGGGTTTATACCCATGACAGACAGTGAAATTAAAAACAACATTGTCATCATTATCTTCTTCAACAATTTCTCCGCTGGTTTACCTTCAAGCAACACCCCCTTCTTGAGTCTTGTGTGGCACCTCTCCCCAGTGCACAATTATCTATTGGTTGGTAGTGGATGGTGAGATTCAAAGGAATCTTAGTAGCAAACAATACCAATCAATGCATGATATACTTGCCTTGTACAAACTCATGTTAACATAATGACATTACTGCATACTCAATGCTTCATGCATCATATTCATGGCCATAGCATAATCAGAAAACAGAGCTTCAATCATTCAAATATGTTAAACATGACAACCAAGCATAGAAATCATACATATACACATAAGCAACTATATCAAATACATGCAAGTAGGGTAAGTCCACTACCTTAAGAACTAATGTCCTTCCTCAGTTTCCTCTTTCACCAACCATCGGAGTTGCTTGAAGCATATCTTGAGCTATATAACTCCAAATGGAGTGGTTCCAGTCTCTAATTAAAACTTGATAAATCTATTTCATATATTAATAATCATTGCGATAAAATTAGATATTGCTTGTTTCTGAAATCAGAATTTTCCAGATTCTCGACCAAACTTTGAAAAATCATAATTTGAGTTTTAGACCTCCAATTAACATGTTTTATGACTTTTCTAAATTCTTGAGAGGTCTGCTTCATTCTGTCCAAATTTCACAAAAAATAAATATCATTTACTCAATCAAAACCTTTCTTGAAAATGACACTTCCATATAACTTCCGATTTCAATGTTAAACTTCCAAAATCCATATCGAACTTCTAGATGTTCCAATTAGATTCTTCAAAAACCTATGAACTCTATTAAGTATAGGTTCTAGGAAAATCTATTAAGTATAGGTTCTAGGAAAAATGATTTCAGCATTTTATCAAATGCCAAACATTCCCGGTTTACAAAAACGTGACCATTGTCCGTAAATCACTCTAGAACTATAACTCATTTTCAAAAATTCATAACTCATTCTATACTTATCCAAATCACGTGTTCTTTGACTTGTTTTAAAGTCTAATGAGAGCACTATAGGTTTACATAATTTCAAGGTCGGAGGAGGTTGTTTGCTTAGTTTTTAACTCACTCAAAAGTTATTACTTCATTTGTCAAGTTCAAACTCTCCAGACTTCGACCTAACTTCTAAAACTCATATCTCAAGTTCTAGACCTTTTTGTTTAAGGTGATCCAAAGCTCACTTTAAAGCCTAAGGAGTGAAATTTCATTTGACAAAATTTCATAGCAAAACTTGACCTCTAACCCATGAAAATGAACTGCAACAGATGCTCTGTGGTTGGACTAAGATGCTAAGATGACATGCAAGCTCTAAAAGTGGAGCAAATCACCAAGAGGGGTGAATTGGGGATTTTAAAATTCTTTTCTAAGTGCTCTATTTTTTAATACTAAAAATAGGGTATAACAGAGTAAGAGAAGAAGAAGCAAGACACAAGGAATTTATACTAGTTCGGTCCAACCTCTTGACCTACGTCCAGTCCCCAAACACTATGAGATTTCACTAACTCGAGTGATTACACACTCTGTAACTCTTAGAGTAATTCTCTCGCTAGAACTTACTCCCCCTTACAAGTGTAATCAAATATCCCAATCTCCAAGTCCTACGACTTGAGATTCTTACAATGAATATTTTTCAATAAATGAAACTCTCTCTAAGAGTGGATAAAGATAAGCACTGAAGTACAAATGTAGCAAAAGATACTTTACACAAGAAAACTCAAAGAGTAGTTGGGAACTTGAATGATTTTCATTTTCTACAGATTGGTTGTTAAGAAGAATTGAATGCAGCTCTATTTATATGAAGAGACCATTAAATGACTGTTGTAATCTTCAATGTGACCGTTGCCAACATTAAGAAAGGATTAGGCTAAGCTTTGGTCTTCTTCTCTCTCTACTCTTTGGTTAATCCAGTTGCACAGAAGTTTATGTTTGACTTCTTGAATTTTAATCCATTGGAAGAGTAGCTACTTTTGGGTGAGGAAAGGAAACATTAATCCCTTTGCAACGTGTGTAGAATGATTGTCCAAAGGATGCAAGTTTTCGGACATTGCATTTAATGTCTTGACATCACTTTTTGCTTTTGTTTAAATCTTCATTTAATATCCTCTAAACCATCTGAAATTCACTAACAAACTGATTAAACATAGTTATAAATAGTGATGAGTGATCATATAAAGTATTCAGATCAAACATGAAGATTTCTCAAATTCAAGCAATTTGATTTTCAAACTTTGCGACACAAAATTGAGTTTGTTCACACAAACGGAGTTAGTAACTTTGCTCGAAGACAAACTCGAGTTTCCATATCCTAACTCGAAGTTTCCTCCTTCCAAAGGTCAACATCACAATTTGAGTTTTGAAGCACATTCTGAACATAGAGCAAAACTCGAGTTCATTAATGACAAACTCGAGTTTTGGACTTTTATAGAGAAAACATGTTTAAGTCCAAAAGCTCAAAACTGGAGTTTCCAAAATCACTGAAATGAGCAAAGCTCTCTGCTTGGTACAAACTCGAGTTAGCCAAACTAAACTCGAGTTTTCTTTAAATATGAAAACCTTTGAAAAATCCATGCAAAGTGAAAACTGGTTTTTCTCAAAGTGGGTAAAACATGAAAGCTCTTTGTCAAACGTAAACTCGAGTTTACAAACACAAACTCAAGTTTTCTCAAAACTTTGAAAAACTTAGAAAACTCTTGGCTAAGTGTAAACTAGAGTTTCCATATAAAAACTGGAGTTTGCTTAAGTTCAAAAACATGGAGGCTCTCGTATGACCAAAACTCGAGTTTACTATTGCAAATTGGAGTTTTGTTTACTTTAGAAAATACTGGAGAGTCTGCGTATGGTGCAAACTCGAGTTTGTAAACCTAAACTTGAGTTTGTCTTAATGTGAAAAACTTGGAATGCTCTCTGTATCTCACAAACTCGAGTTTCCCTACGCAAACTAGAGTTTTCTTTGTTCATTAAAAAATTGAGCTACTCTATGTCAAGTTCAAACTCGAGTTTTCTATCCAAAACTCAAGTTTGTCTTTGACAAGAAAGTTTTTCAACTTAC
The DNA here is from genome assembly GCA_019022655.1 of Acacia acuminata. NCBI lineage: Eukaryota > Viridiplantae > Streptophyta > Magnoliopsida > Fabales > Fabaceae > Acacia > Acacia acuminata. The sequence goes on along the minus strand of JAFJYI010000151.1, from coordinate 923,481 downwards.
CGTGAGACAAACTTTATCTTGTGTTTACAATTGTCAGTTATCATCAAAACACATAGAGAACTAACAAGCTCATATCTTTGGCTTAGATCTCTTAGAAATCAAATATCGCCCACTTATAAAAGACATGCATGGTCTTAGAGCTTATTTCTAGAGCCAAAGAAGATCAAAACCATCCGAAAATCGACATGCATGCATCTCAAACCACTGTCATTAGCTTTTTCTCTCTAAAACATGATTTTTAGACATCAACAACTCAAAATCTCCTGCAAGTGCAGAAAACCAAGTGGAAGAATGTTTTGGAGACCCACTTGAACCCGAAAATGGTTTTGCATATGATTTTTGATGATTCCTTCTTCTTCCTTCAAGCTTGATCTTGCACGCTCTCTCTCTCTCTCTCTCTCTCTCTCTCTTTCTTGGTGTCTCACGAATTGGAGGAGGTGGTGTGCGTTGTGGATGTGGACGGAGGAGAGGAATGTGTGTGTTTGGATTAAGAAATGAGAGAGGGTGTGTACTGTGTTGTTTGTCCAACTAAATTAAACAAATGAGAGGGTGAAATGGAGAGGGAAGTCCAGATGGAAGAAATGAAATGAGATGGGAACATGAATTGAATGGGGGGAAGTATATGGGTGTGTGCACTACAAAAAATAGACTTTCAGCTATGACATTTGGTGGGGACTTTTAATGTCGCTGCTGAATGCTAGACTTTCAGTAGCGAGAATAGCGTCGCTGTTGAAGGTGTGACTTTCAGCGGTGACAATTTTTTGATGCCACTGAAAGATATAGTTTTAGTGGTGACTCTTATGTGTCGTCGCCGCTTGAAAGTGCGTTTCAACGGCGAGTTAGTGTCGCCACTGAAAGTGCGTTTCAATGGTGACTTACTGTCGCCGCTGAAAGGGTAATTTATAATTTTTTTAAAATTGTAATTTTTCCCCTTTTTTCCTTCAGAGAGTTTAGAGACATGGAGCAGTGGAGATCAAATGGAGATTATGCACGCAGACGATAGACTCAAAGTGGTTAGGTCTTCATCCTCGCCGCTTGAAGCACAGTGCGGCCAACGCCTCACCCTCTTGCCATCTCTCTCGATCTTGGCCACAAACTCTTGTCATTTCCCCGTCTCACGTCTCTCTGGATCTGGATCTTGGCCTCTTGCGGTCTCGCTCTCAAACTTGCCCTCAACCTTATTTCAAATGCCTCACAAGTTCGTTTCCACGATTCTTCTCTCTATCTCTGTCTTTGTTTCTATTTTGAAATTATTCAATGCAATCACTCATACATGTTTTGCATCTATTCCATAATTTCTTAGAAACGGTTCTTGTTTAGTTGTCCATATAGAATTTGGATGTCCAAGTCTAGCGGATCTGTCTCAATCATATTCCCCCTCCTCCTTCACAAGTTTTCATTTAATTTCTCATCTACAAAATCTGGGAATAGTGCTTTGCTAGTTGACCGATTTCTTCAGGTTATAATGTAAAGAGTATTTAATGTATTCTATCTCATTTCACACCAAATGATGTTTGCTGAACTTCGGTGAAGGATAGCTACTTTTATTGATTCTTGCGCAACATTTAAATTTCACCCTTATCCGCTACCACTTTAATTTAAATTTTGTTCAAAAATCAACAAGCAGGCTACTCTTTATTACTTTCTCTCTTTTGCTTTAATTTAGATGCTATATGGTTTGGCTTCTTTGGGGACTGCATATGCTGACATATTGAGAAATTTGCATATATTGATTATGTGTTTTTATATTTGCTGACCACAATGATCCGAGTCTGCAATATTGCTTATATCACTTGCGCTTATCCAAGCAAGTCTACTTTTTTCTGCATCATTATCTTGCTCCTTTTGGGTTTCGGTTGGGAACATGGTTAGGACATGAATTCGTCATCCAAAAAAATTTAGTCATGAATCTTGATCACACATTTTAGTAGTAAATAAGGGAAGTTATTGAAGATAAAAGAATATACCAGAGAATATAAATGGATGATTTATGGCGTAATCTTACAATTGCAAGTCAGTTATATAGATATATAATATGTATGTTTCTGGTCTTTATAAATCAATTCTAAAGCATTTTATTTAGCTTCTGTTTCAAGCATTTTTATATGTGCATGAGTTGTGTTCATCGTGACAACTCGTGCACATATATGTTGAGGAAGTCATCGATAGCCACCTCAAATGGTCTTTTGCTCTTAACAGTTTTCTTGACCCATCTCTTCTTCTCTTTATTAGCTTCCTCAATCTTTATACATATATGTTGAATTTGTTAGTATTTAGGTGTCCTAGAGACAATCTGTAAGGACAGATCAGCACCATTTCTACGTTATAGTATTTCATTATTAATAAATGAGCATCTTTTATCTTTATCATATTTATGTCTCGCCTTTATTTTAAAGTAAATATGTGTTTGAAGATAAAAGCCCTAGGAATAAACATGTGTTATTCTTGAGGATCAATGATAGAGATCATGATCATGAGGACTCGAGAACACTTGGATGTCTATTGCCTAAAACTTGTTCCTAGTCTTGAATCACCAAGAAAGGGCATTGGTGATCTCAATAAGACTAGTATGACATCGTTACTTGTATAGAGATACAAGGTAGGGACCTCATGGAATGCATGCATGGAGATGCCTTAGGCGATGTCGTGGGTAGATCTATTGAGAACAATAGTACCGAACTGACCCGCGAGAGACTCCACAAAGATTCATTGTAGAGAGTATCATTGGATATGTAAAGTCTCTCATCGTTTGGTAGTACATATCGTCCTAGACTTAAGGATGTCATCGAACACTATGTCCTAGGGTTATACTTTGACTATACAACTCTATCCACCTGAAAATGGGGAGAACAGTGTACTCTTGGGTGTAACTTGAATACATGAGTATAGATGGACATGCTGATAGGACTCACGGTCCCCTACAAAGGATTAGTCATTCACAACACCGATAGGGCTTGGGTAGCTTCTAATTAACTCGGGAGTTTTTACGCACAACAAGTGATCATGAAGAGTCATGATCCACTATAGAGTTAATATAAGAAGATTCTTAGTTCTGTAAATTAGTTACATTTAGTCAATTAAGACAGATGATACTCTATCTTTACTCTTGACTAAATGTGAATGACGATGTGAGGGATGATGCCTGCATGGTATCCAAACATGAAAGGTAGATCACTTGATCAACTCAATTAGTTCTGGGGCCGTAGAGCATTGCTAGTGTCTTATGAGGTCATTAGATAAATTGGGCTCGTTAAAAGGGTTTTTAATTGGTCCGAGTTTATTTATGCCAGTGACTAATTGGGCCTAATGGGTCACACACAAAAGGTTATTCCCCATTGTTTAAAATTAGCAAACTTGGGACAATAATTGTTAGAGCTTTATCAAGAGTAAATGTGTATTTGGGTTGGAGTAGGACTCCAAGCCCAATAAGGAGAAAATGGCGTCATATATGGTGTCCCTAGTGGGAAATAGTTTCTCCACAAAAGGGCCCAAATGTGTTGGAAGACCCAACGAGGTCTTAGGCCAAGTTGAATTTGGAATTCAAATTTTGAATTTAAGTTTGAATTTTAAATTTGAATTTAAATTCAAGAGATTAGGTTATAAAAGATAATTATGAATTATCTAATATATATATATATATATATATTAAGATCCAATAATAATTGGATGAAGATAGGAGAAATAATAAATGAGGATTGATTGAAATGATTTTGAATTTTAGTTTAAGAGATGAATGTGATTCATCATCTTAAATTATTATTCAATCAAAATATGAATTTGATTCATTATGATTTGGATTTTCCAAATCAAGTTTGATTGGGCTTTCTTGTGAGCACTTAAAATTAAGGTTAGACTCTTATAAGGTGCTGATTTTTTTGTGCCCTTTTTATGGACGTTTTTGAAGGAAAAATGAAATAAATATAATCCATCATCTTAAATGATTGATTCAATCAATCGATCAAGATATGAATGTGATTCATCATCTTAAATTTATTCAATCAATCAAGATATGAATTCAATTCATTGTGATTTGGATTTTTCAATTCAAGCTTGGATTGGGCTTTTCTTGTGAGCACTTAAATTAGGGTTAGACTCTTATAAAGTGCTGATTTTTGGTGTACCTTTTTCCTGCACGTTTTTCTGAGAGAAAAACAAGATCCTTATGCTCTCTAAATTTTGGTCTTTACCAAAGGTTTATAGAGAAAAAGGCACCATCCATAGAAAGTCAAGGTTCCAATGATCTTGCTTCTCCTATCTTTAACCTGATCCTAAGAAACCATCATCTTCTTGAAAAGATAAAAACCCAAGGAAACCACAACTCAACCTTGTCTTTGCCTAGCAAGCATCCAAGGAGTGGGAGGTTTCAAGAGAAGGAGTTCTCATTGCAATCGGGGGATAGCTGTGTGGATCAACGTTAGAGGACATCAACAACCTTGAAGTCTTCGAGTGGTCTAAGGTATTCTAATCTCCAGTAATGGTTTCATCAAATTATGTTGGTTTTGATTATTTTTGATGATGTCTTATATAGTGCAATTATTAAAAGCAAAAAGGTTGAGTAATATATTGAGTAATATAGTTATCTCCTACATTGACTAACTACTATGTTTAATGTAGATTAGTCCAAGTTAAATTAAGGAGAATGATCAAGAAGGAGATAAGAGATGAAAGAAAGAAGTATCCGCAGAGGTTGTCAAGAAAGCAAGATGCTATCAATGGATTTTGGAGGATAACTAAGAAGAAGAGAAGAGACTAGAGAAAGATGTTATCAAAAGAACTTGCACAATATAATAGGAATATCAATATTCAAGTTCTTGTGATACTGGAAGTCTATATGATAAGCAGAAGTTGGAATGAAGTTTCATCACTTTATGCATATTGAAGAAGGAAGAAGCCGCAGAGAATGATGAGCTCAAGTTAAATGATGAAGAATGATCAAGTTGGGAGATGGAAGAAGGAAGAAATTGCTTAATGGAATAAAGATATCATTATTCAAGTTCTTATATTGATGCTCGAAGAGGCTCCAAATCATATGGAAGTTGGAATGAGTCAATTCGAGTTAAATCAAGCAAATATGAGGTTTAGGATGAGAAAACTCGAGGTTTGAGTACAAACCTCGAGGTTTGAGTGTCTCGCAGCATCTCCGGGTGTCTCGGACTAACAAACCTCGAGGTTTCAAGTCAAAACCTCAAGGTTTCAAAGTGCCAAAAACTCGAGCTTTGAAGTGAAAACCACGAGGTTTCGGCCAACATCATCTTTTCGCTTCACTGTTTCACGTTCAGCACAGCGACGTCTAGTAATTCGATGATATCTCTTAAAAAAGAAATAGGATTGAGGTAAAATAAGTGGCATATGAAACTAGACTCCCAATGCATCATTTTGATATAAAATTAAAGTCCAAATGAGTTCAGATCAAGGAGATATGATTCTTACAAGTTTCCACAAGAATCAACGTCACAGTCCAGACCCACCTTCGGTATTTTGAGTATAAATCACAAACTACAAATCTGATTGAGCTAAAATCGGTGGAATATGAAAGTAGACTCACAGATATTTCCATAAAGACTTGAATGGACCAAAACGAAGTTCATACCAAGGAGATATGTCCCTCGAAAGTTGACAGTCAGTTCAGGACGTTGCAAAAATGCTGGTCAAGAATGACCTTCATTCATCGATCATAACGGACATAATGCAATGAGTTTGGAGCTGATTCTTCTTGCTTTGGATTCTTACCTCAAGCTTGGACATGTAAACTTGAGTTTGAAATTGGCCAAGATTTTTCCAAGTTTTCTAACAAAGCAAAACCTCCGGTTTATGAGAAACCTCGAGGTTTGAGCTCAAATGGTGCTTTCTCAAGTTTTCAAATTTAAGTGAAAACCTCCAGGTTTTGGAGAAACCTCTAGGTTTCCGGCATCCAGAGAGAAAATTTTTTTCACTGATTTTCAAAACCTCCAGGTTTGTGAAAAAACCTCCAGGTTTCTCTGCAAAAACTCGAATTTCCACTTTTGAGAGAAACCTCCAGGTTTTGACAAACCTCCAAACAGAGCAAACACGATTTTGCAAGGTTTCATATTCAAAGTGAAACCTTGAGGTTTCTAAGAAAACCTCCAGGTTTTGTCGACAACCTTGAAAAACCTCCAGGTTTGAGAACAAACCTCCAGTTTCTTCGCGGCCTCGAATTTCAAATCTGACGAATTTGCAATGGCTTCTTGTTTGATCTTAATACTTCCTATGATTAATCTCTAATATTTCTAGACATGTTTAACCACTTTTTTAGTGAGTTTCAGATGATTAAAATAAAGGATTAGAAGCAAACCTTCAAAATATCGATTTGGTTTCCACATCAAAAGCTGTATTCAAAAATTTTCAAGTTCTAACGGCTATATTTCTTTATCCAACAAGTCATTGAATCTTCTCAACGGTCATATATTGATCTTTACCTATAAAAGAAGATAGATTCAAGCGAGAAAAACACAAAGACACAAGCTTACATCTTCAATATGCTAATATGCTCGATTTTCACATCATTTACACTCTTTTTCATGTCTTAGATAGCTTTAGAGAGTGAGATGATTTGTATTATTCTTCGGTGTTCATTTATTCAATTCTAAGAGAGAAGATTTATTGTAATCATTCTATCTATCTCGAGAGTTACTCAAGATTGGGTGATCTTGAGTGGAAACACATTGTGTTGATTACAACTTGTAAAGGGGAGTGAATCCTAGTGAGAGGATTACTTCAAGTACGAGTGTGTAATCAAGCGGTGTGTTGATTACGTTTGTAAGGGGAGTGAATCCTAGTGAGAGGATTACCTCTTGTACGAACGTGTAATCGAGTTGAAAGAAGATAGTGGATTGAAAATCCCAAGTGAAGCTTGGGACCGGATGTAGGTCAAGGATTGGGCCGAACCGGATAAATCGGTTTGCACATTATCTTTCCTTATCTCTTACATTTCCAGCATATATGTTTGAATGTGCATATATATTTGAATGACCGATTATTGCTTTATAAATACTGATTTCGATAAGATTACGAAAAGATTTTTAAAGTTCCTAAATTTGTATACTTCACCCAATTCACCCCCCTCTTGGGTTCAGCCGGTTCTTACAAATTATTCTAAACCCCAATAGTTGTTTTAACAAGTAATCCTAAAATTCATGAGTATTATAAATTGTTATGAATTCTCATGAGTACCGTAAAGAGTTACAGATTAATAATTATTAACTAATTAGCGTAATGAGTTAAGGTTAATAATTCATGAGGACCGTAAAGTGTTACGAGTTTCCACATCGATTAAACAAATTTTTGTTTTCAACCTCATGAAACTTTGCATGAAAGTCATGTAATAGATAAAATTAACCAACAAGTGGTATCAGAGCCGGGTTCGTTACTGAAAACATATGGGGTAATATTATTGAATTCGATTCAATAATAAGTAAGGATTTGAAAAAATATGTCCATGTGTTTTTTCTAACCTTTTGTAGGTACAAGAAAAGGGATGGTCATGGTGCTTCGAATGAATGATTTAAATTATTATTTAAATTTTATTTCTTTTGGTAAATGGGATTATTTTGTCCCGATTTAAATTTTACTTTATTTTCTTATTTTTGGTAAATGGGATTGTTTTGTCCCAATTTAAATATTGCATAGAGAAATTGTAATAAGAATAAGAATGTAAAATTTTAGATCGTGGACAAGTACAAGAAGAGTTTACCAAGAGATCATTCAACATGATGAAAGAATGGAGTATATTTGAAGATTTGATAATCCAAGACATGGAGATGTTTTGGATCATTAATCGGAAAGCACCATGATCATCCATAAAATACATGAATTGTTATTATTATTATTATGCATAGAAGTAGTAAGACTAGTATGCATGATAATAGTAAACGCGATCACCACACAACTAGCATGCATGATAAAGACATGCCGTTTAAAACTAAACTATGTGATAGTTGTTTTATATGTATGTCTAATTTATGCATACAAGATAAAATCAATTCTAGCTTAGAAATTGACTAAATATTAGTTAGTTTATTAGTTAGTAATTTATGTTGAGACCGATAAGAACCCTCACAAAATTATCTAACGCGTTTGTTTACCTCCCATCATCGGTGGTGCCTAAGAATCCTACGAATGGTAGCTCTCTCTAGCTCTACTAGGACCTATTTATTTCGCAATGTATGATGGTGCCATTTGAAGTGTATGACACTTAGGATGATGGTTTGTGCTAGACTAGATGTATAGTCTGCAGGCTCAGCCGGGTCTATATATTTAGGGTAAAGATGTCAGGTTGTTACATAGTGATGTGACACTAAGTGACAAGGTGTTGTCAACCTGATGATCAAAGAGAAGACATGAAGATGTTGTTAATCAACCCACTGGATAAGTAAGTTTTGCGGGCTCAGCCGGAAACAAATGATTCCAGTCGTTCTCTTAGCCCACTATGGATATCCTTATCAAGGATAACCCTAAAATCAATATCTGAGGGTCATTGATTCTAGAGAAGATAGTGGGAAGGCCACATACATTTCAAAAGTCTCCGTATATGGTTAATGAAATACTTATAAGTCCTATTTTATTTTTGCTTTTCAACATGAGTCATGACTGGAAACTTTATTTTTTTTGCTCTATTCTGGATACTAATAAAATATGTGGACCTAACTTTAAGGACTGGTATGAGAATGTAAAAACAGTTTTATGCTCTGAAAGATAGCATGTGTTTTAGATTCTTCAGTTCCTGTTGCCCCTACTGAAGGGCAAGATGGGTTTGATCAGTTTGATTTGGAAGCCCATAAACAACACCTAGCAGACAATGAGCATGTAGTCTGCATACTACTTGCGTCTATACCTGTGGGACTCTAACGTCAGCATGAGCATATGGATGCTCACTCTACTATCTTGCATCTGCAAGAGCTTTATGACAAGCAAGTGAGGGCTGAGCGTTTCGAAACCTCCAAGGAGTTGTTTGGCTGTAAGATGGCTGAGGGCATGTCGGTTGGACCGCACGTTGTAACACCCCTACTTTTATAACGCATGTACCGATGTAAGCTTGCTTAGTAATATAAAGCCTTGAGTTAATTTTGGAGTATTTATTCCCTATGATTATGGTGTGGAATTATTTCAAAGGCCCTAAGATGGAAAACAATGGTTAAGAGTAGGTAGCAAAGGTACTAAGTCAAAACAGGGTGGAATCCTGATCAACGGTAAGGTGACTTGCGCATAAAGTAATCCCGACAAAGTAAACCGGTATAATGGATAAGTGACGAAAGGCATTATGGGGACAAGGTATGCGTGTCAAACCAAGAGAGAGAGGGAGAACACGTGCCAGACCCACTACGGAAGAGAAAGTCGGTGGTGGTGGTGCTACGTCGGGTACGCGACATTTCGGGGCCGGGAGTTGGATTACCGAGTAGCGCGCATTTCGAGGTGGATCCGGTACTGGAATAAAGGTTTCTTGATCCCCAAGGTAGTATGCCCCGTCCACTTGTGGTCTGGGAAAAGTGACTAGTTATCTAGGCCCACACAAGTCTAGTTGAAAAGCACGCATTACGGGGTAAGGTGGGACCGGTAACCGGGAGCTGAGCGGGGCCGGACAGGATTTCTGGAGTCGGGCCCGTGCCCGGACACCGATAAGGGGCGAATTCCAATGGGCCCGTAAGAGAGAAAATATCTTGCCAGGTAATTATGAAGAGAGAGATTTGTCACATCGTGTAATAATGAAGAGAGAGAGTGAATAAAATAATCCGATTAAATCTGGGCCACACAATTTAAACTTGATTTGACAATAAAATGACCATTTTGCCCCTGCACCCTAACCCTACACCTAAGTCCACCTAAGGGCAAAATTGGAACACCAATTTTTGACCATGAGCTCGTCCTTTTCTGCCCAAAAGAGAGCCCTAGATACCTCTAGAAGATCTGATTATGTGGGCCCATGCCTTGGAAGAAGAACAAGACCAAATGACTAAACTACCCCTAACCCTAAAACTTACAATCAAAAATATCCAGGGGCAAAGCTTGGAACTTGGGGTCTATAAATAGGACCTCTCCCCCCCATTTTTCCCACACAAACCACGAGCTAAAGGAGTCCTAGAGAGTGGTCAGCTGAAGCATTGGGTTTAGGAGGTGAAGAAGGTCACTCGCAACTGATATCCAGAGGTAAGTCCCTAAACCGACAACTGAGTAATCTTCTTCTCTCGCCCCGTGGTGTTTCATGGAGATGCAGTAGGTTTTTCATACTTTTAAGGTGTCCAATGAGTCCAGAAGGCACTTTTGTGTAGGGTTCAGAAGGATCATTTCGTTTGGAACTCCATAAACCCTAAACCTTCTTACACGAAAATCTGTCGATTATTTCGATTTAAGTGACGAATGTAAATCTGTGATTTTCAGTGGGTAAATGGAGTATTTTTGCTTTGAAATTTTGTATGGTGAAATTATGCATCCTAAGGATGATTTTGATATATTATTTTGTGTCATTTGGAGTTTTTAAACGAGAGATATTGAAGGCTAAAGATAACCTAAAAACTGGATGTTTCTCTCGGACCAGTGGCTAGTATTTGGTACTAAGGACAAGTTTTGAACCCAGATGACTTTGTTAGATATTTGTACTGTAAAATATACATTCTAAGGGTTCTAATGCCACTGATTCCATGTCAAAATGATTTTTCTGGAATTTATTAAAAATCAGTGAAGTTGGGTCGAAAAATCTGGAGAATTCGGAGCTATGCGAATTTCATGAAACTTAAGGTAGAGTTGGAATGTGTAATTGATAGCATAATGTTTGGCTGTATTTAGGGTATTCTCTCGTGTAGGACGCATCCCCGACGTAAGAGGAAAGTTTACCGCTTTTGGAGGTGCCGGGTAGTAAATGTAAACTTGCATACTCTATGTGGCTCTTGTATGTTGTGTTTTATCATGATTGTGGGTGTAGGCTAGGTGGTAGCTATGGGACTTCGTGTCCTATGGTGGCTACTGAGGTCGAGGTATGCCGGCTAGGTAGTATCTGTAAGGGTACTAGTGAGGCCGAGGCATGGTGGCTAGGAAGTATCTCTTTTGGGGTACTTTTGAGGCCATGGCATGTGGGCTAGGTGGATCCCGCGTGGGACCGTGTGTTCACGGGTGAAGGTGAGGCCCAAGCTATATGAGGCTAGGTGGAACCTATATGACTGTGTGTTTATAGGTGTCCGGTGAGGCCTGCGGGATAGGTGGTTAGGGTTGGCCAGCCCTAACTTCCGAGGCCCTTTGCTCGAGTCCGGGCTTATCTTGACCAGGCGGTCCTGCGGATGTACATGCCAGGTTTATTTTCCCTGTTGTGATTTGCACTACATGCATTGCATACATATTGTATATAAGTTTAACAGTTACTCTGGGGTTCAATCTTGAACTCCAGACCGCTTTGAGACACAGGGGTAAGACAGTAGCGGTTGGAGGCACGAAGAAGGTAGGGCGTGAAGCGGTGGAATGAAGAAATGGGGATGCCCTATCTCATTTTGTACTTTATATTTTGGATGACTTGTTGTTCATTAACGGTACTTTATTTGGTCGACTTGGATGATCAGTATTAACCCTTCGGGGACTTATTTGATACTCGACTCATGAATGTTTATCAGTATGTTTGTTTGTCCAACCAGGCCCTGTGCTAACTCTGAGTTATCTTTAATTGGGCTAAGTAATAAGGAAAGGTGATTAAATAAAAGGAATCCCTCTAACCCGCCACCCGAAATGACGAGGCCGGTAGGGGTGTAACACACGTCTTCAAGATGATTGGGTTGATAGAGAAGCTTGCTTCTCTGGGCTTTATCATGGACCATGAGCTAAGTATTGACTTGCTCTTGCGCTCTTTGCCACAATCATATAATGGCTTCGTGGTCAATTATTATATGAATAAAGTAGAATCAACACTCCCCGAGTTGTTGAGTCTGCTGACCACTGCAGAGGGTGCTGTTAAGAAAAATGAAACCTAAGCTCTTCTGATTAGTGGTTCTTCCAAAGCTAAGGGCGAGGAAAAGTTTGTGGCGACAAACAAACTCAAGCCCAAAGTTAACCCTAAAAGAAGAAGGGCAAGGGCAAGGAGAAATCTAAAGGCACTGTTGTATGCTTCCATTGTTAAAAGGAAGGACATTGGAAGAGGAACTGCCCATTAAACCTTATAAGCCTCATGGGAAAGAAACATGATGATGTTTCTACATTTGGTGCTAAAGAATCCTAGGAATAGTGAACTTCTTAGTATTCAAGTTAAGAAACCAAGGTTGGATAATCGATCCTATCCTTAGCACTGTAGGTTGGAACACATTAATGAGACAAGATTGTCTAGACTCCATAATGATGATTGTCTAGATTCCATGGATTTCGAATCCTATGGGCTTTGTGAATCCTGTTTGGTCAAGTAAGATGATGAAGATCAAGCTTGAGAAGCTCGTCAAATCCGCAGAGCCAATGAGTTGTTAAAACTCATTCATTTGGATGTTTGTAGGACCATATCTACTCAAGCTAAAGGAGGATACTTCTACTTCATCACCTTTACTGACGATAGGTCAAGATTCAGATTTGTGTATCTTATGAGATATAAATTCAAAGCCTTTGAAAAGTTCAAAGAATTTAGGAATGAAGTAGAGAAACGTACTTGACAAGATGATTAAGACACTTCGATCTAATTGAGGTTGTGAATATCTGAGTTAAGAGTTTCATGATTATCTAAGAGAGAATGAGATTCTCTCACAGTTGATAGCTCCATACATACCACAACAAAATGGTGTGTATGAGAAGACGAACCGAACCTTGCTTCACATGGTAGGGTAAGTGATGAGCAGTGCGAAGCTCCCAAAAAATGTTTTGGGGATTCATCCTCAATACGACATTAAAACCTTCTTGAAATGGTTCCGTCGAAATCTGTTCAGACTACTCCATATGAGATATGGAGGGGCCAGAAGTCCAACTTGAGCTACCTCAAGATGTGGGGTTGTCTAGCCTATGTCAAGACCCTAACACTGGATAAGTTAGGGGCAAGAAGCACATTGTGCTAATTTGTAGGCTATCCTAAAGGATACTACTTTTACTACCTTGAGGACTACAAAGTGTTTGTATTCAAGAATGCTACCTTTCTTAAGGAGGATCTACTTTCTCAAGTAGTTAGTGGGAGTAAAGTAAAACTTGAAGAAATTCAAGACCTACAAGAACAGATAACAGAGCCCGAGTCTGCTGGTCAGGAGATACCTCAAGTAGAGGTTGTAAACACCCAGCCCTGTAGGACTTCTAGGGTTAGTCATCAACCTGAAAGGTACAGTTTTGTGATTGAGAATCAACAAACCGTTGAAGATGACGAGCCTACTTCCTATACTGAGGCAGTCAAGGATGTTGACTCCTCCGAATGGCTTCAAGCCATGGAATCCGAGATAGATTCAATGCATGAGAACAAGGTATGGACCTTGGTTCTACCACCTGAGGGAATAATTCCCATTGGGTGCAAGTAGGTCTTCCAAAAGAAGATCGATGCAGATGGCAACATACAAACCTATAAAGCTAGGTTAATTGCAAAGTGTTTTCATCAAAAACAAAGAGTTGACTTTGATGAAACTTTCTCGCATGTTGCCATGATCAAATCTATTGGGATTATGCTACCTATAGCCGCATGTCATGATTATGAGGTTTGGCAGGTGGATGTCAAAACCGCTTTCTTGAATGGTTTCTTAAAGAAGGAAGTGTATATGACACAACATAAGGGTTTTGAATCCAAGGACCAAAAGCATATAGTATGCAAACTTCAAAAATCAATCTATGGGCTTGAGCAAGCATCAATGAGTTGAAATCTTCGTTTTAATAAAGTTGTCAAAGGAAACAACTTTATCAAGAATGAAGATGAACCATATGTTTACAAGAAGTTCAGTGGGAGTATTGTTATTTTCTTTGTGCTTTATGTGGATGACATTTTGCTAATTGGAAATAACATTCCCATGTTATAGTCCACAAAGATATGGTTATCAGAAAACTTCACCATGAAGGATATGGGAGAAGCGGCCTACATACTTGGTATAAAGATCTATAGAGATAGATCCAAAAGGTTGCTGGGTTTATCCCAATCCACGTAAATACACAAAATGCTAAAGAGGTTTAGCATGGATGGGTTGAAAGGAGTTTTTCTTCTTGTCAGTCATGGCATTCATCTTTCTAAGGCTATGTCCCAAGACACCGCTGAAAGGGAATGCATGGAGAGGATTCCATATGCATCAGCAATTGGATCCATCATGTATATCATGCTGTGTATGAGACCAAACGTCTCTTATGCTTTAAGCATTATGAGCCAATACCAGGCTGATCCCGTAGATGGTCACCGGACAACCGTAAAGACAATCCTAAAGTACTTGAGAAGGACTAAGGATCTGTTTTGGTTTACGATGGTGGTGGTGAGCTAAAAGTGAAAGTGTTCATTGATGCCAGTTTCCAGAATGATAAAGATGATTGTAAATCCTAGTCAGGTGTGGTTTACACCCTAAACGGTGGAACAATTTGTTGGAAGAGTTCCAAGCAAAAGACCATAACAGACTCTCCTACCAAGGTAGAATACATAGCAGCTTTAGAAGCGGCTAAGGAGGCAATATGGATCAAGAAGTTCATCCATGAACTTTTAGTGGTTCCTAGCATTGTTAACCCAATACCTTTGTATTACGATAACACTAGAGCTAAAGCTCAAAGCAAGGAACCTAGGTCTCATCAAAGATCCAAGCATGTGCTCCACTAGTATTACCTCATCCAAGAGATTGTTGAAAGACAAGATATAAATAAAGACTATATCCCCACCGATGATGACTTTGCTAATTTTCTGACTAAGGAAGTTTGTAAGAGAAAACGTGATAGTCATTATGAGTCTTTGGGTATGACACATTGACCTGATTGGCTCTAGGCCAAGTGGGAGATTGTTAGTATTTAGGTGTCCTAGAAACAATCTGTAAGGACACATCAGCACCATTTCTACGTTATAGTATTTCATTATTAATAAATGAGCATATTTTATCTTTATCATATTTATGTCTCGCCTTTATTTTAAAGTAAATATGTGTTCGAAGATAAAAGCCCTAGGAATAGAACATGTGTTATTCTTGAGGATCAATGATAGAGATCATGATCATGAGGACTCAAGAACACTGGATGTCTATTGCCTAAAACTTGTTCCTAGTCTTGAATCACCAAGAAAGGGCATTGGTGATCTCAATAAGACTAGTATGACATCGTCTACTTGTATAGAGATACAAGGTAGGGACCTCATGGAATGCGGGCATGGAGATGCCTTAGGCGATGTCGTGGGTAGATCTCATTAGAACGGATAGTATCGAACGACCCACCGAGAGACTCCACAAAGATTCATTGTAGAGAGTATCATTGGATATGTAAAGTCTCTCATCGTTTGGTAGTACAGATCGTCCTAGACTTAAGGATGTCATCGAATACTATGTCCTAGGGTTATACTTTGACTATACAACTCTATCCACTTTGAAAATGGGGAGAATAGTGTACTCTTGGGTGTAACTCGAATACATGAGTATAGATGGACATCTTTGAGAGGACTCATAGTCCCTACAAGGGATTAGTCATTCACAAGACCGGTAAAGCTTGAATAGCTTCTAATTAACTTAAGAGTAAAGATGAAGAAATGATCATGAAGAGTCATGATCCGTTACTGCAGTTAATATAAGAAGATTCCTAGTTTTGTGAAATAGCTACATTTAGTCAATTAAGAGAGATGATACTCTATCTTTGCTCTCGACTAAATATGAATGACGATGTGAGGGATGATGCTGCATGGTATCCAAACATGAAAGGTAGATCACTTGATCAACTCAATTAGTTCTGGGGCCGCAGAGCATTGCTAGTGTCTTATGAGGTCATTAGATAAATTGGGCTCGTTAAAAGGGTTTTTAATTGGTCCGAGTTTTATTTATGCCAGTGACTAATTGGGCCTAATGGGTCACACACAAAAGGTTATTCCCCATTGTTTAAAATTAGCAAACTTGGGACAATAATTGTTAGAGCTTTATCAAGAGTAAATGTGTATTTGGGTTGGAGTAGGACCCCAAGCCCAACGAGGAGAAAATGGCGTCATATATGGTGTCCCTAGTGGGAAATAGTTTCTCCACCAAAGGGCCCAAATGTGTTGGAAGACCCAACGAGGTCTTAGGCCAAGTTGAATTTGGAATTCGAATTTTGAATTTAAGTTTGAATTTTAAATTTGAATTTAAATTCAAGAGATTAGGTTATAAAAGATAATTCTGAATTATCTAATATATAAGTTGCTCCTATTAGTGTCGCTAATCAGTCTCTAGATTCCAAACTCCTGTCTTTCCCAAAAGACAACCCCACAAACTTGAATACACTCCAATATGAGATTAATAATCTCAAAAGGGAGATTCAAACCCTTAAACTTGGCCAAAAGACCTCTGAGTCTTCTGGGTCTGGAATTTTTCAGACTTGTAAGGTCTCACCACCCTCTTCTTCTGAAGAAACTGCTGATCTGGTTTTAGAAAATGAACAAATTGATGATATATATCAATTATGTCTCAACATCATTTCAAGAATCATGATACAGAAGTTTTATATACAAGCAAGAATCATTATCAATGATGAACTTGTTATAGAACAATCTTGTAACTGAACAGTTTCAGGAAGAGCTGATCGCTGTTGTTGCTGCTTTTGTTCAATCCTCTTGATCAAAGCAGCTTTGGTTTTGGTGAACATTTCCGATCTGAGTCTTGGGTCAAGTCGAAAGGTTCAAAGAAAGGCTTTTCTTTGGTAGAACCACCTGTGTTTGGAGAGGTTCTTTAGAAGAGCTAGGGGGGCTACCGTTGTTTGGGTAACATGAGTTTGGGTGACATGATCTCCAAGAATTTGAAGATATTGATTGGTGTAGTTGTTTTGCTCCATAAGATTCTTGATATCTTTTGGATTAACATCTCCTTCAAGTTCCCTAGTTTTGAAAGGAGAAGCAACAACTGGTTTTTTGGGGGAACTAATCCGAGGAATGTAAAAAGATCGAGGTGGAGGAACTTCTGAAGAAGTTGTTTGTCCTTCAGTGGTTGTCCACTCTTTCTTTAATACATTTGTTTGAAATGGATAATCCAATTTTCGGGTATAAGCAAATAGCTCAAACCATTCAAAAAATGGAGTATTCACTTCATGCTTTTCAAGGAAACTGTAGAATTGTTCCTGGATGTACTTTCACACTAATCCTTTGAACGTTTCTAAAAACCAGTTTCTTTGCAAAGTATTTTTCTCAGAGTAAAATTCTCTTTGCAGACCTTGTTTATCAATAGAGAATTGTTTTTCTAAAACATACATGCCTAAGGGAGTGGCCCCTAAGCCTGTATCATGAGGTTCTTCTAGATCTGTATAGTCTGCAGGAGGCTCTATAGATCTAGTATCATCCTCAGTTTGATAGTTTGCCTGAGAAACATTTCCCTCGTTTGTAATTCCTTGGATTGGGGTATTACTTGGGTAAGGGATTTGGAGTTTCGTTGGTGGCGGTGGAAGGTGAATGACCGAAGGAGGGGCTCGTTCGGAAGAACAAGAGTGTCTCTGTATCTTCGAGAGTTTACGATCCGATCTATAATCCCCATATCTTGAAGACATAGATCTAGGAATGGAAGAAGTAGAACTTCCGGGTCCATCAAAAGCCATTCTAACAGATCCGTTTGAGTTTGTGAAATTCTACTAATTTGAGGTCGTGGGATAGCTTGTACAACTTTTTCCATAACCCATTCTTCTGGAAGAGTGACCTCATTCCAGCTGATAGTTTGTGGAACTGTGATGTTTGTGTTCGAATGATCGGTAAGGAAACAGTTTGTCCGTTGTTAGGAACTTGCCGAGCTTTCGAAGCTGAAGAGTTTGAGACCTTATACTGTATCCTATACATTAGGGTAACAGGTATAGATCCAGGCTTCATATTGAAACCATGAAGTTTAAGGTTGAGTTTCAAGACATCCATAATACGTTTGTCATCTAAAGCAACCGTTTGATTTGGATAACAGTTGAAATAGACAGGACCATTATGGAGTCCGAACTCGACTGCTGCCAACAGAGAATCTGCAAAGTCGTAATGCCTTGCATCTCTGAGACAGACAAGTCCAGAGGCTTTTAAGCCAGCACGAACAAGTGGTTTAAGAGCAACTTGTACACAACCAATGTGTAAAAAGTTGTAGACTTGTTTATGTTTAAGGATGGAGTTTGAAGAAAGAAGAAAGAATTCCTCTTTTTCCGGTTGGACAGAAATAGATTCTTCAACCGTCTTGATTATATAATCAGACTTTGAGAACCATTTCTTCTTTGGGTTGGAAAACATCCCCGTCATCAACCGGAGGAAGAGTCCAATCGTCAACGTTTGGTTTATATCTTTGAACTGAATTTCTTTGTCAAAGATGTTGTTTGTTGAGGAGTGAGATTCCTCATTGTTTAAGGAAGAAGATGGGTGAGATGAGGAGGCGGAGAAGGAAGACCGACGAGAAAAGGAACGAGAATGGAAGACATGATAAAAATGCGAAAAGAAAATAAAGATCTTAAAAGAAAACGTAAAAACTGAAATTCAAAAGATCATAAAACAAGAAGAGATAATCGATGTATTTCTCCCTGTTTTGATATCATCACCGTCAGGTTACCATAGGGGTATATTGATTAAAGATTTACTGGACAATTATCTAGCAGAATTGTATTGTCGTCAGTTAGCACGATTCGCACATCTAGTGTATGGGGTAACTCTCATGCTAAACAACATATAATTCTATGCATGGTTCTTAATTTATGAACTCTGCGGACTATTCTCTAGACAGTATATTCTATGCAACTAGTCTAACTCATGGGGCAAGAATCCTGCTTGAAATTTTGAAACATACAAAACAATGGCCAAAATTTTCTTTTTAATCGTAGAATAGTTCTGCTGAGCACTATTGTTGAATC
The DNA here is from genome assembly GCA_019022655.1 of Acacia acuminata. Classification (NCBI taxonomy): domain Eukaryota; kingdom Viridiplantae; phylum Streptophyta; class Magnoliopsida; order Fabales; family Fabaceae; genus Acacia; species Acacia acuminata. Next base: position 904,542 of record JAFJYI010000151.1, on the reverse strand, counting down.
TTATGCTAAGAAACTTCCTACAAACACATGGGGAGAATTATTAGCCAAACCAGATAAACAGGCATTAGCCTTAACCACGCTGCCATCCTCTTCACAGGCACTCGATGCTTGACCATCTCGGGTTTCTAAATCATTAGTGACTATCCCGAGTTGCTAATCCGAATGATACTCCTTACACTCCTAAACCGGATAAGGTGAAAGATATCATTCGATTGAACCCGAATTCTTCCTTCAAACACCAAACCAAGTGGCCTTAAAGATATTCCCTTCTGGATTTCATTATAGGCCTACTGATTTGAGAAAAACTAGAGAGTACTATGAGTTAATACTAGTTCACTCTAAATCCATTATCCTAACCAGGCATATGGATAATAGAGATGCAACTCTAAAGACTCATTCTACACTCCGTTTTAAACGTTCTCACTCCTAAGGAATGGGGACCAAATTTAAACAAACCCCAAATGTTTGGGACACTTGATTTTGATCCTAAAGGATATAACTATCGGGATTATTTGCGATGCCTGGTATAATGTCTTTTGGGAACAAAACAGAATTTTTAAACATACTTGGTTTATTTATTTTAAACAACAAACCAAGTATAACTTCCCTCAATTACGCCAAGTAACTCTTTCTTAATCCCCTTTTTACTTATTTTTTGTATTCATATGCGTTTGTGCGCTTTATGCATTATATAAAGATGGGAGAAAGGCATAGCTTGCGATAATATGATTTATTCTCAATTGTCTTATATATATTGTATAACACCCCTACTGGCATCGCCCTTTACGGGTGGCGGATAGTGTGAATCTAACAACCCATCTGGATCTTTTCAATTTGGCATATGCGGAAGCGTTCCCAAACACATACCCAAAACTTAGACACCCGGCCCTATATTATTCGTACGGAAGCGTCAACATACTTCAAGGCCATCGTCATAGCTCTATCAGGGTGTCTTTGCTCTCTGATATGCTCATTCTTAAATATGGCAACTTCAAGCACTCCCTTCAATGTGTCGTCTTCAAGTGACACTTCATTCTGCAGTCTGGTGCAACACTTCTCTATCGTGCTCACTTGCCTAATGGTTGGTTGCGGGGGTGAGATTCTGGTGAATCTCAGTAGCAAACATTACCGAACAATGCATGTAAGATAAATGCTAGTGTATGATATGCTTGCCTTACATAGGCTCATTTAACATAATGACATTTCTGCATGCTACAATGCTTCATAAAATATACTCATGGCCATAGCATAAATAGAAACAGAGCTTCAACCATTTAAATATGTTAAACAAGCAAGTAAAGCAATCATGCATAATACACACAAGCAGATAAATCAATACACGCAAGTAGGGTAAGTCCACTACCTTAGCCTATGTCCTCCACTAGTACCTTTTCTTTCAACCACGGAGTTGCTCGAAGCTAAGTATCTTCCATTCGTTTTCTTTCTTCTTCTTCTTGACTTCTCATGGCCCTAAACACGTCGTCATATTATTAGAGCCAAGTAAAACAAATACCTAATGGCTTATCTTTGCCTCATAGGCATTCTTACACCCTTGGAGTTCATTCTTATTACCTTTGGCCATTTCTTTCTTAATTTCGCATGGTAGCTAAAAGCTATCAGCATTTTGGCCTAACTTCGAAAAATCATTATTAATTCTACAGAACTCCGATTGGGGTAGTTCAAATTTCTATCTGTCACTAATTAAGTCGTTTCATGTAAAAATAATCACTAGACTTATTTCTTGCTGTATCATTCCCAGTTTTTCAGTAATTCTTTGCTGTCCAGAAAAACGTTTCAGGTTAATAGGTCAACTTCAAAAATTCGTATCTCTCAGGATACTACTCTGATTAAGGTGTATGACCTATCAAATTAAGCCTTGTTATGTCTAGTTTATTTCTGGAAAATTTCACAGCAACACTAGATCATTTACTATTTCAAAATTGATCCCAAAGACGACCATTCATTTCTGGAAACTCACAATTTTTCCAGTTTTTCTTTCAAACTTTGGAAATTCATATTTTTCTTTGTACACATCGGATTTGGGTGTTCTTTAGCTCAAGTTAAAGATTATGATGTGTACTAAATATCCACAAAATTTCAGGGTCAAAAGCGTTCGTTTGCCCTGATTTTACTTCAATTGAAACTCACTGTTTCAGCAGCAAATTCTTTTTCCAGAAATGTATCAGCTTATCTTTTCATGTTCGGCAGCAATTAATTAGAACCCAATAACACATACATGTACATTAAGCTTCAACTTTAACGACTTCAGAACCTCATGCATGTATGTTAGACCTCAAATGCTCTCTGTTTCGTGACCCAAAACCAGAGTAACCAACTTGCATGCTTTTTCCTTAACCCATACAGCAGGAACGAAAGAAAATCAGTTGAAGCTAGAAGAGAGAGATTGCTCACCTTAGTTTCTGAGTTTCCTGTGTTTCCTTCTCACTCTAGAAGTCGACTCCCTCTGTTTTCAGTTCATTTTTGTGCAGAAACAAACCACAGTAATTCTTCTCATGCAACCGTAAATGTCACCACCATTCAAACGCAGATCAGGCTTGCATGTGGATCGACTTCCTTCTCAACTTCTCTTGGTTCAGTTTTTCTTTTTATTCTCGCTCTCTGACTTCTCGGTCTAAGCTCAAGTCTGCATGCGTGGTTGTTGCTGTCCCTCGTCCACTCTATTGTTTTCTATGTTCTCGCTGAAAGGCCGAAACAACCAAACGGATTTGATGTTTCATTCGCCTTCAGACTCTCACTCTTTCTCATGTTTCATCGTGTTTTTCTCAGCATTATTCTCAGTTCCTTCTCTGCGTTTGGGAGTTCTGGCCGAACAGGATAAATGAAGGTGTATATGGTTGCTGCAGAACTCAAGAAAAATCGCAGAGCATGGTGACGTGTTGGAGACACGAGAAAGAGTAGTGGAGCATGAATACATGCCGGTTGAATAAATAAAGGGAGTATCAATATTGTTTCCACGCTGAGCTTCCAGAGAGGAAATGGAGCATTGCATGAACGCGATGATCTGTCTTAAAATGCATTGAACAGCTGTGCCTTTGCTGCCAGCTCTTCATCTGCATTTTCATGTTGGACCGAGGAGAGTAACGGACTGAGGGAGTATGTGGAGAGAATTGGGCTAAGTGTTATGCCAAGAGTATGGGCCGAATGAGATAAGAAAGATCAAAGGAGCATATCAGTATATGTGTGTTGCGTCTTTCCAATTAGCAAATGAATATTATTATATTAAAGGGGCTGCCCAAACATGCATGCCTCACGTGTTTGCTGAAATTGTGCTTCATGAATGGTTTAAAAGTGATACCAAATATTTTATCCTTGGGTCTTACTAGCATGCTTCAAGTCCAAATTGGTTTTGCATAAATTGAAGCATATGACGTTGCCTGGAAATAATGGAGAATAATTTAACACATAACACCATTAATTCCATATTCTCCTTTTGTTTCTAATATTGAGCCATTTAACTTTAATAATTCTTTCTCCAAAAATTCTAATTAAATATATTCTTGTCTTTTTAAATTGATCTTGAAATTTTCCCAAAATTCATTTGCAAGCTTGGGGAAATAAACTTACCATTTTACCCCTTCTTAATTTTGACATTACATTTTCATAATAAAATCTCAAAATAAATCCTTAATCACTTATAAGGATTTGTCTTTGGAAAATAGGCTTTAACTTCCAACATCAATTTTATTAATTGTTCAGGCCACATTTCCACCATTAATTCCAACACACTATTTCTAATTTCCAAATTCTGAAATTCGGGATGTTACATATTGGGTTGTGACTTTTTTCTAAAATTATAAGTGTTTGGATTATTATTTCAAAAATAAGTTAGATAGAAAATAACTGAAGATAACCAATATATATATATATATATATATATATGATAAAAATTATTTAAAAAAGTTATAAAAAATAAAAAGCCGGATTTATTTATTTATTTTTTAAAAAAAAAGCTCGAAGCCCACATTCAGAATTCTCCATCCAAAAATGAGAGTGGGCCCCAGCATCTTTCTCAAAAAGCCACAAACGCTGATGCAAAAGCTCTATCTTGGAGCTTGTGTTAATGAGCTTTTTCTCAAAAAGTCTGGTAAGCAAAAAGCCAATCCAAACATCTATCTTTCGGCTTTTTATTTACTGAGCTTTGTTTACAACGTGGCTTTTTATTTTTTGGCCTGCAACGCTCCCAGAATGCCAGCCCAAACACAGCCATTGTTGACATCGATGGATTATTTTATACTCATAGTTACAAATATAAAATAAAATATTCTTGGACCTGTTTTATTTTTTTATCTTCAATAACTGAATTTAGAATTCTGAATCTTTGTTGCCTAATTTTTGTGATCCATGACTCTGACATCCCTCTGCTTGTTGTAATTGGTGTTTCTTCACCTCTGAAATAGGAACATTTGCCCAAAAATTGAACAGCCCTTATTTTGAGCCAAAAAAAAAAAAAAAAAAAAAAAAAAAAAAAAAATAAAGCTCATTCTGACTAGTGCCTAGTTATGCTAAATTTCTTTAGAAAAAGACCTAGGATACTTTTGCTGCACTTGTCATGTATTATCTCCCTTTCATCTCCATTGGTCTTGCTGAAATTGCATTTTCTCTAAGTAAATACCTTGTCCTGTGGATTTCTTCGGCATTTGTTTTTTTGAACCTGTGCACAATATATATACCTGAATGGGGAGGAATTTTGAAGTTCTGAGGCATAAGCTCTCTCAGAGCTCTAAGAGGAATCACTTGCATAAATCAACACACCAATGATCATTTGAGTTACTTAGTGCATCCTTGAAATTCAGGTTTTAAAAGTACTTGTATTTGTGATATCTTACCGAAAACTCACTTGCAATTGTCTATCTGGGAGAGATTAGTTGCATACATTCTGATTTACCATGAAGTTTTTAGTGGTTTTCCTGTTAAGTAAATTTGTGAATTGAGTTATAGAACTAAGTAGGTGATTTTTGGAATTTCATGGAGGGAACTTGAATCTGTGAACTAAATCTGAATTGTGCATATGCTGGGGCTGCCGTTCTGATCCGGTGGCTGTTCTGTTTAGCATTTGTTTACAACTAGTTATTGAGAGTTGAAGTAAATGATTTAGTTTATGAGGCAACCTGAAACACTACCCATAGTGAAGTGCATTTGTTGCTACTGTGATACAATCTTTGATTGCCATAGCTACTTTCACATTCTTGCTGACATACAAATCACTTGTTGTGCAGAAATTCTTGCTATTGTAGTGAGTTTATCTGGAACATTGCTTTATTCATGTTGTCACTTACATACACTTGTGAACTTGCAAGAGGTGTGCTTGCTAGTATTTTTGATAGGTTGTCCATATTTGAACTGAAGTGTATACATCTTGTTAAGTTATATTGAGTTGGTTGCTCAAAATTAGGTGCTGTACTATTGCAAACATTTTGGAATTTTTGCTATTTAATTTTTTTTCTTAAAATTGTGACTAGGTGATATTATTTTTTAAAAAAACAAAATTGTGAATAAAAGTTGCCATTGAAATATGTTTCAGTGGTGACACAAAAAGTCACCACCGATACATATTTCGAAGGGCGTGACAAATGTTGCCGCCGATATCCTTTTTTCGGTGGTGACTCTCTTTTCAGCACTTTCTCGATATACTTTCGGTGGCGACAAAATGTCGCCACGATTGTCTACTTTCAGCAGCAACATAGAAATGCCACCGCCAAAAGTATTGGCGACAGTCGTATTAGGGCAACAGATTGTCACCGCTAAAAACCCTTCAGCGATGACATTTATATTTTCAACGGCCACTTTTGTCACCGCCAAAAGTCGTTTTTTGTAGTGATGTGTGAGATAGATCAGATTAAGGGAGAGTGCATGTGTGTGTGAGAGAGAGAGAGCCAGATGAGAGAAATGTGAGGAATGAGTGTGTTTGTGTATGTGTGGCGTGAGTGTACGGATGTGTGTGTGTATTTGTGCGCACGTGGAGCACATGCATGAGAGGGAAGGACACATGGCTAGCAAGCAAGTGGTCTCTCACATTAAAGAAAATACTCCTTTTGACTCCCTACAAGTTTCTTGTTTGCAAACTACACCTTTTCTAATTAAATTGCAAACATTAGTTAGGTAAAATTATTCCTTAATTCCATGTAAGGATTTCTCTTCCTTAATTAATTTCTTTAGGCCATAAATATTATCTCCAAAATATTTAGGCCAAAAATTATTTCCTAACTATTTGTCCTTAATTTACGCAAAAATATACCTTAATTTCCAAATATTAATTTTATAATTTATCCGAGCTAAATTTTCCATAAATAATTCCCTCATAATATTTCTATATCCTTGAAATATTATTTCATAATTTTCCCAAATTTTCAAGGTCCGAAGTAATTTTAATGATTATCTCAAGTTTTTTCTCATAATAAGCTTAAGACTTTTGAACTCTAGAAGCCTTCTTATTTTAACTTGATTTCTAACCTTCTGTCCAAAATTTGAGAGGTTACACTGAACTCTTGCATCCCAGTTTAACGGTTCCTGATTTTTGCCTAAATCTTCAACACATAAAATAGTTATGAAGACGTCAATGAAATATTTCATTAAGTTATTGATTCATGAAGAACAAGGAGTTATCAAAATATTCTTTTAATCTCTCAAAGCAAAACTGAATTTCATTTTTTTCCAAATGGAAAAGCTAATATGAATAGACAATAGATGGTCAAGTGAAGCAGGTAGGTGATTGAATATCAGGTCAACATATATAACCACCCAGTTTTTTCCTTTCTTTTTATAACATATAACAATCCGGTCCGATTACGTCTTGTAGTAGTTTTAAATTTATGAGCGACAAACATATAGATATTTGAAAAACGGCAAGAAGAAACCACATGTTGTAACACCAAACCAAGCTTCCAGAATGTACAAGTATACTTTGGTTAAGTTAGTTTATTTACAAGAAAACTAAAACCGATTTATTTTGTTTAAAGAAAGAGTTATATAAATTTAAACAATTGTACACCTTTCGTGAATTCAAAATACTTCACGTTAACAATTTTCTGTGTGGACCAAAAGAATTCTGCTAACGAGTTGATCTCATTCTAACCATATAAGTGAGAGGCGAGGTTCTGTCCTCTTTCTGCAGTATATCCCACCAAATCCACAAGGTCTTTGTGGTGTAATCTTCCAAGTAACAAGACCTGTTAACAGAATAGGAAAATGTAAGATAAGCTTCTGTTATATATATATATATATATATATAATATATAAAGAGTACTTTTATTAAAATAAAGATACGAAGAATATTTAGTAATTACTAATTATGGTGTAAATAGATGGTAGATTAATAATATGATGCCAATATGTCTGCACAAGTTGTAAGTGGCTTGGAGGTAAAAATGGGATATCAAATCATTTCACAAGTAGAACAACTTTGATATATATAATCAATTATAGAAAAAGATGGTCAAATTGATGGAGATGTTAATTATAAGATTCTAATTAAGTGGTTCAAGTGAAGAAAGATTACTGGAGTAATTTGTGATCAAAAAATATCTCATAAGCTAAAAAGTTCTATTACAATGTTATAAGACTAACAATGTTGTTTGGTAGCGAATGTTGGATTTTTAATAGACAAGAGCATAAAGTAGAGGTAGTTGAGATGAGGATGTTGAGATAAATGTGTGGTCATCCAAAAAAAAAAAAAAAAAGATAATAATGAATTTATATGAAAAATTGGAGTAGCTTCGGTAGAATAGTAAGATGGTAGAAAATCATTTGAACTGGTTTGAACACATACAGAGTAGGCGATTGGGTGTGCCAACTGATGGAGCCATTTGAAAAAGGGCAAAGGAGAACCAAAAAAGAATGCTAAAAAAGTTATGAAACAAGACATTTTCCTTAACAATTTATATAAAGGTCAATTGAGTTATTGATAGAAGGTAATAGTGTCGTATAATCCATATAGCCAACCACATCTACTAAATAAAGCTTGGTGTTGCAATGGTTACTTAAAATTCAATTGCATCTACATCATATATTGACAATACAAAAGCAAAACAACAAAGAGCAAATGAACGTAAATATATATAAAAAATTTTATTCGATAAGCCAATCTGAAACAAAGATATTGATGCAGACTATGCTACATCAAACACAATACAAATCAAACTATGATATAAGAAAGCTGCCAATAAAACATTGGGGCATATGACCCAACAATTATTTATCTTTTTAATATAATATGTATTTCAGCATAGTAGCCATAATTATTGATTAGTCCTGAAATGGCTTTTCAAGCAAATCAATTATTTTCTGGTCCACTTGGAAAGCCTTTTGAAGAACCTCAGAAGAGATGGGTGGATCAGAGCCAAACACAGATTTTGCAATAGGGATCACTCCAGCATTTTGGCTACTAAGACCAGCAAACGCAACTGCATTTCCATAACCCACGTTTTGTTGGAAGTGAATAAGACCAATTGGGAACACAAACACGTCTCCCTTGTTAAGCACTTTGGTAAATAATCGATTCTGATTCTGATTAGAAGCCACAAAACCAACTAGAAGAGTTCCTTCGACCACTACAAGTATCTCGGTGCCACGTGGATGAGTGTGAGGAGGGTTCTGACCCTTTGGCGCGTAGTCAATGCGAACAAGAGAGATTCCAAGAGTGTTCAAACCAAGCAACGTGGTTACATCTGCTGACGTGACGACGAAGCCGGTTGGGTTTGCTGATGTGTCTCCAACTTTGTCAAATCCAGATAAGTAGAAGTCCTCAGCTTTCACTGCCATTGGATCCTTGCAAAATTTTCCGTTCACAAAAACTGCAAAATTTAAGAAATCCAATGTTATGTTTGCAAAAACAACAATATATATCTGAAGTCAAACTTGTCAGGAAGCTTTAAGTTGCTTTTGGTCCCATCATGGAGAATGAGGGTAAAAGTATATTGCTGCAATGGGAAGAGAGGGGAAATTTGGGACCTTGCTTTAATTAAAAAAATATAAAATTACTCTAAAAGCCTCAATAGCCATATGTTTATTATTTATTTATTTTTTTTTTTAAAAAAAGCCAATCCAAATGTAAATCACAATATATTATCTAACCTTTATCTAAGCTTAAGTTTGTAAAAGTCAAATGAAATAAAAGTTACTTTTACTCCCTTATTGATCATTAATTAGATTATACATAAAATGAGTAATATTTTGATTGTGTTGTCTGATGAACAAAAATAGGTGCTGATACATTTTAATATAACTTTTTTTTAAAAAAAAAAAAAAAATTGTAAAGTTGGACTTTTTAATTTATTTACTCGGAAATGAACTTTTTTCCTACAAGATGATAAATTTCACTCAATATTTTGTGTAGAATCTAGTTATAAACAACAACAACAACAACAACAACAACAACAACAACAATAATAATAATAATTAAAAAAAAAAAACATTTGAGAAGTTTGGACAATTCAAGTGGCATTAGAGAGTAACCGAGTAACTTGAGTCAGTAAGTTAACTCGTATGTGTACCTCCTTTAGTAACTGAGTCATTGAGTGAAACGCAGAAATCTTGAAGAGGACTTGGGTCATATGCGAGTACATGAACTGAAGCAAATGCCAAGAGACTAGCAACCAAGTACACAGATTTCATCTTGTACTGTGTGTGTTGATATATATCTACCTCTTTTAATTCTGTGTGTGTTTGTGAGTTTATGAACAAACTTATAAGGATATTTATAAGGAGAAGCTATTGATTTGGTCTTTAATTTGCTTGCAGGAATGAAGAAGCAAATAAAGACTCAGTAGTATTTTTCTTCACCTGCCACTTCTCTACGTTCATTATATTATATTGGACGACATGATCAAAGTTGTGACCCTTTCGTCATGTCTGTCTCTAGCTATACCTCTTCTAATTCTCTGTATTTACGAATTTGGACTTTGAGGTTTTATGACCGATATTATATATATGTTGGAGAAGAAAGTTAAGAATTGGTCTTCGGTGGTACAATTTTCTATTAGTGGTTGGTGGGGTGTAATTTCCCTATCATTATTCTATATCATGACGAAGAAAATGGCTATTGCAATAAGAAGCCATTGCTTTCTCATAATTATATCTTTTCATCATTTAATTATGGTTTAATTCAGCGGCTTTAATTATTTTTTTTCAAGATGAATTCAATATCCTAAGATATTTTATGGTGCATTCAGCATTATGAAATACTGTTTTTCAAGTATGTTCAGGACCTTAAAATAGCTTCTGGTGCATCCATAGTACCAAGGCACAAAAACATTTTAAAGTGCTAGAAACATTGAAAAAACATTTTAAGGTTTGAATACACCACAAAATGCGTTAGGGTGTTGGATGCATTGAGAAAATATATGTAAATATTTTTTATGTTTTATCATCTTAGGTTCTACTACTATACTGGTTAATTTGAAGTTCATATTTTAAATCAAAATAAATAGATTAAAATTTAGTCAATTTATTTACAATAATACACACGTGTATATATTGAAATCATCCAAAATTTGAAGTAGAAAAAGAACAAACAGAAATAATCAAAAAATACAATAATACACACGTGTATGTGTAAAGAGTAAGTGGAAGATTATGTAACATAAATCAATTATAAAATAATACAATGATAATTAATCAAATACTATATTAATAACATAAATAATGCATATAGAAATAATTTAAATACATGACAAGCAAAGATCGAAATGATTTTATTTTTATACACCTTTTTATTGATGGCGTATTTATAAATACACTAATAAACTATTCATAGTCATACAATTTTCCAAAAATGTCTCCAAAAAAGTCTATGGTTCACCCAGTCAAAAATATTATGTCATCCTTCTTTTCTAAAAGAAGACTTTGCTTATTCATCTTCCCTTCGAGCACACACCAGACTTTTTCTATTTTTGTTTTGAAATTTGAAAGCATCAGCAAACGGGTGATTAGGTCCTGATAGTTGGTAGAGAAATGGTACACATTCTAATTTTAAAAACCAGGCCAAAATCATAATTTTTTTTAGTTGTTTACACTCAGATTTGATTTTGCGAAATTGACCCAAAAATATGGAAAATGATTTTTGAACGTCACTTCACTGTTTGGGAAGAGAAGACTTTTGAAATAGCTGTGTTAAAGAACAAAGGGGGAATTTTTCTTAGGAAGATATTTATGAACCACATTTTTTGAGTTTCGATGAGAGATATGAAATTTCAAAGATTTAAGAAAATTCAATATTTTACCAGGATTGAGTTTTAGTTTTCATCCTCAAATGATAAGCACTTACTTGGACCGTCATGTGTATGTTTGGATTAGCGGTGATCAAAGTGGTTTCTTTTCAATATGACTCTTACAAACTTAAAATAGGTAAAGTTAAATTATGTAAGTGTTTGGATTAGCAGTAACAAAAGTGTATTTTCTTAAACTGAAACATCTTTGGATGATTATTTGGAAAAGCAAATTTAAATGGAAAATGATTGAAAAAAACATAAATCTTATTCAATACTCCCTCCGTTTCTTTTTATAAGATATATTTTTTTAAAATAGGTATATTTTTAAACACATGTATCCTTCTATTGGAAGCAATTCTTTTTGAGACATGCTGGGCACTAAATGTGGGTGCCACTAAATTTTAAGATACCATTTCGTGATGTCTAAATATTTAATGCATTTTCCTTTTTCTATTCTAAATTGATTATTTGTCTTTCTCCTCACTTTTCCCACACATTCTCTCTCATCACTTTTTTCACTCATTCTCCCTCACTCCCACCTTCTTTATTATAAATAAGGGTGCTTTTTGGAAAATAAGTTGTATTTTTTACATATTATTATATTTAACCAATTTTAATTAACTTTTTTTATGGATGTAATTCAGTTATTGATATCTTATGAAGAAAGAATTGAGGGAGTAGTAAATATATATTAAAAGTTTATATGTATATATTAAATAGTACATATATATATTTTTTATTTATTTAATTACATTAGGGACATAGAGAGTTAAAAAACATAGAAATCATTGGAAAAAAATAATTAGTGTAATCTTGTTCCACGGTGCTTTTCATATGAAAAAATTACTTTTAGAATGCCTATATGCCATCCCAAACATGATGTGTGTACTTTGTTTACCCTGTTTATTTAAATATTTAATGTGTATATAATTGAAAATAATATATTCCATTCATAGTTGATTTTTCAAAAAATTTATTTCATAATTAAAAATTACTATTTAAAAAGTTTCAAAATGAATCATTAAAATTGTATTTGAACAATGTATTTAAACCATTGAATCATCAGTGGAATGGTGGTAATCATTGCAATAAGTACTGAAATCAGTTCAATATATATCTTGCAATTATTTGGTATCACACAAACAATAAAAAAGTTTTGCAGTTTGGAACTCCTTAAGGGTACTTTTGAGCTTCATGTCATTCACTACTACAAAAAATGGATGTCATCTCAGCATCGCCATGCAAAAGCAGCAATTAGGGCTCGGTCTTGCCATCCCAAGAGCAACACTACTAGAAAATGCACTATTTGCGACGGCATTTGCGAGAAAAAAAAAAAAAAATTTCCGTCGCCAATTTTCCCCCATTTTGCAGGGGGAAATTTTTTCCCTCGCAAAATATGACCATTTTGCAAGGGAAAACTAGTTCCCTCACAAAATTGACGGAAATTAGGGGAAAATTTCCACCAATTCCCCCATTTTGTGAGGGAAAAAATTTTCCCTCGCAAAATTGATTTTTGCGAGGGAAAAAATTTTCCCTGACAAAATATGACCATTTTGCAAGGGAAAACTAGTTCCTCGCAAAATTGACGGAAATTGGCGGGAATTTCCCCCATCTTGTGAGGGAACAAGTTTTCCCTCGCAAAATGGTCATATTTTGTGAGGGAAACTTTTTTCCCTCGCAAAATATTTTTGTGAGGGAATAGTATTTCCCTCGCAAATTAAATATGTATTTTTTTTAATATCTCTAAAGCCAAGGCAATTAAAGCAAAAAAATTCAATTCTCTCACTCATTTTCGTCTCTATTCGACTCAGTAGCATATTGATTAAAATCAAGACAATTATCTTCTAAACAATAGTATTTTGAAATATATTGATAACTATTTGTCTTATAATTAATATATTTATTATTTCTATCTTCCTTTTTACCATTTAATCAAATAAATATAACGAGAATAGATGACATATTTTTTAAAGATGTAAATTAATAAAAACCTTCATAAGAAATATATCAGAAATTTTGAAATCACATGATTAGAAATGTTTAAATAAGTGAATAATTATTGCTACTTGAATGTTAGAATAAAAGCCCTGAAATCATGAACTATATGATCATTGTAATCTTATCTCTAATTTATAGTTATCTCAACTTGCAATGTTGTCATGAATTATATATAATATGTCGCTTAGGGTTAAATGGTAAAAGGTTAGAATTTATTGGCAAATGTCACCTATAGATGAATTATATATAAATACTCATTTTCAAATATAGCACCTCATGTTAGTCATCTTGAAAAAATTTCTTTTATGATCCATAAGTTATTGATGTCAATGCTCAGTACTCTTTTTTTTTCTTTTTTTTTTCTCTTGCCAACTATTGATTTCAATACTGAATTCACTATAGTATTCATTATTTTTTATTATTGGCAAAAAAATTTTTTTAGCAAATTAAACAATCTCTATTAATTTATATTACACTACATTTTACTTGTCAAAGACGTTCAAAAACAACTGTCTTCAAATATATAGAAAATATCATCAACATTAATTTCAACGTATATTATAGTAAAATTTATAATAAAGTGATAAACAATTTCATGGAACTCAATATTTAATTCTTTTAAAAATGACGTTAGAAACTATGATCGTTAATTCGTTATTTTAATTACAGCTGACTATAATCAAATCATCGATTTTTTTTTTTTTATTTTAGCAGTTATATTCAAATCAACTATAGTCAATATCTATTTGACCAACAATTAATTTTGTTAATATATGTTCATATCCATAATTATATAAAAGAGAAACTGGTCATAATTAATACTCCAGCTTATCAGATTTCGATTGATTATAATTGTTCCTAATTGATTGGAATTGATTTTTTGATTACCTATTTTCTGAAAAATTATTTTTAAAAAAACACACATTTTGTTCATTTTGCAAAATTGTTGCCCTTTAAATACATCACATAGCCATTATCATTGTTAACCTTTCTTCTCTACTGTTACTGTCTCTCCCCTTTTTATGTCACACTCTACTTCCCTCCCTTGCACAGCGACATCAAAACCATGAGCGGCGGGTCTGTTAGGGTTCCGATCCCCAGCCATTCACGATGTAATACCTGAAAATTTCTACTTAATATAAGTATTGTATTTTGGTGAATAATTAGTATAAAAGGAAGGTAAATATGGGTGTCAAATAATTATAATTTATCAATTATAATTTTAGGCAAATTTTATATTGAAATAAATTAACACATGATTAATTATGAGACTAAGATTAGAGATAAAAAAAAAAAGTGATATAATTAACACATAAAATAATGATTATTTTATAATCAAAGAGGTAGGAAATATTATGAAAACATTTAATCAAATTAAAGGAAATTAGAAAAAACTAATGAGTAATTAAGATTACACTAATTAAGATCATCTGTATAATCCTTCAATGTTAATTAGAAATAATTAAATACATCAAAGGGGGCTGATTTAAATAAAAAGAAATTAAGGGCCAAAAATGAAGGATTAAAGCTTGTCTATTAGAGCACTAATGACCAAAATCAATTAACAAACCAACCTTACTTTAGCACCTGTGATTAAATAACATAAACCACTTGTTTAGTATAATAATCAAGTTTGAAAATTTAGCCCAAAAAGTCAACAAAGTAGGCGTGCACATGGGAGGATTTTGTTGCAATAGATTGAATCTGATGAAGTTTTGCAAGGAATAAAGAATGTTTTTGGCTATTAAGAAACCTATTAAATGAATGAAAAAGTGGATGTCGGCCAACATTTATGTGGGTGAGATTTCTCTTTCTTTTCAAGCAATGATCAAGCTATTTAGTTAATTAAAAAGCATATGAAATGCTTGTGAGTAAGAGGCATGTCGACCAAAACTTGGAAGGCAAGGATTTAGTCTCATAAAGCTATTTTTGATCCAAAGGTTAGGGAGAATCTTGGTCACATTTAATTGCCAATTGGGTCCTTAATTTTTTTCTATAAATAGAGACTCCCTCCTTCACAAATTCTTCACACCAACATCACAAACTCAGCTGATCCAAGTTGAGAGAGTGAGAGTTCTTGAAGAAGGGAGAAGGAGTTCAAGACCCCAAGGTAAGTTCTTGAGCTCTAGTTTTTAGTTCTTGAGTTTAATCTTTTAGTTTTTGATAAAATATTAGTTTAATCTAGAAAATTATTAGAAATGTTCCCTTTCATATTTGGAAGTCTCCATTGCTTTTAAAACACAAAATGGAGTGGAAAACATGTTAGGGAATAATTTTTAGAATCAATAGATCAAGATTGTGAAAATTGTAGAATTTTCGGTAGCTTAAATCCTGTGTAGGCAGTGAAAAAGATGCTATTATTTTGTGTAGCTAATTAAGTCATTAAATCATGAAATTTTACATGAATAAATTAGACATTAGGGGTTTCCAAATATATAAAATATGTAGCATTTTGAGTTCTACACGAGGAATAACATATTTTTAAATTTAAGCCTTATTTATGGAGTTATAAACTGGGCAGCATTGAGAAAATATTAAACTGGGAATGATTATTGATGTTCTAGGTTCTTGGAATATTTTTACTTAAAAATAGACATGTCAAGGGTCATGAGGAATTTTACGGAACCTCAAAATGATTTTTCAAGAATTAATTATGATTTTTCAAAGTTACCAAAAAATCTGCCCAGAAAATCCCGCATTGCGTTTTTAAAGAAATGTAAGGGCATAATTGTAATAACAAATCCACCAAGGGTCGAAAGGTAAATTAAACCTTTAGGATATTATTCTAAGCAATATGATATTATCACAATATCATATAATAATCCGACGATAATGTATAGGATATCCGGGGAGTCCGGAATCGGGTTCAGAGGTCGGACATGTTGTTAACTACACGGCGAAAGGTACGTTCGTGTACTAGTAACTTTAATCGCCTATATCTTGTATGATTATATATGATTCATTGATTCATGAAGTGATGGACAAGACTAGGTCTTGGGTCATATACTGTGACTAAGTTTATAGGGCTTAGATCACCTGTTTATACATTCAGCTTATACACGGGTTATGGTTTTGATAATACCGTTGGAGTTTTCCTAGCGCTGAGGACACGAGGGGCCATCGTGGCACTAGTTAGTGCAAACGTGGATGACTTTACATGTGTTGTGTGCTATGTATTGTTGTGCTTACATCTGTTGTGTGCTTATGTATTGTTGTAACCTTACATATGCTGTGTGCTATGTTTGGTTGATGCTGATATGTAATGAATATCTGTCATATATTGTTATATCTGCTATAGAGGTTAACTGTTACCTGAGGTCCGATGGGTATTGGGCCTCAGATTTGACTAAAGTTCAGGAAAGGAACCTGAAATAGAGAAGGCACTGGTAGATAGAGCCGTGAAAAGGCACTGACGCATAGAGCCGTGAAGAGGCACCGGTGAAAGAAAATGCCGGAACAAGTTTAACAAAGCCTACCTTCTGGCATGAATCTAATAAGGTTACTTCAAACCATTTGGTGTCTAGAAAGGGTTCGTCTATGTGGTTCGGTCGGTGAGTCGTCGTGAATTCGGGAGACTTCCACTAGACACCTACCGGCCAAATTGTTTGATTAACTCGAGTTAGGTTCATTTCCCCAAGTCTAGCTACGGCTTGGTTGAAGATTGTATAGTTACCATAAAGACTTGTAATTATGCAAAGCTCTGTATTGTTGTATCACACGAATATTCCTTCAGGAAATTTTTAATATATCAGCTCATGTCGGGACATCAGCATATGTCTTGGCATTTTATATCAGTCACTCATTGTCCAAAAGTAAGTGCATGCTCTCCGTTTCCGCATTACTCTGAGTTGTAGCACCTCAAACTCTGTCAATTTTCTTAAAACTAAGAGTCAACTGGCACGTTTTCAAGTATGAAATTTTGGGGTGTTACACACAACAAGTTATCCAGGACATTAGGGAGATCACCGGCAAGCAGCACAATGACGATGACATATACGCCGTCCTTAAGGAATGCTCTATGGACCCCAATGAGACGCCCGAAGCTTTTGTATTTAGGTTCGAACCTCTCTTCGTTTTGTTTTTAATCACTCACTTCTTAACATGAACATCGTCTGCGGTTTTAAGTTCGTGCACTGCGATCAAGTTGGGGTTTTAGCTTTTAATCTAAAATTTAGTCGTTCATGTTTTAATAAGAAACCAAGAAGTGATGGCAACTCGAAACATTAGTTGAAGTTAGCTAAGTTTGGTGATTATGACGGTGAGTTTATGTTTTTATTCATCTATTTTAGCTCAAGATCATTGTTTTGTATGCGTAATGCCATTTGATTATCGAGCTGGGGTAGCTTTCTGGCTTTTTGTGGGGTCTGAATAATGCTTGAAAATTGAAATATGGAAAATTTTTATCTGTACGTGTAATACCCGAAAAAAAAATCCCTAATTATTTCAAATACAATACCTTGGTAAATAGTGCTTATTAAAAATAGGTGAATATGTGGTCTCAAAATTGAGTAACATATTTATGTTAATTTAGGGAATTTTCTCTAAGAATTGAGGTAATCAAAAACCAAATTCTCTAATTTTATTTTGGGACCATAAAATACCACAAAATTCATATTTCTCTTAAATATTATTGTTTGGAAAAAATAATACCTATTTAAAATAGGAAAATATGTTGTCTCTAATTTTAGTAATTTATTTGATTAGTTTCCTTGAAAATTAAAGAGGCAAAAATCCAATATTATATTAGGGACCATAAGTTGCCCTATGATTATTAAATTAATGCATGGTACATAAATGACCAAGGTAAACCCAAAAGTTGTGAGGAAATAATTAAGCAAATCAAAGAAAATTGCCAACAATTAGTAGATAATTAAATCTACATTAATTGAATTAAATTCATAAACTTTCATAATTAAATTGATAACATGTGATTGTGATTAATATTGTAACCAATCAAATAAGCCTAACAATATTTAAGAACACCTTGTTGGAAATAATTAGCCAAAGGTTTAAATTAATTACTTAAGTTAAGGCCTAAATCCAAGTGGTAATTCATGAACCAATAAGAGCTAAAGATGTGGAACAATGAAAACAACAAGCAAGAATGCATGGAGTAAAGGGGGAGATGTGGCAATTTTGTGTGTGTGTGTGTGTGTATGTGTGTGTGTAGTGATTAAAGGAGAAGAGCCTTCTTGGCTCAATGATTGTTCCATAGATAAATATGAGAAGTAGAAAGGGCCAACAAGGCAAGTTAAGAGACAAGGACAAGAGGTGGTGGAACATGGAAGAGCCAACTGTAACACCCCAAAATTCATATGTCTCTTAAATATTATAGTTTGGACAAATAATACCTATTTAAAATAGGAAAGTATGTTGTCTCTAATTTTAGTAATTTATTTGTTTATTTTCCTTGGAATTTAAAGAGGAAAAAATCCAATTTTATTTTAGAGGTCATAAATTGCCCTTTAATTATTAAATTAATACATGGTGCATAAATGACAATGAAAAGCTAAAAAGTTGTGAGGAAATAATTAAACCAATTAGAAAAAATTGCCAACAATTAGTGGATAATTCAATCTATGTTAATTGAATTATTTTCATAAACATTCACAATTAATTTAGTGGCATATGTTAAAGGCATAATTAAGGATGTATTACCTTAATTAAGAAACAAGGGCTAGTGAAGGGCTAGGATTAGCATAGAAGTGGTTTCTAATTAATCTTAGAACCAATCAGATTTTGACAATTACACTTAACTACTTTATTATGGATGCTAATTAAGATTAGGTATGGAGGGCTAAGATTAAATTTGATAAAACTAAATCCAAAGGCTTTAATTAAGCCTCATAAAGCCAAATCCTTGTGAAATTGAATTGACCAATGATAAATCAAGAAAATATTCTTAATCCTCATGAAATTAATTGGGCCAATGAGAGATTGGAAAATAAAAGGCCAAGATTTGATTTAATAAAGTGTAATCTAATGGCCTTAATTAATAAATAAGCTTAATCCATGTGATAATTAAAGAACCAATAGGAGGAGTTTGAGCTCATAATATCTAGATATTATTTGAATCAAACACATGGGTTCACATGGTTTCATTAATTGCAAAATTGATGAAGGAGAGAGGGAGAGTTGTGTGCATATGTGTGTGTAAGAAAGAGAGAGAGCGTTGTGAGTGCTAATGTTGTGAGTCTAGTGAGTGAGAGGGAAAAATAAACTTAATTCAATATTAATTTGAAATCCAAGAAATATCGATGTACACAAGTAAAAACTCAAAACAACAAATAAAGTGAGAATTTATACAAATCTAAATAGTTGTGAAGAAGTAGGAACCCCGGAGAAAATATAAGGACTTATCTTGAACCCACATAATTTAACCTCGAAAGTAAGCCTAGTAAAGGCTATTTTTGCAAACGTTGAAGAATAAGCTTAGCACAACCAGGGAAATCTAATTAGACCATAAATCTTGATATCCAACTACTAATCAAGATACATACACGAATTCAAAAGTATTGGTAATTGATCAAGCAACCAAAAATAGATTTCATTAAAGTAAATTAATTTTCAAAAAGCAAAACTTAGAGATTAAGTTAGGGTTCTCTAATCACATGGATGGATGGGATTAAAACTTCCTTACTAAGTTTAGATCAAAGGGTTCATACACAAGAAGAGTAAAGTTGCAAATATTTACCCAATTGCCATACCATTTTCCTATAAATAGAAAGCCATTTGCTTCATATTTTCTCACCAATTCACAAAGCAACAACATCTGAAATATAGAGAGAAAGTGAGAGTGAGAGTCTTGGAGAAGAAGGAGTAAAGTTCTTGGTAAGTTCTCTAGCTCTAGCTTTAAGTTCTTTAAGTTTTAGTCTTAAATTCTTAGAATAGAAGTAGCTTAGATCTTAAATATGTGGGAATAATTTTATTTACATGTTTTATGGTCAAGATTGGATTTATTTCAAAAAAAATCATGAGGGAGGTCATATAGAAAAATTTCTGGAAGAAAATCAACAAAGTAACGAAGTTCGACGAAATTTCATCGGTTTGAATTTCTGGAGGCAAAGATGAAAACGCCAGAATTTCATATTGAAAATATGGTCACAAAATTCTGAGAACATTCATGGTTAAAATAGACATATAGGGATTTTTAAATATGTCAAGAACATGTCAAAATGTTTTCTGTACAAAGAGATAAAAATCTTCAAAATTAGGCTACAAATTTCTGGGAAAATTCTGGACAGAGGCTCAAAACTTAAAACCTGGGAGTAATCCGTGTAATCTGGGAAAAATTTATTATTTTTAATTGAAAATAGACATCCTAAGGAGTCCGGAGAATTTTACGGATCCTCGTTTCGATTATTTTAGAATTAATTATGATTTTTCAAAATTGATACAAAATCTGCCCAGAAAATTCAGTATTTCGTTTTTAAATAAATGTAAGGGCAAAATTGTAAATAACAAATCCACCAAGAGTAGAGAGGTAAATAGAGATGAAAATATCTCTTAGGATATTTTTCTAAGTACTATGGTGATATGTTAGGATATCCGGGAAGTCCAGGCTGGGTTCAAAGGTCAGGCATATGGCCATTACACGGTTAAAGGTACGTTCCCGTATTGTAACACTAACTCTGATGCTTATTGTATGCTTATATCTGATAGACTATTTCATAGAGTCATGGACAAGACTTTGTCTTGGGTCATGAACCATGTCTAAGACTCTATCTTAGTTCACTATTTATACACTCAGCTTTATTTATACGGGTTATAGTCTTGGTAATGCCGTTGAGTTTTCCTAGCACTGAGGAGACGATGGGCCGTCGTGACACTGGTTAGTACAAACGCGGGTAACTTTACATGTGCTGTGTGCTATGTACTGTTGATATGTTAATCTTGCATCTGCTGTGTGCTCATGTATTGATTACTGCTCTAATGTCATGAATATCTGTCATCCATATGCTGTATTACTTGAACATGAGGTTAACCGTTACCTGAGGTTCAATGGGTATTGAACCTCAGCTCTTACCATAGCTTCAGGGGGCCGGAGTGAACAGGACCGGAGACAAGGGTAAGCAGCAGATCTAGGAGCCGGCTGGAGATAGCCCTTTTGTTTGTACTTATGATATTTGAAATTTTTGTACCCGCCGTTAAGGCTGATCACATACATTACAGTAGATTCTATCAGTTACTTTTTAAATACTATTTACTTCCGATGCTCTACTCTGACCAAACACTTCTAAAAACGTTTCCAAAAATTGGGATGTGACACCAATAATGCAAGGTCAAAGGGAGTAAACGGTGATGATTCATCCTCCCTTCTAGCCATAGAATTATTGTTTATGTGGCATAATAGAAAACACAAGTCCAAAGCCAAGAGGGAAGAGAGATAGCTTGTTGAAAGGGGTTGCTTGGAGCCTATAAATAGAGATCAAACCTCTCTTCATTCTTCACACCAAACAAGCAACAGCAATCTGAAATTAGAGAGAAGTGAGGTTGAGTGGGAAGTAGCTTGAAGAAGTTCAAGCATAGGTAAGCAAGTTCTTGAGTTTTGAGTTTTAAATTCATAGATAGTTGTGTTTTAATCTTAAAAATTCTAGAGTAGTTTTTTTTTTCACATTTTTATGGTTAAAAATAGCTTTATTTTGAAAAATTGATGAAGGAAGGGTAGGGAAAAATTTCTGGAAGAAAAACACCGAAGTAATGAAGTTCAAAATTTTGTCGGTAAGCGATTTCTGAAATCAGCGATAGAAATGCCAATATTTCTTGTCCAAAATGATGTTGAAAAATTCTGGGCAAATTCATGGTGAAAGTAGACGTATAGGGATTTTCAAATATACCAAGAACATGTTCAAATGAGTTTTTTACAGTGAGATAGAAATTCTCAAAATTTAGCTATGAATTTCTGGAAAAATTCTGGGCAGAGGTTCAAAACTTAAAACCTGGGAGTGAATCGTGTAATCTGGGAAAATGTTATTAATTTTACTTGAAAGTAGACATTCTAAGGATTTCAAGGAATTTTACGGATCCTCGTTTTGATTTTTATAGAATTAATTATGATTTTTCAAAGTTAGACAAAATGCTGCCCAGATTTGTACCAGCGTTGTTCTACGAATTTTGAAGGAATAAAGTGAAAAATAAATGTTGCAAGGGCAAAATAGTCATTTGTGACTAAGATATCTATTAGGATTTTTTTGGGAATTAATAAATGCGATATTACCCTCATAGGATATCTGTGAATGCATTTTCGACCGACAAACGTCTTATTCATCAACGAAGGTACGTTTGCGTCTTGTAACACTAACTCGATGCTTATTGTATGCTTATATGTGATAGATAACTTTACATCTGTTGTGTGCTCATGGGATACATCTGTTGTGTGCTTATGTACTCTTGGGATACATCTGTTGTGTGCTTATGTACTGTTGGGATACATCTGTTGTGTGCTTATGTAATGATTGTTACTAAAACGCCGTGAATATCTGTCATACATATACTATCATATTTAAGCATGAGGTTAACTGTTACCTGAGGTTCAATTCCATTGAACCTCAGCTCCTGCTATATCCTCAGGATCCGGAGGGATCAGGACCGAGGACAAGGGCAAGCAGCACTAGTGAAGACCCAAATGAGAATTTCTTTTTGGATATGTATTAGCGTATTTTTGAATATTCGAATAAATGTACCGCCGTAAAGCAACCGAGATACACCAACAAAGTGAAAGTTTATCAGATACTCGCTCTTTTAAATTATTCCGATGCTCTACTCTGAACAAACTATTTGAAAACGCTTTAGAAAATTGAGATGTTACAGTACGTCAGTTCCTTGGTTCTCCACTCTATATTCATCACAGCGATGTCTGCTCAAGGGAAAGTTTCTGCACATTAGGTATTTAGTGAGCTCTTAAGCGCTGGAATGGTTCTTTAAAGTGGTTGCCTCCTGATTGGTTCTGGCTATGTGAGTGGTAATTACTCTTATATGTTATTTAAGTCTTTTTCTCATGTAGCAAAAGAAAAAATTGATATCTTTTAGATATGAAGTTTTTCATTGAATTGGCTGCATTATAGGCTGACTGATTTAGTTGTCTTAAATTAATAAGTTATGCTTTGTGAACGCTCCTTTTATATCATATCAATAAAATCAGTACCCTAAATATGTATTATGCGTGATAGAAATTTGGAATCTATTCAATATATGGGAAGGAAGGATGTTTCAACCTAACTTACATAATATGTGCATTGTGTGAAATAGGATTTATGGCATGTTTTTACCAATTTTGAGAAAAAGCAACAGTTGTGGCTACATTCTAGGCTGACTGAAATCAGATTTTTGAAAGTTGTCAACATTCTTGACTGAGACTAATAGCTTTTGCCTTGATTTTGGCCTTTGCGTTCAGCTAAGCTTACTGGAACTCATTTCTGGTTTATATTGGTTGTTTGCTGCTGAAAATTAAATCTGAATTGTGCTTTGCTTGCTATCATATTTGTAATACCCGGATAATTATCTCTCTGGAATATTATATTTTAGCAAATAATACCTATTTAGAAATAGGTGAATATGTGGTTTTAAAACCTTGTAGGATACTTATTCTATTGTCTAGGGAAATTTCTAATGAAATTAGAGGGATTAAAAGTGTCAAAATCCCTAAATACAATTATGGGCCATGAAATGCCCTGAAAATATTATGATAAATCCCAAGAGGCAATAAAATATTTGTTAGTTCTCAATGTGTTTTGATGATTAACAACAATTGTAAACATGTGTTGAAGCTTCTCAAAATCTGAAAAACCATTTATCGAGTTGCTTACTCGAGTAAAGGAAAGCTTACTCGAGTAAAGGATTGTTAAAGGATTGCCCAATTGAGTTTTACACGCACTTACTCGAGTAAGGAGAAAATATACTCGAGTAAAGGTCATCCAGAAAGCAAATGTGTTTTTCAAAAGGTACATACTCGAGTAAAGGTTCACATACTCGAGTAAATGTCAACCCGAGAGCAAATGTGTTTTTCAAATTAATACTTACTCGAGTAAAGGTTTGCTTACTCGAGTAAAGGCCATCCGAGAGTAATCAATCTTTTCAAGATAAATCAATACCGGAGTATAGAAATATATACTCGAGTATTGGACTTACCGAGAGCAAATGAACTTTTGAACTTGAGTGTATACTCGAGTAAAGAATTGGCTTACTCGAGTAAAGGGTCTTACGAAAAGTTCCCAAAGTTTTATAAACTCGTGCTTACTCGAGTAAGAGTTCCCATACTCGAGTAAAGATCTCTTAAAATATTTTTCAACTTAACTCATGCTCGTGCTTACTCCAGTATGAATTTGTCTACTCGAGTAAAGAGCATTTTTCACTTAGAGTTTTCAAGCAAATAGTTGCTTACTCGAGTAAACCATTATCTTACTCGAGTAAAGACTTTGGTTTCAAAAGTTCAAGTCTCGATGGTTTACTTCTGGAAGTCGCTTACTCGAGTATCCTTTTGGATACTGCAGTAAAGACTCTTTCACACAGTGACTTACTCGAGTAACGAAGAACATACTCGAGTAAACAACGCTGAAACCAATTTTTGAATTATACGAATTTTAATATCACTCTTGTTTGATCTAATTGCTTTCATGAATCATTCACTTATGTTCCCGATAAGTTTAACAAGTTTATTGAGTGAATTTCGGTTAGCACGAGATGAAGATTATTGAAGGTCAAAGCCATAAAGCAAAAGTGTGCGGTGCATTTAATGCACTTCTCGCAAATCAACCTTCTTTTGGTTAACCCACGAGCACGCATTCTCAACGGTCAAGAATGCTTTCTTCATCAAGTAAACTCTTCTCCAACGGGCAAATCCTCGAGTTCCACCTCGATCATATTAGCACTGGATTAGTTGGAGGTTAGAGAGAGAAGATGACCAGACTTAATGCTAATCACCTACAACGGTTGGATTCACCATTCAACGGTCATTTAATGTTCTCTACCTATAAATAGAGTGCATTAACTTCTTCTCAAGCTGACACACTTACTAAGAGCGAAAATTCATTGATTGTTATTTATTGTGTTCGGCTTACATCTATATTGTATCAATCGATACTTGCACTTCAATGATCATTTTATCTGCTTAAGAGAGTTCTATCGTAAATCATTTATTGATTGAGATAACCATAAGTCGGGGACTTAGTGGTTGGGTGTATTGATTACAACTTGTAAGGGGGAGTGAGTTCTAGAGAGAGAACTACTCTTGAGTACGAGTGTGTAATCGGTTTGTGAGTATAGTGGATTGAAAATCCCAAGTGTGGCTTGGGGACTTTGGATGTAGGTCAAAGATAAGATGAACCAGGATAATTTCTATTGTGCAAGCTTTCCTTCCCTTCCTCCTCTCCGTCTATCTCTGGTTTCATTACTTCAAAACAGAGCATATTTCTAAAAGTTTTTAAAATACCCAATTCACCCCCCCTCTTGGGTATATAGCTCCATTTACAATATTTATTGGAAATTAGAAAGTATGTTGTCTCTAATTTTAGGAATTTTTGGGATTATTTCCCTTGAAAAATAATGAGGCAAAATTAAATATAATTTTGGGGAGCATAAGTTGCCCCATGATTTTTAATATGATATGTGGGACATAAAATACCAATGTCAATGAAATAGTTGTGAGAAAATGATTAATCCTAATTAAGAAAATTATCAACAATTAGAAAGTGATTAGTTAAGTAATTAATGGCTAATTGTTTAAGCTTGAAAAAGAGAATATTTAAGGTAGATTATGGAAAATCCTTTAATTAAGTGTTTATGGCTAATATTAGCATAAAGTGTGCTTGCTAATCAATTAGAAAATATTAAGAAAAATTGGTGAGATTAAGAACGAAAACCCTAAATCCTAAAAGATTGTTAATCATGGGATTAAGGCTCTAATTAAGCTTCTAGCTAATTTAGATAAATTAAAAATAATAATAATAAAGGGAAGAGAAAACCGAAATTTGAGTGTGAAAAGGGTTTTGGGTTTTTCAAAAATAATATCATGATATTTTGTTCATTAAATAATAATATAATTAAGATATTTGTGGAAGAACCAGTTGGATAAATGAGAACCGATAGAAATTAAATCCTATCTAGAAAACCGTGAACTAAGTTTCTTAGGTCAGGACATATTACAAACAAGTGAATTTTTGTCCAGAAGTTGGTGTTAGCGGAAGTCATTTCGGTAACCGGCGGGGCGAATAAGGGATCGATGAAAAAGATATTTTGTAAACAAAGGGCAGATAAGAAAAGTGAGAACCAATGGAAAATAAATCATAACTTGAAATCCTTGAACTAAGTAGAAAACAACTGGACATATTATGAATCGTGGATTTTTGTCCCGAAATTAGCATTACCCGGCAGTAATTTAGAATCGACGGCGTACGTCTCGAAAATGTTCAACGGAACAACGGAATACCCTTAATGGGATCAAAAATTTAGTTAACTTAGATATTTCCAAAGAGGAAGAATAGAACTTCAAGGCTGTGTTCCCGGATTTTTGAGATTGGTTAAGATTACGCGATTAGAACACCGAACGGGGGACTTTATCGGTAGAAGTTCATAAAGCACATGGATGACATCATGTTAGTGACATGGGGGAGGGGGAAAGTTGTGGTAGAGAAGAGAGGAGAGTGAATGGTTTGCAAGAAGCCACATCTTCGTCTTCTTAACCGTTGATGCAAAAGTTGATCCAAGGGTTGAGATCCATGGAAATTCTCTATAAATAGGCAACCCCTCTTCACTTCATTCCTCACCAATTCACAAAGGAATCCTAGAGAGAGGTTAGAGAGAAGTGAGAGCAAAGAGGAGCTCTAGACAAGGAGTACCGAAGTGCTAGGTAAGTTCTTCGGTCCCTAGTCTTAAGCTTTGGTAGTTCCTTCGGTGGTTATAGTAGAAATGCTAGATTAATCTTTAATCTTCCAAGTTAGTTTAGATATCATGTTTTAGGGATAAATATGATATTTATTTCAAAAATATATTGGAGATGGAGATATGTCAAAATTTTGGAAGATTAGAGTTAAAGTAACGAAGTTCGCGAAATTCCGCCAATTAGGAGAGTTAGGGGCAAAATGGTAATTTGTACCTAAAATGCCTATTATGATGTTGGGCCTTGATAATATGATATTATCCTTATAGGATATCTGTAATCACGTACCGTTGTTGTACCGCATTTGTCGTACATTGTCAAAAAGTACCATTTTCCGTCAACGAAGGTACGTTCGCGTCTTTGTAACACTAACTCGATGTTTATTGTATGCGTACATGTGCTATGTGTATGGTATGTTTATGTGAGGTAGTTGATAGCTCTGTGGTATGTTCAATGTACTTTTATTATGCTTGCTGGGTGTTGGGATACGTTTGCTAGGTACGAAATGCTTGGTGCGAAATGCTAAGTGCGAAACGATTGCTAGGTGCGAAACGTATGCTAAGTGCGACATATCTGCCAGGGGGCGTGTGTGCTGTTGGGATAAGCTTGTTTGTATGCTCATATACTGTCTATGTTGTATATATAAACATGAGGTTAACCGTTACCTGAGGTTCAATGGGCATTGAACCTCAGCTCTTAACATAGCGTTAGGGTCAAGAGGACCGAGGATCGAGGAGAAAGGCAAGCGGCACGCATAGGGACTCAGTTGAAGACTTTCTTCTTTTGTTATTTACTTTTGAAAACACTTGGTATAATGTATCGCTACTCTAATCAGCCAGACTTACGACATTTTGAATATAAATATCAGTTACTCAATCGCTCCGATGCTCTACTCTTAAAAAAAAATACTTGCTTTTGAAAATGGGATGTTACAATATTGGTGGTTAAGTTGTTGTTACTTACCATAATTTTGTTGTGTTTTGTAATTAATTCCCATAGCTGTGACTGAAATCTGATTGAGACATTGAAATGAGGCTAGAATTTCTCCTTAGTAAAAATGAATTTTGAACCCTATGGATGTTGTTATGAGCTGAAATATTGAAAAAATTGAGGTCTAAACACCCAAATTTGATTTAAACAAGAGATATGTTGTTGGCCTTGCCTCCTCTTGTTGATATAAAAGTTCCCGATGGAAATCATTTCACCGTTTGTGGTGATGTGCATGGTCGAGTAAATATGTTATAGCTTTTAAATTGTATGGAATCGCTTTTGGGTTTTAGATTTGACTTAGACTTCGCAAAGAAAAGTTGATCAAAGAGACCTTGTTTTTTATTTTTTAATTGTCGAATATAAACTCTTCGGCGGCTCTAAGTCATCTCGTAATTAAGTTTTCGCTTAGGTGTCCTGGAAATTCACATGCAACTTTAATATATTATTCCCTCCAGTCCTAAATACAAGGCACTTCTAACTATCTCATCAAAACAAACGAGGTAGTTAAATCATTAGAATGGTCTAAAAATAAAATAGCTTTCCAAATTTACCTGTTTAAAAGCATGAATTTTAAAAAAGAAATTCCAAGAAGTTGTAAACAATGGTCATCTTTGGAAAAAGTAATTAATGATTCACTTTTTTATTCAAAGTGACCGATATCTTTAATTTGCCAATTTGTTTTAGAAGATGATTAATATATAGCACTTGGAGGTAGTACATTTTTGTCTATCTTACTCAAGCGACAATCTAATGGAACCATTAAACACATGGATCACAAGGATTATAATTTTTTGTTTCCCTTTTGCTCAATGGACTGGTAGCTTAATTTTAAATTGCTTCTCTATTTTCTTGATGTTTATTGCATAGAGTAAGGCTTGCAAGTGAACATCGGGTCAGTTCTCAATTTCTCAAGAATGCGGTGAATATTGTTGCTATAGTGATGTGAATAATCCTAATCATGCCATTCTCACTTATAAAAAATGTTTCACTTTTCCGCACTGCTTGGTTCTTCAGAGAATTTTCTTGGAAGCATTCTTCCTTGCAAATTTATATCCAAGAGCACAAGGTACAAGCAATGTAATATCCCAATTTTTGGAAGCGTTTTTTTTTAAATATTTGATCAGAGTAGAGCATCGGAAGTATTTAAATTGAAGAGTAACTGATAAACATCCACTGTATTGTATATGTTTGCTTCCATAGTGATACAAAAATTTTGAATGACTACAACGTTAAGTACATATCAAAAGAACTTTCTCCAGCCAGTCCCCTATGCCCATGCGCGCTTACCCTTGTCCTCGATCCCGTTCACTCCAGATCCTGAAGCTATAGTAAGAGCTGAGGTTCAATACCCATTGAACCTCAGGTAATGGTTAACCTCATGCTTATATAACAGCTTATGTATGACAGATATTCATGACATTACAACATTAATCAATACTAAAGCCCATAACAAATGTATGATTAGAAATACATAACCACGTATGTAAGATAATAACAAATAATATGTAACATAACCACGTATGCTACAGCAATAGTTAGAACATAACCTCGTATATGACATAACCACGTATGTAAGTCTTAGTCGATGAACACAACAATCATATATAATCATACAATAAGCATCAGAGCTAGTGTTACAGCACGCGAACGTACCTTTCACTGTGTAATGGCCACATGCCTTACCTTTGAACCCAGCCCCGAACATCCCGGATATCCTAACATATCACCATAGTACTTAGAATAATATCCTAAGGGATATTTTCACCTCTATTTACCTCTCTACCGTTGGTGGTTTTTTTATTTACAATTTTGCCCTAACATTTATTTAAAAACGCAGTGCAGTATTTTCTGGGCAGATTTTTCGGTAACTTTGAAAAATCATCATTAAATCTACGAAAATTGAAATGAGGATCCGTAAAATTCCTTGGACTCCTTAGGATGTCTATTGTTAAGTAAAAATACTCAAGTTTTCCCAGATTACACGGGTCACTCCCAGTTTTAAAGTTTTGAGCCTCTGCCCAGAATTTTTCCAGAAATTCGTAGCCCAACTTTGAGAATTTCTATCTCACTGTAAAAAACTCGTTTTAACATGTTATAAACATATTTGAAAAGCCCTATATGTCTAATTTAACCATGAATTTTCCAAGAATTGTGTGACTTTATTTTCAACATGAAATATTGGCATTTTTATCACTGATTTTAGAAATTCCTACCCGATGAATTTTCGCGAGCTTCGCTACTTTGCTCATAGTTTTCCAGAAATTTTGCTATACCAAGTGGGTCATGTAATTTTTGAAATATCACTCTTTTTTACTATAAAAACATGATATTAAAATTACTCTAGCATATTTAAAATCAAAGCTACTTCTAACTATTAATTTAAGAACTAAAACTTAAAGAACTTAAAGCTAGAGCTAGAAGACTTATCAAGAACCTTGCTACTCCTTCAAGAAGCTCTTCACCCTCTTCCTTCTTGTAATACCCTACCGGATAATTATCTATCTAGAATACTATATTTTAGCAAATGTTATCTATTGGAAATAGGTGAATATGTAGTCTCAAATAATAAGTTATAATCATCTTATTTTCTAAGGTAATTTCTGTGGAAATTGGAAGAGATAAAGAGCTAAAAATCCTTAAAGTGCATTTTTGGGACGTAAAATGCCCTGAAAATATTATGATAAATCCCAAGAGGCAATAAAATATTTATTGAAAATTAGAAAGTATGTTGTCTCTAATTTTAGGAATTTTTGGGATTATTTCCCTTGAAAAATAATGAGGCAAAATTAAATATAATTTTGGGGAGCATAAGTTGCCCCATGATTTTTAATATTTTACATGGAGCATAAAATACCAATGTAAGTAAAATAGTTGTGAGATAATGATTAATCTTAATTAAGAAAATTATCAACAATTAGAAAGTGATTAGTTAGGTAATTAATGGCTAATTATCTAAGCTTGGACAAAAGAACCAATAGGGAGAATTTTTAAAGATAATTAAAGGAAAAAAAAAGGGGGAATGATATTTTCAAGAAAAAGAAAGGGAAAAAAAAAAAGAGGAAAAAGAAAAAAAAAAACGAAATAAATAAATAAATAAATAAAAGAGGAAGGAAAAAAAAATAATAATAATAAAAAAAATAAAAAATAAAATAATAATAATAATAAAATAAACAATAAATATCATGATATTTGTATTATTATAATAATATAAAAGAGATATTTGTGGAAGAACCAGGTTGGATAAATGAGAACCGATAGAAATTAAATCCTATCTAAAAACCATGAACTAAGTTTATTAGGTCGGGACAAATTACAAACAAGTGAATTTTTGTCCAAGTCGGTGTTAGCGGAAGTCATTTCCGTAACCGGCGGGCGAATAGGGGATCGAGATGAAAAGATATTTTGTAAACAAAGGGCGATAAGAAAAGTGAGAACCAATGGAAAATAAATCATAACTTGAAATCCTTGAACTAAGTAATAAACGATCGGACATATTATGAACCAGGTGAATTTTTGTCCCGAAGTTGATGTTACCCGAAGTAATTTACATGTAAACTCGGCGTCTGTCGAAAATGTTCAATGGACAACGGAATACCCTTAATGGGATCAAAAATTTAGTTAACTCGATATTTCTAAAGAGGAAGAATAGAACTTCAAGGTGTGTTCTTGGTTTTTGAGATTTTCTAAGATTACGCGATTAGAACACCGAACGGGGACTTTATCGGTAGAAGTTCATAAAGCACATGGGTGACATCACCTTGACATCATGATGAGGTAAGGAGATGTGTTGTATGGTGGAGATGATGCCTTGTGTCCAAGCTAGATCCAACGGTTGAGATTCGGTATGATAAAGCATGAATAGTGCACCAAAATCTTCTATAAATAGGTCTTCCCATTTCACTTCATTCCTCACCAATTCACAATTCCTAGAGAGAGGTTAGAGAGAAGTGAGAGCAAGGAGGAGCTCGGAAAAGGAGTAGCGAAGTCTTTGGGTAAGTTCTTCTAGGTCCCAGTGTTAAGCTTTGGTAGTTCCTTCGGTAGTTATAGTAGAAATGCTAGATTAATCTTTAATCTTCCAAGTTAGTTTAGATATCATGTTTTAGGGATAAATATGATATTTATTATTGGAGATAGAGATATGTCAAAATTTTGGAAGATTAGAGTTAAAGTAACGAAGTTACGTAAATTCCGCCGATTAGGGGAGCCAGGGGTAAAATGGTAATTTGGGACTAGAATGTCTGGTATAATGTTGACCATTGATTAGAAACGTTATCATCCTTATAGGATATCTGTAATCACTTACCGCTGTTGTACCGCTGTCGTACCGCTATCAACGGTCGAATGCGTTCCGTCAACGAAGGTGCGTTCGCGTCTTGTAACACTAACTCGATGCTTATTGTATACTTATATGTGATAGACTATTTCATAGAGTCATGAACAGGACTTTGTCTTGGGTCATGCACCGTGTCTAAGACTTCTGTCTTAGTTCACATTTTATACATTCACTTTGTTTATACGGGTTACGCCTCTTGGTAATGCCGTTGAGTTTTCCTAGCGAGGGACACGGATGTACACCGTGGCACCGGTGAATAGTGCAGACCGTAATAACATTCATATGCGGTGGCTGTGTTGTTATTACTTTTACATGTGCTATGTGCTATGTACTTTTGATATGTTAATCTTGCATCTTTGTGTGCTTATGTATTGATTCTCACGTAATGTCATGAGATAACTGTCATCCATATACTTTGTATTACTTGAGCATGAGGTTAACCGTTACCTGAGATTCAATGGGTATTGAACCTCAGCTCTTAACATAGCGTCAGGGTCAGGAGGACCGAGGATCGAGGAGAAAGGCAAGCGGCACGCATAGGGACTCACCAAGACTTTCTTTTGTTATTTACTTTGAAAACACTCGGTATAACGTACCACTACACGTAATCGCGGACTTACGGCATTTTGAATATAAATATCGGTTACTCAATCGCTCCGATGCTCTACTCGATGAAAATATATATATATATACTGCTTTTGAAAATGGGATGTTACACTTACTCTCTCAAATATGGTTAATACGTTTGTGAATTGGTGAAGAATAATGAAGACCAAAGCCCCCTATTTATAGCAAAAGGCTATGACACCTTGGTAAATATTTCAAACTTAACTCTTCTTGTGTATGAACCCTTGGATCTAAACTTAGTCAAGAAGTTTTAATCTCATCCATCCATGTGATTAGAAAACCCTAACTTAATCTCTAAGTTTTGCTTTTTGAGAATTAATTTACTTTAATGAAATCTATTTTTGGTTGCTTGATCAATTACCAATACTTTTGAATTCTGAGTATGCTTTTTGATTAGTAGTTGGATATCCAGAATTATGGTCATTCCCCTGATTGTACTAAGCTTATTCTTCAACGTTTGCAAAAATAGCATTGACCAGGCTTACTTTCGAGGTTAAATTATGTGGGTTCAAGATAAGTCCTTATATTTTCTCCAGGGTTCCTACTTCTTCACAACTATTTAAATTTGTATAAATTCTCACTTTATTTGTTGTTTTGAGTTTTTCTTGTGTACATCGATATTTACTAGATTTCAAACCATTATCCAATTTACTCTAGGATTTCAAACTTTATCAAATTTGCCTTAATTACTTTTTTCTCTCTCTCTCTTTCTCTCTCTTGAATACTAGACACACACACACTCACAACTCTTCTCTCTTATTGGTGGATTTAATTTCACATGGATTATGCTTTATTAAATTAATTGTAAAACCCTTAGATTAGCTTTATTAGATTTAATCTTGACCTTCAATTTATGCTAATCTCTTATTGGTCCAATTAATTTTATGAGGATTAAGAATATTTTCTTGATTTATCATTGGCCAATTCAATTTCACAAGGATTTGGCTTTATGAGGCTTAATTAAGGCCTTTGGATTTTGGCTTTATTAAATTTAATCTTAGCCCTCCATATCTAATCTTAATTAGCATCCCTAATAAAGTAGTTAAGTGTAATTGTCAAAATATGATTGGTTCTAAGATTAATTAGAAACCACTTCTATGCTAATCCTAGCCCTTCACTAGCCCTTATTTCTTAATTAAGGTAATACATCCTTAATTATGCCTTTAACATATGCCACTAAATTAATTGTGAATGTTTATGAAAATAATTCAATTAACATAGATTGAATTATCCACTAATTGTTGGCAATTTTCTCTAATTGTTTTAATTATTTTCTCACAACTTTTTAGTTTTTCATGGCCATTTATGCACCATGTATTAATTTAATAATTATAGGGCAATTTATGACCCCTAAAATAAAATTGGATTTTTGCTTCTTTAAATTCCAAGGAAAATAAACAAATAAATTACTAAAATTAGAGACAACATACTTTCCTATTTTAAATAGGTATTATTTGGCCAAATTATAATATTCAAGAGGCATATGAATTTTGGGGTATTACATTTCTCCCCCCGTTAAATAAAATTTCGCCCTCGAAATTTGAACATATACACTCGAAAGGTTATCTAGACCTCCAATCTATTCCTTCCCTATGCATGCTTACCTAGCACGCATCCCGCTATTCAAAAGTCTCATTTATCTTGTACCTAGGCATAGTTCTCAATTGCGGGACTCACTGGTTTATTCTCACAAGATACTCGGTTACACAGCCTCATCCTGCCGTTTATTCAAATTCTCGGCTTAACACATAATGGCCTTCCGACCCAATCTATTACCACAGCACCAGAGATTCTAGCCTTACTACCTAGGAATCCATCCTCAGGCCTTAGGCATCTTAACTACTACCTAGTACAGCGAATGTTTTGCTAGTCTTAAGATGTATTCTAGACATAGTTATTATGACAATCAGCATTTCATACAGAGCTAAGTCTCACCGGTCCTATGTTCTAAGGGCACCGCCCCGTGCACACTTGTACATCTTATTGCCTCAGGCCTCTGCCTGTCTATTCCATTTGAGCCTCTCCCATTCAAGCTCTCAGACTACTTTCACTTGCTTAGCACCATAGCTGACAACTACTATCTAGCTTAACTAGCTCAGTGTTCTAGACCTTTCTAATAGTTTCTGTTCCTATACTATAGTCTCCAAATACACTACTTTTATCTAACACCATAGCACCGACAATCATGTCATTGCTACCCAAGACCATTATGTTGTCTCATTTTCAAATGTTCACGATTGAAAATTTTACGTGGTCTCGTACATTTCGCAATCTGCACTATACCAAAAAGTAATAGTGCTATCACATTTATAAACATAATTGCTGCCAAAACAATTTCGTGAAAACATATTCACTGTCGAATCAGTTTCAAAAACTTTTACTACCGGCACATATTCTTGAGGGAGATGATTCATTTCACAATTTTTTTTAACAATTAAGAGCTCACGCCACCACTTCAACCACTTGGTACAGTGAGCGCCATGTCCCAATCCCCAAATCCGGCCTCTGCATAAGCAGTACCGTCAAACAATGTGGGAGAACCCCCGTCCCTCCCATAAGAGACCCAGTGTTTGCACTGGCACATGAAGTGTGACCCTATCTACCGGAACTAGGTCCAGCCATGGACAATCAGGTTCTACTAGACAAAACATACGCCCATGGCGAAATGTTATGGATTGGGTGTGTTCACTGCTGGTGCAATTTTCACTCTCTCAAACAAAATCCCTCCAAAACTCTTTGTTCAAAAAGAGCCTTTGTCAAAGGTCAGCGATTTCAACCATTTTAAAACATCTGGCAAGACCCAAAGAACTGTACATCTACAACGGCTTTTCTCCTTCCAGGTATCTATACCGCTTTACCACAACATAGTTGAAAACTCAGTTTCAAACTCTGGGTTCTAACAAAACCCTTTTTATAAGACACATCATAAAAAGGTAACCATCACTGTGGTCTCAAATTCTGTTGAAAAACATTTCATTCAAAAACTCAATTTCAAAATTCACAAGTTCAAAAGTCAACTCCGAAGATTTCAAATATAGCAGGTGTATTGGCAAGTTCAAAACTTCAATTTTTAAACCTTACTCAGGAACCAGACAACTAACCTTAGAAGGTCATCACTAACTAATTGTATCCGGACCTCTGTCCTTGGCTATTCAAGCCATTCGTAGAACGCTCGCCTACTCTTCTTTAATTTTTTGGCTATTTTGGACATTGCCTCGCTATCCTCGTGTTTCACAAACTTTTCAGGACACTTCTCGTATTTGTCGTCTAACAAGCAGGCTTCCGCCAGCCTATAGACACAATATATGCTATACAACTCTGGAGCAACTCATGACGATATACTGGATTACGTAAACCTTTCTCTCTAGGGAACCAATTAGATATGGGACTCGCTACAATGTACTTACCTCGCGAATCGATACACTGGTAGCTCTACTCTATGGTTCGTTGTGATGGCAACTTCACTCTACGGTTTGACGTCACGGTGGCTTCACTCTATGGTACTTCACTCGGCGCTTCACTCAATCCCTCCGATTGGTCAGCACTTCGGGTCAAAAACCCTGTAGGTAGCCCTTTCCGAACAGATCTCCCCGTAAATAGCCACCTCCGATCACAACTTCCCATAAGTAGTACTTTCTTCAGTTGACCGTCTCTGAATCATTATAACGAGAACTCAGATCTCTATCAGGTTACTAACCCTTTAGTGGTTTTGTAATTCTGCTGTCTCTAGGTCTGCTACC
The DNA here is from genome assembly GCA_019022655.1 of Acacia acuminata. NCBI lineage: Eukaryota > Viridiplantae > Streptophyta > Magnoliopsida > Fabales > Fabaceae > Acacia > Acacia acuminata. The sequence goes on along the minus strand of JAFJYI010000151.1, from coordinate 867,756 downwards.
CTATCCAGGGTCATTTTATTTATGGACTTTATGGCTCCAGTCAACAGCCTTATCTCAATTTCCTTATCGGGTAACCACCCACTTCTTTGGGGATCTATTAGCCACTAACATCTCTAAGGTTATCGGTCCCACCTTGAAACCATAACCTGTGGTCACTGAGGTTTTAGCTATCATAGGGTTCCGTTAAGGAACTAACTCTTAGGTATTCAAACCTAAGGCAACCACACTCACATTCTCTCAGGGTTCCTACTCTCAGGTACTGGAACCTAGGCAATGCTCAGTCATACCTTGACCTAAGCACTGTCTCTAACTCAAGCCTATTATCACTCTATCTTTTCTCATAGTATCCCAAAGGATTACTATGTTTCATACCGCAAGGTATTCAGGCCTTTGTTTGAAGGATATCAAATTCTTATGCTATATCCCAGGGGTTAAGAATCCTGAGATTTCTCTCGCTTAAGCACGCTTAACTTCACAACGTCTATCGTATCTGGGTATTAATATTGGTACACATACCACTGCATACCGACCACTCTCATAGGTACTAGTACGGTATAACTGCCTCCCCAGAAATACTGGGTACTTTCCGCTTTTTATCTAACGGTCACCACAGTCAAGGACTTAGTCAAAAGACCTTTGTCCCTAAAGCCATGCCCCGTTGCACGCATGGTGTCTAGCCTCTACAAGGCAGGGACTTTCCTCTTAGGGTATCTTGGTAAGTTACTGTTTCTACAAGGAAACTAAATCAATAATCACTGTCTACAGGAAAACCTAAGCAGCATCGACCTCTCCATACCGCTTCCCTTGAAACATTGGGTGGGGATTTAACTCAGACTCCGATTTCTATATCAGAAGTCTTAGAGCTTAGCAATAGAACCCATATTCTATGTTATCTACTATATCTTTGAGTCTTAGTTTATCCAATCCCTATCCTTGTTCCTTAGGGTATACATCCTTTTTGTATCACAAGACCAGTGTCATATCAGTACTCTTTTTCAAAAATAAGCTCCAAGTTTAAAAAGGCTTAGAGGCTAACTTAGTTAATAAACTAATTGGCCAGGTAGGTTTCTATCATGGGAGTCTCACCGACTTTTATGGCGACTGAATGACGGATCCACATAGACTAGCCCTACCTTCGGCACCAATGGTTTATTATAACTAAGCGCCAAGTAAAAATGCTCTTGGTTGAAAACTACGAACCTAACTCCGTTACTCAAACAATCCGGCTAGGCAGGTGTATTTGTGGAAGTCTCGCCGACTTATACGGGGATTGAATGACAATCACAAAACCTCTTTCTAGACACCAGACTGTTTCGAGTAACTTAGTTAACTTTGTGCCAGAATGTCTGCTCTGATACCAAAATGTAACATCCCAATTTTCGGAAGCGTTTTTTTTTAAAAAAATATTTGATCAGAGTAGAGCATCGAAAGCATTTAAATTGAAGAGTAATTGATAAACATCCACCGTATTGTATATGTTTGCTTCCATAGTGATACAAAAATTTCGAATGACTACAACGTTAAGTACATATCAAAAAAATTTCTCCGGCCGGTCCCCTATGCCTCGCTTTGCTTACCCTTGTCCTCGATCCCGTTCACTCCGGATCCCGAAGCTATAGTAAGAGCTGAGGTTCAATACCCATTGAACCTCAGGTAATGGTTAACCTCATGCTTATGTAACAGTTTATATATGACAGATATTCATGACATTATAACATTAATCAATACAAAAGCCCATAACAGATGTATGATTAGAAATACATAACCACATATGTAAGATAATAACAGCGTATGTAACATAACCACGTATGCTACAGCAATAGTTAGAACATAACCTCGTATGTGACATAACCACATATGTAAGTCTTAGTCGATGAACACAACAATCATATATAATCATACAATAAGCATCAGAGCTAGTGTTAATGGCCACATGCCTTACCTTTGGCCAATGCCTTACCTTTGAACCCAGGACATCCCGGATATCCTAACATATCACCATAGTACTTAGAATAATATCCTAATGGATATTTTCACCTCTATTTACCTCTCTACCGTTGGTGGATTTGTTATTTACAATTTTGCCCTTACATTTATTTAAAAACGCAGTGCAGTATTTTCTGGGCAGATTTTTCAGTAAATTTGAAAAATCATCATTAAATCTATGAAAATCGAAACGAGGATCCGTAAAATTCCTTGGACTCCTTAGGATGTCTATTTTTAAATAAAAATACTCAAGTTTTCCCAGATTACACGAGTCACTCCCAGTTTTAAAGTTTTGAGCCTCTGCCCAGAATTTTTCCAGAAATTCGTAGCCCAACTTTGAGAATTTTTATCTCACTGTACAAAACTCATTTTAACATTTTATTGACATATTTAAAAATCCCTATATGTCTAATTTAACCATGAATTTTCCCAGAATTTTTGAATTTATTTTCAACATGAAATATTGGTATTTTTATCACTGATTTTAGAAAATTCCTACCTCATGAATTTTCGCGAGCTTTGCTACTTTGCTCATAGTTTTCCAGAAATTTTGCTATACCAAGTTGCTCATCAAATTTTCAAAATATCACTATTTTTTACTATAAAAACATGATATTAAAATTACTCTAGCATATTTAAAATCAAAGCTACTTCTAACTATTAATTTAAGAACTAAAACTTAAAGAACTTAAAGCTAGAGCTAGAGGACTTACCAAGAACCTTGCTACTCCTTCAAGAAGCTCTTCACCCTCTTCCTTACTCTCTCAAATATGGTTAATACCTTTGTGAATTGGTGAAGAATAATGAAGACCAAAGCCCCTTTTATAGCAAAAGGCTATGACACCTTGGTAAATATTTCAAACTTAACTCTTCTTGTGTATGAACCCTTGGATCTAAACTTAGTAAAGAAGTTTTAATCTCATCCATCCATGTGATTAGAAAACCCTAACTTAATCTCTAAGTTTTTTTTTTGAGAATTAATTTACTTTAATGAAATCTATTTTTGGTTGCTTGATCAATTACCAATACTTTTGAATTAAGTATGCTTTTTGATTAGTAGTTGGATATCCAAAGTTATGGTCTAATTAGATTCCCCTAGTTGTACTAAGCTTATTCTTCAACGTTTGCAAAAATAGCCTTTACCAGGCTTACTTTCGAGGTTAAATTATGTGGGTTCAAGATAAGTCCTTATATTTTCTCCAGGGTTCCTACTTCTTCACAACTATTTAAATTTGTATAAATTCTCACTTTATTTGTTGTTTTGAGTTTTTACTGTGTACATCGATATTTCCTGGATTTCAAACCATTATCCAATTTACTCTAGGATTTCAAACTTTATCAAATTTGCCTTAATTACTTTTTTCTCTCTCTCTCTCTTTCTCTCTCTTGAATACTAGACACACACACACTCACAACTCTTCTCTCTTATTGGTGGATTTAATTTCACATGGATTATGCTTTTTTAAATTAATTGTAAAACCCTTAGATTAGCTTTATTAGATTTAATCTTGACCTTCAATTTATGCTAATCTCTTATTGGTCTAATTAATTTTATGAGGATTAAGAATATTTTCTTGATTTATCATTGGCCAATTCAATTTCACAAGGATTTGGCTTTATGAGGCTTAATTAAGGCCTTTGAATTTTGGCTTTATTAAATTTAATCTTAGCCCTCCATATCTAATCTTAATTAGCATCCCTAATAAAGTAGTTAAGTGTAATTGTCAAAATATGATTGGTTCTAAGATTAATTAGAAACCACTTCTATGCTAATCCTAGCCCTTCACTAGCCCTTATTTCTTAATTAAGGTAATACATCCTTAATTATGCCTTTAACATATGCCACTAAATTAATTGTGAATGTTTATGAAAATAATTCAATTAACATAGATTGAATTATCCACTAATTGTTGGCAATTTTCTCTAATTGGTTTAATTATTTTCTCACAACTTTTTAGTTTTTCATGGCCATTTATGCACCATGTATTAATTTAATAATTATAGGGCAATTTATGACCCCTAAAATAAAATTAGATTTTTGCCTCTTTAAATTCCAAGGAAAATAAACAAATAAATTACTAAAATTAGAGACAACATACTTTCCTATTTTAAATAGGTATTATTTGGCCAAATTATAATATTCAAGAGGCATATGAATTTTGGGGTATTACAAGCAACACTTTGTGTGATTAATGGAAAGAGATAAAGTATAAAGTTTTAAGAATTTCACGGGAAGACACGGAGTTTTTTGTATTAATAATGTGTCTCATATGAATCATTGCATATTCATTCAGGCTGCAGGCGGATTGTTGGAGGTGTTCCTACAGGTAGACGTAATACTTTTGCTACCAATCGCAAACCATTATTTCCTCGTCCATTTAAATGAAGTACAAAAAATAAACTTACTTCATAATGTTGGTATTGCAGAAGATAAGAGGGTAACGGCATTAGAAGCGAAGGTGAAGGAGCAAGGAGAGATGATTACTAAGATGCGAGCACTTCTCTAATCCATATTGAAGGACAAGGGTACGGGGTTCTCTCCTAGTGGTGATGACGATACTGGTGGTGATCATGACCAGACTGCTGCAGTTTAGACTTTTTTTAAGTTCATTTTGGTCAAAACATTATAATTTGTAATATTTTGTTTTTGCTATGTAAACTCTTATGATTGTTACAATTTATTTTTATGATATACAAGTCTTTTTATTTTCTAATTTTTAATTTTTTTATTTTTTTTTTATTTTTTATGATTTTTATATATATATTTTTAAATTAATTGGCATTTGCGAGGGAAAAGTGTTTCCCTCGCAAACTCCTCAAATTTTTGGGGGAAAAAATTTCCCTCGCAAAATTGAGGAGTTTGCGAGGAAAAGGTTTCCATCGCAAATTTGAACTTCCCTCGCAAAATTGAGGAGTTTGCAAGGGAAAAGGTTTCCCTCGCAAATCCACAATTTTACGAAGGAAGAGGTTTCAAATTTGAAAATTTTGGGAGGGAACATTTTTCCCTTGCAAAATTTGAAAATTTTGCAAGGGAAAGAATTTTTCCTCACAAAATTGTGGATTTTGCGTGGGAAGAAAAAGCATTTTTCCCACGAAAATTTGGTATGCAAGGACATTTTTTGCGATGGAACTTTTTCCGCCGCAAATCAGTTTTGCGACGGAAAATAGTTTTTTTTGCGAGGGAATTTTTCTGCCGTAAAAAATAGTTTTTTTTTTTGTAGTGTTACTTTCCTAAAGGACGTCTTTTTTTAAAAAAAAAGGGAAATAAAAGTATCCTAATTGCGAGACGACTATTCTTATGTAGTCGAGCCAGAACGAATCATTGAACGTAAAGAGAAGCGGCTCAGAAATAGAAGTATCCTAATTGTGAAGGTGGTTTGAAAGGGATCATCGCCTACGGAAGTAACACGGGATATAGAGGAAGAGATGAAGGAGCAATATCTTGATTTCATGACCAAATCTATGTTAAATTTTGAGGGCGAAATTTCTTTTACGGGGGGAGAATTGTAACATCCCACTATTTGAATACACATGTACCGTGGCTTTTCTTCAATGAAGTTTAGAATTTGTATTTGGAATTAAAGGCTTATTTTTCCATAAAGAATTAAGACAAATAATTAGGAGTAATTTTAGGCCTAAATATTTTTGGAAATAATCTTTTATGGCCTAAGTAAATCAATTGAGAAAGGATCTTTATTTGGAATTTAGGATTAAGGATTATTCTCTAGCACCAATTCCTATTTTTATATTTTTCCACAGCCCATTTCATCTTCTTTTTCTTTTCTTTTTTTTTTTCTTTTCTTTTCTCCTTCTCATTACATTAGTCTATTCTACATTTCCTACGGCCCAGCAAAATCACCAACACACATGTACTCCATTGGTTAATTCATTTGGGCTAACACATATACAATTATTAACATTCATTTCAGCCCATCGTTTTTCCCCCCTGATGCAACCCACACATTAATATCCAATTCATTCCCTCTCTTGCGTTTTACATCCTCCAGTCACAACAGATCACTCTTCACTCTTCCTTCCATTATATCACCGCCACCTCATCCCTCTCTCATTCTATCTTCGACAACTCACCATACCACATGCAGAATTATTTAATTCTGCTAATACCCATTCCCTGGCTCATTCTTTTCGCTGGTTTGGACTCAACGCAGAGAGTTGAGAGTGAGAGTGAACTAAGAAGGAGAGAGAGAGAGAGAGAGAGGGAGAGCACACCGAAAGAGGAAGAAGCAGAAGTAGAAGCTGATCATTGCAAGCAAGATTGGTCTCTGTTTAGGTGAGTCTTTGAGCCTCATCCTTGTAGGTTCCATATTTTCTGCACATGGGTTCGGTTCTGCATAATGGGTCTCTGTTTTGGGGAAACTGAATCAAAGGAAGTTTGAAGATTAAGTGATGCATGCATGTATTTAAAGGTTTTGATTAGTTGTTGATAAATCAGAATCAACTCAAGGTGACTTTTGAACCTCTTTTGCATGTTGGTTTTTATGTTTCAAAGCTTTAGAAGTCAAGCTTTGGGTTCTGCATGCATGCTCTGATTTAAATGCCAAAAACAGAGAATGTTTAAAAGCTTTTGGTTGCATGCATTTGGTTCTAGTTGGTTGACACTTGAAGCTTAACGTCGCATGCAAATGTTAGTTATTTCCAATCGGTTATTGCTGAAATAAGAGCTTGCTGTTTCAGTAGAAAAGCACTTGCACACAAAGAACAAAGGTTTTGCATGTTTCCACATGTTTTATGGTTCTGTTAGGGAGCATCAACTGAACCTAAAATACTGATTTAGAAGTATTGAAGTTAAGTTTAAGAATGAGAAGGCTTAAGGAAGCCAAAATAAATTGTTGAACTGTGGAGTTATTGTGTCTGCATGCACTGAAACTGAATATAGGTTCTGCATGATTCCATGTAGTAGTTTGGTTCTGTTTGGGAGTATAAACTGAACCCAAAATATTTGTTTAGAAGTGTTAGAGACAAGTTATAGAATAAGAAGCTTTAGGGAAGTCAAAAATGAACTCTTATACACGAAATGATAAGCTGGTTACATTCTGGAAATGTAAGTTTTGCAGCAGAAACAGTGACCTTGCAGCAAGGAAAAACCATATTAGATGACCTCTGATGACCATGAAATTTTGTGTACACTTAGTACACATAATAAGGTTCAGTGTGAGCCAAAGAACACTCAAAAATAAGGTGTATACAAGGATTTATGAATTTTATAAGACAGACAAGAAAACTGAACGAAAATGGTTTTTCAGAATTAGGCAGTGACAACTCTTGGTAAAAACTGTATTAATTCAGACATTAAATTAGGTGAAAATGATTTTTAATATAAACTAGACTAATAGGAGTTTAAGTAGAAATTTGAATCACCTCAATCGGAGCTTCCTACACCCAGAAATAAAATTTTAAAGTTGGACATGAAATTCTGAAAATCCAGTTTTGCAGACTGAAGTTGTCTTTACAATTGGAAATTCTGGGAATGACTCAGTTATGTTTTGATCAGTGGATTATTTTTACTATGAAATAGACTTACAAAACTTCGATTAGGAACTTGAACCACTTGATTCCGAGTTTTCTGGACCGAGATATGATTTTTCTAAGTTCCTAGAGAATTGAAAGCTGAATTTCTGTCAAGTTTGAAATTAATCACGTTTTTTAGCAAATTATAGCTAGCCTTAACTTGGAATTTTTGAATGGGTTAAATATCAAATTTGCCACGGAAGTTTTGCTAATGGAGCGTCCACCACCCGGAAGTTTTTTGGGTATCAAATTTGCCCCGGAAGTATGAAAAAGGTACCAAATTTGCCCATCCGTTAATTTTGACCGTTAAGTTTGACTAACTGTCCACGTGGCATGCCACCTCATGACACATGGCATGCCACCTCATCAACCAATAAGAGTTAAGTATCATTTTGCCCCAAAGTTTTTACTAAGGAGCAATTTTACCCCGGAAGTTTACAAAAATGTATCAATTTTGCCCTTCTAAATCGATCAAAGATCATACATGTCATGCCTTGAAAAGGTCGAACTTGGAGTCGAGAAAGGAGATCCTTGAGATGTTGAGCTCAAGGCGTACTGCTAATTTATGAAGCCGAATTGGTCACGGAAGCATCACTTATGATCTAAGCAAATGATCAATCTATACAAACCGCAGTGGCCGGCCCGATTAAGCCCGAGGCCTTCCAGGCCGGCCCGCACCCGGCCAATTTCAAATTTCTGGCTTATTTTTCAAGCCCAAGCCTTGCAAGGCCGGCTTAAACGGGCGGCCCGATTTCCCACTCTAGTCCCCGTGACCAGTTCGGCTTCACAAATTCTAGCGCCTTGAGCTCAACATGCCAAAGATTTCCTTCTCTGACTCCAAGTTCGACCTTCTCAAGGCATGACATGTATGGTCTTTGACTGATCTAATAGTCAAATTTAATATTGGGAGAAAGAAGGGAAAAATTGCTACTTTTGTAAACTTCTGGGGCAAAATTGCTCCTCAATGAAAACTTCCGGGGAAAAATTGCTCCTCAATGATAACTTCCAGAGCAAAAATGATACTTTTGATTGATGAGGTGGCATGCCACGTGTGATGAGGTGGCACGTAACGGTCAAAATTAACAAAGGGGCAAATTTGCTACCTTTTTCATACTTAGGGCAGATTTGGTACCCTAAAAACTTCCTAAGTGCTTGGACGCTCCATTAGCAAAACTTCCATGGCAAAAATGCACCTTAACCCTTTTTGAATTAAGACTTGAAAGGATAGATATCTATTGTGGGAAGAATATAGAATACATAATTAGGATAACCAACCGAAGAGAATAAAAAGCATAAGCATCATGGGTCGATCTAGTAAGCATAATCTTAATATTGCTATTAAGATTAAATTAAGTAATGACCCATCTCAAAATATTATAGGATTTGGATACTTGTCTTGGCCAAATGATAATCGTGCAAGAAGAACTCGGGTGAGAATAAGAAGTTGTGAAGACATCCAGGTAGTAACTTTCTCTCACATACTCTGTATGCCTTTATATGCATGTATGAACCATTGTGATACTTGAATTTTGAACACATAACCTTATCGCCGGTTAAGGCCGGGAGGTAATGCCCTTGAATGTGGGGTAACCTTAGATGCCATCATGGTTAAGGCCGAGGGTGGTAATCCGATAAGAGAATCGTTACATTTGAGAAAGAAGGGAAAATGCCCATTTGAGTTACCCAGCGCTGAGGGAATGGACCTGTAGGTCATTTGAATGAATTTGAATAAATTTGAACTTGAATGAATTTGAATTGAAACTTGAATTTGAATGGTGTTCAATTGAACTTGAACTTGAATTTGAATATTGAATTTATTGCAACTGGTTATCTACCATATACTGTGCATGCATTTTATGTGAGTGATTAACGTTACTACTGGGATTTGTTTGAATCCCAGACATCCCCAAAAGCTCAGGGCGTGAAAAGTATAGTAGACGTGGCTCACAAGGCAAGGCGGTGGATACCGGTAACTGAAGATGCTGAGTTGGACCAAGAACTGTTGTTGGTTATCTATGGTTTGTATTAGACTATGTTGAAAGTTTGTAATATTTGTAAGAACCTCTTATGGATTTCAGTTATGTATCCAGACCCTAATATCAGTATTACTATGCTAGAACTCCTTTTCTTCCTAAGCTGTGCATTATTACTCTGATGAATGTCATTATACGAAGAGGATGTGACATTTGTGGTATCTTACTCTGATGAATTCCATTATACGAATGTCGGGTGTGACAATATGTTTGAGAAGGAAGTGAAGAACTGGTCTTCGGTGCAATTTTGTATTAGTGGTTGGTTGCGGTACAATTTCCCTATCAGTTTTTTATATCATGGCGAAGAAAATGGCTATTACAATAAGAAGCCATTGCTTTCTCGTAATTATATCTTTTCATCATGTAATTATGGTTTAATTCGGTAGCGTGAAGTTTTTTTTTTTTTTTCCAGATGCATTCAATATCCTTAGATATTTTGTGGGGTATACAGCTTTCTGAAATACTGTTTTTTCAGGTATCTCCAGCACCTTAAAATAGCGTTTGGTGCATCCATAGTACCAAGGCAGGAAAAAACATTTTAAGGAGTTGAATACACCACAAAATGTGTTAGGGTGTTGGATGCATTGAGAAAATATATGTAAATCTTTTTTATTTTATTTTTTATCATCTTGTGTTCTGCTACTATATTGGTTTATTTGAAGTTCATATTTTAAATCAAAAGAAATAAATTACAATTTAGTCAATTTAATTACAATAATACACACGTGTAGTGTGTAAAGAAATCATCCAAAATTTCAAGTAGACAAAGAATAAAAATAAATCATCAAAAATTACAATAATAGGGACGTGTGTGTGTAAATATAACGTGGAAGGTTATGTAACATAAAACAATTATAAAATAATACAAGGATAATTAATAGAATACTTTAGTAATAACATAAATAATAAATATAAAAATAATTTAAATATATCAGAAAGATCGAAATGGTTTTATTTTTATACATGTTTTTATTATTGGTATATATATATATATATACACTAATAAACTATTCTTAGTCATATAATTTTCCAAAAATGTTTCCGAAAAAGTCAATTGTTGACCAAGTCAAAAATATTATGTTAATTAGGGAGATTTCTTAACCAAGACCTTTTCTAAAAGAAGACTTTTCTTATTCATCTTCCGTTCAAACAAACACCAGACTTTTTCTATTTTTGTTTTTAAAATGGAGCAAACGAGTGATTGAGGTCCTGATAGTTGGTAGAGAAATACTAAACATTCGTTTAAAAACCAGAAATCAACTTTTTTAGTTGTGTATACTAAGAGATATGATTTTTTGAAATTGACCCAAAAATCTGAAAAATGATTTTTGAATGTCACTTTCTTTGGGAAGAGAAGATTTTTGCAAAAGCTGTGTTAAAGAACAAAGAGGGAATTTTTCTTAGAGAGCTGTGTTAAATAGAACTTTGAACCATAAGTTTTTAGTTTCAATGAGAGAGATGAAATTTCGGAGAGTTCGGAAAATTCAATATTTGACCAGGATTGAGGTTTGGTAGTTATCACCAAATGATAAGCACTTATTTGAACTGTCCAATGCATTTGGATTAGCGGCGGTAAAAGTGTGTTTTTTGCATTGTTTGTGAAACCGGACCGAACCGGCTGGTTCAGACCGAAAACCGGCCAAGAAACCGGTCCGGTTTGAGCTGAAACCGGACTAACTCGGTAAACCCGAACGGGTTACAAGGGTCAACCCGGTTTCAGTATTTTTTATTTTTTATTTTTTAAAAAAAGGCAATATGATTTGATCATTTGAAATGACATATGCTGATATGCGGGATTTCCACTGCAAATTCAATTGCCTCACACTGCTCGATGCCTCTACTCTAATCTGAATATTTTAACTCAAATGTAGGTTGTAAAGAAAATTGTTATGAATATCTAAATATGTCACAAGTATTGAAGTATATGGTTATTTTGCTACTGATATAAAGTATTGAAATGATATATAGTATGTGAAATTTATGTTGGTGTGATGAGAAATTAATTATTTTCCAATTTTTTATACCTCACGGTCTGGGTTTCAACCTTGGTTTTTTAATATCATTTTTGTAAACTTAAGATAGGATAAAAATCAAAGTAAGTGCGTGGATCAGCGGTGACAAAAGTGTCTTTTCTCAAACTAAAACATTTTTTACTATTTGGAAAACCAAGTTTAGATGGAAAACGATTAAAAAGAACATAAATCTTATTAAATACTCCCTCCGTTCGTTTTTATAATATATAATTGTTTAAATTGGTATTTTCCTTTTTATAAAATTCCTTTTTTTTGCTTTTTTTTTTGCTAAACACATATATCCTTCTATTGGAATGATACCTATTTGAGACATTATCAAGTAGAGCTGGGAATCAGGGCCAGCCTGGCCCGACAGGGCCTTGGGTAAGGAAAACATCTTTTTTTCAAAGTCCTGGCTCGATAGTACCAGGGCCAGGGCCTGAAAATTACTATTCCAAATTTTAACTATTTTTTCTTCGATTTTTTTTCAAAGAAATATAATTAGTAAATTGCAAACATTAAAGTTCTAATCTATCAAATAAATGTTATCAACATTAATATCTAAACAATATAAATCATTCAACAAATAAACACATCCATTAATTCGTAATAAAAAACAAATAAACACAAAGAATATGATTTTTCCTTTTTTTCAAAAAATATTAAACAAAGGAATTGCTTTATGTATGCCTACGACAAAATGCCTTTCCCTCTCATAATTTTGTGTGTGTCTGCAGATTCCTTCTGTTCATGCATGATTTTATTGATAAGTAAAAATAATTATACTTATTTTACACAAAATATATTCATAATTTATTACTTATATAATATTGTAGTACCAAAGTATGTGTTTATTTAATATGAAAACATCCATTCTTTAAAATTTATAATAACTAATTATGTGTTTTAATACAAAATGATAATAAACATAAAAAAGGTTATACTATAAACTAAAAAAATCTAAGTAATTACAAATAAATACATTCATTAAATGAAAGTTTGAGTAATTAATTAATTTTTTTTAAGATACAATTAAACAGGCCTAACGGGCCGGCCCGATTAAGCCCGAGGCCTTGCAGTGTTATACCTCCATCGGTCTCGCCCTTTCAAGTGGCGGGTTAGAGGGATTTCTTTTAAAAATTACCTTTCTATTATTATTAGTCCTTTTAATGATAAATCAGAGTACGCGTAGCAGAGCATATGATCGGTTTGGACAAACTACGTACTAGTAAAAAGTAAAAGTTAACAAAAAGTAAAGTCCCCTGAGGGTTATAATATAGTCATCTGGTAGTAGAGGCCAACATATACGTACAGTCATCCAAAAAAGTAAAGTACAAAATATGACAGGGCATTCTCTATCCTTCATCTGCTCCGTCTCCCTACCTTTGCAAAATGACCTTTACAGCTAGGCACGCTCCCCTGTATCACCAAAAACTCCTGGAGTCCGGATTTTGCCCCCAGAGTAACCATCAATACTCATGCACTAAATGTGTGATGTGTATGTATGCAACCATATCAGTATGTATACTCAAATAAATATGCCAAATACCACAATATGCAAACAAGAACACACACAGTAACACATCTTTGCCCCGTTGGGCCGCCTTACCAAGACAGGCCCCGGAAGCACAAACATGTCACCGTTGAGTCACCCTGCAGGCAGACCCCGGCAGATACCGCCTGTTTCCATTGAGTCGCCAAATAAGCAAACCCTGGCAGGCACCCTCAGTGCTAGGGACACATTACAAACATGTTCTGTATGCATATTTGGCAAAACAATACAAAAACAACACATATGGCAAGCAACACATACATCAAACACATAAAAGTGCCGGAGTAAAGAGGTTACCACCTGGTGTGTGGACATTGCTTTTAATATTATTTTTATGCCCGGAGATTTTCCAAAAATACCTTTGACCTAAATACATCAAAATATACCATTTTCAGTAATTACAAAAATACCCTTACATTTATTTTGCTAAAACCGAGCTCAATACAGAATTTTCCAGAAATCCAGTGATTTGGTCCAACTTCCAGGATTTTTAATAAATTCCAAAAAACTCATTTTTGCATGCCACCAGTTCCATTTGAACCATAAATAAGTCTATTGTTCAGTAAAATTATACGCAGACCCTGAAAGTACTTGTAGTTTGGCGTGTTGCTCATTTTCTACACCTTGGTCAGATTTCACCCTGATGCACACAGGGCCAACTTTGAAAATTTTTATCTCCTGGAAGGAAAATCCAAAAATGACAAAATTATCAATCTTTGTGAAACTTAGGAAGTTTAATTTCTGCTTGAAAAATTTCAGCTTCATTCAAGGTCAGTTTCTATTTTAAAAACCGAGTTGAAGCACCATTACCAGAAATTTTCAGAATTGCTTAAAGACTTAGTTTCAAGTTCAAAAACTAAAACTATGACTAAAACCTACACAAAACCATGTTCCAGAATCATTGGTGACCTTAAAAATGAAAAATCCAACCCTAACACCTAGCACCAGCCTTTTGCATGAAAATATTTAAGCAAGAACTTAGAAGATGAAGTTGTCGGTGTTACCTAGAATCGGAAGATTGGTGGATGGGCTTGGGTTCTCGAGCTTGGAGGGTTAACTATGGTGGCTGGATGGATCTCCTTTTGCCTCTGGAAATTTTGTGCTCAAGGGTGAAAAGAATAAATTACCTTTTTAATAAAGGTAAATTGGATCCAATGAAATTAGAATTAACTGGCGTAAATTTCTGGCTTTTGTGTAATTAATATGATCTAATTTTTGGCTTAATTCCCAAGTAATTCCAGAAAAAATCCAGAGGGGTCCAGGTTTCAGCCATGTGGTGAAATTCACCCTAAAATATCTGGATATTTTCATGCTTTTGGGGCAAATTACCCGTTTTGGCCCGAAACTTTCAAAAATTGCAATTGTTGCCCAAAACTTTTAAATAATTACCAAATTTTCCCATCATTTCACCTTCCCAAAAGGACCCTTTATGACCCATTTGGGGCCCACAATTCTGCCCAAATTAATTGTTGTCCATTTATTCCCATTTTGCCCCTTTTTCTCTGAACGTGGGACCCGCGGTTTGACTTTTACACTGACTTTTCTTTCTTTTTCTCCAAGTAAATATTTTTAATGATTAAAGGGAGTGTGTGACACCTAAGGGGCCCCACACATCTGGTCCCTGGTATTTAATTCCCTTTTTCCCACTTTATCAGTCCAGTTCCCGATCTACCGGTCCGTGTGGGTCTCGCCGGCCAAGAGGGTGGTTTCCTTTGCACTTTTCTTTATCCTTTCCAGAATTTTTCCTTTTGAATAGACACTCCCATGTGACACTCTCCAAAATTTATAGAGTTTCCCCAAACTTGACCTACTCAGTCCAAAGGAACCCCTAATTGGTCCCTATCAGTCCCATTTCTGTCTGCTTATCGCCTGTGGGACCCACATAACACGTTTTGGCCGGAGGGTGACATAAATCACCTGGTTTCCTCTTCTTCCTCATGGTAAACAAAATTTAAAATTATAAGGCCCAAGAATTAACCATTTCGCCCTTGCTTTTACACCTTTAGATTATTACACCAATTGACTAGTAAAATAAAATAATAACAATAATAATTGAAAATAAAGCTTCTCATTAATTTCATAGTAATTACAAGTACAATAGTTACAACTATAAGGGTGTTACATGCAAGGCCTACAGGGCCAATTTCAAAATTTTGGCCTAATTTTCAAGCCCGAGCCCTGCAGGGCCAAGGCTTAAATGGGCCGGCCCGACGGGCTCAGCCCGATTTCCCGGCTCTACTGTCAAGCATTAAATGTGGACATCACTAAATTAAAAGATACCATTTGGAGATGTCCTAATATTTAATCCATTTGTCCTAGTTTTACTCTCAATTAATTGTGTGTCTTATTGCTCACTTTTCCCACTCATTCTCTCTCATCATTTTTTCCACTCATTCTCTCTCCCAGCGCCACCTTCTTTATGAATAAGGGTGTCTTTGGAAAACAAGCTGTTTTTTTTACATATTTATCATCTTTAACCAATTTTAATTAACTTTTTGGTTAGCATAATGCTGTTAGTACTATCTTACAAAAACAGTTGAGGGAGTAGTAAATATATATTAAATAGTTTATGTGTATATATTAAATAGTACATATATATTTATTTGTTTACAGTAGGGACATAGAGAGTTAAAAAAACACAAAATCATTGGAAAAACTTGTTGGGCTCGCCGGAACTTCTGCTTCGTGTAAGCAACAAAAGTTGCTAAATATAAGCGTGATTGAGAGGTAAGCTTGATTGTGAAAACGCAGTGCCAAACATAAATATTACTGTAATCATGTTGCACGGTGCTTTTCATATGAAAAAATTACTTTTAAGATGGCGAATATGTAGATACTTGTTTTTATCTTGTTTTTTAATAATAATAATAATAATAATGTGTCTATGATTTAAAATAATATATTCCGTTGACAGTTTTTAGCCTCTTCCAGTTCCATACTGCTTCCATCACAATCATGATTCACAATTCAATTTTACGTCTGGTTTCCACAAGGACCCAATGTACAAGACAACATAGTTATGAAATGACCACTAAAACTGGTCTCAAATTCTGTAGAAAACATTTTTTCCAAAAATTCAGTTCAGAAACTCAATTTCAAAATTTCACAAATAGGTACATTGGTAAGTTCAAAATTCCATTTTCAAACATACTAGGAACTAGACAACTGATATAGGGGGTCATGATTTATAACACATTCCAGGCTCTTACTCTTGTTACTCTAGCCATTCATGGAACACACTGTGTAATACCCTAAAAATCTCACTTATTATAAATGTCATATTTTGACAAATGATACCTATTGAAAATAGGTAAATATGTGGTCTCAAATTTTGAGATGTGTTTATTCTATTTTCTAGGTAATTTTTCCTTAGGATTAGAATAACCAATGATTTATTAAGAGACTAAATTTACTAATACCCTATAATTAATATTTAGTTCATATTTAAATTCATACAGGGCCATAAAGAATTATCAGAACACTTGGAACAATTAAAGGGCAATTACTAATAATTAATGAGCAATTAAAATTACACTAATGGAATTCTTTAACAATTAATATTAATAGCCATTAATTAGAGGTGAATTAGGCTAATTAAAAGTCAAGAACCAATAAGGGATTAGGATTAGCACTAAATGAATTGTTAACAACCATAAGTCACTCCATGAACCAATGATGCAACAACCAAGAGATAATTAAGCTTGTGATTAAGATGTTAATCAAATGTTAATCAAGAGTTGAAAAGTCAACAATTTCAAACTATGATCTAAAGGCTAAGAATTAATCTCATAAAGCTTATCCAAAGGGCCTAATCAATTCCAATAAAGCCTAATCCATGTGAATAAGTGGATAACCAATCAAATAGCCCCCACATGCAATTAATTAAATGCAACAAAACTCAAAAAAAGATGAAGCAAGGGGGGCACGGTTTTTACATCTTGGGAGAGAGAAAGAGAAGGATTGTTAAAAAGCAACTATCCACATGCAAAGGTGAGTCATGAACCAACATAAATGCAAATGAAGACTTTGAAGGCTTTGTCATAAATTATGGAAGAGGATAAATTGGTGGGAGAAAAATCAAGAAAGAAAGTCAAATTGATATCCAATGAGAAAATTACACATAAGATAATTAGATTAATCAATAGGATTAAATCAAGATTTAATCAAAGGGAAATCTATACAAAATAAATTGTATCTTGAGATCCACTAATCATAAATCAAATATAAGAAGAGATTATTAACAAGCATAATTCAAGCTTGAGATTGACTATAATCAAAGTCATTTCCTCAACTTTTGAGGATTGTGTCCAATTGAGAAAATGAGAGATTATGGTCTCTAATTAAAGCTAAAAATCTCAAGAGTTCAAAAGCAATGAGAGAATTTTAATAAGACTTCATCAAGATCCTCAAATGAATTTTGTCTAGTGAAAAACCAAAGAAAATAGTTGGCTTGGGAAAAAGCTAGAACACATGGGATCTTTTGCAAAAAGTTTTTGGAAGAGGATATGGTACTTTAGGATAGAAAATGGACGAGGATCAAGGAGAGAGAGGGGGGTCAGATTTGAGGGTTCTAAGGGCTAGGATTTGTGCTTTTAATTTACCTAGATCCAATGGCCATAATGCAAGATGAGGGGTTGTGAATAGTGCCATGGACTTTTACTATAAATAGGGGGTTGGGGTCTTCATAATTCCTCACCAATTCACAAAGAAACATCTAAAATATAGAGAGAAAGTGAGAGTGAGAGCCTTGAAGAAAGGAGGAGCAAAGTTCTTGGTAAGTTCTCTAGCTCTAGCTTTAAGTTCTTTGAGTTTTAGTTCTTAGGTAGAAGTAGCTTAGATCCTAAATATGCTAGGATAATTTTATTTACATGTTTTTATATTCAAAATTGTATTTATTTTGAAAATTGATGGAGAAGAAGTTATGGCAAAATTTCTGGAAGAAAATCATCAAAGTAACAAAGTTACGGCAAAATTTCATCGGTTTCGAATTTCTGGAGTCGGTGATGAAAACGCCAGAATTTCATATTGAAAATATGGTCACAAAATTATGATAAAATCCATGGTTAAAATAGACATATAGGGATTTTTAAATATGTCAAGAAAATGTAAAAATGATTTTTTACAGGGAGATAAAAATCCTTAAATTTAGGCTACAAATTTCTGGAAAAATTCTGGGCAGAGGCTCAAAACTTTAAACCTGGGAGTGATCTTTGTAATCTGGGAAACATTTATTATTTTTACTTGAAAATAGACATTCTAAGGATTCCAAGGAATTTTACAGATCCTCGTTTCTATTTTTTTAGAATTAATTATGATTTTTCAAAGTTAGACAAAATTCTACCCAAATTGGTACTAGCATTGTTCTACCAATTTTGAGGGAATAAAGTGAAAAACAAATGTTTCAAGGGAAAAATAGTCAGTAGTGGCCAAAATATCTCTTAGGATATTATTTGTAGATTAATAAATGTGATATTACCATTATAGGATAAACGCGATCACAGTCCAACCGTCAACGTACCGATATCGTCGACAAAGGTACGGACGCGTGTCTTTGTAACACTAACTCGATGTTTACTTGTATACCTATATGTGATGGTTGTATTCATAGGCGAGATTCTGTTTTTTAAAAAAAGTTATTGAGCATACATATACAGCTGTACACGGGTTATGATATTGATAACGCCGTTGAGTTTTCCTAGCGAGGACACGGCCGTACATCTGGCTGGTGAATAGTACGAGACTATAATAATGTTCATATGCGATGCATTTGTGTTCGGTTATTATCTTTCATTTGTGAATATTGCTGTGATATCATGAATAAACTGTCATACATACTTGTTACATGAGCATGAGGTTAACCGTTACCGGAGGTTCAATGGGCATTGAACCTCGGCTCTTACCATAGCTTCGGGATCCGAGTAAACGGATCAAAGACAAGGGTAAGCGGCGGATGTAGGAACCTGATGAAGAAAGTCCTATTGACATGTACTTTACGATATCAACATTTGAAAAAAAATTGTAACGTTTGTTAGAAGCACATACATTACGGTGGATATTTATCGATTACTTTTCAATACTATTTACTTCCGATGCTCAACTACGATCAAGATGCCGTGAAAACTTTCAAAAAATTGGGATGTTATTTCAGACATTGTCCAAGATTCTTAGGCTTTACAATTTCTTTGAAACATAGCCCAATATTCGTAAATTAATAACCATGGCTTTTACCAGCCTATAAATACTCTAGTCTCATAGGAGTTAGGACTTTTCTTTTCACACAGATCAAATTTAATGACTTTAGGACATTCCGGTCCATTAGGTCTCATTGCCCGCCACATATTCATATTACTTACACATATAGCACTTGAGCACCCCACTACTAGAAAAGACCAAAATTGCGACGGAATTTGTTTAGTCACAAATTTTCTAATATTTAAGACGGATTTTGAAATCCGTTGCCAAAAAAAAAAAATTGCGACGGATTTTAAAATCCGTCGCAAAAAAAGTCTACTTTTGTGACGGAAAAATATATCCGTCACAAAAAGGGCTTCGACGTTTGGCGGACTGGTGCTAATTTGCCACGGAAACATCGTCCATCGCAATATGGTGGCCCATATCGACGGATATCCGGATCCGTCACAAAAAGTGCGACGGATATGGGGATCCATCGCAAAAATTGCCTTTAAAAGTCATTACCAAATTAATTTTTTTATTGATAATATTTATAAAAATTAATTAAGAATTGAAATAAAAATACAAACAGAATATTCTAAAGAAGATCCCCTACTAACGGTCGACTCACTCGAGTGCTGTGTCTTCTACCACCGGTGTTTGAACCGTATGAATAATTCAAAGTTACTCCTTCTTATCCTAAATATAAGACATACTTGATTTTCTTATGGAAAGATTAAGGAAGCTAAATAAGTTACTTAATCATATCATATGTGTATCTTTAGATTATATATTAGTTTATAAGTTATACAAAATAGTTTGAAAAAAAAAAAGATAAATATAAATATTTTAAGGTATTTTAATTTACCTTCTTAATATCTCAAAAAAAAAAAAAAAAAAAAAAAAAAGCCATCTTTATATTATATTTAAGACCTTTTACGAGTTGAGGCAAAACGACACACGGCACAACAAATTTATACACAAAATGAAGAAAAATACACGCCAACGCAAAACGACACTTATGAGCTATAACAAGTTTCCCCCACGAACGAATTCATCTGGGCCCAAAACGACACAACACATCATAAAATTTCATCAGATTTAAGAGAGAGCAAGCGCTGAGATTCAATGTATATGCCACAGGGGACAGCAGTAGAAGTGAGAACATATTAATTAATAATTTAATTTTTTAATTAATTCATACATATTTTTGATATATTATTTGCACTATATTTTTTCACTTAAAAAACAATAGATTACTGACGCAATTAGTTACTGTTTTTGTTGTTGCTGCTGAGTGCTGATTATGTTGGTAAAACAGTTATGAAAAAATTGGCGACGGAATTTCATCTATAAGCCGGTAATTCCGTCTATAATAAGTTGTTTTTTTTAGTGTTAGCAGCGTTATATTGTTGTCTTCCTTGTAAATTTACATTTCACTAATTACATTTGACTTCCTTAACATTTAACACCATTATGAGAGGTATTTTAATTTATGTGATACAATTATTAATTATTTTAGGGAAAATCCTTAATAAAGAACTTTAAAAATCCTAAAAGACAAAAAATACATTTTGAATATTCATAATCCTAAAGAGATATTAGGCTCAATTTTTCTTTTTGAAATTATAAAGAAATGTCTAAATTGTCCATATATATATATATATATTAAATACCCCCACCGACCACAACCGTCGAGCTCTGGTGACTGACAACCACTCCTTGCCGGCTGTCGGAGCACCAGGTGGAATATTTCCACTAGGCCGCCCATTAGAGCTCTAGTCGCAGCAGCCGGTGGGGGTTTTTTTTTAAAAAAATATATATGCAATGATAATTTAGTCATTTCTTTTTAATTTCAAAAAAGATAAATTGAGTCTAACATCTCTTTGTTTTCACCTTCCATAGCTGTACCTTGTGAACCACAATCACTTAAGTCAATGAAAAAATCAAGATAAAAAGAATGATCAGATTCCCCCTCAAACAGGTCGGACATATAAAGCTGTCAAGCAAGCAATGAAACAATGGGGTACCAAAACTATCTTGCACACAAATTCAAAAAAGTAAATGTGTGAAGTGGAAGGAGTAGAAGTGTTCGTGAGTATGTATGATGTGCAGGGACAACTGGACAAGTAAAAATGCTAGGATTCAAATGCAAATGCAAAAACAAAGAAAATCAAGATATTTGTTTGGTTTTCTCAAAAATTTTGATGCAAGAAAACAAATTTTGAAAAAAAAAAAAAAAAGTGAAAGAAAACCTAATAGGCTCACAAGGGCAAACCCCGGTCAATCTAAACCAATTGACACTTAGTAAACCAAAGGAGTCAAAATTGACTCCCCGGCGACGGCGCCATTGATTTGACGAAAACCTTAGTCGCCTCAGGGTCAAATCACAATTTACCACGAATTAAAATGCAATATAGTGCAAACAACTTGGGATCGTTCTCTTATCAAGGAGCCTTTTATTTTGAATTCCCTAGGTAAAACTAAGTGCTAAAGACATGGTTAGAAAAAGGGGTTTTGACATTGATTTTCTCTAAACTAAAATTCATAAAAATATTTTTTTAAAAAACTAATTCTATTCTTTCTTTCTTTTTTCTTTTTTTTTTTTTTGTATTTTTGGAAAATAGTGGAAAATGCTTTGGATTAAAGGGATTAATGATGGATGCCTTTGGTAATGAAGAAGATGGCTGTCATTGCTTAAAAAAATATATGGGAGTTAAATTTTCATCAAGTCTAAAGAACAACCTCAAGATAACACTTGAGTCCAATAATCTCAATTGATAGTAGCTCCTACAAACATAGCAAATTACTACCTTTTGAGATATTGTTAAAATCCACTTAATGTGTAATTAAAATTGGGATGATGTAAATTGTTCTTCTCAATTATAATATTCTAACAAACCATTCAAAAGCTAAAATCAATTATGATTACTAATCACCAACATGACAGCAAGCATAATTTCATCAAGCATATAAAGAAATTTGGAAATTTCAACATCAAAATAATCATCGAATTAAAACTACAATATTCAATCCACATGGACGCATAACAGTAATCCAAGTCTCACAACTAAATAATGATAAACCTAAATAAGGAAATCAAATAAATAGTTTGAGCAAAAAGATTGAATTAAATAACTCATCTTTTGAAGCACAGTTGCTCAAGCCATAAGTCTCCATTACCAAGAAGCAAAGATTTTAGCTACACATAGCTATGGGATAAACTCTAATAAAATCTGAAAGCAACCCAGCCATGAAAAAAAGCCTCACTGAGATTTGGAATTATCTCGCCGGAATCCGGAATTATGTTGTCGGAGTTAATGGAAGATGAAGGTGGTGTGTGTGACGATGGAGGTTTGGTGAAGCGACGGATGAAGGAGATGATGAGGAAGGCCGCTGGTGCTCTACTGGGTTCAAGAGAAGGAAGACGATGGTGGTTGATGGTTTCTCCGTTCCCTCGCTCTCAAGCTCCCTTCAGGACCCAAGCTCTCAGCGCTGTCAATGTCCGGTGGAAAATGTGTAAACACCCCATTTTTCAAAAGCGGGATATATATATATATATTTTCATCAGAGTAGAGCATCGGAGCAAGTAAAAGAGTGAGTAACTGATATATCATTAGATGTGGCGTATCCGTCTGTTTATAATGTATAGTACATTTACCCGAGTAATGTCGTATTGTTACAAGTCTAAAAATAGGAATCTTCAGTCGTGTCTTTACGTGTGCTATTTACTTTGCTTGCTCTTGTCTTCGGTCCTCGGTTCCCCGGACCTTGAAGCTATGGTAAGAGCTGAGGTCCAATGCCCATAGGACCTCAGGTAACGGTTAACCTCATGCTCAAGTAATACAGTATATAGATGATAGATATTCATTACATTACAGCAGTAATCAATACATAAGCACACAGCAGATGCAAGATTAACATATCAACAGTACATAGCACACAGCACATGTAAAGTTACCCACGTTTGCACTAACTAGTGCCACAACGGCCCATCGTGTCCTCAGCGCTAGGAAAACAATCTTACGGCATTATCAAGACTATAACCCGTATATAAAGCTGAATGTATAAGTAGTGATCTAAGCCCCACAAACTTAGTCATGGTGCATGACCTGAGATAGAGTCCCGTCCATATCTTTATGAAAGTATCTATCATATATAAGTATACAATGAGCATCAGAGTTAGTGTTACAATACGCGTCCGTACCTTAGTCCGTTTGGATGGCGGTACGCTTGCCTAGTCGGTACGTCTCCCGATTCTTCTTCGGATATCCTATAGTAGTATTATCACAGTATTACCTCATAAATAATATCTTAGGGAACATTTCAGCCACTACCGACCCTTTTTACCCCTGGTGGATTTGTTAATCCAATTATATCCCTTTATTTTCTCAAAAACGCTGCTGTAATATTTCTGGGCAGAATTTTCTGTTTAACTTTGAAAAATCATAATTAATTCCACAAAAATCGAAACGAGGTTCCGTAAAATTTTCGGAAACTTTAGCATGTCTATTTTTGAGAAAAAATATTGGTTTTCACCCAGAATGCGTGAATCACTCCCAGTTTAATGATCTTCAACCTCTGCCCATAATTTTTTCCAGAAAAACGTAGCTTTATTTCCAGAATTTTTATCTCCCTCTACAGACCTCTAATTGATGCATATTTTATATCAATGGAAAGCTATACATGTCTACTACACCCATGAATTGTTTCAGAATTGTTGAAGATAATCTTGCATATAAAATGTTACTCTCTAACTACCTGACTCCCATTGCCCAGCATCACCCCGCAATTCCTATCTTACTCTAACTTGTTCCATTAGTCCTAGAAGTCACTTCCAAACATGTTCCCACCTTGTCAGGCATCTTTCGATGCAATAAGGTCTCGAAACAATTATAGGAAATTACTTTACCTATTTCCTAAATTAAACTAACATTTATACTAAGAACTATAAAACTAAAGACTAGAAACTAAAAACTAAAGACAAACTTACCTCTTGAAGCCTCTTGCTTGCTTCCTCCTTCTTGCTTCTATTCTATTAGAAATTTGATTTGGGGGAAGAATTATGAAGGGCAAGGCCCCTATTTATAAGAAAAGCCTAGGGTTTTCAACCTTTGGATCAATTTTCATAGTCAATGGCCAAGGATGATTTGTGCTTTCATGAAGATACAATTTGTGCATAAAGTATTCGCATTGGTCAAAATTAATTACATTGGATTTAGCTAATTATTTTAATTTCTTAATTTAATTCAACATGTGCTCTTAAAAAATTATATTATAATCTCTCTCTCTCTCCCATGTGCAATCTAACACTTCTTTCTTCTCCCATTGGTCTATTTAATTTTCACAATGATTAAGCTTATTTCTTTGATTTTCCATTGGCTAATTCAATTACACAAGGATTAAGGTTAATTACAAAATTAATTAAGACCATTGGATTCCATTTGTGTTTGTTTTAAATTAAATCTTGGCCCTTCACTATAAAGCATGAGCTCTTGTGATGTCATCCTTGTGATGTCACTTTGATGACTTGATCAAGCTTAAGTGTCATTAGCAAAGTTTAATTAACTCTTAATTGTATTTGTTAGCTTTTCAAAGCTTGATTAGAGTTTAATTAACATCATAATCAAGTGCTTTATTAGACAAGATTAATTCTTCATTAATTAGCCTTTTGATTAGTTATGAAGATTCACAATTATTTAATTAGTGAAGACTTAATTTGTTTGTTAATCCTTAATAATTTCCCTTAATTTATTTAAGTGTTTCATAACATTATCTTGCTTCTTTTAAGAACCATGGTTTAATCTAATGATTATTTTGTATTTTATGATCCTTAGATGTGATCTTAAATTTAATATTTGGTTTATTAAATTCTAAGGAAAATTGCCCTAAAAATTAAAATAAATAAATCTCTAAATTAGAGACAACATATTCTCTTTTATTCATCATGTATGATTTAACAAAATGTCGTATTTATAATAAATAGAAATTTTATGGTAGATGAGGATCTTAATTTACTTTTAGTCATATTGAAGCTTTTTACTGCTAATCTCAATTAGTGCTAGCTAAATCATTCATTTATTGTTGCTAATTCCCCTAAGACACATATTCACCTTTGCATTTTAGTAAATATTGTTAAAATACCATAATTATATGAGGTATAAAAATTAGGGTATTACAAAATGGAATAGGGAGGCCGACGGTGGTGGGTGTTGAAGGTGGTTGAGGGAGAAGGCGAGGTCGAGTGTGGCGATCATTGAGAATCCCAGCATGAGGGCGTGAGTGAAGCTTCGGTCGAAGGATTGAATAAATCCCCAATCCTCGTTTGCGGCGCTCGTCCTTTTTCATTCACAGTCCCCCGCTTTTTACGGGTTTGCAATTTTAATCAATCGAGAAAACCTAACCTCAATGGTCAAAACGCATGCCTTTATCGGAGGGACTTAAGAGTAATTACATTGATTGAGGGACTAAATTGGAACTTTTATATTTTGAGTTCAGACTTTAATTTTCAACTTTGATTTAATCTTTTCAAGCATCTATAGTGAAAAACAATTAATCCAACATCAAATATTCTCATAAAAATCAATGATTAAGAGTAATTACATTTTTTTGACAATTTTGCCCTTTTTAGCCCTAATTTAATATATTTACTCTTAAACTCAAATTATCATAAGAAAAGCATTTTAAGCTCAATAGCTATGATAAAATGCATTATGAATCCCAATTTAATGATGAAAAATCATATAAAATATGGTTTGATCAATCATCTCTGGTCTAGAAAGCGCAAAGTCACTTACCTACTAAGCAAATAATACATGCAGAAGTTTTATATTAAAAGAAAAGAAGATTTGCAGCTTAATGTTCTCAGAAACAAGGATCATACCTTGCCTCTCAAACTGGTCCAACAGTATGTTGGAAGATTTGATGTCACGGTGAACAACAGGGGAGAAGCAATATGGAGTTAAATGAATAAGAAACCAAAATTAAACATATTACAAGGCTCTATATAAATGATGACTTGTACAAACTCCAACCTTAAAGAAATAAGTGAATTTTGTACCCCATAATGTAGATATTCCAGTCCCCTTGCAACATCTAGTGATTAGCTCTATCTGAAATCTTGCATCCTAGTTTAACGGCTCCTGATTTTCGCCTAAATCTTCAACACATAAAATAGTTATAAAGGTGTCAAATAAATCTTTCTTTAAGTTATTGATTCATGAGGAACAAGGAGTAATCAAAATATTTTTTTAAGCTCTCATAGGAAAACTGAATTTCATTTTTCGAAATGGAAAAGCTTATATGAATAGGAAATAAATGGTCAAGTGAAGCAGGTAGGTGATTGAATATCAGGCAAACATATATAACCACCTACTTTTTCCTCTCTTTTTTATAACATATAACAATCCGGTCTGATCACGTCTTGTAGTAGTTTTAAATTTATGAGTGACACACCTAAAGAGATTTGAAAAACGGCAAGATGAAACCACAATGTGTAACACCAAACCATACTTCCAGAATGTACAAGTATACTTTGGTTAAGTTAGTTTATTTACAAGAAACCTCAAACCAATTTATTTTGTTTAAAGAAAGAGTTATATAAATTTAAACAAGTATATTATATTTTTTGGTCAATAAAATATTTTTAAAGTGTACTTTTATTAGAATAAAGATAGGAAGAATATTTATTAATTACTAATTACGGTGTAAATGGAAGGTAGGTTAATATGTCCGGACAAGTTGTAAGTGGTTTGGAGGTAAAAATGGGATATCAAATCATTTCCCAACTGGAACAACTTAGATATTTAGAATCAATTATATAAAAAGATGGTAAAATTGATGAAGATGTTATTTATAAGATTCTAGTTAAGTGGTTTAAGTTAAGAAAGATTATTGGAGTAATTTTTTATAAAAAAAAAAAAAAATCTAATAAGCTGAAAAACAAGTTTTATCACACTATATATAAGACTAGCAATATTGTTTGGCAGCAAATATTTGGTTTTAAAGGAATGAGAGTATAAAGTAGAGGTGGTCGAGATGAGGATATTAAGATAAATATGTAGTTATCCAAAAAAAGAAGAAAATATTCATAAGAAATTTATATGAGAAAGAGTTGGAGTAGCTTCAATTGAGTAGTAAGATGATAGAAAATTATTTGAACCCATACATAAAAGGCCATTGGATGCACTAACAGTATGGAGTCCTTTGAAAAAGAATAGAGGAAAACCAATAAAGAGTGCTCAAAAAGTTATTAAATATGACATCTTACTTAACATTTTATCTAAAGGTTAATTTAGTTATTGATATAACGTAATACTGTCGTATATAACCCATATAGCTAACCCCATCTACTAGAGAAGGTCTGATGTTGCGATGGTTGACCATTACTTATAATTTCATCACATCTACATTATATATTGACAATTCAAACACAAAACAACATAGAACAAATGCACGTAAATATATATAAAATTTTATTCGATTAGCCAATCTGAAACAAATATATTGATGCAGGCTATGCTACATCAAAAAGAATACAAATCAAACAAGTACGGAATGATATAAGAAAGCTGCCAATAAAAAATTGGGGCATATGACCCTACAATTATTTATTTTTAAAATATATTATGTATTTCAGTATAGTAGCCATAACTATTGATTAGACCTGAAATGGTTTTTCAAGCAAATCAATTATTTTTTGGTCCACTTGGAAAGCCTTTTGAAGAACCTTAGGGGAGATGGGTGGATCAGAGCCAAACACAGATTTTGCAATAGGAATCACTCCAGCATTTTGGCTACTAAGACCAGCAAATGCAACTGCGTTTCCATAACCCACATTTTGTTGGAAGTGAATAAGACCGATCGGGAACACAAACACGTCTCCCTTGTTAAGCACTTTGGTAAATAATCGATTCTGATTCTGATTAGAAGCCACAAACCCGACTAGAAGAGTTCCTTCGACCACTACAAGAATCTCGGTGCCACGTGGATGAGTGTGAGGAGGGTTCTGACCCTTTGGTGCGTAGTCAATGCGAACAAGAGAGATTCCAAGAGTGTTCAAACCAGGCAACGTGGTTACATCTGCTGACGTGACGACGAAGCCGGTTGGGTTTGCTGACGTGTTTCCAACTTTGTCAAATCCAGGTAGGTAGAAGTCCTCAGCTTTCACTGCCATTGGATCCTTGCAAAATTTCCCGTTCACAAAAACTACAAAATTTAAGAAATCAAATGTTATGTTTTGGAAAACAACAATATATTACCGAAGTCAAACTTGTAAAGGCAACAGTGCCATATGCGGTGAATAGGAAAATGTACTATCAACGTAATACAAACATGTTTGGCATAGCTTTTTTATAATCTTGCTTTAGGTCCTAATCGTGGGATCAGCCAGAAGCAACTTTTAGTTGCTTTTGGTCCCATCGTGGAGAGTGAGGGAAAAAGGATATTGCTGCAATGGGTACAGAGAGGAAATATATATGGGACCTTGCTTTAATAAAAAATATATAAAATTACTCTAAAAAACTCAATAGCCATATGATTAGTAGCATAATTTGCTTCCTGCAGAAGGTCGGAAGTTATTAATGCGCTATTCTTTAATTCTTTCTAACATGTCCCAACTTCTCAAATATTTTTTTTTCCCTTGTTGATCATTAATTAGATTCTACATAAGATGAGTAATATTTTTATGTTGATATCTTATGAACAAAAAATGGTGCTCATACATTTTTTGATGATTTTTTTTTTTAAAAAAAAAGAAAAATTGTAAAGTGGGCTTTTTTATTTATTTATTCGAAAATTCACTTTTTTCCCTACAAGATATCAAAATGACACTCAATATTTGATGTAGAATATAGTTATAAATCGAAAAAAGAAAAAAAATAATTGAGAAGTTTGGACATTTCAAGTGGCAATAAAGAGTAACTGAGTAACTTGAGTCATTGAGTTAACTCGTGTGTTTACCTCCTTTAGTAACTGAGTCGTTGAGTGCAACGCAGAAATCTTGAAGAGGACTTGGGTCATATGCGAGCACATGAACTGAAGCAAATGCCAAGAGACTAACAACCAAGTATACAGCTTTCATCTTGTACTGTGTGTGTTGATATATATATCTCTCTTTTAATTCTCTGTGTGTTTGTGAGTTTTTGAACAAACTTATAAGGGTATTTATAAGGAGAAGTCATTGATTTGATCTTTAATTTGCTTGCAGGAATTAAGAAGCAAAAAAAGACTCAGTAGTATTTTTCTTCACCTGCAACTTCTCTCCATTCATTATATTGGAGATATGATCAAAGTTGTGACCCTTTCTGTATTTACGTGTTTGGACTTTGCGGTTTTAAGACCAATATTATATGTTTGATAAGGAAGTGAAGAACTGGTCTTCGGTGCAATTTTTTATTAGTGGTTGGTTGCGGTACAATTTCCCTATTAGTATATTTTATATCATGACGAAGAAAATGGCTATTACAATAAGAAGCCATTGCTTTCTCATAATTATATCTTTTCATCATTTAATTATGGTTTAATTCAGTAGCTTGAAGTATTTTTATTCAGATGCATTCAATATCCTTAGATATTTTGTGGGGTATATAGCTTTCTGAAATACTGTTTTTTAGGTGTGTCCAGCACCTTAAAATAGCCTTTGATGCATCCATAAAGTACCAAGGCAGAACAAACATTTTAAAGTGCTAGAAATACCTAAAAAATATTTTAAGGTGTTGAATACACCACAAATGTGTTAGGGTGTTGGATGCATTGAGAAAATATATGTAAATCTTTTTTTTTTTTTTCGTCTTGTGTTTTGCTACTATATTGGTTAATTTGAAGTTCATATTTTAAATCAAAAGAAATAAATTACAATTTAGTCAATTTAATTACAATAATACACAGGTGTAGTGTGTAAAGAAATCATACAAAAGTTTAAGTAGACAAAGAATAAAAATAAATCATCAAAAATTAAAATAATACCCACGTGTGTGTGTGTAAAATAATTGGAAGATTATGTAACATAAAATAATTATAAAATAATACAAGGATAATTAATAAAATACTTTAGTAATAACATAAATAATACATATAAAAATAATTTAAATATATGACAAAAGATCGAAATGGTTTTATTTTTATACATGTTTTTATTGTTGGTATATTTATATATACACTGATAAACTATTCTTAGTCATATAATTTTCCAAAAATGTTTCCGAAAAAGTCAATGGCTGACCAAGTCAAACATATTATGTCAATTAGGGGATTTCTTAACCAAGTCCTTCTTTTCTGAAAGAAGACTTTTCTTATTCATCTTCCGTTCAAGCAAACACCAGAATTTTTCTATTTTTGTTTTTAAAATGGAGCAAACGAGTGATTGAGGTCCTGATAGTTGGTAGAGAAATAGTAAACATTCGAAGTTTAAAAACCAGTCCCAAATCATACTTTTTTAGTTGTGTACACTAAGAGATATGATTTCTTTAAATTGACCCAAAAATCTGGAAAATGATTTTTGATTGTCACTTTGCAGTTTGGGAAGAGAAGATTTTTGGAAAAGCTGTGTTAAAGAACAAAGAGGGAATTTTTCCTAGAAAGCTATGTTAAATAGAACTTTGAATCATATGTTTTTAGTTTCAATGAGGGAGATGAAATTTCGAAGAGTTAGGAAAATTCAATATTTGACCAGGATTGAGTTTTGGTGCTTATCACCAAATGATACGCACTTATTTAAACCGTCTAACGTGTTTAGATTAGTGGCGGTAGTGGGTTTTTTTAATATCATTTTTGCAAATTTAAGATAGGATAAAAATCAAAGTAAGTGTTTGGATTAGCAGTGACAAAAGTATCTTTTCTCAAACTGAAACAATTTTTTTTTTTTTTTTTATGACTATTTGGAAAACCAAGTTTAGATGGAAAATGATTAAAAAGAACATAAATCTTATTAAATGCTCCCTCCGTTCCTTTTTATAAGATATAATTGTTTAAATTGGTATATTCCTTTTTATAAAATCTTTTTTTTTTTTAATGCTTAACACATGTATCCTTCTATTGGAAGGATACATATTTGAGACACTGTCAAGCATTAAATGTGAACACTACTAAATCATAAGATACCATTTGGAGATGTCTAAATATTTAATTCATTTTTCCTATTTTTACTCTCAATTTTTTCCACGCAT
The DNA here is from genome assembly GCA_019022655.1 of Acacia acuminata. Lineage (NCBI taxonomy): Eukaryota > Viridiplantae > Streptophyta > Magnoliopsida > Fabales > Fabaceae > Acacia > Acacia acuminata. The sequence continues at coordinate 836,309 of JAFJYI010000151.1, read as the reverse complement.
TCTCTCTCATCTTTGTTTCCACTCATATATATTTATTTATTTACGGTAGGGACATAGAGAGTTAGAAAAACACAAAAATCATTGGAAAAACTTGTTGGGCCCACGGTAACTTCGCCGCGTAAGCAACAAAAGTGGCTAAATATAAGCCCGATTGTGAAAATCGAAAACGCACAAGTGCCAAACATAAATATTACCGTCACTACACCAAAAACACATTTTAGTGGCGGTTAGAAAAAGGGGGAAAAAAGCGCTGATTGTAATTCGATTGAATCTTGTCTAACATTCGATTATCCTCTTCCCATTTTTACCTTGCACCCTAAAAAGCGCCGCACCCTAACATTCGATTATCCTCTTCGATTACACCTTCGCCATCGTCTTCATCTCACATTCGATTGAAGCCATTACCCCTTCGCATCATCTTCATCTCACATTCGATTGAAGCCATGAACCGCTTGCTCGCTCCACGGCTTACACGGTCATCGAGGACTTGAGCGATGAGATCCTCCGAGACCTCATCTGAATAGGTCTCGCTCCATCCGTGCCTTTTGCTAACCCATGAGATTTCTGGCTCCTCACTTCCGGTCGGTGCGCCTCCCCTATCTTTGAACGTCTCTTCTACTTTAAAGAGACTTTCTATCTTCTTATTTGCATCAGAAATTTCAATCACACAGATTTGAAAGGTATGCATTGGAGTTTTTCTTAGCCACGTTAAGGATCTCCTTCTTCTCTTTCTTAACGTGATTTTCTATCTTCTCTGTCTTACTCATGTTAATGCAATTTCATTTGTTAATTTTCGCAGAGTACCGACCCTGTTCCCCTCTTTGTTCTCTAAAGTTTCAACTCAAATTTTGCCCTCTTCTCTGTGCAGTGAGAGGTAAGGTATTTTTTGTTCTTAATGACTAAGTTGGGATTTGAGAGGTAATCTAGCATAGCTTGTTCTTCAATTTCTCGGGCATAGTAAAGTGAGTTAATGGGAGAAACTATCTCCATATTGTTTTGAATTGTTATTATCGTATTCGAGTTGTGAAATAAAAAATGGCGAGAAAATTTATGTATAGGCGTGAATTGGAGACCATGAATTCGGGGTTGCAAAGGCGGAGCACTTTCTCATGAAGTTGATTGCTTGTATCATTACTTTTCTTTCTTTCCCTTTCGATTATATAATTAATGAAGATTTCACTTGTATTGACTTTTGCTCCATTTTCTTATCATTGTCTCGTTCAAATATCTTTATTCAACCTTAAATGTTGTATGCTTCAACCAGCTGAAGATTAACTATTACTTTGCTCTTCTACATACCTACTTTTGTATTGTGTGGTCTGGATTTTTCACTTCATGTGTGTCATGAGAATACTATCTCCTATAGCCGCTTCTAGTTCTTTCGTAGTAATTATGCTGAATATTGAAGTTGGATCTTCTAAACCTGAAAATATTCTGATGTCCTGTATTTGATGTTTGAAATGGTCCCCAATCTTTCTTCGAGATGACCGCCATGGGATTCAAGTCCCCAAGATTTTTATGTCTGGAGGATTTGGTATGTCTGGAGGCAATTTATGTCCTGCAATCCTTGAAAACATGGCAACAACCAATGGAACGATGCTGTTCAAGCAAGGCCGTTGGTCCTTCAATTCTTTTATGATATATGAGATGATGTTTTCATAATAGAAACCCATTCCTGGTGTCCTACAATTCTTTTGATTAGTATTTATGTTAAATTCCATAAGCACATTGTCTTACTGAAATTAACAACTTCAAGACTTGGCTGTGCTTCATTGATTTGTTTTTGGTTACTGAATGCATGTGCTTTGCTAATTCTTTGCATTTCTCTTAGTTTCCTATTCTTAAAGACTTGTATATTATTGTTTGTATTCAGTGATGGATAAATCTTGGATTAAAATACCACGAAGTACACCGGAGTATGAAGCCGGGTTGAATGTGTTTTTAGATTTTGCCTTTCAACAATCATCTAGTGCTTGTGAAATAATATGTCCATGAACTAAATGTTGTTTTAGAAAGTGGCAGACTAGAGAAAAAGTGTTTGACCACTTAATATGTGAGCCATTTCCTGAAAATTACACATTTTGGTATCGACATGGGGAGACATATTAAATGGGGATATGCCTATAATAAATGAGAGCCAACAAAATGAAGATTGTTTGTATGACACAATAAATGATATGCCCAATGAAGATCCTATGCGAAATATGATAAATGATGCATTTGGCTTTTCTACACCATGTCATAATGAAGAATCTTTTTCACCATCAACTGAATCGAGAGAAGAGGGTGAAGAAAATATGTTAGACTCACATCATGAACCAAGTGGGGATGCTAAAGAATTTTATGATTTGCTTAAGGATGGAGAGCAGCCACTATATGATGGATGTACCAAGTTCTCAAAATTGTCATTCTTAGTCAAATTATATCACATTAAGTGTTTGTGCAGAATTAGTGACAAAGCAATGACAATGATTCTTGAATTGTTGCATGATGCCTTCGAACATGCAAATATCCCCTCATCTGGTTATGAGGCAAAGAAGATCATCAACAAGTTGGGTCTTAGTGATAGGGCAAAACTTTAAGCCTATAACTCCGCAAGTATACGGGCCGTACCAAGTAATAAAGTGATAAGAAAAGTATCGTTCCCACGAGGACTTTGGACCCACAACTTCGCTTAAGCATTAATTTTACAATTTCGTTTAAGTTGAGCAAACCAAGTTGAATTTAATTAAAATAAAATCAAAATAAACAAACTACCACAATAATAAAATGAGCAACCCAGAGTCACTAATCCCTTATTAGCTTCATAAACCTTGTTTTCACTAATTTAATTAGCCTTAATATCAATTTTGTTAATCTCGAGTATAACTAGCTATAAGTGCCTGTCGGTCCACTTACAACCCTCTCTTGAGTATAACTTGTTATGTCTTACATAGTTACTCAAGAGGCAACAAAACTCGGACACACTCTTCAACAATCATATGGGGCCATTAGGTATATGTCTATCCTAATTGCAAATTAAATCGTAATTTAATCCCATATTACTTAATCTCAGAGCCTAATTAAAATTCCCTTCGTCAAGGTAAACCCTAATTCTCAAACTCATATTCAATGATGGTAAGTCACTAAATAAATAAATCTAAACAAGATTAAGTAACCAAAATTAATATTAATTATAACTAATTAATAAAAACAAAGTCCAATCCACACCTATAAGTTCAAAGTTCCTCTAGGTTGCAAAGAAAATTATCCAAACATGGCTTTAATTAACATCACAAAACAACAATAAAAATTCAGATTCAGGGGCCACAATGAAAATCAAAGGGAAGGGGAACAAAAAAAATAGAGTAGTGAGTTAAGAACACAAGTGCTCCCTCTTCCAAAGTGCTCTACGTTCTTTGCACGGGCTTTTCTGGTTGCTGAAGCTTGGCACTATGGTGGTGAGAATGGAAGAATGAAGAAGGTCGCCGGCGACGATGGAGGTGTGGGTGGAGGTCGCCGGCGACGGAGAAGGTGATGAAGATGGAAGAACGAAGACGGTCTCGCGTCTTTGTTTTGTGCGTCTCAGCTCTTTTTCTCTCGTCTGTTTTCCGACGAAATGTCCGCCTCCTTGAAGAAATGACTCTCTTTTTAATATATATTCCCTTAGGTCATTCAACTTGGGCCGTGGGATTTATATTTGCTTCCTTTATTTTCATCCTTCATGGGCCCGCATATCAATCACCACATGATCCTGGTAAAAAGCAAAAGGAAAGTATATAATAATAATAATAATAATAATAAACTAAATTTTTATTTAAAACTTCTCATTACTATTATTTATTTCCTAAACTCAAATTCTTATTTTAAATTGAAATCCCATAAATAATGTATCCAAATTGATATCTCTTAAAATCTCAATAAAATATCTTCAATTTAGTATTGATGACTTCCAAAATATATTAAAATATATCTCAAATCTACTAAAAATAGGAAGTCATCACTTAGTTACACAAGGATACATGCATGTCCTAAAGATTGTATGTTATACTGGGGAGAGGATGAAGGTAGAGATTTATGCAAAATATGTCAAACCTCTAGATGGAAGCAACATGAAAATAGATGTGATCGTGGTTCAACCACTACTAAGCCACGAAAGAAATTGCCTGCAAAGCTTGTATGTTAGAGAACAACACACTGATGATATTTGTGCCCTTGCACGAGTCCCGCTTGAATGAGCTAGGAGATTTACTTCATATAACGTGAATGGATATAAATTTTGAACCTTAAAACGGGAGCAAGGGATGAGGACTCAAAATATTGGTGCCTATGGTAATTTTGGAACTAAAAGTTATGCAAGTGTTAGTGATAATAAGCCAACTGAAGGTGTAGTGCCATATTATGGGAAATTGATTGACATCATTGAATTAAACTACTATGGCCGATTTGTGGTGACTTTATTCAAATGCCAATGGGCTGATACTACCAACTGGAGATACATTAAAAAGGATGTGTTAGGCTTCACCTCAATCAATTTTTCTCATTTGATCCATACGGGTGTACGAGAAGATGATGAGCCATATATTAAGTCTTCTGAAACTCAATTGGTTTATTATGTTGAGGACAAAGTTAATGAAGGATGGTGCACCCCAGTACATCTCAAACCTAGAGATTTGTTTGATATGGAGCAAGATGTTGAAGAGACAACTTACGAGAGTGAACCTCATCAACAATTGGTTATGCTTTATACTGATGATAACACTGAAGCTCAATTATATAGGCCCGGTGTACATGTAGAATTTGACTAGGTTTAATCATACAAGTTTCTTGAATTTGACAAGTTTACCATATTATTTGTTAATTACCATTGACTCAAATTTATGTAACATGTTCTCTTATTTGTATTTCATACTTCACTGCGTGTGTGTTTGACTATGTTTAAAATAATGTACCTTATGTTGTTGGTTTTATATTATTGTAATATTGTAATTTTTTTGGAAATAAAGTATGCCACCAAAGGGGAAACGAGTAGTATTTACATCAACTAGTATAGAGACACCACAAGCATCACACTTTACTCCACAGACAACCCATTCTGATTCAGTAGAGACACAACCCTCTCAATAGTTTTTGGATGCTACTTTAGCTAATGCTATGGCTAAAACAAAGAAACAATATTGGATAGTGCAAGTTAGAGGTATGTCATTTAATTTTCTTATTTTGTTTTTTCATTTCTATTTTTTCATTTTTCAATCGATTATGTTGATTAAAGATTAACTTTATTCTTTTACAGATAATGAAGGAATGTTGAGAGAAGCTCATTTAACAATCAATGATCTTTGGTTGCTTCCAAAAGGAGAAAGGGTTGTTGTTCCTTTTGATCGATACCAGCCACTTGGTGTAGATGCTGATGGCCTCTTGGGAATATTTCTTGGTCGATTGGGGGCGGACCATAAGATCTTTCCTATTAGTTTTAAGAGCTGGCGAAAAGTTCCTAGAGAGAAATACAAAGATAAGGTTTGGAAAGATATAATAAAGGTATACATGAACAATTTTGTTACTAATTGTATATTTTATATAACTATGAACATAATGTAATGTTTTAACTAACACAATATTACATTTTCAGGAAAAATTATGGTGGGATCCCATTCATGAAACTATTGCATATGAATACATAATGAAGGATATTGGCAAGAAGTGGAAGGAAAATAGGAAAAAATTGTTTGATAAAAATTATGATTCAACCAAAAGTCGTGAATCAAATATTAGTAAACCGCCATTGTCAATTCCAGAAACTGAATGGGCTTCATTTCTAGATTATAGATTGGATAAGAAGACTCAGGTATAATCATATTTTGTTGATGACCTGGAACGAGATTTCTATTTCTTGATGATTGATCATGACATATAGTTTTTTGGTTTTGGTTTGGAATCATATAACTCTGATTTTGCAGGAGATATGTCAAAAGAATGCTTGCAATAGAGCAAAGCTTACCATTAATCATACAGGTGGTTCTAAAAATCTTAGGAGAAAGCCTGTAGAGATTGTAAGTTTAAGAAATTTGACAATGTTGATCTTTTCATTTATTTTTACACCATTATGTGTAGTTAACATTGGAAAATATTATTATGGTAGATGAGTCAAATTGGAGAGCAAGTGAGTAGAGGTACTTTGTACATCCATACTCATAAGAAGAGAGATGGAACATACATCAATGAGGATGCTCAAGCTATTTGTGTAAGTCTAAAGATTTAATTATTTATCATGTTAAATTTAATACTCTCCAAGTCCTCTGTTCTCTGACCGAAAATGCTAATGAAAGTTCTAATTATTCTACATTAATTCTAGTTTGCTTGTAAAATTCCCATGAATTTATCTTACAAGGGAATTTACAGAGAACCTTTTTGACCTTCTTGTGGCATTTCTCACACTGTAGATCAACCTTGAGTTTCATTATTGTCACCTATTAACATAATTACCAGGAAGGAACAAAATCAGGATCTATCTGATATGATTCATAATTTCATATATGTATGATTAAACCGAAGGGAAAAAAAGACAGAGAGAGGATTGAATAGATCAGAAGGAAGTGTACCTTTTCAGCCATCGCGAAGTAATTAGGAGAGCTCAGAGGGATGAAAATGATAGAAGAAATTGATAGTCATATTTAACAGTAAGAAGAAAAAGGCGAAAGCAAAGAAAGAATAAAGTAGGCATAATTCCTTTATATAAAAGAAAAAAAGTTTCTATTATATCAAAAAAGTAGGCAATTCTATTATTCCTTCTCTCAGTAGAATAATTTACACCAGCCTTTTTGCTAATATTTGTTTGTTCAAATGCAACTAATAGTAGTTTTCATTATCACTGTCTTTGCCTAGAACCTAACTGATTTTGGTATGTCTGTGATTTGGTTTTGCCTCATTTTTCTTTGCTGCAAACTTGTGATGAAATATTGGATCATTCATCTATTGATTTTAATTTATTTACAAAATTTTTAGAGCTTTGAATGGTGCAACTCGGAGCTTTTGTCACAAAATAAATAGTTGTCTATCTTATTTTTCCCTTTAGCTTACCATGCCAACGGATTAGAATTCTCCCATGCCAAAACCTCGATCAATCAAGAAAATTGATCACCATTTTTTTTTCACCGGGTGGACTAAAATTTGATGGTTTTGTTATAACTGCAAATTGCAATTGTTAACTTGTTGCTTGTCCCTATATATCTTTCTATAATCGTGTTTACAGAAATTTAGATTCAAGGATGATGATCATCTTATGATCATATAGTTGCAGTAGTTAATCCTCATGTATCATGGCTTATTCGTTGCTTTTGATGTGGGGTTTTATTTTTGGCGAATCCTTTTCATGTGTGGTTTATATGCAGTCAGCAGAGTTAAATCCCCGTGAGCACCCTTCTTCACATTTTGCAACTCATCAGCCTTAATAGTTTATTAGGTTTAATTTTTTGTTTTGTTGGAACTTTGATTCCATTTATGTTTAATTTGTAAGATTACTCAGGTTTAAACATTTGTAGTTTTATTAATATTTTGATTCCATTGCGATGCACATTTACTTTGTTTTATCATGTATTTGAATCCACTAATTTTTAATGCTAAGACATTTTAAGTTTGTTATCAACATTTGTGTTTATTTTGTATTACATTTAATTAATACATAATTAGATGATAATAAAATTACTGTTTAAATGTTTGATCAATCATTAATATGTTGTGTAATGATATAAATATTTCAATATCAAACAACAAATAGTTTTAAAAAAAAAAAAAAAAGCAGGTATTATTCAAGTAATAGTAATATAACTACACAAAGGTGCAAATTTCAAAACAAAAAAAAAAAAAAAAAAAAAAAACACGACGGTTTTTGTTCAATACGGTGGCGGTTCAAATATGTAATTAATTGTGTAATGCTTGGCAAATGGCAAGCTTACGATTACACGTATACGACGGTTTCATTTTTTTAACGGCGGTTTCATTTTTTAACGACGGTTGTTCCAAATGTTGTGTGAAACTGACTCTAAATTATTTAATGTCGCCAATTTCCACGTCGGTTTTTAAAATGCCATCAATTATTTTAACGGCAGTTCAAACCGACGCTAAATGAAATGAAAAAAAAAACCGCCATTAAAATTCAGTTTTCCTGTAGTGTGTAATCATGTTGCACGGTGCATTTCGTATGAAAAAATTACTTTTAGGATGGCGAATATGTAGATACTTTTTTTTTTTCTTGTTTTTCAAAAAAATATTTAATGTGTATATAATTTAAAATAATATATTCCGCCGACGTTGATTTTTCAAAAATAAAAATAAAAATTCATCATTGAAAATTACTAGTCAAAAAGTTTACAAATGAATCATTAGAATTGTATTTGAACCATGTATTTAAACCATTGAATCATACATTGCAATAAGTACTGAAATTGGTTCATATTTTGCAAGTATTTGGTATCCCATAAACCGTAAATGAAGGAAATCACGGCTTTTTTCCTATTTACCACTTTTTAAATAATTAATTACCATTTTGCCACTTGTTTTCAAAATATTTCCCAATGTGCCACTATTTATTTAGTCGACTAACTCCCCCGATTTTTTTGACTCCCCCCGATTTAGTCGACTAAACCAAGTGGCTTAGTCGACTAAATAGCGATATGAGAGTTTTTTTAAAACCCCAATCGCGACATTTGGAACCCTAATCCACCACAAAACCTCCCCAAACCTCTCCCCCTATGTTTTTTTCACCAAATCCTTACAATCCGTTCGTGGGTAGTGAAGGAAACTTCATTCTAGCATCATTTGCATCGATTTTGATATGTTCTCATCTCCATTTTGAATTTCCGCCGTTGTTCTTTCGTTTATGCGGGGCTTTTAAAAAGTGGCAAATAGGGAAAAAAGCCAGAAAATCACTAAGAGGGGGAGTGAATTGGGGATTTCAAAAATTCTTTTGATACATCCAACCGGCAATTGAAGAACAGGGTAAAACAGATTCTTGACCTATGTCTAGTTCCCAGACGCTCTAGGATTTCCACTATCACTATAATCAGATACACAATCTGTACTCGAAAGTTATCCTCTCACTAGGATACACTTCCCCCTACAAGTTGTAAATCGATAACCCAATCTCAAAGTCCCACAACTTTGAGATTTTACAATAAATGATAATCAAGAAGGAACTCTCTTAAAAGAGCAGATGAATAATCACCGAAGTTCAGTAATACCCTAAAATCCATATTTATCATAAATATTATATTTTGATAAATAGCGCCTATTAAAAATAGGTGAATATGTGGTCTCAAAATTGAGTAACATATTTATGTTAATTTAGAGAATTTTCTCTAAGACTTAAGGTAATCAAAATAATCAAGGAAGTGTTATGAAACCACTTGAATTAATTAAAGGGAATTAACCACAATTAGGAGGCAATTAAATTTGCACTAATTAAAATAATGGTATAATATGCCAAAATTCATATTTCTCTTGAATATTATAGTTTGGCAAAATAATACCTATTTAAAATAGGAAAGTATGTTGTCTCTAATTTTAGTAATTTATTTGTTCATTTTCTTTGGAATTGAAAGAGGCAAAAATCCAATTTTATTTTAGGGACCATAAGTTGTCCTATGATTATTAAAATAATGCATGGTGCATAAATGACCAAAGTAAACCCAAAAGTTGTGAGAAAATAATTAATCCAGTTAAAGAAAATTGCCAACAATTAGTAGATAATTAAATCTACATTAATTGATTTAATTTCATAAACTTTCATAATTAATTTGATAACATGTGTTGAAGGCATAATTAGGGATATATGACCTTAATTAAAAGAAAAGAAGATTTGCAGCATAATGTTCGAGATAATTAACTCTAGTCATTAACTCAAGGCAACTACTTATTGACTCAAGTTAAGCTCTCAATTGGTCTATTTCTTTTAAAAGCATCAGGTTTAACTTTTGCATATCTAGTTGATGACTCTAGTCAATAACTCAAGTTGATAACTCTCTAACCTCTAGTCAAGAATCAAACTTGTCTATTTTCAAAAAGAATTGCTTTTAACTTTTGCATATCAAGTTAATGCCTCAAGTCATTAACTCAAGGAACTCACTTTACACCTCAAGTTAAGAGTTCAACTTGCATTTCTTTTCAAAGACATTGGTTTTAACTCTTGCATATAAAGTGAGTGCCTTAAGTCATTGACTCAAGGCAATTATTTATTTGAATCAAGTTAAGCTTGTGAACTCGACTTTTACGAAGAAAGAGTCTTTGACTCTTGAATATCAAGTGACTACCTCCAGTCACTTGCTAAAGTTAATTATTTTTACCTCAAGTCAAGTTGCAATTTCTTTTTTACTTGCGCATTTAACTCTTCAAAACGAAATTACCTCCAGCCAAAAATATCAAGTTAGTCTCTGAACTTTAACTTTAAATAAGCTTGACTAGAGTCATACAAACTCTTACCTCGAGTCATTACCTCAAGTCATCAACTTCTTATCGAAAGTTAATCTTCTCTCGTTTTCAAAATCACTTGTCTTCGTAAATTCAAAATCATTCGGTGTAATTTCATTATCTTATATCTTGACTCATTACTATTCTTAAATGCTTTTAATCAGTTTGCTAATGAGTTTCATATGATTATATCAAAGATTAACAACAAATTGTCATAAAGCAATTTGTGTCGAGAGCATTAATGTAGTTGCCATATTGAGACGCAATCACAGAAACCATTCCCCTGATCATCCGAAACACATTCCTGCTATTCCTATCTCGCAATAAATGTTATTTCACAACGGAAAAAAAGCAGAAGGAATAAAAGAATGTGGTGACGATACAAATCCACCTGGATCATTAACGGTGAAAGTGACCAACGAAGCTTCATCTATCTAACGGCTATATTTAAGAGTCACAACGGATTCATTCAAAGCTTCACCAATGGTCATTAATTACATCAACTATAAGTTCATGAAGCATTGAATTCACCAACTACCGAAACGCTGTGCAATTAATTCGAGTTAATATTATTCGCTATTTCAACTGTTTCATTGATTTGTACTTCATTGTTTAATACTTTATCTACTCGTGAGGAGTTCTTAAATATTTACTTCATCATTAGTTGAATCTTAAGGTTGAGGAACCTTAAGATAGGGTGTATCAATTACAACTTGTAAGGGGGAGTGGAGTCTGGAAGTGAGAGGACCATCCTTCGTTTACAGAGTGTGCAAGTTTTCTTGAAAGATAGTGGAATCCCAGGTGTTCTGGGGACTGGACTAGGTCAGTGATTTTGGACCGAACCAGTATAAATTGCCTTGTGTCTATTTCTCTAACTTAACTCTCTTGCTCTGGTTTTATTTGTCTTCGTGTGAGTATCGCCGAAGAATTTTGAGATCACCTATTCATCCCCCCTCTAGGTGATATTCCATCTTCATAAGTGACTAACTCGAGCTTAGGACTTTTTGAATTGAGAATAAATTTAAGTCCATAAGCTCAAACTGCGCTTTAGAAGAAATAGGCTCGAGTCACTTTTATTTCAAAAATCCTTGAAAGCTCTCGGTCCGGCGTAAAGTCGAGTTTACTCATGCGGCTCGAGTTTACTTTAAATGAAAACCTTTGAGAATTCTCGGCCAAGGATAAACTTAAGTTTAACAAAGCAATCGCTCGATTTTTCTTAAAATTTAAAAGGCTTTGAAAAACTCTTGGACAGGCTTAAACTCAAGTTTCCATTTAGTAACTTGAGTCAAGATAGGTTCAAATAACTTGACTACACTCGAGTTTAACAACTATAAAATTGAGTTTGTATTTCATAGTAAGTTCTTAACTTAACAAAGACAAACTTCATTTAAGTTTACAATTATCGCTTATCATCAAAACATATAGAGAACTAACATAAACAACAACAAAAGTTTAACTTTAGAACTCTTTAAAGGTACTTTTGAGCCACATGTGATAGTTAAATGGTTAAACAACCCCGAAAGTAATCCATAACAAGCATCACCAATTGTCTTCCCCGAGTTCTTTTTTAGGGAAAATATCAATGAGGTCTAAGGAAGAGAAAAAAATATCAAACAAGTACCACCTTCAAATCCCCTATCGAAAAATCCCTATGAACTTTTTTGATATTAATTACGGAATTCCAATATCAAAAAAGTCTCGTTGTCAAAATGGCTTTATTAGTTGATAATTTTTTTATTTTTTTTTTTCTAAATGTAACATAATAGTTACATAATAGTAATTATGTTAAGCCCCAAATGTAACATAATAGTAATTATGTGACTTTTGGGCTTACACGATAGATAGAGTAAAGTTCATCATAAATTATAGGAACTTGGTTAATTATTGCATATGGACAAATATATTGTTAGTGAAGTAAACATCTATACAAACTAAAAATTCTGTACAGCTACACATAAGCTTATACATGAACTTAATTAAGTGAGAAAATTAATTATCCATTTCCTCCCAATATAGAGAAATATGGATTGGGCTCCCAAAAAGCCATTTATGGATCTTGAAAAGCAAAACATGATAAGTTTTTATTTTTTTAACTTTGCAATCTGTAAGAGACATATTTAAGTATTGTTAAGCCCAATCATCAAGAGTAACTCCCCGGGAGGAGTTTTGTACTCAAACTCAATATGTCATGATTAAGCGATCAAAGCCCCTATGATGAATTGGACAAAAGATTTGAAAATTGGGCTTGAGGTTGGTATGGCGAGAAGAGAACAAGCGACGCCTATGCAATCTGAGTAACACATTTGAACCATTTATCGATGAAAGGTTAACCCAATTCAATGTAAATTTCGATTCGCATAAGGAGACTTTATAGTATCATTTTCACAATGCCACTTCTTACAAAGATGAGATAATGATCAGACAATGTCCCTCATGGAAGGTTGATCTCTGAATGCTTCATTGACATATTTCAAAACAAGAGCAGCCATATCATTAAGCCTGGGCACATCATATTTTCCATTAAGTTGTGCATACACAATTTCTTCCATCCAACCTTACTCTCAGCTTCTTTGGCTGCCTAATTAAACATCACCAGGAAGAGATATTATGGAAATGATGCTATAACATTTAATATTTAATTAGAATTTTAAATGTAAATGCAGTACAAACTTTAAAGGCATAGGCCTAACCTATTGAATGCATATATAATTAGAACAGTTCACACATACATATCAATATATAGGATGAAATCTGCAACAAATCGTACTATTTACAAACAATTAATAATATGACTCAACTTTCAGCAAAAGAAAATGTGTTTTTATAACATAGTACTACCTTATTGACAGCTTAAGGATTTATGCGTCACTGACATAAAAATAATAAAAACTGCATCTATGTTTTTTCCCCACAAAATATTATATATGCATGGCACGCCCTGAAACCTAGCAGAGTGACTGATATGGAATATGAGGGAAACTCACCCTCCCTAAGCCGTAGGACTTAAGAGAACTATCATACCTCGTACCTTAATTTGGATTATGCAGTTATTATCTCTAATTCATATCTACATAATCCACGAATGTCAAAGCATATAAAACGTATTGTAGGAATAACGCTAGAGTTTCCTTTGTAAGTTAGACTTCCTGAAATCCTACAATAATTCAAAATGTCAAAATGACATTCGGAGCTCTACTCCACCATTATATATGCATATACATATGTTCCCAACAAAATAAAGACATGGATCCTGCCTATAAATTACGTGGAGCATCTAAATTTTAATAGTAGTACAAAAGTGCAAATTTATAATTACATCACATAGAAACACTACAAAATGAGCCAGCAAACTTTAAATTTTGAGAAGGCTCTTCATTGCTCGGCCACAGGTACAACGTCAGCAATACTATCTGAACCAAACAAATTTTCTGGTGAATAACGTCCATTTATAGAATTTAATAAAATACAGAAAAATAATTTAAATATTTTTATCCTTCAACAATAACAATCCGACAATAAATTACAATTTCTACATCACATGATGATAATTAAAAAAAAAAAGAACTATAAGTAAGATCATGAATCAAATAGTTTGAAATACGTAATAACTCGTTTTGTTAAACAAAATCAGTTAAAACAAAGTAGATCGTAAAGCTCATCTAAACATAGGACTTCTACGGAATGGATGACAAGCGTGGACACACAAATCCACGAGGGTAACTGACCAAGCGTAGCTAGAAGCCACGAAAACAAGCGGACACACGGTCCACGAGGGTAAGTAACCAAGCGCGGCTCGAAGCTACAAAAATAAGCGCAGATAAAAACCCACGAATAACAAGCGTGAGAACAAATCTCACGAATATCAAGCATGAGCATTACACCCACAAATATCAAGCGAGCTCGAGGTTAACCATGGTGCACCAAGGACTAACAGTACTGCTTTAGTAACCAACGTTCTGTACTCAGTCCTCTAGAAAAAATAGTTTTAAGCATGCCGGGGATCAATTTATTAATAATAGTAAAATATTTTCCAATACCAAAGACCCCAACATGAAGTTCACAAATAACATCTCAAGTGATTTTCTTTAAACTTCAAACATCAACACTTATATGAAACAAATGGAGAATAGGAGATTAATAAATAACATTAAATAAATCCTTACTATTTACTTGATTCAACCTCAAAGTAAATAATAAAAACAATTCATATAAGTTTTCCTCAATGGGATGATATTATAACATTTAACAAATAAACTAGATATAATAAATAGTAAAAATATCATTGACAAAAATATAATGGGACGCTATTCACTCACCTATAAAGCTTATGTTATGCCTCTTTCTCCAACTTATCGGTTTCCAAATTATTTACTCCTTCTCCTCTTAACACCCAACAAATACATCAATTAAAGCTTTGCACAGAATTCACTATTTTCACATTCAATTGACACCTTCCTTAGTCGACACACAATTCTTTTAATCATGTATGTACCTTCTTTCTAACCTTATAAAATTCATAATATCATTTACTAAAAACCCTCTAATGAATAACTGTAAATGGAGCTATATACCCAAGAGGGGGGTGAATTGGGTATTTTAAAAACTTTTAGAAATATGCCCTGTTTTGAAGTAATGAAACCAGAGATA
The DNA here is from genome assembly GCA_019022655.1 of Acacia acuminata. Taxonomy (NCBI): domain Eukaryota; kingdom Viridiplantae; phylum Streptophyta; class Magnoliopsida; order Fabales; family Fabaceae; genus Acacia; species Acacia acuminata. Next base: position 821,222 of record JAFJYI010000151.1, on the reverse strand, counting down.
GACGAGAGGAGGAAGGGAAGGAAAGCTTGCACAATAGAAATTATCCTGGTTCAGTCTTATCGTTGACCTACATCCAAATCCCCAAGCCACACTTGGGATTTTCAATCCACTATACTCACAAACTGATTACACACTCTGTACTCAAGAGTAGTTCTCTCTCTAGAACTCACTCCCCCTTACAAGTTGTAATCAATACACCCAACCACCAAGTCCCCTGACCTGTGGTTATCTCAATCAATAAATGATTTACAGATATAACTCTCTTACAGCGATAAAATGAACACTGAAGTGCAAGTATCGATTGATACAATACAAGTGAAAGCTGAACACAATAAATGACTTAGTAAATTTTCGCTCTCAGTAGGTGTATCAGCTTGAGAAGAAGTTAATGAACTCTATTTATAGGTAGAGAACATTAAATGACCGTTGAATGATGAATCCAACCGTTGTAGGTGATTAGAATTAAGTCTGGTCATCTTCTCTCTCTAAGCTCCAACTAATCCATCTTTGATATGGTCGATGTGGAACTCGAGGATTTGCCCGTTGGAGAAGAGTTTTCTTGATGAAGAAAGTGTTTTTGAACGTTGAGAGTTCGTGCTCGATGGATTAACCAAAAGGATGTTAATTTTCTGAAGTGCAATAAATGCTCGACCACTTTATGCTTTTTCCCTTGATCTTCATTAATTTTCATCTCGTGCTAACCGAAATCCACTAAATAAACTTGTTAAACATATCTCGGGATCATAAGTGAATGGTTCATGAAAGCATTTGGAACAAACAAGAGTGATTCACGAATTCGTATAATTCAAAACGTAGTTTTTGCGTTGCATACTTGCGGTTTGTTCTTGTAAACTCGAGTATGGCCTTTTCACAAGTGACCAAACTGCAAGATATCCAATTGAATACTCGAGTTTCCACTTTTCGAGGCAAGCCATCGTGTCTTGTATTTGAAGGACAAGACCTATACTCGAGTTTGCCTATGCAAACTGCAAAGTATGGGTTTAACTTGAAAAATCCATTTGCTCTCTCGGAAGTCCAATACTCGAGTTTAGCAACGCAACCGCGAAATTGACCATTCAATACTCGAGTTTGCCAATGCAAACTGCAGTATTGATTTATCTTGAAAAATCCTTTTCTCTCGGAAGGTCAATACTCGAGTTTGGTTTTGGAAACCGCAGCTTTGACTTTGTTTGAAAAACTTGTTTTGCTTCGGAAGTCCAATACTCGAGTTTGCCAAGCAAACTGCGATTGATCGTCCAATACTCGAGTTTGCAAATGCAAACTGCAGTATTGACTAAGTTGGAAAAATCCTTTGATTCACAAGAAGTTCGATACTCGAGTTTACCCATGCAAACTGCAGTATTGACCATTCAATACTCGAGTTTGCCTACGCAAACCGCATTATATCGACTTTGGTTGAAAACTTGGTTTCTTTTTTCTCGTATGGCCTATACTCGAGTTTGCCAAGCAAGCTGCAAAGATTGGGCGTTCCATACTCGAGTTTGCAAGAGCAAACCGCGGTATGGACTTTGGCTGAAAACTTGGTTCCTTTCGATGCCCTATACTCGAGTTTACCAAGCAACCTGCAGTATTGGCATCCAATACTGAAGTTTGCAAAGGCAAACTGCAAATATGGCTGTCCAATACTGAGTTTGCAGATGCAAACTGCAGTTTGCAACTTTCGAGTGTTTTTAAAACAACTTTGCAAACTTCAAAACATGTTTTACATTTGTTGTTAATCATCAAAACATATTGAGAACTAACATTCTCCCCTTTTTGATGATGACAACACTTGTAAATTATTTTGCAAAGAATTTGAAAGATGTAGTTTGTTTTGAGATGAAGTTTTCAAAGTTCAAGGTTTGAGTTATCAGAAAACCATCTAATTTGGCATTTCAACATTTGAGGTTCAGAGAATAGCAGCGAAAAACGTAAACAAGTTGAACTATACTCAATTAAGCAAACAATGAATAATATCAGACAAGATAGATACTCTGATAACTGCTGATACTACTGATATCATTCTGATAATAGCAAAGTACAAATGATAAAAACAAAACATCTAGAACAACAAACTACCTAGAACCTATAGACCCTAAACATCTACATCTTTCTCTCCTTTGTCTTCATCAACATACTCGGATCAAGGATAACAAAAGGAGGGGTCCGAGGACCATGGCGGGATGGATCGAAGGTAGGGTCATGATAAGGAGAAGGTGTGGGGAATTTCTCGGTAGACGGGGTAGATGGAGATGGAGGGGCGGTCGGGGAGAATCTCTGTGGAAGGAGTGATAGGAGATGATGGGATAACGGGGTAGGAGTGGAAGTGGAGGCTGGGGAAGAGGTGTGAGGTGGACTGGGAAATGAGAAGGGAGGTGAGGAAGGTGGGGATATGTGTGTCTCTGGTGGCCGGGTCTCGGGTATAGGAGAGGATGAGGATGGACCGGCCGTGAAACCAAATGTGGAGGACGAAGAAGCACCAAGACCAAAATGGTCAATCGACGATCAATCTTATTCCGAGCTTCGAAGCAAGCTCATATGTCATGGATAACCGGGAGTCTAGATCAATCCCACGATCAAAATCTCGCTCGCTTCGGTCATGGTGGCATCCTTCGCTTCTCCAAGTCGGTCTTCACATCCATGAGACCCATTTTGAACTCGGCTCGCAGATGTCCAACTCAGCTTTCATAATCAGTCTATGAGATGAGAGGGCAGCATCAATCATCTCTCTCAACCGTTCTTCGAGGTCCAATGATGGAGGATGATGCGACTGAGCCTTGTGCGCATAAGACTGTGATCCACGGGCTTGTGACCTCGGAGGAGCCCTTGATCGGCCCGATCCTTCCGGCTCGAATGAGATCTTCATAAAGTTCAACCGAGTCTTGCCGAAGGATGGGATGAACTTCATCTGCTCGTGGCCCCACATACCATATCTTGTAGTAGAACATAATGAGGGACACCGGTGAGGCAAAGGGCATGTATGATCCCTTTCGGGATGTAAACTTGAAGGCGCTGATTTCTTTGAAGATCCATTGCCCAATGTTGAGAGGATTCTTCTGGATGAAGGCCGTGAAGAAACGATAATCCTTCCGAGCAAAGTGAGTATAGCTCCCTCCTTTCTGCACAAAATTCCGAGTGTAGATGTACCATATCACTCGGTGCAGCTGGTGGCATGTCCGAGGGCTTGATAGACGGATGAGCAAGCCGATCATTCGGCGACGTCCCGGGTGCGCATTAGGGTCCTATACACCTCGGCATTGGTGTATTGTGGTGTGGACGCCGTGGAGGATGAGCAACCTTTAGGATCTTGTTGATAATAGCGGCGGACAAGGTGAATTGGACTCCCCTGACACACGTGGTGATCCTCTCCTCAGCCGTATAGCCTTCTGAGTCCAATAGATTGTTGGTTGTCATATTGAAATAGAACATCTTGACCAACTCCGGGTAGTAAGCGGCTTCGATGGAGATGAATGACGATAGGCCCCAAACCAAGGTGAGAGATCCATATTGCATTCGCGATAAAGTTGCTCCAAGTCAACCGAGACAACCGCATTTAAGCCACGAGATGAATACTTGGTCCTTGAACTTGGCATTGAGACCGGGAGGAAGAGGAACCGGGTGACTTTGAATCCAGGAGGCGGAGTCTTGTGAAGCTTAATCTCCTCTACCGCATTGTCGATAAATGGAGAGGCTCCTTCGTGCTCATCTTCTTCAGCCTCATAATCGACGAAGAACCGGTAACCTCGACAATGGAGCGAGAGCCGAGCGGGGTGGCATTCTTGGACCTTGTCTTTCGGTGAACGACGGTTCTTTTCCCCTTTGCTTTGCTCGACTCGGCCACCGCCCTCTTCCTTTTTGGGCCGATGAGGGTTCTCGATCCTTTGAAGACGAATCCCCTTTCTTGGGATTCGAGGATGGATTATCCTTAATCACAATACCCACTCCGGGATTCTTGTATCAATGCCTCTCGCAACTTCTGGGGATCGATTTGCTCCTTGGAGCTCGTGGAGGAATCGGTCGAGAGGATTGAGAGACTTCTTTAGACATTTGAGTGCTTAGGGTTTCAAGGAGTGAAGATAAGAGGAATTAGATGAAATTTGGTGAGGATTTGAAGGGGTTGATGAGGGATTGTGACGGATTCAAAGGAGAAGAAGAGAGAAAGTTGAAACTCTAGGGTTTACGGAGTGAAGACGCGAGTTTGGAAGAACACCACTGTTCACATATATATATAGACACACCTCCTTACTCGAGTTTATCTATTTCTTACTTGAGTCTAGCAAACCGTCACTAACAAACTCGAGTACAAATGGAAGTTTAGGAACCGTCACTAACAAACTCGAGTACAAATGGAAGTTTAGTAAACTGTCACTAATAAACTCGAGTACAAATGGAAGTATGCCACATCGTTGATTTAAAATAGTGTAACGTTTGGAATTCTCAAGACATACTCGAGTTTAGCTTCTCCTTACTCGAGTTTAGCAAACTTTCATTTACATACCGCGTAAAGGTGAAAGTATACTAACCTGGACTTCAAAAATGTAGCGTGAATTTTTGAACCCACGATGAACATACTCGAGTTTAGCTTTTTCCTTACTCGAGTTTAGCATACTTGCACTTACAAACCGCAGTTTGTCTCGGTCCTAAACTGCAGTTTTGTTCCCCATACTCGAGTCAAGCTATTGCCGAAGGTCAGGTTTGGCTTCTGTCTGGTCCTAAACTCGAGTAAGCCATCCTAAACTGCAGTATGGAACTTCTGAAGCATTGACATACCCTGCAAGAGACATATCTAAACACTCCGATGCTCAAGTTAGTAAAGATTAATCATCAAAAACATAACTAACATTAGATTGAATGAGAAATTCTTACAATTCATTGGGATTTACCATTCCCAATTCTCTTCTTATGAAGTTGAAAGGTTCTTTGGCTAGAGGCTTTGTGAAGATGTCAGCAAGTTGAAGATGAGTTGGGATGAACATCACTTTGACATCTCTTTTCGGACATGATCCCGAATGAAGTGATGCCTCACATCAATATGCTTGGTTCTTGTATGTTGCACGGGATTCTTGGCCAAGCTTATTGTGCTTGTGTTGTCACACAAAATTGGGATTTCCTTCAAGTGAACTCCCAAGTCAGCAAGTTGTTGCTTCAACCATAGCACTTGAGCACAACAACTTGAAGCAGCTACATATTCACTTTTCTAGAGGATACGGCCCTGATGTTTGCTTCTTCTTGAACCAAGAGACAAGTGAGTTGCCAAAGAATTCGCATTGGCCACTTGTGCTCTTTCTATCTCTGTCTTGTAGCCGGCATGATCCGAACTGAGTATGCCACCAAGTGTTCCGGTTGACCTTTGGGAAACCACAGTCCAAGAGTCTTTGTGTCCGAGAGATATCTGAATATCCTCTTTACTTGTTCAAGATGTGGGACTCTTTTGGAGCGGATTGGAACCTTGCACACATCCCAACACCGAATTGGATGTCCGGGCGACTGTAAGATAGAGAAGTGATCCAATCATTCCTCTATACTTTGTGATGTTGAAATCTTTGCCCTCCTCATCAGCATCTAGTGAAGCGGTTGAGCTCATAGGAGTGTCGCACCATTGCACCGGTCCATCCCAAATTTCTTCAAAATCATTCGTATATTTGGTTTGGGAAATAAATATCCCATCTTTTCTTTGCTTGATTTGCAGTCCAAGAAAATAGTTGAGCTCTCCCATCATGGACATCTCAAATTCTCCTGCATAGTCTTTGAAAATTCTTCACACAAAGCATCATTAGAAGCACCAAATATAATATCATCCACATATATTTGAACCATTAAAATTTCATTTAGCTTATTACTCTTTATGAAAAGAGTTGTGTCGCTTTTCCTCTAACAAAGCCTTGATCTAGAAGGAATTTGCTTAATCGCTCATACCAAGCTCTAGGAGCTTGTTTCGTGCCATATAGAGCCTTCTTGAGACGATACACATGATCTGGACAATGTTCATTTTCAAAACCAGGAGGTTGTTCTACATAAACTTCCTCTTGTATAAAACCATTCGAAAAAGCACTTTTCACATCCATTTGATATAGTTTAAAACCTTTTACACATGCAAAGGCTAGAAGTACTCTTATGGCTTCCAATCTTGCCACTTGAGCATAAGTTTCTTCATAATCAATTCCTTCTTCTTGATTATAGCCTTTGGCAACCAATCTTGCCTTGTTGCGGACAATGATTGCGACTCATCACGTTTGTTCTTGAATACCCATTTGGTGCCAATGACCGGATGATCTTTGGGCCTAGGTACCAAATCCCAAACATGATTTCTGTCAAATTGATGTAACTCCTCTTGCATTGCTATCACCCAATCATTATCCGAAAGGGCTTCATCAATCTTAGAGGGTTCTATATGAGATATAAATGCAGAAAAAGTTACTTCATTCAAAGTACTATTTCTGGTTCTTACTCCCTGATTAATATCACCTATAACTTGGTCCAAAGGATGATTTCTAATAAATTTCCAAGCTCTAGGTTGAGTCTGATCTGGATTTTCAATAGAGTTTTGGGGATCACCTCAAAAACATTTTCGATTTTCAATAGAAGCGAGGAGTAGTTTTCGAAAAGAATTGATTTTTGAAAACATTTTCTTCTTCATTGTCCAAGGCTTTATCGATTTGGATTCACAGAAAAAACAACATGTATTGATTCTTCAACAATACGAGTGCGAGTATTAAAAACTCTATAAGCTCTACTCCTATTTGAATAACCAATGAAGATACCTATATCGCTTTGGAATCGAATTTACCAAGATTCTCTTTACCATTGTTGTGCACATAGCACTTGCATCCAAAGACATGTAGGTGGCTGAGATTTGGCTTCCTTTCCTTGTAGAGTTCATATGGGGTCTTGTTCGGTTTCTTCCTCAAATAGGCTCGGTTGGAGATGTAGCAAGCCGTACTCATCGCATCGCCCCAAAACACTTGAGAAGTGTTGTTTTCATTTAACATTGCCCTTGCCATCTCAAACAGGACTCTATTCTTCCTCTCAACCACACCGTTTTGTTGAGGAGTCCTTGGAGCTGAGAAGTTGTGATCAATCCCCACATTGTCACGTAACTCAGCGAAGGCGTTGTTTTCAAATTCGCCACCATGATCGGTCCTTATACCCGAAATTGCAAAACCTTTCTCGTTCGACCTTTTTGGCAAAGGTAACAAACTGATCAAATGTTTCATCTTTAGATGACAAAAATATCGTCCAAGCAAATCTAGAGTAATCATCAACTATGACCAAGGTGTAAAGATTTCCACCAAGACTTTTTACTCTAGTCGGTCCAACTAGATCCATATGAAGTAATTGAAGAGGTCTACTAGTTGAAATCTCATTTTTTTGCTTTAAAAGAAGATTTGGTTTGTTTTCCTTTTTGACAAGCATCACAAACTATGTCATTTTTGAAATTCAATTTAGGAATACCAATGACCAAATCCTTTTTCAAAGAACTTGTCAAGTTGAAACATATTAACATGAGCTAATCGCTTATGCCATAGCCAACTCTCATTCAAGTTACTAACAAAACAATTTTCAGAAACTCAAGCATTGCTAGAGAGGTTAAGAGTATAACAATTTCCATCTCTAGGTGCTCTAAATAAGGCTTTAGTTTTCAAATCATCAATGGGGACTAAATCTTTTCTAACAATCAAGCATTCATTTGAATCAAAGATAACTAGGTTACCCTTGTCGGTGCTTTGGCTCACACTTAGGAGGTTGTGACACAATCCTTCTACTAGGTAGACATCTTTGATGAGAGGACCTTCATTGTTTCCTATCTCACCAATTCCAGCAATTTTTCCTGATTGGTCTCCTCCAAATGTGACTCTACCACCATCCTTTGATTTGATTGAAAGAAATTTGGATTCATCTCCAGTCATGTGTCTTGAGCACCCACTATCAATGTACCACTTGTTGGGTCTTGATGCTCTAAGACAAACCTGCAATTTTCAAGGGATCAAGCCTTAGGTACCCATCTTTTCTTGGGTCCTTTGGAGTTAGTTTTGACCTTAGGAACATAAGTTCCTTTCGGTACCCATTGATAATTTCCTACTTTGGTTTAATTTTTCTTTCCCTTTTATGAAAGCAAGATGAAGTAGAATGACCCTTCTTATTACAGTAATTGCAATGTGCAAAGGGATTTGAAGAGTGAACTGATTTTGTAAAATAGTTCATGTATGTTTTCTGACCACTCTTCTTCTTGCCTTTCTTCTTATCAAAGTTTGGTCTGTAACCAATGCCTGATCTATCATTTATAAAATGTTGTTGTTTCAAAATGACATTGAGCATTTCACTTCCTCTAGTGAATTTCTCAAGTGCCTTTGTAAGATATGAATTCTTTTCTTCAGATCGACAATCTTTACAAATAGTATTTTCTCGAAGAGGACAACATTTCAACTTGAGATTCAAGAGTAAGATTTCGGTTTTTCGTTTGAAATATTTTTCAGCAAGTTTTTCAAATTCAAATTGCACAAATCATATATTCATCAAACAGATCATCATAAGGAGGTTTGCAATCATATACCTCTTCAAGTTTAGCACGTTGCTCTTCTTCTTCAAGAACTAGGCATATATTTGCTTTTTCTTCCTCATCCTCATCATCTTCATCGATGATGAGTCTGTCACCCCAAATGCCGGAGACATAAGCTTTCTTCTTGTATTTGCTGAACTTCTTCTTTTCTTTGTCTTTGTTGTTCAGCTGTGGGCATTCAGACTTGATGTGACCAGGCTTTTGACATTCGTAGCAGATGACTGGCTTCTTTGCCTCATAGCTGGAGCTACCCTTGTGAAATTTCTTGAAGCCTTGGTCCTTCTTGTAGAATTTCTTGAATCTACGAACCATCATGCCTATTTCCTCATCTTCGTCTACATTTTCATTTTCCTCATCTGAATCTTTAACTTCTCTTGTAGACTTGAGGGCAATTCCCTTGTTTTTGCCATGAACTTCATCAAGTCCCTTCTTGAATTTGAGTTTAGCCTCATACTCGAGAGACTCGCCGAATAGAGCAGCCATCGACGTCATTGACTCTCCTCGAGCCTCTTCAATAGCCGTGACCTTTGCTTCCCATTCCTTGTTAAGGACATTCAAGATCTTCCTTACTTGACCGGTTGGTCATATTCTTTTCCCAAGGCAGCAAGTTGATTGATGAGATGAGTGAACCTCACTGAACTCACCAATGGATTCGCCATGCTTCATTCGCGAAAGATCATACTCGGCCATAAGAGTATTGACTCGTTTTGCTTTACTCCACTGCTCCTTCATGAGCTATCTCCGAGCATCCCACATGGCCTTAGCAGATGATAAGGTGCAAATACGAAAGTATTCTTGTTGACTCGGTGCACTTTGGAGAAGCGAGAACCGCCTTTGCCGTTGAGGGTGACGTTTCTTCGTCGTTCTCATCATATTCCTCTTCTAGCTTGGGAACTCGACTCCATCTTCCACGGTTGATGGCTCATAATCTCCTCTTTCAAATACTCTCCAAAGACCATACTCGCTTGCCATAACAAACACTTTGAATTTGGCCTTCCGAAAGGAGTAGTGCTCTCCATCAAGCCAAAGGTGGTCTGCTGATAGATGCTCCATCGGTAAGATACCTTCCATAATGATCCTTCTCGAGTTGTTAAGCTCTTAAGAGAAGACCTTGCTCGATACCAAATGTAAATGGAGCTATATACCCAAGAGGGGGTGAATTGGGTATTTTAAAAACTTTTAGAAATATGCCCCGTTTTGAAGTAATGAAACCGAGATAGACGGAGGAGGAAGGGAAGGAAAGCTTGCACAATAGAAATTATCCTGGTTCAGTCTTATCGTTGACCTACATCCAAATCCCCAAGCCACACTTGGGATTTTCAATCCACTATACTCACAAACCGATTACACACTCTCGTACTCAAGAGTAGTTCTCTCTCTAGAACTCACTCCCCCTTACAAGTTGTAATCAATACACCCAACCACCAAGTCCCCGACTGTGGTTATCTCAATCAATAAATGATTTACAGATATAACTCTCTTACGGAAAGAGCGAGATAAAATGAACACTCGAAGTGCAAGTATCGATTGATACAATACAAGTGAAAGCTGAACACAATAAATGACTTAGTAAATTTTCGCTCTCAGGTGTATCACTTGAGAAGAAGTTAATGAACTCTATTTATAGGTAGAGAACATTAAATGACCGTTGAATGATGAATCCAACCGTTGTAGGTGATTAGAATTAAGTCTCGGTCATCTTCTCTCTCTAAGCTCCAACTAATCCGATGCCGATATGGTCCGATGTGGAACTCGAGGATTTGCCCGTTGGAGAAGAGTTTTCTTGATGAAGAAAGTGTTTTTGAACGTTGAGAGTTCGTGCTCGATGGATTAACCAAAAGGATGTTAATTTTCCGAAGTGCAATAAATGCTCGACCACTTTATGCTTTTTCCCTTGATCTTCATTAATTTTCATCTCGTGCTAACCGAAATCCACTAAATAAACTTGTTAAACATATCTCGGGATCATAAGTGAATGGTTCATGAAAGCATTTGGAACAAACAAGAGTGATTCACGAATTCGTATAATTCAAAACGTAGTTTTTGCGTTGCATACTTTTTTTTTTTTTGTTCTTGTAAACTCGAGTATGGCACGTTCACAAGTGACCAAACTGCATCCAATTGAATACTCGAGTTTCCACTTTTCGTAGGCAAGCCATCGTGTCTTGTATTTGAAGGACAAGACCTATACTCGAGTTTGCCTATGCAAACTGCAGTATGGGTTTAACTTGAAAAATCCATTTGCTCTCTCGGAAGTCCAATACTCGAGTTTAGCAACGCAACCGCAGATTGACCATTCAATACTCGAGTTTGCCAATGCAAACTGCAGTATTGATTTATCTTGAAAAATCCTTTTCTCTCTGGAAGGTCAATACTCGAGTTTGGTTTTGGAAACCGCAGTTTTGACTTTGTTTGAAAAACTTGTTTTGCTTCTGGAAGTCCAATACTCGAGTTTGCCAAGCAACCGCAGTATTGACTGTCCAATACTCGAGTTTGCAAATGCAAACTGCAGTATTGACTAAGTTGGAAAAATCCTTTGATTCACAAGAAGTTCGATACTCGAGTTTACCCATGCAAACTGCAGTATTGACCATTCAATACTCGAGTTTGCCTATGCAAGCTAAAGATATCGACTTTGGTTGAAAACTTGGTTTCTTTACTCGTATGGCCTATACTCGAGTTTGCCAAGCAACCGCAAGATTGGCATTCCATACTCGAGTTTGCAAGAGCAAACTGCAGGTATGGACTTTGGCTGAAAACTTGGTTCCTTTCGTATGCCCTATACTCGAGTTTACCAAGCAAACGCGTATTGGCTGTCCAATACTCGAGTTTGCGAGATGCAAACTGCAGTTGCAACTTTCGAGTGTTTTTAAAACAACTTTGCAAACTTCAAAACATGTTTTACATTTGTTGTTAATCATCAAAACATATTGAGAACTAACAATAACAATACTATAATAACCACAATTACATAAAGCATAGGAGCCTCAACATAATTTCCATAAATAAATCGGGGTATAATTTGCTTTGCCAATGAAGACAAATTATGCTTCAATCTTTTACACATAGTGTGAGCAAGAAGATTCTTAAGATCATGCAAATTAATCTTTGAATTATTACCCAAATACCTTCTAAATTCTTTTCGCCTAAATGCCATCTCATATAACAAATTGACATACTTTCCAATTTATAATGGATAACAAAATTCCCTAAATTAAATTTCTTAACATTTAACATTCCCTAAATTAAATTAAAAATTGCAAAGCATACATTGGGGTTCTTATTCCACTTAATAAACTAAATTATGTGTACTTTTTCTCTTGGATTGTGTCCCTCCCCCGCACTTATCTTCCTCACACAACAATTATGCCCAAAAATCATATTAATTAGGAAGAAAATAAGTGAGGAAAGAGACAACCTGGGTTAGAGGATCTTAAGTCGCTTGAAGGAGAAGTTCTCATCCCGGATGAGAATCATGCATTTGTCTTTGAAAAATGCTTCTCCCGCATTGATTTTCCTTGGTGGAGGCGGCTCAGGATCAATTGGAAGAGGTCCAAGAATGTACGGTGGATGTTGGTCCCATGAAGGACCTTTCCAATGATGTGCCTGCAAAGAAGACAAGCAACCAGAAGTATCCCATCCAAAAATAGAAACATGGAGAGAATTCAAGTGAACTATAGATACTTTGGGAATCAAACTCTCCAAGTAACTATCACATCCTAGGAAATCAACGCTACTCCCATTAGTAGGAGTCCAACAAAGAGTTACATTTTGAAGATTCTCTTGTGTTTGCAAAGTGGAAGGTGCGGAATCCAACTTGGTGTTGGGGTACACCACATCATCATTGCGATCACAAGAGATGGAAGGTGAAAGAATGGTAGAATCAACCACTTCAGTAAATGCTTTCTTTTGAAACTCAACAAGTAAGTGGCTTTTTTCATGATAACAGTCTACACATAGTTGATATTCCGGACAAGCACATGAAAGTATCTCATTCAATTTATCCCAACCATCCCTAGCCCTATGAAGAGAAGCATTTTCAACAGTTGAAGCATCACACAAAGAAGTAGGAGCACAGTCGTCAACAAGCACAATCGAATCACTACTACTAGAGCTAATGGTTTGAGCAATTGCATTTTCAAACATTTGAGGTTCAACAACAATATCCTCATCCACCTCATCATCACTTAAATCCCGAATTGCTTCATTAGTTAAAGTAATAGGAGAGTCTACTTTTATTAGAATAGGATCATTACCAAGTGTTAGAGAAGACTCTTCAATGCTCATTTGTACTTGCTTCACTTCTTGAGCTTGTGTGGGAATAGGTACCGAAGGATTGAAAACTTCCACTTGTGAAGTGGTATTGAGGTGTTGCTCTTCGGCTTTCCCATCATCGTTTGAGGTAGATGACCATGGAGCTCCTTCTTCTCCTTTGGTTTTTATCCATAGCACATGGTGAATAAAACCCTTGAAGAATTTTTCTATGTCCACCATTTCTTCTTCCGGTTCCTCAAAAAGCAACGAGGAAGAGCCTCTTTGAGCTTGAATAAGTATAGATGCCGAACCTTCAGTTGGTCATACTTTCTTCTTAGGGTAAGGGTTTGAGCATCCATATATGGCAAGGTGAGGAAGGCATCAAGTCCGGAAGGTGGAGGAGTAGAGGGTTGGGATGGGTGTTTATGGCATGGTGGAGTGGGTGGCTCTTATGTAAGTGTATGTGGTGGGTAAATCTCTGGTGGAGTATGGCACTTAGGAGACTCTTGTGCAGGCCAGTCCATTGGTTTCTCCAACTTCTCACTGTTTTCTTCTAGTTGCTCGACTTCTTGTGTATGTGTGAACATGGGAAGATGATTTTCTTGGAAATTAGTCTTCAAAACTTGTGATTACTGAGTGAGACGCTCAATTTCCTTTTCCATTCTCTCATTCTCTTTCTCTTGATGTTCCATTCGTCTCATTATAGAGTCCATTTGATGGTCAAAGTTGGCCTTGTGTGACCGCTTCTTATCTACAGTCTGATTCACTTGATTCTGCAATTTTGCAAGGACTTCACGAATGGTAGGTTTTCTGTTTGGCACACACGGTTGAGAATGAGGTCCAGAAGGTGGCTCAAATGGGTTTAGGAGTTCATGAGATGGATGATATGGTTGGGAAGTGGGATGGAATGGAGGAGGGGCTCCATGGTATGGCATGCGGTTGTATGGTGGTGAAGACTCATGGTATGACCTATACGGTGGGTGTGGTGGGCAATTAGGTTGGAACGGGGGTTGGTGATAAGGTTCATGGTATGGGTGGTGAAATGGACCACGACATTCTTGACCAATTGGATTCTTATCTTGAATGCCCAAGTTAGCTTGAAGAGCCCGTATTGTTTGTTAAATGGAATCGATTCTCGAGAGATAGACTCTTCCTTTCCGGTCGAATCTCCTACAAAAGAGTTGGATTGAAAGGGTGAATCTAGATTACCAGTAAACCAAGCCATGAAAGTTCAAAAAAATTGATTCCCAATGAATCACAAGATCACTAGCTATCTAACTACAAACTATAAAAACTAAGAAAATGAATTTAAGAAAATGCAAATGCAAAAGAAAAATAAAATAAAAATGCAAGGATGCTATAAATTAACTTGGAGACATGGTGAATTCAAACAAATAAGCTCAAAATTGTATCAAATTTAATACAAAAGCACCACACAGAAGCTACCAAGTCAAAACAATGCAAAAATGCAATGAATGCTATGCAAGCTACCTGAATGCAAATATCCAAAAATATGTGCAATGGATTTTTTTTTAAAAAAAATGCAAAACTATTAAGCTTCACACGAGAAACCCCTTGTCAAAAGTGAATTTGACAATTAGATTACCTAGGGAGCCAATTACTTAGCTCCCCGGCAACGGCGCCATTGATGAGGGCCTTTTTGTCTTAAGCCTTGGGGTCCACAATCAAAAATAAACCAAGGATTGCGTATAAGCAAACCTGGGATCGTTCTCTCTTTTCGAGGAGCTTTTTATTGAAGTCTAAGTAATCTAAATGTCATGTAAATGCAGTTAAAACAAGGGAGAAAGTAGGTTTTGGATTTTTAAATTAATAAACTAAAATAAAAATGCAATTAATTAAATGCTAACTATTGTTTTTGGTATTTTTTTTAATAAAATGGAATGGAGTATGAAAATGAAATATGAATTATGGATGATCTTGGTAATGAAGAAATGACTATCCTTGCCCATAAAAGATTATGGGAGTTAAAATTGCATTAAGTCTAAAGAACAACCTCAAGATACCACTTGAGTCCAATTATCTCAATTAATAGTAACTCCTACAAACATAGCTAACCACTACCTCTTGAGAAATTGTTAAAAACCACTTAATGTGCAATTAAAATTGGAATAATGCAACATGATTCTTCTTAAAATTAAGTACATAACAGTCCCTCAAAGGGCACCAATCAATCACATTAACTAGACAATAACATGCTAATTAATATAATTTCATTGCAACCACAAGAAATTAAAACAAATATAATCTTCATATTGCAAAATCCAATATCAATCACAATTATCAAACTAACAAAGACAATAAACATTAATTTCAGTTCCAGAATTTATACACAACAATCCCTAAAACTAGGCAACCTAAATGTATAAATCTAGACTAATAGTAAGAACAAATTAACTCCCCTTGAAGCTTTGGAAATCAAGTCAATCTCCACCACCAAGAAGGAAAAGAATCAGCCACACATTGAACTCTCGTCACCACCAATCTTGAAGTTGTAGCATCCATGGAAAAGAGTAAGATAAAAACAAAGGGAATATGGAAGAAGGTGGATTCGGTGGGTTTGGTAAAGAAATGAAAGAGTGAAAAGAATCGAAGTAGCTAGGATGATGAAGGGAAAATCGGGATGGGATAATGAAAGAAGGAGGAGCGATGGTATTTTTTTGGTGACGGTGTTTGGCGATGAAGAAGGAAAATGGTGGAGTCATGTGTGCCTCAATCCAGGGATCAAGAAGCTCTCTCTCACGGTGGGGAGATCGGATGGTGACGGTGTGAATGAGAGGGTCGACGGAGGGAATAACAATGGTTGCCGGCGGTGAAGATGGTTGCAGGTGACGGTGATTGAGAACCACCGGCGACCAAGGTGGAAGGAAGGAAAACGATCGAGGATGAAGGTCGTGGGTTTGTGCATCTGAAGAGGTCTCGTGTGTGAACGCGATTTATTTCTACTTCCCTTTTGTTCTTTTTTTTTTTTCTTTCGGCGTCCCCTGTTTCTCTCATTTTAATTTCCCCCGCTACTAACCTAACTCGTCGGGTCCCTCAGCTGCTCCACGAGTTGCTGATCCAATTCATCCCTCGCTGACCTATTCAATATGTCGGCCTATTAATTGCCCCAACTGCGTTTTTTTCATTGCTCCCCCAAGGTTCACGTTTTTTTTAGCTTGTAGCCTCCTTTTTCTTCATTAATTTCCCCCAGCTCACGGTCTTCAATGTGGAGCTCCTCTTTTAGCTACTGTTGGGGCTTGGTTTTAATTCATTTCAATTGACCTAATCCACAACAATTCAAAACGCAGTGTTTTAACCATAGGGACCTAAGTGCAAATTAAAAAATGTTCTAGAGAGGGACTAAATTGCAACCTATAAAACTTGAATTAAAACTTTCATTTTCAAATTTGATTTAATCTTTTCAACCTCCTACAATTTAAACCAATTAATCTAACATTAAAATTCTCATAAAAATCAATAATTAAGAGTAATTGCATTTTGTTTTGACAATTTTGCCCTTTTTAGCCCTAAATTAATGTATTAACTCTTAATCTTAATTTATCACAAGAATGGCTTTTTAGGCTCCATAACTATGACAAAGTCCATTAAAAATCCCCATTTAATTACCAAAAATCATGTAAAAATATGGTTCAATCAATTACCAAACATCATCATCTTATTTCATTCTGAAATTTCAGTTTTGAAAACAATACTTAAACCTTCACTTTCATTCTATAACTCGGGACCTCATTGCTTCTCTATATATATATATATATCTCTCTCTCACCCCTTGCAAATGAAGTATATTTCATGTCCAAAAATAATTAAACATCAATTTTTAAGGTGCTGTTCGTCTAGCCAATTCTCCAGCGCATGTACATATATCTATTTTCCACAACATTAAACAATTTGGTCCCCTTGTACAGCGCATGCCATGTAGCCACAACAAGACGAAATGTGCAACACTACAACATCAATCACACACAAATATTTATCTACTATGATTTCCAACTCTACTCAACTCAAAAGGCACATATCCACAACACCACCCAACAAGCACAGCTGAATAGTGAACTAAAAGAATAATTAAAGATTCATGAATCCCCCTCACCCAAAACTGATGACCAGGAAAAGAAAGGAAAAAAAATATATATATATATATATAAAATCAGCAATGAACCTATATAATAATAAATAAATAAATAAAACCTTGAAGTCCTTCCTTTCCAATACCCCTTCCACCTAGAATAGCCTCCAAACTATCTACTTTACGTAACCAACTAGCAAAGAAAATGAAATTATTCTTTAATCTTAAATTTTCAAATATCACAAACAACTAGAACCAAGGACACACAAAGCGCTTACAAAATGAAACAGAAAATACTAATAACAACAGCAGCAAGAATAATAAATAAATGCATAATTAGCTTATACTATTATAATATAATCTATTTATTTGTTTTATTTTCTTGAGCCATTACAATGCATATGCACCCTGACATGAGCTCACATCCAACAAAGCATTAGCACTTACTAGTTTTATTTATTCCATCAGGCCCTGCTGTGGATTCCTATAAGTAATCAATTTAAAGAGTAGCATGCTGAAACTATAAACACACTTTTCTTGGTAGCAATTTTTGTAGACATGTATTCAGTATGACGATAGCCAAAAGTTCCTCGGACATGAGTTGAACGACGTTTAATCATCTCTGGTCAAGAAAGGCCAAAGTCAGTTACCAGCTAAGTAAATAATACATGTAGAAGTTTTATATTAAAAGAAAAGAATATTTGCAGCATAATGTTCTCAGAAACAAGGATCATACCTTGGCTCTCATATCAATCCAAGAGTATGTTGGATAATTTAATGTCACCCTCAACAATAGGGGAGAAGCACTATGGAGTTCAATGAATAATAAGCCAAAATTAAACATATCACAAGGCTCTATATAAATGACTTGTACAAATTCCAACCTTACAGAAATAAGTGTATTATGTACCTCATAATATTTATATTCCAGTCCCCTTGCAACATCTAGTGATTAGCGCTATCTGAATGTGACACCCCTTGATATCCCGATAATAATCAGAGTAATAGCGTGTAGCACAAATTGGTTAGCAAAGTACTAACGGAAATAACATTAATATATAGATACAAAACTTAAGCTTGAGTACAATAGATGAGTGTTTACGGGTTTATACCCATGACATGACAAAAGAAATTAAAAACAACATTGTCATCCTTATCTTCTTCAACAATTTCTCCGCTGTTTACCTTCAAGCAACACCCCCTTCTTGAGTCTTGTGTGGCACCTCTCCCCAGTGCATAATTATCTATTGGTTGGTAGTGGAAGGTGAGATTCAAAGGAATCTCAGTAGCAAACAATACCAATCAATGCATGATATACTTGCCTTGTACAAACTCATGTTAACATAATGACATTACTGCATACTCAATGCTTCATGCATCATATTCATGGCCATAGCATAATCAGAAAACAAAGCTTCAATCATTCAAATATGTTAAACATGACAACCAAGCATAGAAATCATACATATACACATAAGCAACTATATCAAATACATGCAAGTAGGGTAAGTCCACTACCTTAAGAACTAATGTCCTTCCTCGAATTTTCTTCTTTCACCAACCATCGGAGTTGCTTGAAGCATATCTTGAGCTATATAACTCCAAATGGAGTGGTTCCAGTCCCTAATTAAAGCTTGATAAATCTATTTCATATATTAATAATCATTGCGATAAAATTAGATATTGCTTGTTTCTGAAATCAGAATTTTCCAGATTCTCTGACCAAACTTTGAAAAATCATAATTTGAGTTTTAGACCTCCAATTAACATGTTTTATGACTTTTCTAAAATCTTGAGAGGTCTGCTTCATTCCGTCCAAATTTCACAAAAAAGGAATATCATTTACTCAATCAAAACCTTTCTTGAAAATGACACTTCCATATAACTTCCAGATTTCAATGTTAAACTTCCAAAATCCATATCTGAACTTCTAGATGTTCCAATTAGGTTCTTCAAAAACCTATGAACTCTATTAAGTATAGGTTCTAGGAAAAATGATTTCAGCATTTTATCAAATGCCAAACATTCCCAGTTTACAAAAACGTGACCATTGTCCAGAAATCACTCTAGAACTATAACTCATTTTCAAAAATTCATAACTCATTCTATACTTATCCAAATCACGTGTTCTTTGACTCGTTTTAAAGTCTAAGGAGAGCACTATAGGTTTACATAATTTCAAGGTCGGAGGAGGTTGTTTGCTTAGTTTTTAACTCACTCAAAAGTTATTACTCCATTTGTCAAGTTCAAACTCTCCAGATTACTTACCCAACTTCTAAAACTCATATCTCAAATTCTAGACCTTTGTTTAAGGTGATCCAAAGCTCACTTTAAAGCCTAAGGAGTGAAATTTCATTTGACAAAATTTCATAGCAAAACTTGACCTCTAACCCATGAAAATGAACTACAACAGATGCTCTGTGGTTGGACTAAGATGCTAAGATGACATGCAAGCTCTGAAAGTGGAGCAAATCACCAAGAGGGGGTGAATTGGGGATTTTAAAATTCTTTTCTAAGTGTTCTATTTTTTAATACTAAAAATAGGGTATAACAGAGTAAGAGAAGAAGAAGCAAGACACAATGAATTTATACTGGTTTGGTCCAACCTCTTGACCTACGTCCAGTCCCCTAACACTATGAGATTTCACTAACTCGAGTGATTACACACTTTGTAACTCTTAGAGTAATTCTCTCGCTAGAACTTACTCCCCCTTACAAGTGTAATCAAATATCCCAATCTCCAAGTCCTACGACGTGAGATTCTTACAATGAATGTTTTTCAATAAATGAAACTCTCTCTAAGAGTGGATAAAGATAAGCACTGAAGTACAAATGTAGCAAAAGATACTTTACACAAGAAAACTCAAAGAGTAGTTGGGAACTTGAATGATTTTCATTTTCTACAGATTGGTTGTTAAGAAGAATTGAATGCAGCTCTATTTATATGAAGAGACCATTAAATGACTCAAGTAATCTTCAATGTGACCGTTGCCAACATTAAGAAAGGATTAGGTTAAGCTTTGGTCTTCTTCTCTCTCTACTCTTTGGTTAATCCAGTTGCACAGAAGTTTATGTTTGACTTCTTGAATTTTAATCCATTGGAAGAGTAGCTACTGGGTGAGGAAAGGAAACATTAATCCCTTTGCAACGTGTGTAGAATGATTGTCCAAAAGGATGCAAGTTTTCTAGACATTGCATTTAATGTGCTGACATCACTTTTTGCTTTTGTTTAAATATTCATTTAATATCCTCTAAACCATCTGAAATTCACTAACAAACTGATTAAACATAGTTATAAATAGTGATGAGTGATGATATAAAGTATTCAGATCAAACATGAAGATTTCTCAAATTCAAGCAATTTGATTTTCAAACTTTGCGACACAAAATTGAGTTTGTTCACACAAACTGGAGTTAGTAACTTTACTCAGAAGACAAACTCCAGTTTCCATATCCTAACTCAAGTTTCCTCCTTCCAAAGGTCAACATCACAATTTGAGTTTTGAAGCACATTCGAACATAGAGCAAAACTCGAGTTCATTAATGACAAACTCGAGTTTTGACTTTTATAGAGAAAACATGTTTAAGTCCAAAAGCTCAAAACTGGAGTTTCCAAAATCACCGAAATGAGCAAAGCTCTCGCTTGGTACAAACTCGAAGTTAGCCAAACTAAACTCGAAGTTTTCTTTAAATATGAAAACCTTTGAAAAATCCATGCAAAGTGAAAACTGGTTTTTCTCAAAGTGGGTAAAACATGAAAGCTCTTTGTCAAAAATAAACTTGAGTTTACAAACACAAACTCAAGTTTTCTCAAAACTTTGAAAAACTTAGAAAACTCTTGGCTAAGTGTAAACTAGAGTTTCCATATCAGAACTGGAGTTTGCTTAAGTTCAAAAACATTGGAGGCTCTCTGTATGACCAAAACTCGAGTTTACTATTGCAAACTGGAGTTTTGTTTACTTTAGAAAATATTGGAGAGTCTCTATATGGTGCAAACTCGAGTTTGTAAACCTAAACTTGAGTTTGTCTTAATGTGAAAAACTTGGAGTGCTCTCTGTATCTCACAAACTTGAGTTTCCTTATACAAACTAGAGTTTTCTTTGTTCATTAAAAAATTGAGCTACTCTATGTCAAGTTCAAACTCGAGTTTTCTATCCAAAACTCAAGTTTGTCTTTGACACTAAGTTTTTCAACTTACCAGAGACAAACTTTATCTTGTGTTTACAATTGTCAGTTATCATCAAAACACATAGAGAACTAACAAGCTCATATCTTTGGCTTAGATCTCTTAGAAATCAAATATCGCCCACTTATAAAAGACATGCATGGTCTTAGAGCTTATTTCTAGAGCCAAAGAAGATCAAAACCATCCGAAAATCGACATGCATGCATCTCAAACCACTGTCATTAGCTTTTTCTCTCTAAAACATGATTTTTAGACATCAACAACTCAAAATCTCCTGCAAGTGCAGAAAACCAGATGGAAGAATGTTTTGGAGACTCACTTGAACCCGAAAACGGTTTTGCATATGATTTTTTATGATTCCTTCTTCTTCCTTCAAGCTTGATCTTGCACGCTCTCTCTCTCTCTCTCTCTCTCTCTCTCTTGGTGTCTCACAAATTGGAGGAGGTGGTGTGCATTGTGGATGTGGACGGAGGAGAGGAATGTGTGTTTGGATTAAGAAATGAGAGAGGGTGTGTACTGTGTTGTTTGTCCGAACTAAATTAAACAAATGAGAGGGTGAAATGGAGAGGGAAGTCCAGATGGAAGAAATGAAATGAGATGGGAACATGAATTGAATGGGGGGAAGTATATGGGTGTGTGCACTACAAAAAATAGACTTTCAGCTGTGACATTTGGTGGGGACTTTTAATGTCACTGCTGAATGTTAGACTTTCAGTGGTGAGAATAGCGTCGCCGTTGAAGGTGTGACTTTCAGTGGTGACAA
Source organism: Acacia acuminata (assembly GCA_019022655.1). Classification (NCBI taxonomy): domain Eukaryota; kingdom Viridiplantae; phylum Streptophyta; class Magnoliopsida; order Fabales; family Fabaceae; genus Acacia; species Acacia acuminata. The sequence continues at coordinate 799,375 of JAFJYI010000151.1, read as the reverse complement.
TTTTTTGCTGCCACTGAAAGATATAGTTTCAGTGGTGACTCTTATGTGTCGCCGCCGAAAGTGCGTTTCAATGGCGAGTTAGTGTCGCCGCTGAAAGTGCATTTCAATGGCGACTTACTGTCGCCGCTGAAAGGGTAATTTATAATTTTTTTAAAATTGTAATTTTCCCCTTTTTTCCTTCAGAGAGTTTAGAGACATGGAGCAATGGAGATCAAATGGAGATTATGCACGCAGACGATAGACTCAAAGTGGTTAGGTCTTCATCCTCGCAGCTTGAAGCACAGTGCGGCCAACGCCTCACCCTCTTGCCATCTCTCTCGATCTTGGCCACAAACTCTCGTCATTTCCCCGTCTCACGTCTCTCTGGATCTGGATCTCGGCCTCTTGCGGTCTCGCCCTCAAACTTGCCCTCAACCTCATTTCAAATGCCTCACAAGTTCGTTTCTACGATTCTTCTCTCTATCTCCGTCTTTGTTTCTATTTTGAAATTATTCAATGCAATCACTCATACATGTTTTGCATCTATTCCATAATTTCTTAGAAACGGTTCTTGTTTAGTTGTCCATATAGAATTTGGATGTCCAAGTCTAGCGGATCTGTCTCAATCATATTCCCCCTCCTCGTTCACAAGTTTTCATTTAATTTCTCATCTCCAAAATCTGAGAATAGTGCTTTGCTAGTTGACCGATTTCTTCAGGTTATAATGTAAAGAGTATTTGATGTATTCCATCTCATTTTACACCAAATGATGTTTGCTGAACTTCGGCGAAGGATAGCTACTTTTATTGATTCTTGCGCAACGTTTAAATTTCACCCTTATACGCTACCACTTTAATTTAAATTTTGTTGAAAAATCAACAAGCAGGCTACTCTTTATTACTTTCTCTCTTTTGCTTTAATTTAGATGCTATATGGTTTGCTTGTTTGGGGACTGCATATGCTGCCATATTGAGAAATTTGCATATATTGATTATGTGTTTTTATATTTGCTGATCACAATGATCCGAGTCTCGCAATATTGCTTATATCACTTGCGCCTTATCCAAGCAAGTCTACTTTTTCTGCATCATTATCTTGCTCCTTTTGGGTTTCGGTTGGGAACATGGTTAGGACATGAATTCGTCATCCAAAAAAATTTAGTCATGAATCTTGATCACACATTTTAGTAGTAAATAAGGGAAGTTATTGAAGATAAAAGAATATACCGAGAATATAAATGGATGATTTATGGCATAATCTTACAATTGCAAGTCAGTTATATAGATATATAATATGTATGTTTCTGGTCTTTATAAATCAATTCTAAAGCATTTTATTTAGCTTCTTTTCAAGCATTTTTATATGTGCATGAGTTGTGTTCATCGTGACAACTCGTGCACATATATGTTGAGGAAGTCATCGATAGCTACCTCAAATGGTCTTTTGCTCTTAACAGGTTCTTCTGACCCATCCCTTCTTCTCTTTATTAGCTTCCTCAATCTTTATACATATATGTTGAATTTGTTAGTATTTAGGTGTCCTAGAGACAATCTGTAAGGACAGATCAGCACCATTTCTACGTTATAGTATTTCATTATTAATAAATGAGCATATTTTATCTTTATCATATTTATGTCTCGCCTTTATTTTAAAGTAAATATGTGTTTGAAGATAAAAGCCCTAGGAATAGAACATGTGTTATTCTTGAGGATCAATGATAGAGATCATGATCATGAGGACTCAGGAACGCTGGATGTCTATTGCCTAAAACTTGTTCCTAGTCTTGAATCACCAAGAAAGGGCATTGGTGATCTCAATAAGACTAGTACAGCATCGTCTACTTGTATAGAGATACAAGGTAGGGACCTCATGGAATGCGAGGCATGGAGATGCCTTAGCCGATGTCATGGGTATATCTCGTTAGAGAACGAGATAGTACCGAACTGACCCGCCGAGAGACTCCACAAAGATTCATTGTAGAGAGTATCATTGGATATGTAAAGTCTCTCATCGTTTGGTAGTACAGATCGTCCTAGACTTAAGGATATCATCGAACACTATGTCCTAGGGTTATACTTTGACTGTACAACTCTATCCACCTGAAAATGGGGAGAACAGTGTACTCTTGGGTGTAACTCGAATACATGAGTATAGATGGACATGCTGAGAGGACTCACAGTCCCCAACAAGGGATTAGTCATTCACAAGACCGGTAGAGCTTGGATAGCTTCTAATTAACTCAATAGTCTCAAAGATAAAGAAATGATCATGAAGAGTCATGATCCGTTACGTAGTTAATATAAGAAGATTCCTAGTTCTCGTGAAATAGCTACATTTAGTCAATTAAGAGAGATGATACTCTATCTTTGCTCTCGACTAAATGTGAATGACGATGTGAGGGATGATGCCCACACGGTATCCAAATATGAAAGGTAGATCACTTGATCAACTCAATTAGTTCTGGGGCCGCAGAGCATTGCTAGTGTCTTATGAGGTCATTAGATAAATTGGGCTCGTTAAAAGGGTTTTTAATTGGTCCGAGTTTATTTATGCCAGTGACTAATTGGGCATAATGGGTCACACAAAAGGTTATTCCCGATTGTTTAAAATTAGCAAACTTGGGACAATAATTGTTAGAGCTTTATCAAGAGTAAATGTGTATTTGGGTTGGAGCAGGACTCCAAGCCCAACGAGGAGAAAATGGCGTCATATATGGTGTCCCTAGTGGGAAATCAGTTTCTCCACAAAAGGGCCCAAATGTGTTGGAAGACCTAACGAGGTCTTAGGCCAAGTTGAATTTGGAATTCGAATTTTGAATTTAAGTTTGAATTTTAAATTTGAATTTAAATTCAAGAGATTAGGTTATAAAAGATAATTCTGAATTATCTAATATATATATATATATATATAGATAAGATCCAATAATGATTGGATGAAGATAGGAGAAATAATAAATGAGGATTGATTGAAATGATTTTGAATTTTAGTTTAAGAGATGAATGTGATTCATCATCTTAAATTATTATTCAATCAAAATATGAATTTTATTCATTATGATTTGGATTTTCCAAATCAAGTTTGGATTGTGCCTTTCTTGTGAGCACTTAAATTAAGGTTAGACTCTTATAAAGTGCTGATTTTTTATGTGCCCTTTTTATGGACGTTTTTTGAAGGAAAAATGAAATAAATATAATCCATCATCTTAAATGATTGATTCAATCAATCGATCAAGATATGAATGTGATTCATCATCTTAAATTCAATCAATCAATCAAGATATGAATTCAATTCATTGTGATTTGGATTTTCCAATTCAAGCTTGGATTGGGCTTTTCTTGTGAGCACTTAAATTAGGGTTAGACTCTTATAAAGTGCTGATTTTTGGTGTGCCTTTTTCCTGCACGTTTTTCTGAGAGAAAAACAAGATCCTTATGCTCTCTAAATTTTGGTCTTTACCAAAGGTTTAGAGAGAAAAAGGCACCATCCATAGAAAGTCAAGGTTCCAATGATCTTGCTCCTCCTATCTTTAACTTGATCCTAAGAAACCATCATCTTCTTGAAAAGATAAAAACCCAAGGAAACCACAACTCAACCTTGTCTTCGCCTAGCAAGCATCCAAGGAGTGGGAGGTTTCAAGAGAAGGAGTTCTCATTGCAATCGGGGGATAGCTGTGTGGATCAACGTTAGAGGATATCAACAATCTTGAAGTCTTCGAGTGGTCTAAGGTATTCTAATCTCCAATAATTGTTTCATCAAATTATTCTAAACCCCAATAGTTGTTTTAACAAGTAATCCTAAAATTCATGAGTATTATAAATTGTTATGAATTCTCATGAGTATCATAAAGAGTTACGGATTAATAATTATTAACTAATTAGCGTAATGAGTCAAGGTTAATAATTCATGAGGACCGTAAAGTGTTACGGGTTTCCGCATCGATTAAACAAATTTTTGTTTTCAACCTCATGAAACTTTGCATGAAAGTCATGTAATAGGTAAAATTAACCAACAGAATTTCCTTCTTGTATTGTATCAATCTCAACATCGTTTTTCACAAAGGGATTAGCTCGTACCAGGAGATTGCACTCTAAGCATTTCGGCAAGGTTTTGATTTCCGCTCTCATAGACTCTCTAATAATTCTCTTCAGATCATTCACATATATAAAAACCAAAACACCATTCACTTAAGTTTCCATAAACACACAAAAAGGATTTGGTGATTGATGGGAAGATGCAGAGTGCTCAATCAGACAAGTTCATTTATCACGAACGCTTGATTCATCCGGCTGTCTTATCTCATCCGAAGTAAGCTTCTATTCTCAGTACGTTTACTTGAATAATAGGGCTGTTCATTGGGATAGTGATGTTAAAGGTTTAGAAGGCTTTTAAATAAGATGAAGAGGCATTAATGATGATATGATGTGTATTATATTGCAAATTAAATGGGGCAGCCCAAAATCGGTATTTATAATTGGAGGAGGTGAAGGTTCTGCTGCTAGGGAAGTCCTCAAGCACAAGTCACTAGAGAGGGTTGTTATGTGTGATATCGACAAGGTTCATTTATTTTCATTTTAATTTCCCTCCTTACGCTTCATTTATTCTCACTCCTCCGTCCATATTTATTTAACGAACAAAAAAAAAAAAAAAAAAAAAAAAATTTGCAGGAAGTGTTAGATTTCTGCCGTGAATACTTGATTGTGAATAAGGAGGCATTTTTTAATAACAAGCTTGACCTTGTTATCAATTGCGCCAAGTAACTCTTTCTTAATCCCCTTTTTACTTATTTTTTGTATTCATATGCGTTTGTGCGCTTTATGCATTATATAAAGATGGTAGAAAGGCATAACTTGCAATAATATGATTTATTCTCAATTGTCTTATATATATTGTATAACACCCCTACCGGCCTCGCCCTTTACGGGTGGCAGATAGTGTGAATCTAACAACCCATCTGGATCTTTTCAATTTGGCATATGCGGAAGCGTTCCCAAACACATACTCAAAACTTAGACACCCGGCCCTATATTATTCGTACGGAAGCATCAACATACTTCAAGGCCATCGTCATAGCTCTATCAGGGTGTCTTTGCTCTCTGATCTGCTCATTCTTAAATACGGCAACTTCAAGCACTCCCTTCAATGTGCCGTCTTCAAGTGACACTCCATTCTGCAGTCTGGTGCAGCACTTCTCTATCATGCTCACTTGCCTAATGGTTGGTTGTGGGGGTGAGATTCTGGTGAATCTCAGTAGCAAACATTACCGAACAATGCATGTAAGATAAAAGCTAGTGTATGATATGCTTGCCTTACATAGGCTCATATTAACATAATGACATTTCTGCATGCTACAATGCTTCATAAAATATACTCATGGTCATAGCATAAATAGAAATAGAGCTTCAACCATTTAAATATATTAAACAAGCAAGTAAAACAATCATGCATATTACACACAAGCAGATAAATCAATACACGCAAGTAGGGTAAGTCCACTACCTTAGCCTATGTCCTCCACTAGTACCTTTTCTTTCAACCACGGAGTTGCTCAAAGCTAAGTATCTTCCATTCGTTTTCTTTCTTCTTCTTCTTGACTTCTCATGGCCCTAAACATGTCGTCATATTATTAGAGCCAAGTAAAACAAATACCTAATGGCTTATCTTTGCCTCATAGGCATTCTTACACCCTTGGAGTTCATTCTTATTACCTTTGGCCATTTCTTTCTTAATTTTGCATGGTAGCTAAAAGCTATCAGCATTTTGACCTAACTTTGAAAAATTATTATTAATTCTACAGAACTCCAATTGGGGTAGTTCAAATTTCTATCTGTCACTAATTAAGTCTAGTTTCATGTAAAAATAATCACTAGACTTATTTCTTGCTGTATCATTCCCAGTTTTTCACTAATTATTTGCTGTCCAGAAAAACGTTTCAGGTTAATAGGTCAACTTCAAAAATTCGTATCTCTCAGGATACTACTCTGATTAAGGTGTATGACCTATCAAATTAAACCTTGTTATGTCTAGTTTATTTATGGAAAATTTCACAGCAACAATAGATCATTTACTATTTCAAAATTGATCCCAAAGACGACCATTCATTTCTGGAAACTCACAATTTTTCCAGTTTTTCTTTCAAACTTTGGAAATTCATATTTTTCTTTGTAAACATCGGATTTGGGTTTTCTTTGGCTCAAGTTAAAGATTATGATGTGTACTAAATATCCACAAAATTTCAGGGTCAAAAGAGTTCGTTTTCCCTGATTTTACTTCAATTGAAACTCACTGTTTCAGCAGCAAATTCTTTTTCCAGAAATGTATCAGCTTATCTTTTCATGTTCGGCAGCAATTAATTAGAACCCAATAACACATACATGTACGTTAAGCTTCAACTTTAACGACTTCAGAACCTCATGCATGTATGTTAGACCTCAGATGCTCTCTGTTTCGTGACCCAAAATCAGAGTAACCAACTTGCATGCTTTTTCCTTAACCCATGCAGCAGGAACGAAAGTACAGAATCAGTTGAAGCTAGAAGAGAGAGATTGCTCACCTTAGTTTCTGAGTTTCCTGTGTTTCCTTCTCACTCTAGCAGTCGACTCCCTCTGTTTTCAGTTCGTTTTTGTGCAGAAACAAACCACAGTAATTCTTCTCATGCAACCGTAAATGTCACCACTATTCAAACGCAGATCAGGCTTGCATGTGGATTGACTTCCTTCTCAACTTCTCTTGGTTCAGTTTTTCTTTTTATTCTCGCTCTCTGACTTCTCGGTCTAAGCTCAAGTCTGCATGCGTGGTTCTTGCTGTCCCTCGTCCACTCTATTGTTTTCTATGTTCTCGCTGAAAGGCCGAAACAACCAAACGGATTTGATGTTTCATTCGCCTTCAGACTCTCACTCTTTCTCATGCTTCATCGTGTTTTTCTCAGCATTATTCTCAGTTCCTTCTCTGCGTTTGGGAGTTCTGGCCGAACAGGATAAATGAAGGTGTATATGGTTGCTGCAGAACTCAAGAGAAATCGCAGAGCATGGTGACGTGTTGGAGACACGAGAAAGAGTAGTGGAGCATGAATACATGCCGGTTGAATAAATAAAGGGAGTATCAATATTGTTTCCATGCTGAGCTTCCAGAGAGGAAATGGAGCATTGCATGAACGTGATGATCTGTCTTAAAATGCATTGAACAGCTGTGCCTTTGCTGCCAACTCTTCATCTGCATTTTCAAGTTGGACCGAGGAGAGTAACGGACTGAGGGAGTATGTGGAGAGAATTGAGCTAAGTGTTATGCCAAGAGTATGGGCCGAATGAGATAAGAAAGATCAAAGGAGCATATCAGTATATGTGTGTTGCGTCTTTCCAATTAGCAAATGAATATTATTATATTAAAGGAGCTGCCCAAACATGCATGCCTCACGTGTTTGCTGAAATTGTGCTTCATGAATGGTTTAAAAGTGATACCAAATATTTTATCCTTGGGTCTTACTAGCATGCTTCAAGTCCAAATTGGTTTTGCATAAATTGAAGTATATGACGTTGCCTGGAAATAATGGAGAATAATTTAACACATAACACCATTAATTCCATATTCTCCTTTTGTTTCTAATATTGAGCCATTTAACTTTAATAATTCTTTCTCCAAAAATTCTAATTAAATATATTCTTGTCTTTTAAATTGAACTTTAAATTTTTCCCAAAATTCATTTGCAAGCTTGGGGAAATAAACTTACTATTTTACCCCTTCTTAATTTTGACATTACATTTTCATAATAAATTCTCAAAATAAATCCTTAATCACTTATAAGGATTTGTCTTTGGAAAATAGGCCTTAACTTCCAACATCAATTTTATTAATTGTTCAGGCCACATTTCCACCATTAATTCCAACACACTATTTCTAATTTCCAAATTCTGAAATTCGGGATGTTACATATTGGGCTGTGGCTTTTTTCTAAAATTATGATTGTTTGGATTATTCAAAAATAAGTTAGATAGAAAAAGATAACAAATATATATATATATATATGATAAAAATTATTAAAAAAATTATAAAAAAAAAAAGCAGGATTTATTTATTTATTTTTTAAAAGAAAAGCTCGAAGTGCACATTCAGAATTCTCCATCCAAAAATGAGAGTGGGCCCCAGAATCTTTCCCAAAAAGCAACAAACGCTGATGCAAAAGCTCTATCTTGGAGCTTGTGTTAATGAGCTTTTTCTCAAAAAGTCTGGTAAGCAAAAAGCCAATCCAAACATCTATCTTTCGGCTTTTTATTTACTGAGCTTTGTTTACAATGTGGCTTTTATTTTTTGGCCTGCAACGCTCCCCAGAATGCCAGCCCAAACACAGCCATTGTTGACATCGATGGATTATTTTATACTCATAGTTACAAATATAAAATAAAATACAAATATTCTTGGACCTGTTTTATTTTTTTTTTTTATCTTCAATAACTGAATTCTGAATTCTGAATCTTTAATTTGTTGCCTAATTTTTGTGATCCATGACTCTGACATCCCTATGCTTGTTGTAATTGGTGTTCCTTCACCTCTGAAATAGGAACATTTGCCCAAAAATTGAACAGCCCTTATTTTGAGCCCAAAAAAAAAAAAAAAAGAAGGAGAAGTTAAAGCTCATTCTGACTAGTGCCTAGTTATGCTAAATTTCTTTAGAAAAAGACCTAGGATACTTTTGGTGCACTTGTCATGTATTATCTCCCTTTCATCTCCATTGGTCTTGCTGAAATTGCATTTTCTCTAAGTAAATACCTTGTCCTGTGGATTTCTTCGGCATTTGTTTTTTTGAACCTGTGCACAATATATATACCTGAATGGGGAGGAATTTTGAAGTTCTGAGGCATAAGCTCTCTCAGAGCTCTAAGAGGAATCACTTGCATAAATCAACACACCAATGATCATTTGAGTTACTTAGTGCATCCTTGAAATTCAGGTTTTAAAAGTACTTTTGTGATATCTTACCGAAAACTCACTTGCAATTGTCTATCTGGGAGAGATTAGTTGCATACATTCTGATTTACTATGAAGTTTTTAGTGGTTTTCCTGTTAAGTAAATTTGTGAATTGAGTTATAGAACTAAGTAAGTGATTTTTGGAATTTCATTGAGGGAACTTGAATCTGTGAACTAAATCTGAATTGTGCATATGATGGGGCTGCCGTTCTGATCCGGTGGCTGTTCTGTTTAGCATTTGTTTACAACTAGTTGTTGAGAGTAGAAGTAAATGATTTAGTTTATGAGGCAACCTGAAACACTACCCATAGTGAAGTGCATTTGTTGCTACTGTGATGCAATCTTTGATTGCCATAGCTACTTTCACATTCTTGCTGACATACAAATCACTTGTTGTGCAGAAATTCTTGCTATTGTGGTGAGTTTATCTGGAACATTGCTTTATTCGTGTTGTCACTTACATACACTTGTGAACTTGCAAGAGGTGTGCTTGCTAGAATTTTTGATAGGTTGTCCATATTTGAACTGAAGTGTATACATCTTGTTAAGTTATATTGAGTTGGTTGCTCAAAATTAGGTGCTGTACTATTGCAAACATTTTGGAATTTTTGCTATTTAATTTTTTTTTCCTTAAAATTGTGACTAGGTGATATTATTTTTAAAAAAAAAAAAAATTGTGAATAAAAGTTGCCATTGAAATATATTTCAGTGTGACGACAAATGTTGCCACCGATATCCTTTTCTCGACAAATGTGGTGACTCTCTTTTTTTCAAAGACTCTTTTTCGATATATACTTTCGGTGGCGACAAAATGTCGCCACTGATTGTCTACTTTCAGCAGCAACATAGAAATGCCACCGCCAAAAGTATTGGCGACAAATCGTATTAGGGCAACAGATTGTCATCGCTAAAAACCCTTCAGCGATGACATTTATATTTTCAACGGCCACTTTTGTCACCACCAAAAGTTGTTTTTTGTAGTGATGTGTGTGAGATAGATCAGATTAAGGGAGAGTGCATGTGTGTGTGAGAGAGAGAGAGAGCTAGATGAGAGAAATGTGAGGAATGAGTGTGTTTGTGTATGTGTGGTGTGAGTGTACGGATGTGTGTGTGTATTTGTGCGCACTTGGAGCACATGCATGAGAGGGAAGGAGACATGGCCAGCAAGCAAGTGGTCTCTCACATTAAAGAAAATACTCCTTTTGACTCCTACAAGTTTCTTGTTTGCAAACTACACCTTTTCTAATTAAATTGCAAACATTAGTTAGGTAAAATTATTCCTTAATTCCATGTAAGGATTTCTCTTCCTTAATTAATTTATTTAGGCCATAAATATTATCTCCAAAATATTTAGGCCAAAAATTATTTCCTAACTATTTGTCCTTAATTTACGCGAAAATATACCTTAATTTCCAAATATTAATTTTATAATTTATCCGAGCTAAATTTTCCATAAATAATTCCCTCATAATATTTCTATATCCTTGAAATATTATTTCATAATTTTCCCAAATTTTCAAGGTCCGAAGTAATTTTAATGATTATCTTAAGTTTTTTCTCATAATAAGCTTAAGACTTTTGAACTCTACTGGCTAGAAACCTTCTTATTTTAGTTTGATTTCTAACCTTCTGGTCCAAAATTTGAGAGGTTACACTAAACTCTTGCATCCCAGTCTAACGGTTCCTGATTTTTGCCTAAATCTTCAACACATAAAATAGTTATGAAGACGTCAATTAAATATTTCATTAAGTTATTGATTCATGAGGAACAAGGAGTTATCAAAATATTCTTTTAAGCTCTCAAAGCAAAACTGAATTTTATTTTTTCCAAATGGAAAAGCTAATATGAATAGACAATAGATGGTCAACTGAAGCAGGTAGGTGATTGAATATCAGGTCAACATATATAACCACCCAGTTTTTTCCTTTCTTTTTATAACATATAACAATCCGGTCCGATTACGTCTTGTAGTAGTTTTAAATTTATGAGCGACAAACATATAGATACTTGAAAAACGGCAAGAAGAAACCACATGTTGTAACACCAAACCAAGCTTCCAGAATGTACAAGTATACTTTGGTTAAGTTAGTTTATTTACAAGAAAACTAAAACCGATTTATTTTGTTTAAAGAAAGAGTTATATAAATTTAAACAATTGTACACCTTTCGTGAATTCAAAATACTTCACGTTAACAATTTTCTGTGTGGACCAAAAGAATTCTGCTAACGAGTTGATCTCATTCTAACCATATAAGTGAGAGGCGAGGTTCTGTCCTCTTTCTGCAGTATATCCCAAATCCACAAGGTCTTTGTGGTGTAATCTTCCAAGTAAGCTTCTGTTATATATATATATAAATATATATATATATATATATATATATATATATATATATATATAAAGAGTACTTTTATTAAAATAAAGATACGAAGAATATTTAGTAATTACTAATTATGGTGTAAATAGATGGTAGATTAATAATATGATGCCAATATGTCTGCACAAGTTGTAAGTGGCTTGGAGGAAAAATGGGATATCAAATCATTTCACAAGTAGAACAACTTTGATATATATAATCAATTATAGAAAAAGATGGTCAAATTGATGGAGATGTTAATAATAAGATTCTAATTAAGTGGTTCAAGTGAAGAAAGATTACTGGAGTAATTTGTGATCAAAAAATATCTCATAAGCTAAAAAGTTCTATTACAATGTTATAAGACTAACAATGTTGTTTGGTAGCGAATGTTGGATTTTTAATAGACAAGAGCATAAAGTAGAGGTAGTTGAGATGAGGATGTTGAGATAAATGTGTGGTCATCCCAAAAAAAAAAAAACAGAAGATAATAATGAATTTATATGAAAAATTGGAGTAGCTTCGGTAGAATAGTAAGATGGTAGAAAATCATTTGAACTGGTTTGAACACATACAGTAGGCGATTGGGTGTGCCAACTGGTGGAGCCATTTGAAAAAGGGCAAAGGAGAACCAAAAAATAATGCTAAAAAAGTTATGAAACAAGACATTTTCCTTAACAATTTATATAAAGGTCAATTGAGTTATTGATAGAAGGTAATAGTGTCGTATAATCCATATAGCCAACCACATCTACTAAATAAAGCTTGGTGTTGCAATGGTTACTTAAAATTCAATTGCATCTACATCATATATTGACAATACAAAAGCAAAACAACAAAGAGCAAATGAACGTAAATATATATAAAAAATTTTATTCGATAAGCCAATCTGAAACAAAGATATTGATGCAGACTATGCTACATCAAACACAATACAAATCAAACTATGATATAAGAAAGCTGCCAATAAAACATTGGGGCATATGACCCAACAATTATTTATCTTTTTAATATAATATGTATTTCAGCATAGTAGCCATAATTATTGATTAGTCCTGAAATGGCTTTTCAAGCAAATCAATTATTTTCTGGTCCACTTGGAAAGCCTTTTGAAGAACCTCAGAAGAGATGGGTGGATCAGAGCCAAACACAGATTTTGCAATAGGGATCACTCCAGCATTTTGGCTACTAAGACCAGCAAACGCAACTGCATTTCCATAACCCACGTTTTGTTGGAAGTGAATAAGACCAATTGGGAACACAAACACGTCTCCCTTGTTAAGCACTTTGGTAAATAATCGATTCTGATTCTGATTAGAAGCCACAAAACCAACTAGAAGAGTTCCTTCGACCACTACAAGTATCTCGGTGCCACGTGGATGAGTGTGAGGAGGGTTCTGACCCTTTGGCGCGTAGTCAATGCGAACAAGAGAGATTCCAAGAGTGTTCAAACCAAGCAACGTGGTTACATCTGCTGACGTGACGACGAAGCCGGTTGGGTTTGCTGATGTGTCTCCAACTTTGTCAAATCCAGATAAGTAGAAGTCCTCAGCTTTCACTGCCATTGGATCCTTGCAAAATTTTCCGTTCACAAAAACTGCAAAATTTAAGAAATCCAATGTTATGTTTGCAAAAACAACAATATATATCTGAAGTCAAACTTGTCAGGAAACTTTAAGTTGCTTTTGGTCCCATCATGGAGAATGAGGGTAAAAGTATATTGCTGCAATGGGAAGAGAGGGAAAATTTGGGACCTTGCTTTAATTAAAAAAATATATAATTACTCTAAAAGCCTCAATAGCCATATGTTTATTATTTATTTATTTTTTTTAAAAAAAAGCCAATCCAAATGTAAATCACAATATATTATCTAACCTTTATCTAAGCTTAAGTTTGTAAAAGTCAAATGAAATAAAAGTTACTTTTACTCCCTTATTGATCATTAATTAGATTATACATAAAATGAGTAATATTTTGATTGTGTTGTCTGATGAACAAAAATAGGCGCTGATACATTTTAATATAACTTTTTTTAAAAAAAAAAAAAAAAATTTGTAAAGTTGGACTTTTTAATTTATTTAGTCGGAAATGAACTTTTTTCCTACAAGATGATAAATTTCACTCAATAATTTGTGTAGAATCTAGTTATAAACAACAACAACAACAACAACAATAATAATAATAATAATTAAAAAAAAACATTTGAGAAGTTTGGACAATTCAAGTGGCATTAGAGAGTAACCGAGTAACTTGAGTCAGTAAGTTAACTCGTATGTGTACCTCCTTTAGTAACTGAGTCATTGAGTGAAACGCAGAAATCTTGAAGAGGACTTGGGTCATATGCGAGTACATGAACTGAAGCAAATGCCAAGAGACTAGCAACCAAGTACACAGATTTCATCTTGTACTGTGTGTGTTGATATATATCTACCTCTTTTAATTCTGTGTGTGTTTGTGAGTTTATGAACAAACTTATAAGGATATTTATAAGGAGAAGCTATTGATTTGGTCTTTAATTTGCTTGCAGGAATGAAGAAGCAAATAAAGACTCAGTAGTATTTTTCTTCACCTGCCACTTCTCTACGTTCATTATATTATATTGGACGACATGATCAAAGTTGTGACCCTTTCGTCATGTCTGTCTCTAGCTATACCTCTTCTAATTCTCTGTATTTACGAATTTGGACTTTGAGGTTTTATGACCGATATTATATATATGTTGGAGAAGAAAGTTAAGAATTGGTCTTCGGTGGTACAATTTTCTATTAGTGGTTGGTGGGGTGTAATTTCCCTATCATTATTCTATATCATGACGAAGAAAATGGCTATTGCAATAAGAAGCCATTGCTTTCTCATAATTATATCTTTTCATCATTTAATTATGGTTTAATTCAGCGGCTTTAATTATTTTTTTTCAAGATGAATTCAATATCCTAAGATATTTTTTTCAAGTATGTTCAGGACCTTAAAATAGCTTTTGGTGCATCCATAGTACCAAGGCACAAAAACATTTTAAAGTGCTAGAAACATTGAAAAAACATTTTAAGGTTTGAATACACCACAAAATGCGTTAGGGTGTTGGATGCATTGAGAAAATATATGTAAATTTTTTTTTATGTTTTATCATCTTAGGTTCTACTACTATACTGGTTAATTTGAAGTTCATATTTTAAATCAAAATAAATAGATTAAAATTTAGTCAATTTATTTACAATAATACACACGTGTATATATTGAAATCATCCAAAATTTGAAGTAGAAAAAGAACAAACAGAAATAATCAAAAAATACAATAATACACACGTGTATGTGTAAAGAGTAAGTGGAAGATTATGTAACATAAATCAATTATAAAATAATAAAATGATAATTAATCAAATACTATATTAATAACATAAATAATGCATATAGAAATAATTTAAATACATGACAAGCAAAGATCGAAATGATTTTATTTTTATACACCTTTTTATTGATGGCGTATTTATAAATACACTAATAAACTATTCATAGTCATACAATTTTCCAAAAATGTCTCCAAAAAGTCTATGGTTCACCCAGTCAAAAATATTATGTCATCCTTCTTTTCTAAAAGAAGACTTCGCTTATTCATCTTCCCTTCGAGCGCACACCAGACTTTTTCTATTTTTGTTTTGAAAGGATCAGCAAACGGGTGATTAGGTCCTGATAGTTGGTAGAGAAATGGTACACATTCTAATTTTAAAAACCAGGCCAAAATCATAATTTTTTTTTAGTTGTTTACACTCAGAGATATGATTTTTCGAAATTAACCCAAAAATATGGAAAATGATTTTTGAACGTCACGTCACTGTTTGGGAAGAGAAGACTTTGGAATAGCTGTGTTAAAGAACAAAGGGGGAATTTTTCTTAGGAAGATATTTATGAACCACATTTTTTGAGTTTCGATGAGAGATATGAAATTTCAAAGATTTAAGAAAATTCAATATTTTACCAGGATTGAGTTTTAGTTTTCTTCCTCAAATGATAAGCACTTACTGGGACCGTCATGTGTGTATGTTTGGATTAGCGGTGATGAAAGTGGTTTCTTTTCAATATGAGTTTTACAAACTTAAAATAGGTAATGTTAAATTATGTAAGTGTTTGTCGATTAGTGCAGATGGCATGGAAGCTTGGCTCCTCCCCATGTCCAAGGTTCAACCCCGCCCCCTCCCCTACTATGTGTATCAAAAAAAAAATTATCTAAGTGTTTGGACTAGCAAGTAACAAAAGTATATTTTCTTAAACTGAAACATCTTTGGATGATTATTTGGAAAAGCAAGTTTAAATGGAAAATGATTGAAAACAACATAAATCTTATTCAATACTCCCTCTGTTTCTTTTTAGAAGATATATTTTTTTAAAAATAGGTATATTTTTAAACACATGTATCCTTCTATTGGAAGCAATTCTTTTTGAGACATGTCTTTGGGTAGAGCTATCAAAACGGGTCACCCCTACCGTTAGGCCCTAGCCCGCGGGCTAGAGCCAAAAGCCCGCATGTTAAACAAATTGCGCAGGCCAAAAAATTTTATAACCCTTAGGGTTAGGGCCGGCCCAAGCAGGCCAAAAATCATTTTAGACCAACTAAGACTTAAATAAATTCTTCAGCTGATGCTTCAGCTTTTGATTGTCAATTCGTTGCCAAAGATCCTGTACATTAAGTAAACAACACTTAGATACGTACTGATAAGGCAACTCCAAGGAATAAAATTGGCTGAATAATTAATGCAAGATAGTAAAGATAAATTGAATAAGTAAATAAATTTACACACTTATCCTCTCTAGTCTTCAACTTAGGGTATGTTTGGTTAGGGGGGGGGGAGGGGAGGGGAGAAAAATAGAGAGAGAGAAAAGTTATTTGTGGTGGGGCCCACAAAATTTTCTCTCCTTTTAATATTTTCCCTCCATTTTCCTCCCCCTTCCCTCCCTCCCCCCCCCCCCAACCAAACATACCCTTACCCTCTCTAGTCTTCAATTTGAAATTCTTGATGCCCCTTGGGATTCTCGCTGTTAGTGCTTCATGATGAGTAATTTTACAATCATCTTCATCTAAAACTCACAATCAATTTGAAATTGTTTGAAAGTTGTTTGTCACAATTTACAATAAACACCTTAAATTTTAACTTCACATTTGAGGGAAAGATGTTTGGTTATGTATGATTAGGACTGGAGGGAGTATTTTTTTAAGACTCTTCGTAAGTTAAGTCAAAATTTTACTTGCATATTTATCAGGTAAATTATAAATACATTTATAAAAAGTTAAAGAGTATTACAATTAACAGCCCACTTGTTCAAGCTTTAAAAATAAAAATTTGGAAAACTAACTCCGAAAGCCTTTTCATCAAAATTAAGTTACATTGAGAAAACATTGTGTAAAATATGTTTGTATTCCAATTTTATTTCTATAATTTATATAATTTTGGCTACGACACATGGAAGATGTCATAAAATATTTTTATTGCTCAATTGAAAACTACACAAACATAGTAATAATACTTTAATCCAAATAGAGGAAGAAATTGACCCCAAAAAACTACAATTTATTTTTTACTAAATAAAATATAAACATGTAAAATTGAAGGGTACAAAATAAAAAATAAAATTTCGCGGTGTTGCCAGCATCACTTGACAACGGTGGACGGCTATATTTTAATATGGAAATCTAATGGTTGAAATTTGTTATTTATATTTGATTTTTCAATTAAATACAAGACCCAAGAATCAACCCACGTGCTTTCTTATGTCACTACTATTTATTCATTAATCTTTAAAAGCTCAACAAGTGGGCCAATGATCTCACCGTTTCATCGATTCAGATTATCCATTTTGAAATTGGAAGCTTGTGGACTTGGACTACCGTCTCCCGATGTAGGAAAACAGAAGTGGGGGTTATCGGGTGGCCCGTGGTTGGCCCCATGACAACCCAAGAGATGTGGGGTTATTGTGGGGTAGGGCCGAAAAATAGCTCTATTATATGGGGGCTAAAAATAAGAGGGATAAAAGTGAGGTTTAATGGGCTGGCCCATGGGGTTCAGCCCATTTTGACAGCTCTAATGCTGGGCACTAAATGTGAGCGTCACTAAATTTTAAGATACCATTTGGTGGTGTCTAAATATTTAATGCATTTTCCTTTTTCTATTCTAAATTGATTATTTGTCTTTCTCCTCACTTTTCCCACACATTCTCTCTCATCACTTTTTTCACTCATTCTCCCTCACTCCCACCTTCTTTATTACAAATAAGGGTGCTTTTTAGAAAATAAGTTGTATTTTTTACATATTATTATATTTAACCAATTTTAATTAACTTTTTTATGGTCAGTTATTGATATCTTATGAAGAAAGAATTGAGGGAGTAGTAAATATATATTAAAAAGTTTATATGTATATATTAAATAGTACATATATATATATATATATATTATTATTTAATTACATTAGGGACATAGAGAGTTAAAAAACATAGAAATCATTGGAAAAAAATAATTAGTGTAATCTTGTTCCACGGTGCTTTTCATATGAAAAAATTACTTTTAGAATGGCTATATGCCATCCCAAACATGATGTGTGTACTTTTTTTACCCTGTTTTTTTTTTTAAATATTTAATGTGTATATAATTGAAAATAATATATTCCATTCATAGTTGATTTTTCAAAAAATTTATTTCATAATTAAAAATTACTATTTAAAAAGTTTCAAAATGAATCATTAAAATTGTGCGGATGATTATTCATCTGCTTCTCACGCCCCGTGAATAGCGGGACATTGAGGAAGATCCGAAAAGACATTTAGGGAATCGCTCGATTCTATCTCTGTTCATGTAATACCCAAAATTTTTGTTTGTCTTAAATATAACATTTTGACAGTTAAAGCTTATTTAAAATAGGTGAATATGTGATCTCAAATTTTGAGATATGTTTATTCTATTTTCTAGGGAAATTTTTCCTTAGGATTAGAATGACCAATGATTTATTAAGAGACTAAATTTACTAATACCCTATAATTAATATTTAGTTCATATTTAAATTCATAAAAGGCCATAAAGAATTATCAAAACACTTGGTACAAATTAAGGGGCAATTACTAATAATTAATGAGCAATTAAAATTACACTAATGGAATATTTATGTAATTCTTTAATAATTAATATTAGTAGCCATTAATTAGAGGTGTATTAGGCTAATCAAAAGTCAAGAACCAATAAGGGATTAGGATTGACACTAATGAATTGTTAACAATCATAAATCACTCCATGAACCACTAATGCAACAATCAAGAGATAATTAAGCTTATGATTAAGATGTTAATCAAATATTAATCAAGAGTTGAAAAGTTAACAAATTCAACTATGATCTAAAGGCCAAGAATTTATCTCATAAAGCTTATCCAAAGGCCCTAATTAATTCTAATAAAGCCTAATCCATGCGTAAGTGAACAACCAATGGCATGGCTCCCACATGGGAGTTTAAAAGCAACAAAACTCAAAAGATGAAGAGGGGGGGGGGGGGACACGGTTATGAGAAGGGAAAAGGAAGAGGGAAGTGGTCCCATAAATCAAAACACTTGGGGAAAATTAGTCAACAAAGGATAAAGTGGTGGAAGAGGATAGTGTACCTATGGAAGAGGATATAAAGTGAAATGGAAGAGGATAAAGTGGTGGGAGAAAAATCAAGAGGAAAGTCAAGTTGTCATCCAATGAAAAGATTATACATGAATTAATTAGATTAATCAATAGGATTAATTCAAGACTTAATCAAAGGGAAACCTATACAAAATAAATTGTATCTTGAGATCCACTAATCATAAATCAAATATAAGAAGAGATTATTAACAAGCATAATTCAAGCTTGAGATTGACTATAATCAAAGTCATTTCCTTAACTTTTGAGGATTGTGTCCAATTGAGAAAATGAGAGATTATGGTCTTTAATTAAAGCTAAAAATCTCAAGAGTTCAAAAGCAATGAGAGAATTTTAATAAGACTTCATCAAGATCCTCAAATGAATTTTGTCTAGTGAAAAACAAAGAAAATAGTTGGCTTGGGAAAAAGCTAAAACACATGGGATATTTTGCAAAAAGTTTTTGGAAGAGGATATGGTACTTTAGGATAGAAAATGGAAGAGGATCAAGGAGAGAAAGGGGGGTCAGATTTGAGGGTTCTAAGGGCTAGGATTTGAGCTTCCCAAATGGTCTAGATCCAATGGCCATAATGCAAGATGAGTTGGGTTTGAATTAATTGCCAAATTGCCACACCAATTTACTATAAATAGGGGTCCTTACTCTTCATAATTCTTCACCAATTCACAAGATATTAACCATATTGAGAGATTAAGGAAGAGTGGGAAGAGCTTCTTGAAGGAGTAGCAAGGTTCTTGGTAAGTTCTCTAGCTCTAGCTTTAAGTTCTTTAAGTTCTAGTCTTAAATTCTTAGAATAGAAGTAGCTTAGATCTTAAATATGCTAGAATAATTTTATTTACATGCTTTTATGGTCAAAATTGGATTTATTTCAAAAAAAAGATGAAGGAGGTCATATAGCAAAATTTCTGGAAGAAAATCATCAAAGTAACGAAGTTCTTGCGAAATTTCATCGGTTTCGGAATTTCTGGAGGCAGTGATGAAAACGCCAAAATTTCATATTGAAACTATGGTCAAAAAATTATAAGAAAATTCATGGTTAAAATAGACATATAGTTATTTTTAAATATGTCAAGAACATGTCAAAATGATTTCTGTACAGAGAGATAAAAATCCTCAAAGTTAGGCTACGAATTTCTGGAAAAATGCTGGGCAGAGGTTCAAAACTTAAAACCTGGGAGTGCTTCGTGTAATCTGGGCAAAGGTAATTATTTTTACTTGAAAATATACATCCTAAGGATTCTAAGGAATTTTACGGATCCTCGTTTCGATTTTTCTAGAATTAATTATGATTTTTCAAAGTTAGACGAAATGCTGCCCAGATTTGTACCAGTGTTGTTCTACGAATTTTGAAGGAATAAAGTGAAAAACAAATGTTGCAAGGGAAAAATAGTCATTAGTGGCCAAAATATCTCTTAGGATATTATTTGTAAATTAATAAATACGATATTACCATTATAGGATACACGTGATCACCGTCCGACCGTCAACGTACCGACAACACCGATGAAGGTACGAACGCGCGTCTTGTAACACTAACTCGATGTTTACTTGTATACCTATATGTGATAGATATGTTCATAAACTATCACTCTATTTTTAAAAGAATTGTTCATACACGTACAGCTTTATACGGGTTATAGTCATGATAACGCCGTTGAGTTTTCCTAGCGTTGAGGACACGATAGGCCATCGTGGCACTGGTGAATAGTGCAGACTATAATAACGTTCATATGCAGTGGCTGTGTTCTGTTATTATCTTTCATATGTGAATATTGTTGTCATGAATATCTGTCATACATAACTATACATGAACATGAGGTTAACCGTTACCTGAGGTTCAATGGGTATTGAACCTCAGCTCTTACCATAGCCACAGGATTCGGAGTGAACAGGATCGAGGATAGGGGTAAGCAGTGGATATAGGGACCGGCTGGAGGAAGCCCTTTTTGAATTGTACTTAGCAATGATGACATTTGGAAAATTTTGTAACGCTGTTAAACAGCTAGCACACACATTACAGTGGATATTTTATCAGTTACTTTTCAATACTATTTACTTCCGATGCTCTACTCTGATCAATATACCGTGAAAACGCTTTTGAAAAACTCGGGATGTTAAAGTTCGTTCCGTTTGAAGAAAGGAAGGATCCCAACAAAGAATCGATCTTTCTTTTAGTTGTTGAATCTCTTTTTGATTGATCAATGTGTGATATTCCGAATCCTCATTACTAAATTTGAACAATGTATTTAAACCATTGAATCATCAGTGGAATGGCGCTAATCATTGCAATAAGTACTGAAATCAGTTCAATATATATCTTGCAATTATTTGGTATCACACAAACAATAAAAAAAGTTTTGCAGTTTGGAACTCCTTAAGGGTACTTTTGAGATTCATGTCATTCACTACTACAAAAAGATGGATGTTATCTCAGCATCGCCATGCAAGAGCAGCAATTAGGGCTCGGTCTTGCCATCCCAAGAGCAACACTACTAGAAAATGCACTATTTGCGACGGCATTTACGAAAGAAAAAAATTCCGTCGCCAATTTTCCCCATTTTGCGAGGGGAAAATTTTTCCCTCACAAAATATGACCATTTTGCGGGGAAAACTAGTTCCCTCACAAAATTGACGGAAATTAGGGGGAAATTTCCCCCAATTCCCCCATTTTGCGAGGGAAAAAATTTTCCCTCACAAAATTGACGGAAATTGGCAGGAATTTTCCCCCAATTTCCCCATCTTGTGAGGGAACAAGTTTTCCCTCGCAAAATGGTCATATTTTGCGAGGGAAACTTTTTCCCTCGCAAAATATTTTTGTGAGGAATAGTATTTCCTCGCAAATTAAATATGTATTTTTTTTTTTAAAATATCTCTCGCAAAGTAAAGCCAAGGCAATTAAAGCAAAAAAAAATTCAACTCTCTCACTCATTTTCACCTCTATTCGACTCAGTAGCATATTGATTAAAATCGGGGCAATTATCTTATAAACAATAGTATTTTGAAATATATTGATAACTATTTGTCTTATAATTAATATATTTATTATTTCTATATATCTTCCTTTTTACCATTTAATCAAATAAATATAACAGAAGAGATGACATATTTTTTAAAGATGTAAATTAATAAAAACCTTCATAAGAAATATATCAGAAATTTTGAAATCACATGATTAGAAATGTTTAAATAAGTGAATAATTATTGCTACTGAATGTTAGAATAAAAGCCCTGGAAATCATGAACTATATGATCATTGTAATCTTATCTCTAATTTATAGTTATCTCAACTTGCAATGTTGTCATGAATTATATATAAATGTCGCTTAGGGTTAAATGGTAAAAGGTTAGAATTTATAGGCAAATGTCACCTATAGATGAATTATATATAAATACTCATTTTCAAATATAGCACCTCATGTTAGTCATCTTGAAATTTTTTTTTTTTATGATCCATAAGTTATTGATGTCAATGCTCAGTACTCTTTTTTTTTTCTCTTGCCAACTATTGATGTCAATACTGAATTCACTATAGTATTCATTATTTTTTATTATTGGCAAAAAAATTTTTTTAGCAAATTAAACAATCTCTATTAATTTATATTACACTACATTTTACTTGTCAAAGACGTTCAAAAACTACTGTCTTCAAATATATAGAAAATATCATCAACATTAATTTCAACGTATATTATAGTAAAATTTATAATAAAGTGATAAACAATTTCATGGAACTCAATATTTAATTCTTTTAAAAATGACGTTAGAAACTATGATCGTTAATTCGTTATTTTAATTACAGCTGAGTATAATCAAATCAACGATTTTTTTTTTTTTTTGGCAGTTATATTCAAATCAACTATAGTCAATATCTATTTGACCAACAATTAATTTTGTTAATATATGTTCATATCCATAATTATATAAAAGAGAAACTGGTCATAATTAATATTCAGCTTATCAGATTTCGATTGATTATAATTGTTCCTATTGGAATTGATTTTTTGATTACCTATTTGCTGAAAAATTATTTTAAAAAAACACACATTTTGTTCATTTTGCAAAATTGTTGCCCTTTAAATACATCACATAGCCATTATCATTGTTAACCTTTCTTCTCTACTGTTACTGTCTCTCCCCTTTTTATGTCACACTCTCCTTCCCTCCCTTGCACAGCGACATCAAAACCATGAGCGGCGGCGGCAGGTCTGTTAGGGTTCCGATCCCCAGCCATTCACGACAAGTTATCCAGGACATTAGGGAGATCACCGGCAAGCAGCACAGTGACGATGACATATATGCCGTCCTTAAGGAATGCTCTATGGATCCCAATGAGACTGCCCAGAAGCTTTTGCATTTAGGTTCGAACCTCTCTTCGTTTTGTTTTTAATCACTCACTTCTTAACATGAACATCGTCTGGGGTTTTAAGTTCGTGCCTGCGATCAAGTTGGGGTTTTAGCTTTTAATCTAAAATTTAGTCGTTCATGTTTTAATAAGAAACTGAAGAAGTGATGGCAACTCAGAAACATTAGTTGAAGTTAGCTAAGCTGGGGATTATGACGGCTGAGTTTATGTTTTTATTCATCTATTTTAGCTCAAGATCATTGTTTTGTATGCGTACTGCCATTTGATTATCGAGCTGGGGTAGCTTTCTGGCTTTTTGTGGGGTCTGAATAATGCTTGAAAATTGAAATATGGAAAATGTTTATCTGTACGTCAGTTCCTTGGTTCTCCACTCTATATTCATCACAGCGATGTCTGCTCAAGGGAAAGTTTCTGCACATTAGGTATTTAGTGAGCTCTTAAGCGCTGCGAATGGTTCTTTAAAGTGGTTGCCTCCTGATTGGTTCTGGCTATGTGAGTGGTAATTACTCTTATATGTTATTTAAGTCTTTTTCTCATGTAGCAAAAAAAATATGATATCTTTTAGATATGATGTTTTTCATTGAGTTGGCTACATTCTAGGCTGACTGATTTAGTTGTCTTAAATTAATAAGTTATGCTTTGTGAACGCTGCTTTTATATCATATCAATAAAATCAGTACCCTAAATATGTATTATGCGTGATAGAAATTTGGAATCTATTCAATATATGGGAAGGAAGGATGTTTCAACCTAACTTACATAATATGTGCATTGTGTGAAATAGGATTTATGGCATGTTTTTACCAGTTTTGAGAAAAAACATTCTTGACTGAGACTAATAGCTTTTGCCTTGATTTTGGCCTTTGCGTTCAGCTAAGCTTACTGGAAGTCATTTCTGGTTTATATTGGTTGTTTGCTGCTGAAAATTAAATCTGAATTGTGCTTTGCTTGCTATCATATTGGTGGTTAAGCTGTTGTTACTTACCATAATTTTGCTGTGTTTTGTAATTCCCATAGCTGTGACTGAATTCTGATTGAGACATTGAACTGAGGCTAGAATTTCTCCTTAGTAAAAATGAATTTTGAACCCTATGGCTGTTGTTATGAGCTGAAATATTGAAAAAATTGAGGTCTAAACACCCAAATTTTATTTAAACAAGAGATATGTTGTTGGCCTTGCCTCCTCTTGTTGATATAAAAGTTCCTGATGGCAATCATTTCACTGTTTGTGGTGATGTGCATGGTCAGGTAAATATGTTATAGCTTTTAAATTGTATGGAATCGCTTTTGGGTTTCAGATTTGACTTAGACTTCTGCAGCAAAAGTTGATCAAAGAGACCTTGTTTTTTATTTTTTAATTGTCGAATATAAACTCTTCAGCGCTGGCTCTAAGTCATCTGTAATTAAGTTTTCAGTTAGGTGTCCTGGAAATTCACATGCAACTTTAATATATTATTCCCTCCAGTCCTAAATACAAGGCACTTCTAGTTCTCACTATCTCATCAAAATAAACGAGGTAGTTAAATCATTAGACTGGTCTAAAAATAAAATAGCTTTCCAAATTTACCTGTTTAAAAGCATGAATTTTAAAAAAGAAATTCCAGGAAGTTGTAAACAATGGTCATCTTTGGAAAAAAGTAATTAATGATTCACTTTTTTATTCAAAGTGACTGATATGCTGGACTACCAATTTGTTTTAGAAGATGATTAATATATAGCACTGGAGGTAGTACATTTTTGTCTATCTTACTCAAACGACAATCTAATGGAACCATTAAACACATGGATCACAAGGATTGCAATTTTTCGTTTCCCTTTTGCTCAATGGACTGGTAGCTTAATTTTAAATTGCTTCTCTATTTTCTTGATGTTTATTGCATAGAGTAAGGCTTGCAAGTGAACATCTGGGTCAGTTCTCAATTTCTCAAGAATGCAGTGAATATTGTTGCTATAGTGATGTGAATAATCCTAATCATGCCATTCTCACTTATAAAAAATGTTTCACTTTTCCGCACTGCTTGGTTCTTCAGAGAATTTTCTTGGAAGCATTCTTCCTTGCAAATTTATATCCAAGAGCACAAGGTACAAGCAACACTTTGTGTGATTAATGGAAAGAGATAAAGTATAAAGTTTTAAGAATTTCACGGGAAGACTCGGAGTTTTTTGTATTAATAATGTGTCTCATATGAATCATTGCATATTCATTCAGGCTGCAGGCGGATTGTTGGAGGTGTTCCTACAGGTAGATGTAATACTTTTGCTACCAATCGCAAACCATTATTTCCTTGTCCATTTAAATAAAGTACAAAAAAAAAAAAAAAAAAAACTGACTTCGTAATATTGGTATTGCAGAAGATAAGAGGGTAAAGGTATTAGAAGCGAAGGTGAAGGAGCAAGGAGAGATGATTTCTAAGATGCGGGCACTTCTCTAATCCATATTGAAGGACAAGGGTACAGGGTTCCCTCCTAGTGGTGATGACGATACTGGTGGTGATCATGACCCGGCTAATTGCGGTTTAGACTTTTTTTAAGTTCATTTTGGTCGAAACATTATAATTTGTAATATTTTGTTTTTGCTATGTAAACTCTTACGATTGTTACAATTTATTTTTATGATATACAAGTCTTTTTATTTTCAAATTTTAAATTTTTATGTAATTTTTTAATTTTTTATGATTTTTATATATATATTTTTAAATTAATTGGCATTTGTTGCAAACTCCTCAAATTTGTGGGGGAAAAATTTCCCTCGCAAAATTGAGGAGTTTGTGAGGTGGAAAAATTTCCCTCGTAAAATTGAGGAGTTTGCAAGGGAAAAGGTTTCCTCGCAAATCCACAATTTTGCGAAGGAAGAGGTTTCAAATTTTGAAAATTTTGTGAGGGAACATTTTTCCCTCGCAAAATTTGAAAATTTTGCGAGGGAAAGAATTTTCCCTCACAAAATTGTGGATTTTGTGAGGGAAGAATGTTCCCTCGCAAATTCTGAATTTACGACGGAAAAAAGCATTTTTCCCACGAAAATTTGGTATGCAAGGACATTTTTTGCGCACGGAACTTTTTACGCCGCAAATCGGTTTTGCGACGGAAAATACTTTTTTTGCAAGGGAATTTTTCTGCTTTAAAAAATAATTTTTTTTTGTAGTGTTACTTTCCTAAAGGATGTCTTTTTAAAAAAGGGAAATAAAAGTATCCTAATTGCGAGACGACGATACTTATGTAGTCGAGCCGGAGCGGATCATTGAACGTAAAGAGAAGCGGCTCAAAAATAGAAGTATCCTAGTTGTGAAGGTGGTCTGGAAGGGATCATCGCCTATGGAAGCAACCTGGGAACTAGAGGAAGAGATGAAGGAGCAATATCCTGATTTCATGACCAAATCTATGTTAAATTTCGAGGGCGAAAATTCTTTTATGGGGGGAGAATTGTAACATCCCACTATTTGAACACACATGTACCATGGCTTTTCTTCAATGAAGTTTAGAATTTGTATTTGGAATTAAAGGCTTATTTTTCCATAAAGATTTAAGACAAATAATTAGGAGTAATTTTAGGCCTAAATATTTTTGGAAATAATCTTTTATGGCCTAAGTAAATCAATAGAGAAAGGATCTTTATTTGGAATTTAGGATTAAGGATTATTCTCTAGCACCAATTCCTATTTTTATATTTTTCCACAGCCCATTTCATCTTCTTTTTCTTTTCTTTTCTCCTTCTCATTACATTAGTCTATTCTTCATTTCCTACGGCCCAGCAAAATCACCAACACACATGTACTCCATTGGTTAATTCATTTGGGCTAACACATATTCAATTATTAACATTCATTTCAGCCCATCGTTTTTTTCCCCCTGATGCAACCCACACATTAATATCCAATTCATTCCCTCTCTTGCGTTTTACATCCTCCAGTCACAACAGATCACTCTTCACTCTTCCTTCCATTATATCACCGCCACCTCATCCCTCTCTCATTCTATATTCGACAACTCACCATACCACATGCAGAATTATTTAATTCTGCTAATACCCATTCCCTGGCTCATTCTTTTCGCTGGTTTGGACTCAACGCAGAGAGTTGAGAGTGAGAGCACACCGAAAGAGGAAGAAGCAGAAGTAGAAGCTGATCATTGCAAGCAAGATTGGTCTCCGTTTAGGTGAGTCTTTGAGCCTCATCCTTGTAGGTTCCATATTTTCTGCACATGGGTTCGGTTCTGCATAATGGGTCTCTGTTTTGGGGAAACTGAATCAAAGGAAGTTTGAAGATTAAGTGATGCATGCATGTATTTAAAGGTTTTGATTAGTTGTTGAGAAATCAGAATCAACTCAAGGTGACTTTTGAACCTCTTCTGCATGTTGGTTTTTATGTTTCAAAGCTTTAGAAGTCAAGCTTTGGGTTCTGCATGCATGCTCTGATTTAAATGCCAAAAACAGAGAATGTTTAAAAGCTTTTGGTTGCATGCATTTGGTTCTAGTTGGTTGACACTTGAAGCTTAACCTCGCATGCACATGTTAGTTATTTCCAATCGGTTATTGCTGAAATAAGAGCTTGCTGTTTCAGTAGAAAAGCACTTGCACACAAAGAACAAAGGTTTTGCATGTTTCCTCATGTTTTACGGTTCTGTTAGGGAGCATCAACTGAACCTAAAATAATGATTTAGACGTATTGAAGTTAAGTTTAAGAATGAGAAGGCTTAAGGAAGCCAAAATAAATTGTTGAACCGTGGAGTTATTGTGTTTGCATGCACTGAAACTGAATATAGGTTCTGCATGATTCCATGTAGTAGTTTGGTTCTGTTTGGGAGTATAAACTGAACCTAAAATATTTGTTTAGAAGTGTTAGAGACAAGTTATAGAATAAGAAGCTTTAGGGAAGTCAAAAATGAACTCTTATACACGAAATGATAAGCTGGTTATATTCTGGAAATGTAAGTTTTGCAGCAGAAACAGTGACCTTGCAACAAGGAAAAACCATATTAGATGACCTCTGATGACCATGAAATTTTGTGTACACTTATTACACATAATAAGGTTCAGCGTGAGCCAAAGAACACTCAAAAATAAGGTGTATACAAGGATTTATGAATTTTATAAGACAGACAAGAAAACTGAACGAAAATGGTTTTTCAGAATTAGGCAGTGACACTCTTGGTAAAAACTGTATTAATTCAGACATTACATTAGGTGACAATAATTTTTACTATAAACTAGACTAACAGGAGTTTAAGTAGAAATTTGAATCATCTCAATCGGAGCTTCCTAGACCCAGATATAAATTTTTTAAGTTGGACATGAAATTCTGAAAATCCAGTTTTGCAGACTGAAGTTGTCTTTACAATGGGAAATTCTGGGAATGACTCAGTTATGTTTTGATTAGTGGATTATTTTTACTATGAAATAGACTTACAGAACTTCGATTAGGAACTTGAACCACTTGATTCCGAGTTTTCTGAACCGAGATATGATTTTTCTAAGTTCCTAGAGAATTGAAAGCTGAATTTCTGTCAAGTCTGAAATTAATCACGATTTTGAGCAAATTATAGCTAGCCTTAACTTGGAATTTTTGAATAAGACTTGAAAAGGCTAGATATCTATTGTGGGAAGAATATAGAATACATAATTAGCATAACCAACCGAAGAGAATAAAAAGCATAAGCATCATGGCTCGATCTAGTAAGTATAATCTTAATATTGCTATTAAGATTAAATTAAGTAATGACCCATCTCAAAATATTATAGGATTTGGATACTTGTCTTGGCCAAACGATAATCGTGCAAGAAGAACTCGGGTGAGAATAAGAAGTTGTGAAGACATCCAGGTAGTAACTTTCTCTCACATACTCGTATGCCTTTATATGCATGTATGAACCATTGTGATACTTGAATTTTGAACACCTAACCTTATCGCTTTGTTAAGGCCGGAGGTAATGCCCTTGAATGTGGGGTAACCCTAGATGCCATCACGGTTAAGGCCGAGGGTGGTAATCCGATAAGAGAATCGTTACGTTTGTGAAAGAATGGCAAATGCCCATTTGAGTTACCCAGCGCTGAGGGAATGGACCTGTAGGTCCTTTGAATGAATTTGAATAAATTTGAACTTGAATGAATTTGAATTGAAACTTGAATTTGAATGGTGTTCAATTGAACTTGAACTTGAATTTGAATATTGAATTTTATTGCAACTAGTTGTCTACCATATACTGTGCATGCATTTTATGTAAGTGATTAACGTTACTCGGGATTCGTTTGAATCCCGAGACATCCCCGAAAGCTCAGGGCGTGAAAAGTTGTCACGCCCCAAAAATCTCAGGGTGACCTGCACAGAATATGAGTGGACTCACATTCCTTAAGCCTTAAACTTATATACAAACATTAAATAATACTCATAATAATATTTGGAGCTATGCTCCACAATGACATATATACGTACATAAATTCCAATTTACGGGAAGACAAGGATCCTACCTATAGACTACGTGGAGCATCTAGCTTTTAATAATAATACAAAAGCTAAATTTATAATTACATCATGCAAAGAAGCACCACAAAATGAGCCAACAAACTTTAAATTTTGAGAAGGCTCTTCACTGCTCAGCCGGAGGTACAAGGTCAGCAATATCTATCTGAACCAAACAAATTTTCCGGTGAATAACGTCCCATTTATAAAATTTAATAAAATACTAAAGAAAAATAATTGAGATAGACTTAATTTTGAAAGATGACAACATGATAACAAATTTCAATTTCTAGAGCATATAATTACAAACATAAATAAAATTATCTGAAAGTTCCTTATACAAACAAAACCAAATACATAGAAAAATAGTTCCTTCAACAAAAATCAGTTTCATAACGGTAAATCTCATATCTCTTCTTTCGTAGGACTTCAACGAACGAATAACAAGCGTGGACACACAGTCCACGAGGAAAATAACCAAGCGCGCACGAGGTCAAGGAAAAACAAGCGTGAACACACGGTTCACGAGGGTAAATAACCAAGCGCGGCACAAAGCCACGAAACAAGCGCAAAGACGAGGCTATGAAAACAAGCGCGGTACAAGACCCACGAATAACAAGCGTGAGAACGAATCCCACGAATATCAAGCGAGCTCGAGGTTAACCATGGTGCACCAAGGACTAACGATCTGGCGTTAGTAACCGGCGTTACGTATTCAAATTCCTCTCAAAATCGTTTCAAACATGCTTGGGGCCAATTTATCAAAGCGATGAAAAGTTCTCCTTTTAATATCATAATGGTTCGTATGAAATACATCATAATATAATACCCCAGCATGAAAGTTCACAAATAATATTTCAAGACCTTCCTTCAAATTCAGTCTGTTGACAAAACCTTTCCCAAACAATAAAACTCGCGTACAAACATTCTAAATTACAAGACCATCTTAACTTGAAAATTTGTGAGTATAAATCAAAAGTTTCTTCAGCATTTTCATACATAATCATGAATTATAATATGAAGTAATTGGAGAAACATAAATAACCATAAATAAAACCATCGTCTATACTCATTTCAATACGGATGGAAACTGATATAATTCTAATCAACTTTCTTTAATAAAATAGCAATATGAAAATGTGGTAACAAATTGAATTAAAATATAACCAGTAGAGATATCATTTAAAATTTGTGATGGGACGTTATTCACTCACCTGTTGCACTCCCAAATAAGAAATATTCCCCTACCTAGCCGCTTTCGCAGAGATGTTCATTCTTTTATACCCTAATACCCAAAGTAATGTCACTGTCATGTACTTTTACTTAAACTCTGAAACTTACAAAATCCATCTAATACAATCATTTGCTACTTGTAACTATCTCATAACTATAAAAGTTAACATCGAAGCATTACTCTTGGACATCCTAGCATATACGTCATATACATTCCAAATGCTAACATAAAAGCAAGCAACTTAATTTCTCAGATTTAAAGTCAAGTATTTTCAATTTATTATCAGGCTTCATTATCAATTTCATTACTAATACCAATTGTTTCTATGCCAACCAGCAAATAGTCTTAACAATACGTCGCCTCAATCCTCAATTTGTAACTATTTAAATTAAAAGAAAAACTTGAGCCTTGAACCCTTTTTCATAGATAATCAAGTCACAAGTTCAAATCATAATTATGTTTTACAGCTCCTAAGTATTAAACCCAGTGTTTTGAATTGAAAAGAACATCTACCACTTTCTCTTTGAACCTATACATATTCCAATATTCACTTTAGAACCTAACACATAAAAGTCATTCTAACAAGTCTGACTTCTATCAATAACTATGGCACACATTTAACAAAAGTAAGTCTATGTAATGTAATGGCGTGGTGTTTTCTGTAATCACCCTTCTATCCAAATTCATTCATAACCCATGCCTAAAAACAAACATCTCATCCCACTTTTTATACTTACATCACATTTATATTCCATATACATTCAGCAATTCTGGCTCCTCCCACAACGCAGACATCCAGCCCCAAAATCAACATGCACTAATTTATATATATAACAAGAAATCTTCACTTCTTTAACCAACCAGCAACCAAACAAAAACATATTTTTCTTCAATCTCTTGCCAAACAATCTCCAAACACCAATATATTTATCTACTATGATTTTCAACTCCAATCTTTAATAATAATAAATTTAAATCCCTAAAGATTAAATCTGAAACTTGACTTCTTCACAACAAATCAGCCAAAATCATTAACAAAAACTTACCCAAATCAAGTTTCAACCATCCGTAGAACACGTTCAGCAAGGACGAGGAGAAGATTCAAAACGAAATACTCCCTTACACCTTCAGCCACGCACATAATGATGGGGAAAATAACTAACAAATTCTGAAATTAGAGAGGGAAGAACAATTCGGCAGAGGATGGAGGAAGGAGCAAATGAGGCTGGGGTTCGGAGCTTCAAATTGAGAAGCTCCTTCACCGATCTCTCTCTCGCCAAAACAGATAGAAAAAGAAAACAGAACAGATCCAAAACGAAGCAGAGAAAAAAATAACAGCAGCAAGAGTTCCAACCAAACAAGACGAACGCCGGCGACGAGCGGACCAGCGACGGTGGTGGAACGCGGACGGGAATGATGAAGGAATGGAGTCGCACAATGGCTAGGGTTTCTGAAGAAAATCACAAGACCTCTCTTTGCCAAATGATGAAGTCGTGCGATGAAGGGGAAAAATTCTGATGTTCTCGTTCTCTTTTTTTTTTTTTTTTTTAAACACCAATAAGGGTATTCTGGTAATTTCAGATGAGCTGGGACAAAAATAAAATCACACTTGGCTACATGAGGATTCGAACTCAGAACCATATGAATATTTGACCATCCTCAAAACCATTAAGCTAAACAATTTATCATGATACCCAACTGAAATAAATAGTAAACATATAATTTATTCATAATATTATAATTATTTTTAATTCTCAAATATCTGGGTTATTACAAAAGTATAGTAGACGTAGCTCACAAGGCAAGGCGGTGGATACCGGTAACTGAAGATGCTGAGTCGGACCAAGAACTGTTATTGGTTATCTATATTTTGTATTAGACTATGTTGAGAGTTTGTAATATTTGTAAGAACCTCTTATGGATTTCAGTTATGTATCCAGACTCTAATATCGTATTACTATGTTAGAACTTATTTTCTTCCTAAGCTGTGCATTATTACTCTGATGAATGTCATTATACGAAGAGGATGTGACATTCGTGGTATCTTACTCTAATGAATTCCGTTATACGAATGTCGGGTGTGACAATATGTTTGAGAAGGAAGTGAAGAACTGGTCTTCGGTGCAATTTTGTATTAGTGGTTGGTTGCGGTACAATTTCCCTATCAGTTTTTTATATCATGGCGAAGAAAATGGCTATTACAATAAGAAGCCATTGCTTTCTCGTAATTATATCTTTTCATCATTTAATTATGGTTTAATTCGGTAGCGTGAAGTATTTTTTTTTTCCAGATGCATTCAATATCCTTAGATATTTTGTGGGGTATACAGCTTTCTGAAATACTGTTTTTTCAGGTATCTCCAGCACCTTAAAATAGCGTTTGGTGCATCCAAAGTACCAAGGCAGGAAAAAACATTTTAAGGAGTTGAATACACCACAAAATGTGTTAGGGTGTTGGATGCATTGAGAAAATATATGTAAATCTTTTTTATTTTATTTTTTATGATCTTGTGTTCTGCTACTATATTGGTTAATTTGAAGTTCATATTTTAAATCAAAAGAAATAAATTACAATTTAGTCAATTTAATTACAATAATACACAGGTGTAGTGTGTAAAGAAATCATCCAAAATTTCAAGTAGACAAAGAATAAAAATAAATCATCAAAAATTACAATAATAGGGACGTGTGTGTGTAAAAATAAAGTGGAAGGTTATGTAACATAAAACAATTATAAAATAATACAAGGATAATTAATACAATACTTTAGTAATAACATAAATAATAAATATAAAAATAATTTAAATATATCACAAAGATCGAAATGGTTTTATTTTTATACATGTTTTTATTATTGGTATATTTATATATATACACTAATAAACTATTCTTAGTCATATAATTTTCCAAAAATGTTTCCGAAAAAGTCAATGGTTGACCAAGTCAAAAATATTGTGTTAATTAGGGGGATTTCTTAACCAAGACCTTCTTTTCTAAAAGAAGACTTTTCTTATTCATCTTCCGTTCAAACAAACACCAGACTTTTACTATTTTTGTTTTTAAAATGGAGCAAACGAGTGATTGAGGTCCTGATAGTTGGTAGAGAAATACCGTAACATCCCAATTTTCGGAAGTGTTTTTTTTTTTTTTTTTTTTGAAGTATTTGATCAGAGTAGAGCATCGGAAGTAAATAGTATTAAAACAAAAGTAACTGATAACATCCACTGTATGTGTTAGCTTTTAACAGCGTTTACAAAAATCGAATGTCATTTAAGTACAAAATAAAAGGGCTTCCTCCAGTCGGCTCCTATATCTCGCACTTACCCTTGTCTCCTGGTCCCGTTTACTCCGGATCCTGAAGCTATGGTAAGAGTTGAGGTTCAATACCCATTGAACCTCAGGTAACGGTTAACCTCATGTTCATGTAATAAGTATGTATGACAGTTTATTCATAATATCACAGCAATATTCACATATGAAAGATAATAACGAACACACGGCCCACGCATGTGTATGTTATTATAGTCACTATTCACTAGTGCCACGATGACCTATCGTGTCCTCAGCGCTAGGAAAACTCAACGGCATTATCAAAACCATAACCCGTGTACAGCTGTATATGTATGATCAATACTTTTAAAAATAGAGTTTCAGTCTAGGAATACAACTATCACACAAATAAGTATACGATAAACATCGAGTTAGTGTTACGACGCGTCCGTACCTTCGTCGGTGTTGTCGGTACGTTGACGGTCGGACGGTGATCACGAGTATCCTATAATGGTAATATCGTATTTATTAATTTAAAAATAATATCCTAAGAGATATTTTGGCCACTAATGACTATTTTGCCCTTGCAACATTTATTTTTCACTTTATTCCTTCAAAATTCATAGAACAACGCTGGTACTAATCTGGGCAGCATTTCGTCTAACTTTAAAAATCATAATTAATTCTAGAAAAATCGAAACGAGGATACGTAAAATTCCTTAGAATCCTTAGGATGTATGTTTTCAAGTAAAAATAATCACTTCTACCCAGATTGCACGAATCACTCCCAGGTTTTAAGTTTTTGAGCCTCTGCCCAGAATTTTTCTAGAAATTCGTAGCCTAACTTTGAGGATTTTTATCTCTCTGTACAGAAATCATTTTGACATGTTCTTGACATATTTAAAAATCCCTATGTGTCTAATTTAACCATGAATTTTACCAGAAGTTTTTGATCACGTTTTCAATATGAAATTCTGGCGTTTTCATGGCTGACTCCAGAATTTCCGAAACCGATGAAATTTCGCGTAACTTCGTTACTTTGATGATTTTCTTCCGAAATTCTGCTATAACTTCTTCTTTATCAATTTTTAGAAATAAAGCCAATTTTAACCATAAAAACATCTAAATAAAATTATCCTAGCATATTTAAGATCTAAGCTACTTCTATCTAATAATTTAAGAACTAAAACTTAAAGAATTTAAAGCTAGAGCTAGAGAACTTACCAAAAACTTTGCTCCTCCTTTCTTCAAGGTTCTCACTCTCACTTTCTCTCTATATTTCAGATGTGTTGCTTTGTGAATTGGTGAGGATTTATGAAGACCCCAACCCCTATTTATAGTAAAAGTCCATGGCACTATTCACAACCCCTCATCTTGCATTATGGCCATTGGATCTAGGTAAATTAAAAGCACAAATCCTAGCCTTTAGAACCCTCAAATCTGACCCCTCTCTCTCTCTCCTTGATCCTCTTCCATTTTCTATCCTAAAGTACCAGGATTTGGCTTCCATCCTCTTCCCTTCCCATCCTCTTCCCATCCTCTTCTTTATTTTAAATCAAGGATCGAAATCTCAACCGTTCAGATTTAATCTTTTATAAAAATATTATTTTAAATATTTTATTAATAATTTATTAATAATTTAATTTTTTTATTAATATTTTTATAAAAGATTAAATCAACCATTGATATTTCAATCTAACGGTTGAGATGAAGAAAATGATAGGAAGAGGATGGGAAGGAAGAGGATGGGAGCCAACTCCAAAGTACCATATCCTCTTCCAAGATGCAAAATATCCTATGTGTTCTAGCTTTTTCCTAAGCCAACTTTCTCCTTCTTCTATTCTTTGTTTTTCACTAGATAAAAATTCATTTGGGGATCTTAATGAAGTTTGATTCAAATTTTCTTTTTGGTTTTGAACTCTTGAGATTTTTAGCTTTAATTAGAGACCATAATCTCTCATTTTCTCAATTGGACACAATCCTCAAAAGTTGAGGGAATGACTTTGATTATAGTCAATCTCAAGCTTGAATTTTGCTTGTTAATAATCTCTTCTTATATTTGATTTATGGTTAATGGATTTCAAGATACAATTTAGTTTGTATAGGTTTTCATTTGATTAAGCCTTGAATTAATCCTATTGATTAATCTAATTAATTCATGTGTAATTTTCTCATTGGATGAAAACTTGACTTTTACTCTTCATTTTTCTCCCACCAATTTATCCTCTTCCATTTAGTACACTATCCTCTTCCATTTCACTTTTTATCCTCTTCCATTTTGCCTTCAAAGTCTCCATCTTTTTAATGTTCATTCATGACTCGCCATGCAAGTGGGCATTTTGCTTTATTGAACACTCATTTTCTCTCTCCTAAGACATCTAAACCGTGCCCCCCCTAATATGCTTCATCTTTTTGAGTTTTGTTACTTTTAACATCCCCATGTGGGAGCTATGCCATTGGTTGTTCCCTTATGCACTTGGATTGAGCTTTATTAAAATGAATTAGGGTCATTAGATTAGCTTTATGGGATAAATTCTTGGCCTTTAGATCATAATTGAAATTGTTGACTTTTCAAGTCTTGATTAACATTTGATTATCATCTTAATCCCAAACTTAATTACCTCTTGATTATTGTATTAGGGCTTCCTAGAGTAGTTGATGATTGCTAATAATTCATTTAGTGCTAAACTTAACCCCTTATTGGTTCTTGGTTTTTAATTAGCTTAACACACCTTTAATTGATGACAATTAGTATTAATTGTAAAGAATTACCTAAATATTCCATTAGTGTAATTTTAATTGCTCATTAATTGTTGGTAATTGTCCCTTAATTGTTTCAAGTGTTTTGATAATTCTTTATGGCCTTTTGTGACTTAAATATGATCTAAATATTAATTATAAGGTATTAGAAAATTTAGTCTCCTAATAAATTATGAACATGGGTGTTTAAGACCCTTTGATTAATTATGAAGATTTGCACAATTTATTTAATTTTGTGAAGGTTTGGTTGGTCTTTAATTGCCATTAATTTCTCTAAATATACTTAAGTATTTTCATCTCCATATGAACCATAATTTAAATATGGTGTTTGTTGCATTTATGGTATTCTATGATGCCTAATAAAATTTCTTAAATTATTGGCTACTCTAATTCTAGGAAAAAATTTCCTATAGAATAAAATAAACATGTCTCAAAATTTGAGACCACATATTCACCTATTTTAAATCGGTTTTAACTATCAAAATATTGCATTAAGATAAATAGAAATTTTTGGGTATTACATTTCTCCCCCCGTTAAATAAAATTTCGTCCCCGAAATTTATTCTATACTAACTAGACACCGAACCATAAACTCCGGATATTTTTCTTTCATGTTCTCTTTTGTTTCCCATGTTGCCTCATCAGGAGACAACCCTTTCCAGGCCACCTTCACGATGGGGATACTTCTACATCGAAGCCGCTTTTCTCGGTATTCGAGAATTCGCTCTGGCTCGATTTCGAAAGTGTTATCATGCCGTAACTCGACATCCTCACACTGAATAATATGATCGTGATCGGGCTGGTATTTCTTCAATTGAAAAACATGGAAAACGTTATGGAGATTACTTAGGTTTGGGGGTAAGGCTAATTGATATGCGACCGGTCCACATTTTGCCAAGATTTCGAATGGCCCTATGTAACGAGGACTTAGCTTCCGCCTTTTAAGCGTTCTACCGACACCAGTTACCGGGGATACCTTTAGAAACACATGGTCTCCGACTTCGAATTCTAGCGGTCTTCGCCTTTTATCGGCGTAGCTCTTCTGTCTACTCTGTGCTGCTAGGAGTCTTTGCTTGATCAAGGCGATTTGTTCAGAGGTCTTCTCAACTATATCTGGCCCAATAAACTCTCTCTCGCATGCTTCATCCAAAGATATAGGTGATCGGCACTTTCGCCCGTACGAGTACTTCAAATGTAGACTCCACTAAATTATAAGATACCATTTGGAGATGTCTAAATATTTAATTCATTTTTCCTAGTTTAACTCTCAATTAATTGTGTGTCTTCTCACTTTTCCCACGCATTATCTTTTATCATTATTTCCACTCATTCTCTCTCCCAGCCACCTTCTTTATAAATAAGGATGTTTTTGGAAAACGAGTTGTATTTTTTACATATTTATTATCTTTAACCAATTTTTATTAACTTTTTGATCAGCGTAATGCTGTTATTACTACTCCTATCTTATAAAAATAGTTGAGGGAGTAGTAAATATATATTAAATAGTTTATCTGTATATATTAAATAGTACATATATGTTTATTTATTTACAGTAGGGACATAGAGAGTTAGAAAAACACAAAGATCATTGGAAAAACTTGTTGGGCCCACCACCGTAACTTCTGCTTCGTGTGTAAGCAACAAAAGTTGCTAAACATAAGCCTGATTGAGAGGTAAGCCTGATTGTGAAAACGCAATGCCAAACATAAATATTACTGTAATCATGTTGCACGGTGCTTTTTGTATGAAAAAAAATTACTTTTAAGATGGTGAATATGTAGATACTTGTTTTTCAAAAAACTATTTAATGTGTATATAATTTAAAATAATATATTCCGTTGACAGTTTCGGCCTCTTCCAGTTCCATACTGCTTCCACCACAATCATGATTCACAATTTAGTTTCAAATCTAGGTTGCACAAGGACCCAATCTACGAGACAACATAGTTTTGAAATGACCACTACAACTAGTCTCAAATTCCGTAGAAAACATGATTTTAAAAAATTCAGTTCAGAAATTCAATTTCAAAATTTCACAAATACAGCAAGTGCTTTGGTAAGTTCAAAATTCAATTTTCAAACATACCAGGAACTAGACAACTAATATAGGGGGTCATGATTTATAACACATTCCAGGCTCTTACTCTTGTTACTCGAGGCATTCATGGAACACACAGTCCATTTCATTCCATTTTGTCCAGGCATTTTCAAATATTGTTCATTTTCAAACATTGTCCAAGATTCTCAGGCTTTACAATTTCTTTGAAACATAGCCTAGTATTCATAATTTAATAACCATGGCTTTTACCAGCCTATAATTACTCTAGTCTCATAGGACTTAGGTCTTTTCTTTTTACACATCAAATTTAATGACTTCAAGACATTCCGGTCCATTAGGTTTGATTGCCCCCACATATTCATATTACTTACACATATAGCACTTAAGCACCCATGGCAACACATTAAATCAACATGGATTTCATCTGTGATCGTTTGAAATTAATGCACTTTCTACATTAATTCCAGCTCTAGGTATAGTCGCAATTTCAATTTTCCCTCTGTCAGGTATTCAACCCATATCTCAGGGAATCTATTAGCCACCAACACATCTATGATTATTAGTCCTGGTCACAAAACTATAACCTATGGCTACCGAGGTCTAGCTATTACCGGGTTCATCAAGGAACAACTCTTAATCATGCACTTTTTAGGGAATATTCTACATTCAAGATCTTTCCCTATGTTGATACAGCAACTAACAACCTTAAATTACCCCAAAAAGGTACTATCCTCAAACATACCTTAAATAACATGCTGATGACATGACATCAATCAACATTATCAAGGTTTCTACTTTCCATCATTCTTTCTAAGGGAATATCAGGAGATTAAAATCATTCTCTAGCAGTTAGTAACCTCCAAATACCTCATTGGTATCATAATCTGGTGCCTCAATCCAGATCAATCAAATGCCTAAAGAATCACTCATTATCAGATTAGATTCTTAGGTCACGATCTAGTTGGTAGCAATCTGGTGGATACCTACCAATTTCTAGGTTCATCAACGTAGTTCTGAAACCTCGACCATACCCAATAAATATGTTACAATCAGTATGATTCCTGACTTATAACATTTAGGCATTATCCTTAGATAACCTCAAACCAATGATTGTCTGTTCACAGTCTAACTCCTAGAACCTCAACATCAACTGAGAAATCATCTTACCTTAATAATACCCAAAATGTAAACTATGATCATGATTCACATTTCCTAGTCTAATCCTCGAAACAGTCAAATAACATCAACACCATTAACAAGGTTCTAATTCCATCTTAATCCTCAATATCACAAGGCATATTCTAATATCATTAGATTATCTCAAGATCAATCATCAATCATCAATCATCAATCATACCCAAACATACTGACAATTCACATTTTGACTTAAGACCTGAGTATTTTTAGATCAAATTCAAGCTTATCCTCAACTATTACTATATTCAGTCTAATATCCTTAAGGCACCTCTAAAGATCACCCTATTCATACCTTAAGGTACTCAGGTCTCAAATCAAAGGATTTCATATTCCTATGATACTTCTCAAGAGGTCACCTACCCCAAGATTTTCTTCCCTAAGCTCGCTTATCCTCAAAGTTTCAATAAGACCTGAGGATCTAAATTAAATCATATCCAAACTAATCATCATAAGCCTTAGGATTAGCAGCATAATCTATATTTTTGTACTCTTTCAGCTATCTCTAGAGCCTCAACTTTCGGAGCTTGAACCTTGTTCCTCGGATAGATATCTCTACTACTCCATTTTTTTGATACAACGGTTGGTCCTCTTTTACTTTAATACCTCCCTTCCATATCCAATCAAAATTGTATCCGTATTTTTTTACCAGTATTGTCCAAACAATGCTCTGATACATAATTGTTACACTCCTACCGGCCTCGCCATAATTCAGGTGGCGGTAGTGTGATACCTTCTCAATAATATATCACATATCAGAGCAATATAGTGCAATACAGTAGCAAAATAGTTTGGGCATAGTATACTGAAGATAAATTTTAAATCTCGGTTACAAAATCTAGAATATAATTACATAAAATTATTACAACGATTCTCCGAATAATCTAAAACCGGTTCAATACCTCCATTTGCTGGTATCTGTCTGGGAGCTACATCCAATAAATTGTATCATATCCAGATAGCAACAGAAGCAAGGATTTGTAGAGTAATCGTTAATCTCATATACAAAGTATAATCAGAGTATGTAAGAAAACCATAAATACAAACCACAACATTCAGTAAATCGCACACAGTGAGGCGCAAAGCCTAATTCGGAACAAGCAGTCCTCACAACATAGACTGCTAAACAAGGCACACATCAAGGCCTTAGTCGCACACAGCGGGTTTCGGTTCCAAAGCGCTTGGAAAACAATAACATCGAATGCATACATATATATGGTAAAACATACATACAAAGTCATACAAAGCATATGAGGATTAAGGTTACTACTTGACAAGCTTAAAGTGTCAATTACTTTCTCCAAATTTTTTTAAAAGCTCCCAGTGACGACACTTCCTATGATGATAAATAATACTCGTCACTTTTGCAATTCTCCATAATTCAAATATTACTTTGAATAAATTGTCATTTCAAGTCCATATCTTTCATAGTTCTTGCCTAATCTTCCTTCTTAAGTCATATTCTTGATTTAAAACTCATGTTAAGTCATTTTTATCAACTTGAGCAGAACCTCCCCTTAGGAATATTGATTCCCATAATCATCAAATATCATGAAAAGAAGCTAAATCCAAGCCACAAAGCTATAAGGGTGTTAAGGAAGGTACTTACTTGACTTTGAGCTTTGCTTTCCTTGAACTTCTTCTTTCTTAAACTCCTTGTTGATTTCAGCCTAAGCTTCTCCATACCATACATTAGTTGCTCATTAGGACCTTCAACATGTTCATGAAGATAGAAAAAAGTTTCACAAAATACCATAGATAACTTGCCTTAGTTCTCAACTTTGCTTGCTTGCTTGCTTCTTTTTTCTTTCACTTGAGCTAACCTTTACTCTCTTTTCTTTTCTCTCTTATGGCAACTTGTGTAACATCCCAATTTTCGAAAGTGTTTTCATGGTATCGTGATCAGAGTAGAGCATCGGAAGTAAATAGTATTGAAAAAGTAACTGGTAAGTAACCACTGTAATGTATGTGTTAGCTGTTAACAGCGTTACAAAAATTTCCAAATGACATCATCGGTAAGTTCAAAACAAAAGGGCTTCCTCCAGCCGGTTCCTATATCTCGCGCTACCCCGTCTTCGATCCCGTTCACTTCGGATCCCGAAGCTATGGTAAGAGCCGAGGTTCAATACCCATTGAACCTCGGGTAACGATTAACCTCATATTCATGTACAGTTATGTATGACAGTTATCTCATGACATCACAGCTATATTCACATATAAAAAGCAATAACAACACAGCCCGCATATGAATGTTATTACGATGCACTATTCACCAGTGCCACGATGTACGGTTGTGTCCTCAGTGCTAGGAAAACTC
Source organism: Acacia acuminata (assembly GCA_019022655.1). Classification (NCBI taxonomy): domain Eukaryota; kingdom Viridiplantae; phylum Streptophyta; class Magnoliopsida; order Fabales; family Fabaceae; genus Acacia; species Acacia acuminata. The sequence goes on along the minus strand of JAFJYI010000151.1, from coordinate 756,774 downwards.
AACGGCGTTATCATGACTATAACCCGTATAAAGTTGTATGTGTATGAACAATTCTTTTAAAAACAAAGTCACAGTCTATGAACATATCTATCACATATAGGTATACAAAGTAACACATCGAGTTAGTGTTACAAAGACGCGTCCGTACCTTCGTCGGTGTTGTCGGTACGTTGACGGTCGGGCGGTGATCACGCGTATCCTATAATGGTAATATCATATTTATTAATTTACAAATAATATCCTACGGGATATCCTGGCCACTAATGACTATTTTTCCCTTGCAACATTTATTTTCCACTTTGTTTCCTCAAAATTCGTAGAACAACGCTGGTACAAATCTGGGCAGCATTTTGTCTAACTTTGAAAAATCATAATTAATTCTAAACAAATCGAAACGAGGATCCGTAAAATTCCTTGGAATCTTTAGGATGTCTATTTTCAATTAAAAATAATAAATATTTCCCAGATTACACTAATCACTCCCAGTTTTAAAGTTTTGAGCCTCTGCCCAGAAATTTTCCAGAAATTCGTAGCCCAACTTTGAGAAATTTTATCTCCTTGTACAGAACTCATTTTGACATGTTCTTGACATATTTAAAAATCCCTATATGTTGATTTTAACCATGAATTTCCTCAGAATATTTTGACCATATTTTCAATATGAAATTCTGGCGTTTTCATCACTGCCTCTAGAAATTCCGAAACCGATGAAATTTCGCCAGAACTTCGTTACTTTGATGATTTTCTTCCAGAAATTTTGCTATATGACCTCCCCCATTTTTTTTTCGAAATAAAGCCAATTTTGACCATAAAAACATGTAAATAAAATTATCCTAGCATATTTAGGATCTAAGCTACTTCTATCTAAGCATTTAAGAACTTAAAGCTAGAGCTAGAGAACTTACCAAGAACTTTGCTCCTCCTTTCTTCAAGGCTCTCACTCTCACTTTCTCTCTATATTTCAGATGTTGCTTTGTGAATTGGTGAGGATTTATGAAGACCCCAACCCCCTATTTATAGTAAAATTCCATGACACTATTCACACCTTTTCATCTTGGATATACACCCTTGGATTTGGGTTAATTGGAAGCACAAATCCTAGCCCTTAGAACCCTCAAATCTGACCCCCCTCTCTCTCTCCTTAATCCTCTTCCATTTCCATTAATTGTTCTATCCCAAAGTACCATATCCTCTTCCAAACACTTTTGCAAAATATCCTACTACTTCTTGGCTTTCTCTGAATTTCCTACCACTTCTATTGCTAGAATCACTAGATAAAAATTCATTTGGAGACCTTAATGAAGTTTGATTCAAATTTCCTTTTTAGTTTTGAACTCTTGAGATTTTTGGCTTTAATTAGAGACCATAATCTCTCATTTTCTCAATTGGACATAATCCTCAAAAGTTGAGGAAATGACTTTGATTACAGTCAATCTCAAGCTTGAATTTTGCTTGTCAATAATCTCTTCTTATATGTAAGTTATGGTTAAGGGATTTCAAGATACAATTTAGTTTGTATAGGTTTTCATTTGTTTATGTCTAGAATTAATTCCATGAATTAATCTAATTACTTTATGCTTAATTTTCTCATTGGCTAATGAATTGACTTATTTCTCTCTCTTCATACTACACACACACATGCACAACTCTTCATCTTTCTCTTTCATTATCCTCTTCCAATATTTAAGAGGCTTTATGACAAAGGACTCTTATCCTCTTCCATTAGCCTCCAAAGTCTTCATTGTATTAATGTTGGCTCATGACTCATATTGCATGTGGGATTTGTTAATTTTTAAACAATTTTTGATCCCCTTTTTCAGCCCCAAAATTCATCCCCCCTCACCCATCTTTTATTTTTAATTTGTGTTTTTATTTATCTCATGATATTTAGAAGAAAATCTATCATTGGCTAATATTTGGTTCACATGGATTCCACTTTATGAAATTGGTTCTAAAGCCCTTAGATTAACTTTATGAGGTTAAATCTTGACCTTTAGATCATAGTTGCAATTTGTTGACTTTTCAAAGCTTGATTAGAATTTAATTAGCATCTTAATCAAAAGCTTAATTGCCTCTTGATTATTCCATTATTGGTGTTTAGGGTAATTTATGACCATTAGCAATCCATTCTATGCTAATCCTAACCCCTTATTGGTTCTTGGCTTTTAATTATCCTAATACATCTTTAATCGGTGACTTTTAACATTAGTTGTAAAGAATTACCTAAATATTCTATTAGTGTAATTTTAATTGTTCATTAATTATTGGTAATTGCCCCTTAATTGTTTCAAGTGTTTTGATAATTCTTTATGGCCTTTTATAAATTAAATATGAACTAAATATTAATTATAGGGTATTAGAAAATTTAGTCTCTTAATAAATTATGAAAATTGGTGTTTAAGGTCCTTTAATTAATTATGAAGACTTGCACAATTAATTTAATTTAGTGAAGGTTTAGTTGGTAATTAATTGCCATTGATTTCTCTAAATTGATTTAGGTATTTTCATAACACTTTCTTGTTCTTTTTGATCTCACATAACCCTTAGTTTAATAGGGTATTTATTGTAATTTATGGTATTTTATGATGCCTAATAAAATTTATTAAATCATTGGTTATTCTAATCCTAAGGAAAAATTACCTAGAAAATAGAATAAACACCTCTCAAAATTTGAGACCACATACTCACCTATTTTACATAGGCTCTGATGATTGAATATTATTACACTTATTTGTATCTCTTGGTGAATAAATTTAGGATTGTTTAGTTAATAAATAATGGATTTTATTACTTAATTGGGCTTTGAGCTTTTAATTGGATTTGATTCATTCTTTATGATTAAATTCCAGATTTAATGTGATTTAGTATTTTCTCCATAACTTTTGATCTAGATATCCGATTAGCCTGATTCTTCTTTCGTTTTTTTAGATAATTCAGAGAGCTACAATTGTTATGAAGACTCGGAAGGTTGATTCGGACAAGAAGATGGACGAAATTGGAGCTAAAGACAGACCCATTTTTCTGGATTTTTATTCTGCTCGAATTTTGTAATAAAAGACCATTTATTAGAGGTTTCCTATTTTTAGAGGTTTCCTATTTTTTGGTCAATCTTGTAACCCTAGTGTTTCCTATTTATAGGTTATATTAGATGGCTAAAAACAGATTCTCAATTACGTTGAATAGGATTTCTTTTTGGTTTTCTTCTTCATCTTTTCTTTCGTGTTTTGCTTAGCCATGCTTGGCTAAGCTTCTGTAGTTAACCCAATGTGAGGATTCCATGATTCATCCAGAGAACTTGTGCTTTATCTGTGATTTAACTCGTTTCTATTTTCATCTTATCGGATCCGATTTCTGGAAATAGTTCGAATATTAGATTTAATATTCGGTTTGGTTTATCCCAAGGACCGAATTCGAACTAGGTTTTAAGTTTTTGTCACCGTGCGATCGCATAGTGGGACGCCGTTGTTCGGACATATTCTAGGCGATCGTCTAGTCGAGGGATTTTCTGGGCGAATGCGAGAGATCTCGGTTCGTCCGAGCCAAACGTGGGTTATTTATATTTTGTTCAATGATGGAAGTCTCTCGAATCCGAATGTTGGGTTGATCAATTTTAATCTTCTTCTTCTCATTTTCTTTTCTTTGCTTCATTTAAATTGCATTTCTATTTTAGTTTATTAATTTAAAAATCCAAAACCAATCCCCCTTGTTTTCATTGCATTTGCATGACATTTAGATTACTTAGGATTCAATAAAAGGCTCCTCGAAAAAGAGAGAACGATCCTAGGTTTGCCTATACGCAATCCTTGGTTAATTGTTGATTGTGGACCCCGAGGCTAATGACAAAAGGTCTTCATCAAATATCTCGGTTCGTCCGAGCCAAACGTGGGTTATTTATATTTTGTTCAATGATGGAAGTCTCGGAATCCGAATGTTGGGTTGATCAATTTTAATCTTCTTCTTCTCATTTTCTTTTCTTTGCTTCATTTAAATTGCATTTCTATTTTAGTTTATTAATTTAAAAATCCAAAACCAATCCCCCTTGTTTTCATTGCATTTGCATGACATTTAGATTACTTAGGATTCAATAAAAGGCTCCTCGAAAAAGAGAAACGATCCTAGGTTTGCCTATACGCAATCCTTGGTTAATTGTTGATTGTGGACCCCGAGGCTAATGACAAAAGGTCTTCATCAAATATCTCGGTTCGTCGAGCCAAACGTGGGTTATTTATATTTTGTTCAATGATGGAAGTCTCTGAATCCGAATGTTGGGTTGATCAATTTTAATCTTCTTCTTCTCATTTTCTTTTCTTTGCTTCATTTAAATTGCATTTCTATTTTAGTTTATTAATTTAAAAATCCAAAACCAATCCCCCTTGTTTTCATTGCATTTGCATGACATTTAGATTACTTAGGATTCAATAAAAGGCTCCTCGAAAAAGAGAGAACGATCCTAGGTTTGCCTATACGCAATCCTTGGTTAATTGTTGATTGTGGACCCCGAGGCTAATGACAAAAGGTCTTCATCAAATGGCGCCGCTGTCTTGGAGCTAAGTAATTGGCTCCCTAGGTGATTTAATTGTCAAATTCACTTTTGACAAGGGGTTTCTCGTGTGAAGCTTGTTAGATTTGCATTTTTGGTTTTTTATTGCATATAGTTTAGGATTTTTGCATTTAGGTAGCTTGCATATAATTCATTGCATTGTCTTGACTTGGTAGCTTATGTGTGGTGTGTTTGTATCAAATTCGATATGATTTTGGGCTTATTTGTTTGAATTCACCATGTCTCCAAGTTAATTCATAGCTTACTTGCATATTTCATCATAAAAAAAAAAAAAAATCTTCTTTTCTTTTTCACTTGCATTTGTATTTTCTTAGATTCCTTATCTTAGTTTTTATAGTTTATAGTTTGATAGTTTTCTTGTAATTCCTTGGGAATTAATTGTATTGAAATTTCATGGCTTGGTTTTATGGCAATCATAATCTACCTTTCAGTTCTCACTCTTTTGTAGGCAATCAAGAATGTCATGGTCCTTTCCACCACCCATTACATGAACCATACCACCAACCTCCATTTCAACAATATCATCAACCCTCTCACTTACCATACTATCCTTCATTCCATCCCACTTCAGGACCATGTCATCCATCTCATGAATCCCAATACCCATTTGACCCACCTTATGATCCTCATTCTCAACCATGTATGCCCAACCAAGATCCTTCATTTTGTGAAGTCATTGGAGATCACCAAAATCAAACGGCTTGGGCTGTAAATGAGGAGTGGTCACTTAAGGACAACTTTCATCAACTAATGGACTCTCGTTTAGAATGATGGAACAACAAGCGAAATCATATGAGAGATTAGGAGAAGAAATTGAGCAGCTAACACAAGTGTTGAAAATGAAATTTCAAGGAAATCCTTCTCTCATGGTCACACATGCACAAGAAGTGAAGCAAGTACAAAAGTGCATTGAAGAGTCATCTCTCCCATTTGGTAATGATTCTATCCTTATAGAAGTAGACTCTCCTACTACTTTGGCTAATGAAGCAAGTCATGATTTGAGTGATAATGAGGTGGACGAGGAAATCATTGTTGAATCCCCTCAATTGTTTGGAAATGTAATTGCTCAACCAATTGGCTTTAGTAGTAGTGATTCGACTGTACTTGTTGATGAGTGTGTTCCTATTTCTTCATGTGATGCTCTAACCGATGAAAATGCTTCCCTTCATAGCACTATGGATGAATGCGATAAATTGAATGACATATTTGCATGCTCTTGTGAGGAATATCAAATGTGTGTCGATTGTTATCATGAAAAATGTCATTTACTTGTTGAGCTTCAAAAGAAAGCATTTAGTGAAGTGGTTGATTCTACCATTGATCAAAATGCACCCTCTTGTACTATTGATGATAGTAAGCATGTCAATTTTGAAAAGATTGAATCAAGCATGGATGCCAATGTTGATGATGATGTTCTTACTTGAATGGTATGCTGATTGTCTAGATTTTTCATCCGTGAGTGAATCTGTTGTATGTGATTGTTCGATTATGAATGGTGCCCCGTTGGCACCGAGATTACTTGTATCCGATTTTGACTTGCTTGAGGAATTTGATGTTGATTCTGAATTTGATCTGCATTCTAATCCTGATGTGCATCCTGAATACATACTTACTTCGGATTTTGCTAATCATTGTGAGACCATTGTGAGTGAGAAAGATCATAGCCTAGAATACCAAATGCATAAAATTCCCATTGGATTACCTCGTTTGTAGTCTTGTTGGTGACAAAGATTCTGAAATTTTGATTGATAAAATCCCGCATGTTGATGAATCTTTCCAACAAGTACTTTCTTGTGATTTGCCACCTGATTTAGAAAAACAAGATAATTGTTTTGAATCTTTACACATTCCAGGTGGTGATGATTTGAAAAATTCGCTTCATTCTTCCACTCTTTTCCTTCCATCTCTTGTGATTGCAACGATGATGTGGTGTACTCTAACACTAAGTTGGATTCCACACCTTCCATTTTGCAAGCACAAGAGAATGTTCACAATATGATTGGTTGCTTGACTCCTACCGATACTGATGGGAGTATCATTGATTTCCTTGGATGTGATACTTACTTGGAGAGTTTGGAACTTAACATGCCCTTAATTCACTCAAAATCTCTCCATGTCTCTATTTTTGGATGGGATACTGCTATTTGCTTGTCTTATTTGCAGGAACATTCTTGGAAAGGTTGTCGATGGAACCAACATCCGCCGTACATTCTTGAACCTCTTCCAATCGATCCTGAGCCACCTCCACCAAGGAAATTCAATGTGGGAGAAGATGTTTCAAGGGAAAAATTCATGATTCTCATCGGAGATGAGAACTTCTCCTTCAAGCGACTCAAGATACTCTAACAAAGGTTGTCTCTTTCCTTACTTATTTTCTTCCGAATTCATATGATTACTTGGGCTTAATTGTTGTACGAGGAAGATAAGTGTGGGGGAGGGACACAATTCAGTAGAAAAAAGTAGAAATAATTTATTTTAGTAGGTAAAAAAAAAAGAGTTTTTATGAATAACACACTCTCTTTCTATAATTGCTCTACCTCTCGGTGAACTTTGACATCTTGGTTTTGATGGATCCTTATGTTTGAGGCTGAATTTCTGGACTCTTGGATTATATTTCTTGGTAGTTAATTTTGGGATGCTGATTGCATGATTCGGTATTCACCTTTGTGAGATTTTGGGCCTACATGAATGGAATTCATATTTTACCATTCTTTCTTTCATGTGTGCATCGGTCATGATTTGTGTTCTCTAGAACTTGCTCATTTTCTTTTTGAAGCTAAATTTTTCACTTACGTGTATAAGTATGATGGAAGCTTGTTTTCTTTCTTTCATTTTCCCACTTTGGCCAAATAGCCTTCCCCTTACATTATATTCCCTTTGCTAGCCCCTTTGTGCCTTCTTGACTCATTCTTTTCTAAGCCACATTACAAGCCTAAGCGTAAAACCATTTCATTCCGTACCTTGAAAATTTATTGAGCATTGGTTTCACCTTGGTTTTGTGTTTCAGTGTGGGGGTTGCCCAGGTGTGCAACATTTTAAGTGTGGGGGGAGTATGAGTATTTGATTTTGATTTTGTGCCATTCATCATTTGGCATTAATGTTGGTCATTGTGATTCTATACCCCAAAAAAAAAAGGTACAAAAAAAAGGAAAAAAAAAGAAAAGAAAAAAAGTACAAAAAAGAAAAAAAGGGAGAAAAGAAAAGAAAGAAAGAGAGAGGGGGAAGCAATGTAAAGAAGGAGAAATAAAAAGAAATGATACTGAGATGATTTGTTATTATTAATTGGTGTTCTTTGAATTTCTTGGGTGCTTAGCCTATCATATCCATACTTATTCACACCTATACCCTAGCCCCATTACAACCTTCAATAACAAGCTCTCTTGATTTTTGCATGCATGTGTTATAAGTAGTGGAGAAGTAGAAATTGAGCAAGCTTATGGTAGAACAATTTTCTTGAGTAGAATTTGAGCGATACACTTGTTTACCCTATACACTTGAAAGATTGATTGAGGGCATCCTTGAGAGACCATCTTGTGTGATTAGTATCATTGATTGAGATTACCAGGATTTGTAATTGGAGATGAAAGGATTTTGGTCTTGATTGATTGGTCTTTTGAAGCTTTGTGTCCCTTGTTAAATTTTTGCATTGTTAGCAATTGTTAGAAAGGAAGAGTTTTTCATTTTAGTTTTTTCTTTGAATTTTGCTCAGGAGTGCAAAAAGATAAGTGTGGGGGAATTTGATGATTGAATATTATTACACTTATTTGTATCTCTTGGTGAATAAATTTAGGATTGTTTAGTTAATAAATAATGGATTTTATTACTTAATTGGGCTTTGAGCTTTTAATTGGATTTGATTCATTCTTTATGATTAAATTCCAGATTTAATGTGATTTAGTATTTTCGCCATAACTTTTGATCTAGATATCCGATTAGCCTGATTCTTCTTTCCTTTTTTAGATGATTCAGAGAGCTACAATTGTTATGAAGACTTGGAAGGTTGATTCGGACAAGAAGATGGACGAAATTGGAGCTAAAGGCAGACCCATTTTTCTGGATTTTTATTCTGCTCGAATTTTGTAATAAAAGACCATTTATTAGAGGTTTCCTATTATTAGAGGTTTCCTATTTTTAGAGGTTTCCTATTTTTTTGGGCCAATCTTGTAACCCTAGTGTTTCCTATTTATAGGTTATATTAGATGGCTAAAAACAGATTCTCAATTACGTTGAATAGGATTTCTTTTTGGTTTTCTTCTTCATCTTTTCTTCTGTGTTTTGCTTAGCCATGCTTGGCTAAGCTTCGTGGTTAACCCAATGTGAGGATTCCATGATTCATCCAGAGAACTTGTGCTTTATCTGTGATTTAACTCGTTTCTATTTTCATCTTATCGGATCCGATTTAAAATAGTTCGAATATTAGATTTAATATTCGGTTTGGTTTATCCCAAGGACTGAATTCGAACTAGGTTTTAAGTTTTACCGTGCGATCGCATAGTGGGACGCCGTTGTTCGGACATATTCTAGGCGATCGTCTAGTCGAGGGATTTTCTCGGGCGAATACAGAGATCTCGGTTCGTCCGAGCCAAACGTGGGTTATTTATATTTTGTTCAATGATGGAAGTCTCGAATCCGAATGTTGGGTTGATCAATTTTAATCTTCTTCTTCTCATTTTCTTTTCTTTGCTTCATTTAAATTGCATTTCTATTTTAGTTTATTAATTTAAAAATCCAAAACCAATCTCCCCTTGTTTTCATTGCATTTGCATGACATTTAGATTACTTAGGATTCAATAAAAGGCTCCTCGAAAAGAGAGAACGATCCTAGGTTTGCCTATACGCAATCCTTGGTTAATTGTTGATTGTGGACCCCGAGGCTAATGACAAAAGGTCTTCATCGTGCTCTATTTATCAAAATATTGTATTTAAGACAAATAGGAAATTTTGGGTATTACAACTTGGTGCCTTACAAATAAGAGAAATGAGTCCTTATATAAAGGTCATGAGCCAACCAAAATATTTCCTTTGACCAATTACCATTTTACCCCTTGGTCTTATCCTTTCTTTCTCTTGAATTTTCTCCCTTTTTCTAGAAAATTCTTGACTTCTCTTGAGTTTTCTCTCTTTAAATGAAATACTCATGCAAAAAAGGAGTGCAAAATGTCTTATATATGTCAAGAAAGCACTTAAAATTCCCCTAAGTCAAATGACCAAAGTGCCCTTACAAAATATCCCTTAAACTTGACTTATTTTGCAAGTTTTGTTGACTTTCTCTCTTCCTCCTTATTTTGGACGAATTTGATAGCTTATGGAGGAAGAATTTTGATCTTCAAAACCCATTAAATAAGGTGTCCAAGTGTCACTCACAAAAGTCAAACTGAATCCCATGAAAATACTTGGCCTCTTTTGGGTCAAAAATATCTTCTAATCACATGTTTATTTTGCGGTTGAAATATCTTGCTTAATGAAGAAGGTGATTAGGTGTCCCCTTTTATTAATTAAATATGTACATGTGTCCTCAACTTTTCTTCTTTAAATATTATATTGCCACATGGACACTTAGGTGTCCCTTCCATAATTGTCCACATTCCATGTGTCCACTTGGGTGTCCCTTTCATGATTATATACCTTTCCATGTGTCCACATAGGTGTCCATTTCTTTCATTCATTTGGATTCATGCTCAAGTGTCAATTTATAATAATCATCAGCAATAAAGCTATTTCCTCCAAGTCAAAGATATTTTTCTAATAATCACCTTAATCTTGCCATGTGTATATGTCATTTTCAAAGGCAAAGATACTTTTGTTTATAATCTTCCTATTTTGCCATGTGTAATATTCTTGAATCATCTATTACCTTTCTCATGCCACTTCACAATGATAATCCCTTATTAGCCAATTAGATGGGAACAAATATCATTTGCCTTAGATTTAATGAAAATTCCATATATCCCCATAATATGATATTAATTAACTCTATACAATAATTTACATGAAAATCATGTCACAAGCTAATTCTCAAAACTCTAGGCCCTGAAATTCAGGAAATTACACTTCTCCCCCTTTCAATAAATTTCGTCCTCAAAATTTGAACATAAATATCTCGGGGAATCATTTTAACCATCCAGTTTATTCCTTTTCTATGCATACTCACTAATTGTGCACATAATTATCGTACAATGTTTTGCTTCATTCTATACTCAGTATAATATTTAATACAAATCCCTACAGGCTTATCCCCCAGCACTTGGTTTTACAAGCTTCATTGACTGGTACAACTTGCCTTTTTGGTATATTTCATTCTAGCTTTCCAGCTCATATTTACCACAGCGTTGGATATTCTTGTCTTATTATTTGGGAATCGTCTTCAAGCCATAATCCATCTCAACTTCAATCTGGTACAGCCCAAATGCTCTGCCAGCTTCAATAATTACCCAAGACATTCTAGTCCAAAGATACCTTGCTAGGCAACAAACATAGTGCCAGGCATACAGGTCTTAATGCCTCGAGCCTCTGCTCATCTATCTCATGTCTGAGCTTTTCAGTTCAAGCTCTCATATTATTTTCCTCTTGCTTAGCATGTAATACCCTAAAATTCATGTTTATCATAAATATTATATTTTGATAAAAAGTGCCTATTAAAAATAGGTGAATATGTGGTCTCAAAATTGAGTAACATATTTATGTTAAGTTAGGGAATTTTCTCTAAGAATTAAGGTAATCAAAATAATCAAGGAAGTGTTATGAAACCACTTGAATTAATTAAAGGAAATTAACCACAATTAGGAGGCAATTAAATTTGCACTAATTAAAATAATGGTATAATACCCCCAAATTCATATGTCTCTTGAATATTATAATTTGGCCGAATAATACCTATTTAAAATAGGAAAGTATGTTGTCTCTAATTTTAGTAATTTATTTGTTTATTTTCCTTGGAATTTAAAGAGGCAAAAATCCAATGTTATTTTAGGGACCATAAGTTGCCCTATGATTATTAAAATAATGCATGATGCATAAATGACCAGAGTAAACTCAAAAGTTGTGAGAAAATAATTAATCCAATTAAAGAAAATTGCCAACAATTAGTAAATAATTAAATCTACATTAATTGAATTAATTTCATAAACTTTCATAATTAATTTGATAACATGTGTTGAAGGCATAATTAGGGATATATGACCTTAATTAAGAACCAATGGCTAATAAATGACTAAGATTAGCATATAAGTAGTTTCTAATGATCATAATTAATCTTAGAACCAATCATATTTTGACAATTGCACTTAACTACTTTATTAGGGATGCTAATTAAGATTAGGTATGGAGGGCTAAGATTAAATTTGATAAAACTAAATCCAAAGGCTTTAATTAAGCCTCATAAAGCCAAATCCTTGTGAAATTGAATTGACCAATGATAAATCAAGAAAATATTCTTAATCCTCATGAAATTGATTGGACCAATGAGATATTAGCATAAATGGAAGGTCAAGATTAGATTTAATAAAGCTAAAATCTAATGGTCTAAATTAACTACATAAAGCTTAATCCATGAGAAAAGGTTTTGACCAATGAGAGAGAGAGAAAAAAAGTAAAGCAAATTTAATAAAGTTTGAAATCCTAGAGTAAATTGGATAATGGTTTGAAATCCAAAGAAATATCTTATGTACACAATAAAAACTCAAAACAAAAAATAAAGTGAGAATTTATGCAAATTTAAATACTTGTGAAGAAGTAGGGAACCCCGGAGAAAATATAAGGACTTATCTTGAACTCACATAATTTAACCTCAAACTAAGCCTAGTAAAGGCTATTTTTGCAAACGTTGAAGAATAAGCTTAGTACAACCAGGAGAATCTCATTAGACCATAGATCTAGATATCCAACTACTAATCAAAAAGCATACTTAGAATTTAAAAGTATTAGTGATTGATCAGACAACCAAAAATGAATTTCGTTAAAGTAAAACCGAAGACTTAGTTGGAAGAAACTTCTTCATTAAGTATGGGTCCAATGGTTAAGATTAAAACTTCTTAACTAAGTTTAGATCCTATGGTGGAAATTGAGGAAGAGGAAGTTCAAAATAATTGCAAGAATGCCATGACATTTCACTATAAATAGAGGGCTTCCCTCTTCATTCTTTTCACACCAAAAAACCATTCTAAACAAGAGTGGAGTGAAGCAAGAAGGAGGAGGGAGTAGCAAGAGTCTTCAAGAGGTAAGCTTGTTTTTAGTTTCTAGTCTTTAGTTTTATAGTTCTTAGTAGTTTTTAGTATAAAGGTTAGTTTGATCTTTAAATCTTCCAAGAAGTTTTGATTTCATGTTTGTATGATTAAAAATGTCTTTTTCGAAAATATGGTGGAAAATATTGTGGAGCAAAATTCTTGGAAGTTGAAGATCAAAGTAGCGAAGTTCTGACAAAATTTTCGGTAAAATTTCTGGGCAAACAGCAAAAGAAATGATAATATGTTATGTTGAAAATGAAGCCCATAAATCACGAAAATTTCCAGAAATAAATTAGATATGTAGGGCTTTCCGAATATATATAATATGTATCATTTTGATTCTTGTACAAAGAGATACAACCGGTTGAAGTTAGACCAATTTTCTGGACGAAATTCTGGGCAACGTTGTGGAAAATGAAAACTGGGAATTTTTCATAAATTCTTGGTATATACAAGTAATTTTTCTTGAAAATATACATCCTAAGGATTATGGGAAATTTTACGGATCCTCATTTCTATGTTTCTAGAATTAATTATGATTTTTCAAAGTTGATGCAAAATCTGCCCAGAAAATACTGCACTACGTTTTTAAATAAATGTAAGGGGGAAATTGTAAACAGTTGCCCCCCCGGCCGGCTATTTTGCCGGGCTTACGGGCGGCCGAGGTGTATGATTCCCCTGGCCCGGTTTGTGACCGGGGCCTGTGCTTTAGCCAGCCCGGCTTTTGGTGCCTCGGCGTATCCCTATTATGATAGTCTATGTGGTGCCCTGGGTCATGCCTGACCGGCGTGTACTGGGCGGCCTCGGATTTACGTGGTTGGTCCCCTGCTCGTGGGCAGGTCGTTTGGTCTTCTCTCCGTAGGCGCCATCATTGCGGCTTTACACCTGGCTTGTCCTGATTGGAAGGAGTCTGCAGCCGTCGCGCCCCTATCTGAGTGCCGATTTGCGTGCACAATTAATGCTCCTACGTCATTCTGTGCATTTCCCATCGTGTTTGTGTTCAAAGACCGAACTGCCCCCGGCGTTCCCTCTCCTTCTTCTTGTATGAAGTATTTGCTTCGTGTTTGCGTATTTCATTATTTTCCGCTTACAACTTTGCTGTAAACTTGCTCCGAGTTTCTTCTGTCAAAACTCCATTGTTCTTCATTTCCTTTGTTCAAGTCTCCTTCCTCTTACTCACATAGGTATTTTCTGTCCTTCTCTTTACTCTTTTACGGCGTATTTCGTACCGTTTAGATATCCTCTGGTCTCTTATCTATATTTCCCATTCCTCTTTCTTTCTGGTTTTCTGAGTATCGCTTTAAGGCCAGTTTCTGGGTTTTGTTGCTTTTGACATATACGCGCCTCTCTCTCGACGTAAAGCCTTTAGTTCTTAGGTTCTAGTTTCTTTTTCTGATGGATAGAAATAGGCATTTCCTTAGACCCAGATCAACACTCACCCCTGAGGAAGAGGAGTTTCTTCGTACTCGTTACCCACGAGCTTCTTATTGTGTTCTTGTTGTGTTCTTGGAACTGAGCTTCCGGAAGCGGAGAGGTTAGCCCCTTTACTTTGAGGTGGGAATGGTTGCTCCGGATGAATCGGGCCTCAACCCGTACCTGCTAGAGTTCTGTCGCCTTCTTCTGTCCGAGCTCCTGCATACAACGTTCCTACCTTATCACCTTTACTGGCCGGGGTTGGTTCCCTTGCCGGCTCCAGGCCTCCGGCCTTGTTGGTCCAACCGCTCAACTTTTGTGAGGGTCCACCCTCTGCGAGCTTGGACCCTTATCCTGATGATTATCTCGGCCCCTACTGGGACTGCTTGGCCGAGGGTTCATTTCACATTGCGCGCGGCGAAGACTCTAGAGCTTCCTCGGTTCTTGGTTCTTGCCGGCATCGGCGTCCTCCAGGCCCCTCTTCTGGCGTGCCCTTTCGTCCGAGTCCGCCATCTGTTTTGCCTTCTAACATTCTTTTTCTAGGTATTTCCAACTCTGCTAATTTCATTTTATGTTGCATATAGGTTAATGGCTCCGAAATCTCTACCTTCCAAGAAAAACGCCGAGGCTGAGGCATCGGACTCTTGTAGTCCTCCCGAGGCCCTGTGTCGTAGGTATCCCTGGGTGTCCCATGAGGTCTTGAAGACCCGATCCTTGATGTCGGATATGGACATTGCCCGTTTGGATCTACCCGCCCTGGAGGGGTGCGTCCTTCACCGCTCGGAGGCCGACGAGCCTGTTTGTGCTAAACGGGAAATAGGCAGTCCCAATTTCTTTTATTTTTACCGGGATTATCTCACTCGGATCGGTGTTTCCTTCCCTTTCACCCATTTCCAAATGATGGCCCTGATGCATCTGAGACTTGCCCCGTCTCAACTTCATCCGAACGGGTGGGCTTATCTTGTGGCCTTTGAGCAACTGTGTCGCTCCTACCCGGTTCCGGTTCCCTGTTCGACCAATCTTTTCTTCTACAACTTCGGCCCATTTACCCCTGGCTCTCCTAAGAAAGGTGACAAGTTAAAAGGGTTGGTGTCTTTCCGCGTTAATCTCGATCGGAAACTCATGAAGCCCTTCTCCGACTCCTTTAAGCCATTTAAAAACGCGTTTTTCAAGGTTGTCGCCATGCCTGGTAAGCCGACTTGGTTTTTGAAGGGGGCTGAGGTAGCCGACGTGGAGTGACGTTTCCCTTTATATTGGATGGAGGGTCACCACAAAGCCAGTCCCTCATCCTTTCAGATTTCGCAAGATGATCTCCTACCCGAGATGGTCCCTCACGTCCCTAGGTTGGATGCCTACGTGGAGAAATATGGCATCCAGTGCGGCCTTTTTCATAACGGGAGGGATCTAGGCCAATCCCCTACCCGTAGGAGTCCCTTATTTGCCATGTTCCTTATTCTTTTGGTCATATTTTGTATATTGCTTTGGAGTATTTTGTGTTTATTCTTGATTTCCCTTTACCAGTCCTTTTCAGCTCAAGACATGAAGGCCCTTCCTGGTTACTTGAAGAAAGTGAATCCGGCGGTGGCATCTCTGAGTGGTCGGTCTCGGAAACAGGCCGTCCCTGTCAAGACTGCTGTGCCCGAGCCTAATGCCTCTGTTGTGGCTAAGAAAGCTAAGGTTTCAGGTGTCGAGGAGTCAACTCCATCCGTACCCTCCGGACCCCCACAGGCAGTTGTTCCTGAACCTTCCAAAGGGAAACAGGTTGCTGTCTCGGCCGGTGAGGCTGTATCCACGGATGTCGCGACCACTCCTTCGGCATCGGTTCTTCCGGTACCTTCGCCAGCTCCGCCTCCTCCCCCTCCTTCAACCGGGGCCTCCCATCCTTCTTCAGTGCTCCCTCACAGCTTTATATGGGACAAGGGGGTGACGGATGAGCTGGACGTCGCGTTCCTCCCCCCCGGGAATTTATGGAGTGCCGGGCCTTGTCCCCGCCTAGTGCCGAGGAGGTGCGTGCAGCGGAACGATACTTGTGTAAGTTTGTTGGGTTGCTGCAAGCTTACGTTATTGTGAGGGAGAAGTATACTTTGGCTGATGCCGAGAATAGACGTCTGAAAGCGTCTCAGGGAGAGGTGGCTGT
Source organism: Acacia acuminata (assembly GCA_019022655.1). Classification (NCBI taxonomy): domain Eukaryota; kingdom Viridiplantae; phylum Streptophyta; class Magnoliopsida; order Fabales; family Fabaceae; genus Acacia; species Acacia acuminata. The sequence continues at coordinate 740,441 of JAFJYI010000151.1, read as the reverse complement.
CCTGAGAAAAGCTCTGGAGGAGGCCGAGGCAACGAAAAAGGCATTGGCCGATACTGAGACCAAACTGCACATTATGGAGGAAGAGCGAGATTCCACCCGGCTCGAGAGGGATGCTTCCAAGGCCGCGGTTGTGAAGATGGAGAAAGATCTGCAACAGGCGCGCGAAGGGGCGGATAAGTCAGCCTCCGAGTGCGCCCGGGCCCACAAAGCACTGGGCGAGAGTATGGAAGCGGTGAAAACCCTTCAGAAACAACACGATACGTTGTTTGCTAAGGTTAAAGCTGCCAAGGAGGCCCTAGCCGTATCGCAGCAGGCGCACTTGGAGTCCGACGAACTTTTAAAGCAGACTGCTGCTGATTGCTTTGAGAATGCCCTGGAGCAGATCCAGTTTTTGAATCCGACGACGGAGCTTAACTTGGACGGCTACGACTTTCGCGCCTTTGTCGAAGACGGAGTGTAAGTTCCGTATCAATCCCCTTCCGCCAACGCGTCCTGATCGGGAGGAGTAGAGTCGGACGCGGAGAGTGAGGCGACCAAGGGTTCTCGTGAGGCCGGTCCATCTAGTTAAGTTTAACCTCGGTTTTGGCGGGCGTCTGTGCCCTTTACTTTGTAGATTTCCGGCTTTTGTGCCGTGACATTTGTATGACTTATGGATGAATTTATTTATTCGCCCTTCTGCCATTTTTCTTAAATTCCATATTTGAAATTTCTTGACTGTAGTAGATACGAGTCGTTTACTTGACCAACACTAACGTGTGGGAGGATGGGGCAGGGTTGTATGTTTTAACCTCTTGGGGTGTTAACTTAACCGCACTACCTCGTTCCGGCTTGAATAGTCAGAAAAGTTGATAGTAACCGAATTAAGGGCGAGGCCGTCACATGTCGACCGAGGTGTCTATTACCTCAAATCGACATTTTGACTTGATCGGGTCGGAATGACGACCGCTTTCTTAAATCGGGCGAGCGTTGACGCGTCAATTTCGCGAAGGCACATATGGCATTTTCGCGAGCTCTTACCAATGCACGTAGGAGTACAACGGCCGGTGTCATACATCTAGATGTTTTAAGTTAATGACCGGGTGTAAATACCTCGGTGTCGGGTTTTGACCTGGCTTAGTGGCCTCAGTTTCACGCTTAAGCAAGTAATTGTGCACATTGACGCCTTTCCTTGAGGGATTCCTTCATTAAATAAAGCAGCTCTAAAGAGCGTACACATGGTCATGGATTATTCAAATGCAACGCAACTAAAAAATGGAAAACAATTGGAGAAAACATAAGAGAAAGTAAGAAATGACCAAACAGTAGCCTTAGTATCTGCGGGGCCGAGCATTGGCTTTAGCTGTAATAGATCTTTAGCTTATCGGCGTTCCAGGTCCTTTTAACCGGCTTCCTTGCCAAGGTTTCGAGAACATATGCCCCAAAGCATCGAGTTTTTCTTTAACGCGATATGGACCTTCCCAATTTGCTTTGACTTTCCGTCCCGGAATTCTTGTTTCCTATGTCGGCCCGCCGAAGTACTAGGTTACCTCGGTTGAAGGATCGTGGTCGAACCTTCCGATTATATTTTCCCGCGAGTAGCTCCTTGGCGACAAGTTCCCGGCAATGAGCTGTGACTCAGATTTCATCTATCAGGTCCAGTGCATCTTTAGGGCGTCGTCATTTGACGCCGGTCCTTCGAGTCCGGCTCTGATCTTCCTCCATGATGGCTGCCCGATTTCCACTGGGATCATTGCTTCACATCCATATGTCAGCCGGAATGGGGTTTCCTGAGTCGAGGACTGCATACTCGTCCTGTAGCCCCATAGGACGCTGTGGAGTTGTTCGGTCCAGCTAGAGTCGGCCTTTAACATGCGTTTCTTCAATCCGTCAAGAATGATCTTATTAGGCCGACTCGGCTGGCCATTAGATCGCGGATGCTCGACGGAGGAGAAGTGTTCTTTGGATGTCCAAGTTGGACATTAAGGTCTGGAATCTATGGTCCGTGAACTGGGTTCCATTGTCAGTGGCGACTTCAGTAGGTATCTCAAATCGAGCAAAGATGTTATGACGAACAAATCTCATAATTCGGGACGCCGTGATCGTAGTTAGTGCCTCCGCTTCAATCCATTTGGTGAAGTAGTCTACGGCGACAATGAGCCACTTGAGCTGCCCAAGTGCCGGTTTGAATGGTCCCAGAATATCCATTCCCCATTTATAGAAAGGCCAGGGGGCCAGCATCCCTTTTAGCTCCATTGGCGGTGGCCATAAGATCCCGGCATGTTTCTGGCAACTGTCACACCGCTTGGCGGCTTCCATGGCGTCATGCTTCATGGTGGGCCAATAATAGCCGGCACGTAATGCCTTCCTGGCCAGAGCCTTGCCCCCCATGTGTTGGCCGTTGCATCCCTCATGTATCTCGGTCAATACATACCTTGCTTCGGACTCACCGAGGCATCGCATCATTGGGCAGTGCACTCCCTTTCTATAGAGCTGGTCATCGACCATAGTGTAGATGACCGCTTCTCTCATCAGCTTCTTTGCTTCCGTGGAGTCTATTGGGATGATCCCCCTTTCAAGGTAATCTTCAATTGGCTTTCTCTAGTCCGAGGCAGACGAGATAGTCATGATGCATGGTGGCTCGGCCAAATTTTGTTGGATGACCGTTCTATGACTCCCCGAACCTTTGGTACTTGCGAGTTTGGAGAGAATGTCGGCCCGGACATTCTCTTCTCTCGGGATATGAGAAACAATGACCTCCTCGAAGTCCGTCATTATCTCCTTTGCTCGTTTAAGTACTTGGCCAACAAGGGCCTTTTGCTTGATAGCGCCATCGATCCGCGGGCGACGAGTTGTGAGTCGGTGAACACCTTAACTCGTCTCGCTCCGCTTTCTTTTGCTTGAGACAATCCGGCTAAAAGGGCCTCGTACTCCGCCTGGTTATTGGAGGTTGGGAATTCTAACTGGAGGGAATGCTCCGTAGCGACTCCCTCGGGGCTTTCAACAATGACTCCTGCTCCGCTGCCTTTTGGATTGGAAGATCCGTCAACAAATACCCTCCAAAATTCCTCGTTAGTAATAACGGGAGTCAATTCCCTGATGAAGTTGGCCAATGCTTGTGATTTGATCGCTGTCGTCGGCCTCAAAAGTGATGTCGAATTCGGACAGTTCAATCGCCCAGCTTGTCATTCGCCCTGCCAAATCAGGTTTGTGCAAAATCTGCCGGATTGGCTGACTAGTCCGGACTACTATGCGATGTCCCTGGAAGTATGGTTGAAGCCGCCTTACCGTTGTTAGTAATGTGTACGCCATTTTTTCTAGCTTCTGATATCTGAGCTCGGCATTTTGTAACGCCTTGCTCACAAAGTAGATGGGTGTCTGTCCGGCCTCGGTTTCTCTTACCAAGGCGGCGCTTACCGCTTCATCTCCCACAGAGAGGTATAAGAACAAGGTCTCCCCTTGCTCCGGCTTCGTCAGTACCAGAGGGGTTGCCAAACATCTCTTAATTTCTTCAAAGGCTGATTCACAATCCATATTCCATCCTCCTTGGGTCTCTTTCTTCAAAAATTTAAAGAAAGGTAAGGCCTTCTCGGTGGATCTCGGTAAGAATCTTGTCAGGGCCGCCAAGCGACCTGTTAATTGCTGAACTTCCTTCTTGGAGTTGGGGACTTACATGTCTAGTACGGCCTTGCATTTGTCCGGGTTGGCCTCAATCCCTCGATTGGTCAGCATAAAACCCAGGAATTTCCCGGCGGGCACTCCGAAAGCACATTTGGCCGGGTTCAACCTGATTCAGTATCGTCTCAATTTGTCAAACGTCTACTCTAGGTCTCGGATATGCTCCTCTGGTTGTTTTGACTTCACGATCATGTCGTCTATATATACCTCTACATTATGTCCGATTTGATCCTCAAAGACGCGATTCATCATTCGTTGGTATGTAGCTCCGGCATTCTTCAATTCGAATGGCATGACGTTGTAGCAATAGTTGGCCTTGTCCGTCATGAAGGCAGTTTTTTCTTGATCCTCGGGGTGCATGGCAATCTGATTGTAGCCGGAGTAGGCATCCATAAAGGAAAGCAACTGGTACCCGGCCGAGTTATCCACTAGCTGATCAATGCTGGGCATAGTATAGGAGTCTTTTGGACATGCTTTATTCAAATTGGTGTAGTCAGTGCACACCCTCCACTTACCGGTTGGTTTTAAGACCATGACCACGTTCGAGAGCCAAGTCGTGTATTGTACTTCTCTGATGAATCCGGCGGTAAGGAGCTCTTCAATGTGACTCTCGAGGGCTTTCTGCCTGTCGTCTGAGATATTCCTCTTCTTCTGGGCCACTGGTTTCGACCCCGGCCATATGGCGAGCTTGTGACAGCAGAAGTGTGGGTCAATCCCTGGTATTTCGGCTGAAGTCCAGGCGAAGACATCCTGGTTTTGTCTTAAGAATTTGATCAGTCGCGCTTTCATATCTGCGTCCATGTCCCTGCCGACTTTAGTTGTCTTGGAGGGATCCGTCCCAAGGATTAATTCCTCCAATTCCCCTTCCAGCTCTGGGCGTGGGTTTTCTGGTTGACAGAGATCAAGTTCTACCATGTTAACCGACTGTCGGGCCGCCCCTCATTTCTGACATCGGTCATCACCTTGTTGGTTCGGAGCCGCGGTGGGGATGACGGTCCTTCCTCCTCAACACGGAAAGTCTTGAAGTAACATTGTCGTGATGCTTTCTGATCTCCGGACACTTCAACCACCTGATTCTTATCATTGATCATTTTCAATTTCTAGTGCTTGGTGGACGCCAGAATGTCCCAATTGTGTATAGTGGGTCGGCCTAATATAATGTTGTAAAGAGAGCGGAAGTCGGCCACTACGAACCTTACCCGTTCTGACTTGAAAGCTTCCTTGGTTCCTAAGGTTAGTCTGAGGTCGATATATCCTTTTGGGAAGGAACGCTCTCCATTAAACCCGATTAGGGTAGATTTGCACGGCTTTAGGTCTTCGACATCGAGGTGCATCCTCTGGTATGCATCCCAGCTTATGATGTCGGCCGAACTTCCCGAGTCCACGAATAACCGTTTAACACGGCAGTTCACGACAATCCCGGTGATAACCAATCCGTCTTGGTGGCTGGGAATAACCTCCTTGAGCTCCTCGTCCGTAAAGACCAACGGGGGTGGTTTCGGTTTCGATGAGGTGCCCTTAAATTTTGATACATCTTTTACCGTCAACACCTCCCGCAGGTATTTCTTGCGCTGGCTTATAGTATCTCCACCCCCTCTGAAGCCGCCACTGATCCCATTGCATTGGAGATCAGCATCTGGGTAACCCTCGGGAAGGCCGGTTTTCCGTTTCTTCTCAGGTTCTGGCGCGTCCGTAGCCGGACTCCTACTTCGACGGCTACTATTCTGCCTGCTTGTTTTCCCTTGAGTCTTGATGACGTATTGGCGTAGTTTCCCTTCTCTTACAAACTTTTCGATAGCATCCTTGAGTTCATAACATTCGTTGGTGGTATGACCGGAGCAGTCGTGGAAAGTGTAGAACTTTCCCCGATCTGTGTTGGACCGGTTTCTGAGAGGCTTCGGCTTGGTCACCCTTTTCATCTCGGTCTGGGCTACCTCCTTCCACAGCTGCAAATGCGGCACATTCAAGGGGGTGTAGTTGCCGTATTTCGCCTTATTGTCCGTTCTCTCTTGTCGGGTCGGCTCTGCGCGCGTCCGCGGGGTTCCGCCTTGTGCTTGTCCGACATATCCCTTCTTTTCCGGCGACGAATTCCTAGCCTTCTCCGGTTCATCAGCATTGGCAATTTCCATTTGCTCGACGTCTAGGTACTTCTTTGCTTCGGTATAGAATTCCGTCAATGAATATACTCGATTCTTGCACAAATGTCTAGCCAAGCGTGTCGTTGGGTCCAGACCATTGACGAGGCAATGTACATGGACTTCTTTGGATAATGAGCGTACCTGTATTGCCGTATCTCTGAACTGATCCAGATACTTCTGCAATGTTTCGCCCTTCTTTTGCTTTACTTTACTCAACGTGAATTGAGATTTTGGTTGTTTCTTGCTGGTAGCAAAATGCAATTCAAACTTACGCCCGAGGTCTTCAAAGTTCCGGATGGAATTATTGGGTAATGAACTCAACCATTTGTGGGCCGGCCCGGTTAACGTGGCCAAGAAGAGTCTTAAGATGACCAGACCTTCTATTGACCTTACCCACATCAACATTTCAAATATCTCCAGATGATGATGTGGATCCTGGGTCCCATCATACTTGGGGAGATCGGCTAGGTCGAAATTCTTCGGGTAGGGAGCCGTGGCCGTTGCTCGAGAGAATGGGGTCCCACCTGCGCCAACCAAGTATTTCATCCTATACTGCCGCGGGGATCCTCTTGTCCGAGGCGTAGTGATCGCCTCGCGTAGCTCGTTTGAGTCCTGATCACGGTCTCGGGTTTCCTGGTCTTTATTGCCATCATGGCAGTCTTCTCGGCCTCAGTCTTCCGCATCCCGGATTCGTAAAGGTCCCTCCTTGTTCCTTCTGGGGGTCGGTTGGCGTTCTCGCTCCTTTCTGGCATCCCTCTCATTCCTGTCACGGGGGCGCCAATTCGATTCTGGGCTTGTACGCGGACTACTGCTATCCAGGCGTACGACCTCCTTCCCCTTACGAGGGCTTCTCTGGGTTCCGCGTTGAAAGAGGTTTTCAAGTTTTTCCTCTATCATCAATTCCGAGCATGAAAATCCTCTTGCCTTTGGAGGTGGTCTAGCTTTTCCTTGTTTTCGAACCTCGAATCATCGACTCTTGGGTTCTCCTTAGGATGCGGACGTCGGTGTCTAGTACCTGAGCGTCCGGAGCCGGGTCCGTCTAGGCCTGGACTCTTGGCGGCCCCTCGTGCAAAGATTCGTCGATCGAAGGAGAGGTTCTCTCCGTGTCCGTAACGTGTCCCTCTGGAGTCTTTCCTCGGGGAGGTTGATCATGAGCCGTGCCGACTCGGCCTCGGCTCGAGGTTGATTTGGAGGTACAATGCTTTCCTCGTTCGGCTGGTCCGATCGCTGGCTTTGTCTGTGGCTTCTGGTGTTAGCCATTAGTGGTCACGGGGATAGAAATTTAGGGTCCCCACGGACGGTGCCAATGTTCTGTTATAGAACACAGATGTCCAGCCGAGGGCTGGTGTATTGATCTTGGATGAATATGCTTGCCTGGGTATCTATGGAGGAGATAACCAGGAGAGCGTAGGATCACCGTACACGACAAAGGGGTGGTGTGTGTGCATAGTGAGACTGTATGTAAATAGTCTAGGTTAGAATGTGTGCACCTTGTTACCTGTCCTCTGTATTTATAGAGGTGTCTGGTGCGATATCCGGGGCACGTCATTAATGGGGGGCCATTAATGGGGCGGATATCGGATGATACGCCTTTAATGGGACGTGTCATTAGTGGGGCGGATATCTGGGATATGCCATTAATGGGACGTGTATCTCGGTAGGTCACATGATAGGGGTGGATTACGCCAGCCGGATTTCCGGATCTCCCGCTATGATTAGCGGATTATGCCTCCTGGCTCCGCTTGGGCCGTGCTATGGACTTGGGGCTTTTGGGCCGGTCCGTAACAGTTTCAGAGGCTTTTTTTGGGTGATGAAGTTGTAAAGTAGATAATGTACTTCCATTTTATACAAAAACCTCGGTAGTATGTCATATATATACTTATCAGGTCGTGTGTTCAAATCTCACCATTAATATAAAACTCTTCTTAGTTTTCCAACTATAAGTTCTTTTATAAGTGTTTTCTGAATTCCGGTATATTCTGATCATAATGAGGCCTAAGACTCAACTTATTCAAACATTTTAACGTAAAAAATTACCAAATTTTTCTTAGCCTAGTGGGCTTTGGACAAACTCGCCGTCCTCACTTAATCACTCTTCTCACCTATTGGTGCCCAGTATCCTCCGCCCCTATATATTTTATTAAAGACATTTCAGTATTTTTAATTTAAAAATAAAAAGAAATTATTTTATGTAGTCTACAAAACAAAATTAGGCAACAGTTTTATTACTTTACATCGCATTTTAATTTTTTTGAGATATACCAGAAATCGAGCAAATTGAACTTGGATCTTCTAAACCATTTTTCAATCTTGAAACTCAAGCTATATATGAGGACCACAACATTTCAATTTTTTCATATTGATCTCATTGCAAGTAACTGAACTTATATATTGCCTTTAAAAGTCATTATCAAATTAAATTTTTTATTGACAATATTTATAAAAATTAATTAAGAATCGAAATAAAAATGCGAACAGAATACCCTAAAGAAGATCCCCTACTGATGGTCTTACTCACCGAGTCCTGTGTCTTCTACCACCAGTGTTTGAACGTATGAATAATTCAAAGTTACTCCTTCTTATCCTAAATATAAGACGTAGTTGAATTTTTTATGAAGAGATTAAGGAAGCTAAATAAGTTAATTAATCATATCATATATTAGTTTATAAGTTATACAAAATAGTTTGGAGAAAAAATGACAAATATAAATATTTTAAGGTATTTTAATTTACTTTCTTAATATCTCAAAAAAAAAAAGCCATCTTTATATTATATTTAAGTCCTTTTACGAGTTGAGGCAAAACGACACACGGCACCACAAATTTATACACAAAATGAAGAAAAATACACGCCAACACAAAACGACACTTGTGAGCTGCAACAAGTTCCCCCCACGAACGAATCCATCTGAGCCCAAAACGACACAACAGATCATAAAATTTCATCAGATTTAAGAGAGAGCAAGCGCTGAGATTCAATGTATATGCCATAGCGGACAGCAGTAGAAGTGAGAACATATTAATTAATAATTTAATTTTTTCCCCTCCCTACCTTACCTTTCGGTAAGAGCTATAATGAAAATGATGATGTATTATTGTTGTATAGGATTTAAGTGATTTTTAATTGATTCATACATATTTTTGAGATATTATTTGCACTATTTTTTTTCACTTAAAAAACAACAGATTACTGACGCAATTAGTTACTGTTTTTGTTGTTGCTGCTGATTATGTTCGTAAAACAGTTATGAAAAAATTAGCGACGGAATTTCATCTATAAGCCGGTAATTCCGTCTATAATAAGTTTTTTTTAGTGTTAACAGCGTTATAATGTTGTCTTCCTTGTAAATTTACAATTCACTAATTCCATTTGACTTCCTTAACATTTAACACCATTACGAGAGGTATTTTAATTTATGTGATACAATTATTAATTATTTTAGGGAAAATCCTTAATAAAGAACTTAAAAAAATCCTAAAAGATAAAAAATACATTTCGAATATTCATAATCCTAAAGAGATATTGGCTCAATTTTTCTTTTTTGAAATTAAAAAGAAATGTCTAAATTGTCCATATATATATATATATTTTTTAAAATACCCCCACCGGCCACAACCGTTGGAGCTCCGGCGACCGACAACCACTACTTGCCGGCTGTCGGAGCACCAAGCGGAATATTTCCACTAGGCCGCCCATTGGAGCTCTAGTCGCAGCAGCCGGTGGGGGTATTTTTAAAAAAAAAAAAAAGATATATGCAATGATAATTTAGTCATTTCTTTTTAATTTCAAAAAAGATAAATTGAGCCTAACAACTCTTTGAAATTAAGTTTGCACATACATCAATTTCTAAATTTAATTTTATGCTTCTTGGGGTTGATTATGTATCTATTTCTACTAGTTAAAAAGTTTAAATAATGAATCATTAAAATTGTATTTGAACAATGTATTTAAACCATTTAATCATCAGTTGAATGGCGCTAATCATGTTGCAAGTATTTAGTATCCCATAAACAATAAAAAAAAAAAAAAAGTTTAAGTTTGGAACTCTTTAAAGGCACTTTTAAGCCACATGTGATTGTTAAATGGTTAAACAACTCTGATAACTAATCCATAACAAACATATATATAAAACACTTTAGCGTATATAAATTAAAAATATACCCCTCTCAAAAGAATTGTATGTCAAGCACCAAATGTAACATAATAGTAATTATGTGACTTTTGGGCTGACACTAATAGATGGAGTGAAGTTCATCATAAACGATAGGAACCTGGATAATTAATGCATATAGATAGATGTACTGATAATGAAGTAAACATCTATACAAACTAATGGATTGGGCTCCCAATTAAAAAGATATTTATGGGTCTTGAATAGCAACATATGCAAAGTTTTTATTTGTTAACTTTGCTATCTGAGAGGGTCAGATTTGAGTACTGTTAAGCCTAGTTAAGAGTAACATCCCCAAAAGAGTTTTCTATATTTACACAGACTCAAACTTGATGTGTCATGATTAAGTGATCAAAGCCCCTATAATGAATTGGACAAAAGTTTGAAAATTGGGATTGAGGCTGGCATGGCAGAGAAGAGAACATTCGACAGCTATGCAATCTGCGTACCATCTATGCACATCATATTTTTCATTAAGCTGTGAATCCACAATTTCTTCCCATCCAACCTTACTCTTAGCTTCCATGGCTGCCTAATTAATCATCACCACGAAGAGATATTATGGCAATGCTGCTATAGCACTTAATGGTTATACATAGATATGTAAAAGATAAAAATCATAATATTTAATGGTTATAGTTAGATATGTAAAAGATAAAAATCTTGCAACTTTAAATGCTGTTGAAACTTTAAAGGCATAGCCCTAACCTATTGTCTACATCGAATGCATATGTAATTAGAACGGTTCACACATACATATCAATACATAGGACAAAATCTGCAACAAATCATACTATTTACAAACCATTAATAATATGACTCAACTTTCAACACAAGAAAATGTGCTTTTTTTAACATACACTGCCTTATTGATAGCTTAAAGATTTATGTGTCAATGACATTAAAATAATAAAAACTCCATCTATGTTTTTCCCCACAAAATATTATATATGCATATGCACCCTGACATGAGCTCACATCTAACATAGCATTAGCACCTACTAGTTTCACATATTCCATCAGGCCCTGCTATGGAATCCTGTCAGTAATCAATTCAAAGGGTAGTGTAACATCCCATTTTCAAAAGCAGTATATATATATTTTTTTCATCAGAGTAGAGCATTGGAGCGATTGAGTAACGATATTTATATTCAAAATTCCGCAAGTCCGGCTGATTACGTAGCGGTACGTTATACCGAGTGTTTTCAAAAGTAAATAACAAAAGAAGAAAGTCTTCACCGAGTCCCTATGCGTGCCACTTGCCTTTCTCCTCGATCCTCGGTCTTCCTGACCCTGATGCTATGTTAAGAGCTGAGGTTCAATGCCCATTGAACCTCAGGTAACGGTTAACCTTATGTTTATATATACAACATAGACAGTATATGAGCATACAAACAAGCTTATCCCAACAAAGACGCACGCCCCCGGCGATATGTCGCACTTAGCATACGTTTCGCACCTAGCAATCATTTCGCACCTAGCATTTCGCACCTAGCAAACGTATCCCAACACCCGACAAGCATAATAACAGTACATTGAACATACCACGAGCTATCAACTACCTCACATAAACATACCATACACATAGCACATGTACGCATACAATAAACATCGAGTTAGTGTTACGACGCGAACGTACCTTCGTTGACGGAATTTCGCACGACCGTTGATCGAGCGTAATCACGATATCCTATAAGGATAATAACGTTTCTAATCAATGGTCAACATTATACCAGACATTCTAGTCCTAACTTACCATTTTACCCCTGACTCCCTTAATCGGCGGAATTTCGCCAGAGCTTCGTTACTTTGACTCTGATCTTCCAAAATTTCGCCATATCTCTTTCTCCAACATAATTTTCGAAATACATATCATATTTAACCCTAAAACATGATATTAAAATAATACTTGGAAGATTAAAGATCAAACTGACATTTTTACTATAACTACCGAAAAACTACGAAAGCTTAAGACTAAAGACCGAAGAAATTACCCAGCACTTCGCTACTCCTTGTCTAGAGCTCCTCTTTGCTCTCACTTCTCTCTAACCTCTCTCTAGGATTCCTTTGTGAATTGGTGAGGAATGAAGTGAAAGGGAATGCCTATTTATAGGCAAAAAGTATGACACTATTCATACTTTTTCAGATCGGATTTCGGCCGTCGGATCTTGACTTTACACATGGCTTCATCTCCACCTTCCAATCCACCTCCTTACCTCATTCTTCAAGACCATGATGTCATCAAGATGATGTCACTCCCTTACTTTATGCATTTACCCGATAAAATCCCCTAATCGGTGTTCTAATCGCGTAATCTTAGAAAATCTCAAAAATCCGGGAACACAGCCTTGAAGTTCTATTCTTCCTCTTTGGAAATATCTGAGTTAACTAAATTTTTGATCCCATTAAGGGTATTCCATTGTGTGTTGAACATTTTCAGACAGACGCTGTCGGTTACATAAATTACTTCGGGTAAGGCCAAATTTGGGACAAAAATCCACTGATTCATAATATGTCCAGTTGTTTTCTACTTAGTTCAAGGATTTCAAGTTATGATTTATTTTCCATTGGTTCTCACTTTTCTTATCTGCCCTTTGTTTACAAAATATCTTTTCATCTGATCCCTTATTCGCCCGGCCGACATTTAAATGAATTCCGCCGACACCAACTTCTGGACAAAAATTCACTTGTTTGTAATATGTCCTGACCTAAGAAACTTAGTTCATGGTTTTCTAGATAGGATTTAATTTCTATGGGTTCTCCTTTATCCAACCTGGTTCTTCCACAAATATCTTAATTATATTATTATTTAATTAACAAAATATCATGATATTATTTTTGAAAAACCCACAACCCTTTTCACACTCAAATTTTGGTTTTCTCTTCCCTTTATTATTATTATTTTTTATTTTTTTTAATTTATCTAAATTAACTAGAAGCTTAATTAGAGCCTTAATCCCATGATTAGCAATCTTTTAGGATTTAGGGTTTTTATGTTCTTAATCTTACCAATTTTTCTTAATCTTTTCTAATTGATTAGTAAGCATACTTTATGCTAATATTAGACATAAACACTTAATTAAAGGATTTTCCATAATCTACCTTAAATATTCTCTTGTTCAAGCTTAAACAATTAGCCATTAATTACTTAACTAATCACTTTCTAATTGTTGGTAATTTTCTTAATTAGGATTAATCATTTTCTCACAACTATTTCATTGACATTGGTATTTTATGTCCCACATATCATATTAAAAATCATGGGGCAACTTATGCTCCCCAAAATTATATTTAATTTTGCCTCATTATTTTTCAAGGGAAATAATCCCAAAAATTCCTAAAATTAGAGACAACATACTTTCTAATTTTCAATAAATATTTTATTGCCTCTTGGGATTTATCATAATATTTTCAGGGCATTTCATGGCCCATAATTGCATTTAGGGATTTTGACACTTTAATCCCTCTAATTTCATTAGAAAATTTCCCTAGACAATAGAATAAGTATCCTACAAGGTTTTAAAACCACATATTCACCTATTTCTAAATAGGTATTATTTGCTAAAATATAATATTCCGGATAGATAATTATACGGGTATTACAGGTAGCACGCCGAACTATAAACATCACTTTTCTTGGTAAAAGTTTTTGTAGACATGTATTCAGGATCAAGATAGCCAAAGTTCCATGGACATGAGATGAAAGACGTTTTATCATCTCAGGTCTAGAAAGCGCAAAGTCACTTACCTGCTAAGCAAATAATACATGCAGAAGTTTTATATTAAAAGAAAAGAAGATTTGCAGCATAATGTTCTCAGAAACAAGGATCATACCTTGCCTCTCAAATTGGTCCAACAGTATGTTGGAAGATTTGATGTCACGGTGAACAACAGGGGAGAAGCAATATGGAGTTAAATGAATAAGAAACCAAAATTAAACATATTACAAGGCTCTATATAAATGATGACTTGTACAAACTCCAACCTTAAAGAAATAAGTGAATTTTGTACCCAATAATGTAGATATTCCAGTCCCCTTACAACATCTAGTCATTAGCTCTATCTGAAATCTTGCATCCTAGTTTAACGGCTCCTGATTTTCGCCTAAATCTTCAACACATTAAATAGTTATAAAGGTGTCAAATAAATCTTTCTTTAAGTTATTGATTCATGAGGAACAAGGAGTAATCAAAATAATTTTTTAAGCTCTCATAGGAAAACTGAATTTCATTTTTCGAAATGGAAAAGCTTATATGAATAGGAAATAAATGGTCAAGTGAAGCAGGTAGCTGATTGAATATCAGGCAAACATATATAACAACCTAGTTTTTTCGTCTCTTTTTTTTATAACATATAACAATCTGGTCTGATTACTTCTTGTAGTACTTTTAAATTTATGAGTGACAAACCTAAAGAGATTTGAAAAACGGCAAGAGGAAACCACAAGGTGTAACACCAAACCTTACTTCCAGAATGTACAAGTATATTTTGGTTAAGTTAGTTTATTTACAAGAAACCTCAAACCAATTTATTTTGTTTAAAGAAAGAGTTATATAAATTTAAACAAGTATATTATATTTTTAGGTTAATAAAATATTTTTAAAGTGTACCATTATTAGAATAAAGATAGGAAGAATATTTATTAATTACTAATTACGGTGTGAATGGAAGGTAGATTAATATGTCCGGACAAGTTGTAAGTGGTTTGGAGGTAAAAATGGGATATCAAATCATTTCCCAACTGGAACAACTTAGATATTTAGAATCAATTATATAAAAAGATGGTAAAATTGATGGAGACGTTATTTATAAGATTCTAGTTAAGTGGTTTAAGTTAAGAAAGATTATTGGAGTAATTTTTGATTAAAGCTGAAAAACAAGTTTTATCACACTATTGTAAGACTAGCAATATTGTTTGGCAGCAAATATTTGGTTTTAATGGAATGAGAGTATAAAGTAGAGGTGGTCGAGATGAGGATATCAAGATAAATATGTAGTTATCAAAAAAAAAAAAAAGATAATATTCATAACAAATTTATATGAGAAAGAGTTGGAGTAGCTTCAATTGAGTAGTAAGATGATGGAAAATTATTTGAACCCATACATAAAAGGTGTAATACCCCAAAATTCATATTTATGATAAATATTATAATTTGGCCAAATAATACCTATTTAAAATAGGAAAGTATGTTGTCTCTAATTTTAGTAATTTATTTGTTTATTTTCCTTAGAATTTAAAGAGGCAAAAATCCAATTTTATTTTAGGGACCATAAGTTGCCCTATAATTATTGAATTAATACATGGTGCATAAATGGCCATGAAAAGCTAAAAAGTTGTGAGGAAATAATTAAAACAATTAAAGAAAATTGCCAACAATTATTGGATAATTCAATCTATGTTAATTGAATTATTTTCATAAACATTCAAAATTAATTTAGTGGCATATGTTAAAGGCATAATTAAGGATGTATTACCTTAATTAAGAAGCAAGGGCTAATGAAGGGCTAGGATTAGCATAGAAGTGGTTTCTAATTAATCTTAGAACCAATCATATTTTGACAATTACACTTAACTACTTTATTAGGGATGCTAATTAAGATTAGTTATGGAAGGCTAGGATTAAACCTCATAAAGCTAAATCTAAAGGGTTTAAATTTAATTTCTTAAAGTGAAATCCTTGTGAAATTGAATTGGCCAATGATAAATCAAGAAAATATTCTTAATCCTCATAAAATTAATTGGACCAATAAGAGATTAACACAAATTAAAGGTTTGGATTTAATCTAGTAAAGTTAAATCCTAAGGCTTTAATTTAATTTCATAAAGCATGATCCATGTGAACCAAAACTAACCAATGAAAGATTTTCTTGCAAATAATATGAGAGGAATAAAACACAACTTTAAAAATAATTAAGGGGGTGGGGGACGTATTTTTGATAGGAAAGGAAGAAGAGAAATTGTTCATTAAATCATATAATCACATAGCACATGGAAGCAATTAATTCATGAAGACTTTTGGGGCAAAAGAAAATTAAAGCAAATTTGATAAAGTTTGAAATCCTAGAGTAAATGGATAATGGTTTGAAATTCAGTAAATATCCGATGTACACAAGTAAAAACTCAAAACAACAAATAAAGTGAGAATTTATACAAATTTAAATAGTTGTGAAGAAGTAGGAACCCTGGAGAAAATATAAGGACTTATCTTGAACCCACATAATTTAACCTCGAAAGTAAGCCTAGTAAAGGCTATTTTTGTAAACGTTGAAGAATAAGCTTAGTACAACCAGGGGAATCTAATTAGACCATAAATCTTGATATCCAACTACTAATCAAAATACATACACAGAATTCAAAAGTATTGGCAATTGATCAAGCAACCAAAAATAGATTTCATTAAAGTAAATTAATTCTCAAAAAGCAAAACTTAAAGATTAAGTTAGGGTTTTCTAATCACATGGATGGATGAGATTAAAACTTCTTTACTAAGTTTAGATCCAAGGGTTCATACTCAAGAAGAGTTAAGTTTGAAATATTTACCAAGGTGTCATAGCCTTTTGCTATAAATAGGGGGCTTTGGTCTTCATTATTCTTCACCAATTCACAAAGGTATTAACCATATTTGAGAGAGTAAGGAAGAGGGTGAAGAGCTTCTTGAAGGAGTAGCAAGGTTCTTGGTAAGTTATCTAGCTCTAGCTTTAAGTTCTTTAAGTTTTAGATCTTAAATTCATAGTTAGAAGTAGCTTTGATTTTAAATATGCTAGAGTAATTTTAATATCATGTTTTTATAGTGAAAAATAGTGATATTTTGAAAATTAGATGAGCCACTTGGTATAGCAAAATTTCTGGAAAACTATGAGCAAAGTAGCGAAGCTCTGGAGAAAGTTCATTGGGTAGGAATTTCTGAAATCAGTGATAAAAATGCCAATATTGCATGTTGAAAATAAAGTCACAAAATTCTGGGAAAATTCATGGTTAAAGTAGACATATAGGGATTTTCAAATATTCCAATAACATGTTAAAATGAGTTTTGTACAGGGAGATAAAAATTCTCAAAATTAGGCTACGAATTTCTGGAAAAATTCTGGGCAGAGGCTCAAAACTTTAAAACTGGGAGTGATTCGTGTAATCTGGGAAAAATTGATTATTTTTACTTGAAAATAGACATCCTAAGGATTCCAAGGAATTTTACGGATCCTCGTTTCGATTTTTGTAGATTTAATTATGATTTTGCGAAGTTAACCAGAAATTCAGCATAGCGTTTTTTAGAAAATGTGAGGGCAAAATGGTAATAACAAATCCACCGAGGGTAGAAAGGTAAATTAAACCCTTAGGATATTATTAAGCAATATGATATTTATCAAATATCATATAATAATCTGACGATAACGTATAGGATATCCGGGAAGTCCGAGTCGATCAAAGGGGACGTTTGGCCATTACACGGTGAAAGGTACGTTCGCGTCTTAACACTAACTCGATGCTTATTGTATGCTTATATGTGATAGACTATTTCATAGAGTCATGGACAGGACTTTCTCTTGGGTCATGCACCGTGTCTAAGACTCTGTCTTAGTTCACTGTTTATACATTCAGCTTTATTTATACGGGTTACAGTCTTGGTAATGCCGTTGAGTTTTCCTAGCGCTGAGGACACGAGGAGCTGTCGTGGCACTGGTTAGTGCAAACATGGTTGACTGTGCATGTGCTATGTGCTATGTATTGTTGTTGTAATTGACATTACATCTACTGTGTGCTTATGTATTGTTATAACCTTACATCTATTGTGTGCTATGTATTGGTTAATGCTGTAATGTTATGAATATCTGTCATACATATTTTATCATACATAAGCATGAGGTTAACCGTTACCTGAGGTTCAATGGGTATTGAACCTCAGCTCTTACTTTAGCTTCAGGATCCGGTGTGAACGGGATCGAAGACAAGGGCAAGCAAGTAGGCATAAGGACCGATTGGAGAAAGTTCTTTTGATATGTACTTAACGTTGTAGTCATTCGAAATTTTTGTATCACTATGGAAGCAAACATATACAATACAGTGGATGTTTATCAGTTACTCTTCAATTTAAATACTTCCAATGCTCTACTCTGATCAAATACTTCTAAAAACGCTTCCGAAAATTGGGATGTTACAAAAGGCCATTGGATGCACTAACTGTATGGAGTCCTTTAAAAAAGAATAGAGGAAAACCAATAAAGAATGCTCAAAAAGTTATTAAATATGACATCTTACTTAACAATTTATCAAAAGGTTAATTTAGTTATTGATATAACGTAATAGTGTCGTATATAATCCATATAGCCAACCTCATCTACTAGATAAGGTTTGATGTCGCGATGGTTGTCCAATACTTATAATTTCATCGCATATACATCATATATTGACAATTCAAACACAAAACAACATAGAACAAATGCACGTAAATATATATAAAATTTAATTCGATTAGCCAATCTGAAACAAATATATTGATGCAGGCTATGCTACATCAAACAGAATACAAATCAAACAAGTAACGGATGATATAAGAAAGCTGCCAATAAAAAATTGGGGCACATGACCCTACAATTATGTATTTTTTAAATAGAATATGTATTTCAGCCATAACTATTGATTAGACCTGAAATGGCTTTTCAAGCAAATCTATTATTTTCTGGTCCACTTGGAAAGCCTTTTGAAGAACCTTAGGGGAGATGGGTGGATCAGAGCCAAACAGAGATTTTGCAATAGGGATCACTCCAGCATTTTGGCTACTAAGACCAGCAAATGCAACTGCGTTTCCATAACCCACATTTTGTTGGAAGTGAATAAGACCGATCGGGAACACAAACACATCTCCCTTGTTAAGCACTTTGGTAAATAATCGATTCTGATTCTGATTAGAAGCCACAAACCCGACTAGAAGAGTTCCTTCGACCACTACAAGGATCTCGGTGCCACGTGGATGAGTGTGAGGAGGGTTCTGACCCTTTGGTGCGTAGTCAATGCGAACAAGAGAGATTCCAAGAGTGTTCAAACCAGGCAACGTGGTTACATCTGCTGACGTGACGACGAAGCCGGTTGGGTTTGCTGACGTGTTTCCAACTTTGTCAAATCCAGGTAAGTAGAAGTCCTCGGCTTTCACTGCCATTGGATCCTTGCAAAATTTCCCGTTCAGAAAAACTGCAAAATTTAAGAAATCAAATGTTATGTTTTGGAAAACAATATATAACCGAAGTCAAACTTGTAAAGGCTTCGAGCAAAAAAAAAAAAAAACACTTGTAAAGGCAACAGTGCCATATGCGGTGAATAGGAAAATGTTCTATCAACGTAATACAAACATGTTTGGCATAGCTTTTTTATAATCTTGCTTTAGGTCCTAATCGTGGGATCAGCCAGAAGCAACTTTTAGTTGCTTTTGGTCCCATGGTGGAGAGTGAGGGAAAAAGGATATTGCTGCAACGGGTACAGAGAGGGAATATATATGGGACCTTGCATTAATAAAAAAAATATATAAAATTACTCTAAAAGACTCAATAGCCATATGATTAGTAGCATAATTTGCTTCCTACAGAAGGTCTGAAGTTATTAATGCCCTATTCTTTAATTCTTTTTAACATGTCCCAACTTCTCAAATGTTTTTTTTCCCCCATGTTGATCATTAATTAGATTCTACATAAGATGAGTAATATTTTTATTTTGATATCTTATGAACAAAAAATGGTGCTCATGCGTTTTTTTTATGATTTTTTTTTAAAAAAAGAAAAATTGTAAAGTGGGCTTTTTTATTTATTTATTCGAAAATTCACTTTTTCCCTACAAGATATCAAAATGACACTCAATATTTGATGTAGAATATAGTTATAAATCGAAAAAAGAAAAAAATAATTGAGAAGTTTGGACATTTCAAGTGGCAATAAAGAGTAACCGAGTAACTTGAGTCATTGAGTTGACTCGTGTGTTTACCTCCTTTAGTAACTGAGTCGTTGAGTGCAACGCAGAAATCTTGAAGAGGACTTGGGTCATATGCGAGCACATGAACTGAAGCAAATGCCAAGAGACTAACAACCAAGTATACAGCTTTCATCTTGTACTGTGTGTGTTGATATATATATCTCTCTTTTAATTCTCTGTGTGTTTGTGAGTTTTTGAACAAACTTATAAGGGTATTTATAAGGAGAAGTCATTGATTTGGTCTTTAATTTGCTTGCAGGAATTAAGAAGCAAAAAAAGACTCAGTAGTATTTTTCTTCACCTGCAACTTCTCTCCATTCATTATATTGGAGATATGATCAAAGTTGTGACCCTTTCTGTATTTACGTGTTTGGACTTTGCGGTTTTAAGACCAATATTATATGTTTGATAAGGAAGTGAAGAACTGGTCTTCGGTGCAATTTTGTATTAGTGGTTGGTTGCGGTACAATTTCCCTATCAGTATATTTTATATCATGACGAAGAAAATGGCTATTACAATAAGAAGCCATGCTTTGTCGTAATTATATCTTTTCATCATTTAATTATGGTTTAATTCAGTAGCTTGAAGTATTTTTTTTTCCAGATGCATTCAATATCATTAGATATTTTGTGGGGTATATAGCTTTCTGAAATACTGTTTTTTAGGCGTGTCCAGCACCTTAAAATAGCCTTTGATGCATCCATATAGTACCAAGGCAGAAGAAACATTTTAAAGTGCTAGAAATACCTAAAAAATATTTGAAGGTGTTGAATACACCACAAAATGTGTTAGGGTGTTGGATGCATTGAGAAAATATATGTAAATCTTTTTTTTTTTTTTCTTTTTATCGTCTTGTGTTCTGCTACTATATTGGTTAATTAGAAGTTCATATTTTAAATCAAAAGAAATAAATTAAAATTTAGTCAATTTAATTACAATAATACACAGGTGTGGTGTGTAAAGAAATCATACAAAAGTTTAAGTAGACATAGAATAAAAATAAATCATCAAAAATTAAAATAATACCCACGTGTGTGTGTGTAAAATAATTGGAAGATTATGTAACATAAAACAATTATAAAATAATACAAGGATAATTAATAAAATACTTTAGTAATAACATAAATAATACATATAAAAATAATTTAAATATATGACAAAGATCGAAATGGTTTTCTTTTTATACATGTTTTTATTGTTGGTATATTTATATATACACTAATAAACTATTCTTAGTCATATAATTTTCCAAAAATGTTTCCGAAAAAGTCAATGGTTGACCAAGTCAAAAATATTATGTTAATTAGGGGATTTCTTAACCAAGTCCTTCTTTTCTAAAAGAAGACTTTTCTCATTCATCTTCCGTTCAAGCAAACACCAGACTTTTTCTATTTTTGTTTTTAAAATGGAGCAAACGAGTGATTGAGGTCCTGATAGTTGGTAGAGAAATGGTAAACATTCGAAGTTTAAAAACCAGTCCCAAATCATACTTTTTTAGTTGTGTACACTAAGAGATAAGATTTTTTGAAATTGACCCACAAATCTGGAAAATGATTTTTGATTGTCACTTTGCAGTTTGGGAAGAGAAGATTTTTGGAAAAGCTGTGTTAAAGAACCAAGAGGGAATTTTTCCTAGAAAGCTGTGTTAAATAGAACTTTGAACCATATGTTTTTAGTTTCAATGAGGGAGATGAAATTTCGAATGGTTAGGAAAATTCAATATTTGACCAGGATTGAGTTTTGGTGCTTATCACCAAATGATACGCACTTGTTTGAACCGTCCAACGTGTTTAGATTAGTGGCGGTAGTGGGTTTTTCTAATATTATTTTTGTAAACTTAAGATAGGATAAAAATCAAAGTAAGTGTTTGGATTAGCAGTGACAAAAGTATCTTTTCTCAAACCAAGTTTAGATTTTTTTATGACTATTTGGAAAACCATGTTTAGATGGAAAATGATTAAAAAGAACATAAATCTTGTTAAATACTCCCTCCGTTCCTTTTTATAAGATATAATTGTTTAAGTTGGTATATTCCTTTTTATAAAATCTTTTTTTTCCCTTTTTTTTTTTCTAAACACATGTATCCTTCTATTGGAAGGATACATATTTGAGACACTTGTCAAGCATTAAATGTGAACACAAACTAAATCATAACATACCATTTGGAGATGTCGAAATATTTAATTCATTTTTCCTATTTTTACTCTCAATTAATTGTGTGTCTTACTCCTCACGTTTCCCACACATTCTCTCTCATCATTTTTTCCACCCATTCTCTCTCCCAGCCACCTTCTTTATAAACAAGGATGTTTTTGGAAAACGAGTTGTATTTTTTTTATATTTATTATGTTAACCAATTTTAATAAATTTTTTTTTTTTTTTTTTTTTTTTTTTTTTATCAGCGTAATGCTGTTAGTACTATCTTATAAAAACAGTTGAGGGAGTAGTAAATATATATCAAATAGTTTATCTGTATATATTAAATAGGACATACATTGTTAGAAAAACACAAAAATCATTGGAAAAACTTGTTGGGCCCACCGTAACTTCTGCTTCGCGTAAGCAACAAAAGTGGCTAAATATAAGCCTGATTATGAAAACTGAAAACGCAGTGCCAAACATAAATATTACTGTAATCATGCTGCACGGTGCTTTTCTTATGAAAAAATTACTTTTAGGATGGCGAATATGTAGATACTTTTTTTTTTTCTTGTTTTTCAAAAAAAAAAAAAAATATTTAATGTGTATATAATTTAAAATAATATATTCCGCTGACAGTTGATTTTTCAAAAAAAAAAAATTATAATTGAAAATTACTAGTCAAAAAGTTTACAAATGAATGATTAGAATTGTATTTGAACAATGTATTTAAACCATTGAATCATACATTGCAATAAGTACTAAAATCGGTTCATATTTTGCAAGTATTTGGTATCCCATAAACTGTAAATGAAGGAAATCACTAAGAGGGAGAGTGAATTGGGGATTTCCAAAATTCTTTTGATACACCCAATTAGCAAATGAAGAACAGGGTAAAACAGATTCTTGACCTACGTCCGCCTCCTGGACACTATAGGATTTTCACTATCACTATAATCGATACACACTCGTACTCGAAAGTTATCCTCTTGTAACCCAATCTCAAAGTCCCACAACTTTGAGATTTTACAATAAATGATAATCAAGAAGGAACTCTCTTAAAAGAGCAAATGAATAATCACTGAAGTTCAATGTATCAGAAGATACTTTACAGAAGAGTAGAAAACAGTAAATGCAAGTAACACATTGATCGTTTTTCGTTTTCTGAATTCTGGTGGTTGTTGAAAATTGAATGCTTCAGCTTATATGTGATGGAAGCATTAAATAACTGTTAGAAACATTAATGTGACTGTTGGAGACATTAATGAAGCTGTTAGGTTGCAACTAGGTTCATTCTCACTCGTGCTTTGATCTAATCCAGATGTCCAGACATTCTTGTTGACTTTCCTTGAAATAAATCCGTCGGATGAAGTGGCTTCTTGATGACGAAAGAAAGCATTTAAACCTTTGGAATGTCCAGAGCGGGGTTGTCAAACTCACGAGTTTAAGCAAACTCGTGACAGTGACGTAAATTCGTATTATGAACTCGAATTGTAAACTCGTAAGAGTTTACTTTTATTATTAAATAGGTATTACTAGTGTATAATTAAATAATTAAAATATAAAATCACAACAATTTGATTTAAATACATTTTAAATCCAAATAATTGAAATTAAATCAATCAACATTCATCATTTATCATATTTAATAAAGAAATTTCTATATAAAGCCGTGAGCACGACCAAATCAAAAAAATTAACACAAGTTTAAGATTAAATTAATACGGTTATGTAAGCTAGAAACGTAAAAAACGGTAAACTCGGTGTATAAACTCGTGAGTTTAACCAAGTTTACAACTAGCGCGAGTTTGCCACGACTCGACTCGTTTTTGTAAGCTAGAAGCGTAAAGACGGTAAACTCGGAGAGTTAACTCGCGAGTTTGACAACAATGGTCCAGAGAATGATTTGCCAAAATCATGCTTAGTGATTGAGCCAACATTTAATGTTCTGATGTCACTTTTTACTTTATGCTTAAACTTCAGTTTAATACATGTTTGATCATCTGAAATTCACTAACAAATTGATTAAACATAGTTAGAAATAGTAATAACAGATAGGGTGAAGAATATAGATCATATATAAAGATCTCGTGAATTCGAGCAAGATGATTTCAAAAACATAGACAACATGAACTCGAGTTTGCTCAAGCAAACTAGAGTTCCTGACTTGAGGTTACTCTTCTAGGCTCGAGTCTTATGATCATCTTCTTTGAGAATAGATTTGAAGTTTAAAGAAGATGTCTTTGTAAGACTGAAATTGGAGTTTAGAATATTTCACTCAAGTGTATGACTCGAGTTTAATTAGGTAAACTCGAGTTTAGATCATCTTTCGAAATGATCATTGCGATAGCATTTGAGAACATATTGAAATCGCGGAAACTCGAGTCATTAAGTGACTAACTCGAGTTTAGGACTTTTTGAATTGAGAATAAATTTAAGTCCATAAGCTCAAACTGGAGTTTAGAAGAAACAGGCTCGAGTCACTTTTATGTCAAAAATCCTTGAAAGCTCTCGGTCTGGCAGAAAGTTGAGTTTACTCATATTGGCTCGAGTTTACTTTAAATGGAAACCTTTGAGAATTCTCGGCCAAGGATAAACTTGAGTTAAACAAAGAATCGGCTCGATTTTTCTTAAAATTTAAAAGTCTTTGAAAAACTCTTGGATAGGCTTAAACTCAAGTTTCCATTTAGTAACTTGAGTCAAGCTAAGTTCAAATAACTTGACTGACTCTCTGTCAAGTGCAAACTCGAGTTTTACAACTATAAAATCGAGTTTGTCTTTGACAGTAAGTTTTGTCAAAGACAAACTTCATTTAAGTTTACAATTATCAGTTATCATCAAAACATATAGAGAACTAACATAAACAACAACAAAAGTTTAACTTTAGAACTCTTTAAAGGTACTTTTGAGCAACATGTGATAGTTAAATGGTTAAACAACCCTGAAAGTAATCCATAACAAACATCATCAATTGTCTTCCTGGGTTCTTTTTTAGGGAAAATATCAATGAGGTCCTAAGGAAGAGAAAAAAATATAAAAAAAGTTCCAACCTCAAATCCTCTATCTAAAAAGTCCCTAGGGACTTTTTTGATATTAATTATGGAATTTCAATATCAAAAAAGTCTCGTTGTCAAAATGGCTTTATTAGTTGATAATTTTTTTCCCTAAATGTAACATAATAGTTACATAATAGTAATTATGTTAAGCCCCAAATGTAACATAATAGTAATTATGTGACTTTTGGGCTTACATTGATAGATGGAGTAAAGTTCATCATAAATTATAGGAACTTGGTTAATTATTGCATATGGACAAAAATATTGATAGTGAAGTAAACATCTATACAAACTAAAAATTCTATACAGCTACACATAAGCTTATACATGAACTTAATTAAGTGAGAAAATTAATTATCCATTTCCTCCCAATATAGAGAAATATTGATTGCGCTCCCAAAAAGCTATTTATGGATCTTGAATAGCAAAACATGATAAGTTTTTTTTTTTTTTTTTTTTTGACTTTGCAATCTGTAAGGGACAGATTTAAGTATTGTTAAGCCCAATCATCAAGAGTAACTCCCCCAGAGGAGTTTTGTACTCAAACTCAATATGTCATGATTAAGCGATCAAAGCCCCTATGATGAATTGGACAAAAGATTTGAAAATTGGGCTTGAGGTTGGTATGGCAGAGAAGAGAACAAGCGATAACTACGCAATCTGAGTACCACATTTGAACCATTTATCGATGAAAGGTTAACCCAATTCAATGTAAATTTCAGTTACTGCATAAGGAGATTTTATAGTATCATTTTCACAATGCCTCTTCTTACAGAGCTGAGATAATGATCAGACAATGTCCCTCATGGAAGGTTGATCCCTGAATGGTTCATTGACATATTTCAAAACAAGAGCAGCCATATCATTAAGCCTGTTCACATCATATTTTCCATTAAGCTGTGCATACACAATTTCTTCCATCCAACCTTACTCTCAGCTTCTATGGCTGCCTAATTAAACATCACCAGGAAGAGATATTATGGAAATGCTGCTATAATATTTAATGGTTATAAATCGATATGTAAAATATAAAAATCATAATATTTAAAGGTTATAGATAGATATGTAAAAGATAAAAATGTGGCAACTTATGTAAATGTAGTGCAAACTTTAAAGGCATAGGCCTAACCTATTGTCTACATTGAATGCATATATAATTAGAACAGTTCACACATACATATCAACATATCAATATATAGGATGAAATCTGCAACAAATCGTACTATTTACAAACAATTAATAATATGACTCTACTTTCAGCATAAGAAAATGTGTTTTTATGACATAGTACTACCTTATTGACAGCTTAAGGATTTATGCGTCACTGACATAAAAATAATAAAAACTGCATCTATGTTTTTTTCCACAAAATATTATATATGCATGTCACGCCCTGAAACCTAGCAGAGTGACTGATATGGAATATGAGGGAAACTCACCCTCCCTAAGCCGTAGGACTTAAGAGAACTATCATACCTCGTACCTTAATTTGGAATATGCAGTTATTATCTCTAACTCATATCTACATAATCCACGAACGTCAAAGCATATAAAACGTATTGTAGGAATAACGCTAGAGTTTCCTTTGTAAGTTAGACTTCTTGAAATCCTACAGTAATTCAAAATGACAAAATGACATTCGGAGCTTTGCTCCATCATTATATATGCATATACATATGTTCCCAACAAATTAAAGACAGGGATCCTGCCTATAGACTATGTAGAGCATCTAACTTTTAATAGTAGTACAAAAGTGCAAATTTATAATTACATCACGTAGCAACACTACAAAATGAGCCAGCAAACTTCAAATTTTGAGAAGGCTCTTCATTGCTCGGCCACAGGTACAGCATCAGCAATACTATCTGAACCAAACAAATTTTCCGGTGAATAACGTCCCCATTTATAGAATTTAATAAAATACAGAAAAATAATTTAAACATTTTTATCCTTCATGTAAAACCCAAAATTCTCATTTATCTTAAATACAATATTTTGATGAATAGAGTCTAATTAAAATAGGTGAATATGTGGTCTCAAATTTTGAGATGTGTTTATTCTATTTTCTAGGTAATTTTTCGAGGATTAGAATAACCAATGATTTAATAAATTTAGGTAGGCACCATAAAATATAATAAATACCATATTGAGCTATGGTTCATGTAGAATTTAAAAGAGCAAGAAAGTGTCATGAAAATACCTAAATAAATTTAGAGAAAACAATGGCAATTAATTACCAACTAAACCTTCACTAAATTAAATAAACTGTACAAGTCTTCATATTTAATCAAAGGGATCTTCAACACCAACTTTCATAATTTGTTAAGAGACTAAAGTTTCTAATACCTTATAATTAATATCTAGTGCATATTTAGTTCATAAAAAGCCATAAAGAATTATCCAAATGCTTGGACCAATTAAGAGGAAATTAACAACAATTAATGGGCAATTAAGCCTTCATTAGTTAAAATGATTAAGTAATTCTTCAAGATGATTAGAGGCAAATTAAGATCATCAAATAGGGGCTAATTATATTTGAAAATAATTAAGACAATAAAAGTGAAGAATTGAACTTGTCTAATTAAGCACTAATTTTCATGATTAGTTAATAAATCAAGTAACCTATGACATTTGCAATAAAAGGACAATTAAGCATATAATTAGGGGAATGATTAGGCTTAATTAAATCAGCCCCTAAATTCATGAGAGAGATTAACAAATAGAAGGCCAAGATTTTGATCTAATAAAGATGAATCCTTGTGAAATTAATTGGACCAATGAGAACACTTGAACCAAAGGAATTTGCCACATAAAAAGCAATTGAAATGGCTAAAGAAAAGGAGTGTCGACCAGCCAAAATGGGAAGGAGAGAAGAGTGATAAAACATAAAGTAGCTTTGAAAAGTCAAAGTTATCAACTAGCCAATAAGGAAGCTTAAAACATGGGATATTTTGCAAATTAAAAACACATTAAATGGTGGCTGAATAAGGAGCATGTCGACCAAGCTTCATGGGGTAGGGATTGAGTTTCAAAAAGTGTTCTTTTAATCCAATGGTTAGGGTGCATGTTAGTCATATTTTTATACCAATGATGTCCCTAAATTTTTCCTATAAATAGACCCCCAACCTCTTCATATTTTTCTCACCAATTCACAAAGAAATCTGATTCTAAGAGTAAGAGAGTGAGTGAGAGCCTTGAAGGAAGGAGGAGCAAGTTCTTGGTAAGTTCTAGCTTTAAGTTCTTTGAGTTTTAGTTCTTAAATTCTTAAATAGAAGTAAGCTTAGATCTTAAATATGCTAGGATAATTTTATTTACATGTTTTTATAGTAAAAATTGTCTTTATTTCAAAAATTGATGAGGAAGAAGTTATGGCAAAATTTCTGGAAGAAAATCATCAAAGTAACGAAGTTAAAGCGAAATTTCATCGGTTTCGGAAATTCTGGAGTCAGCCATGAAAACGCCAGAATTTCATATTGAAAACATGATCAAACAATTCTGGGCAAATTCATGGATAAATTAGACATATAGGGATTTTTAAATATGTCAAGAAAATTTCAAAATGATTTCTGTACAGAGAGATAAAAATCCTCAAAGTTAGGCTACAAATTTCTGGAAAATTCTGGGCAGATACTCAAAACTTTAAATCTGGGAATGACACATGAAATCTGGGCAAGGGTGGTTATTTTTACTTGAAAATAGACATCCTAAGGATTCCAAGGAATTTTACGGATCCTCGTTTTGATGTTTTTAGAATTAGTTATGAATTTTCAAAGATCGATTTAAAATCTGATCCGAATTGCTGGGCCTGCGTTTTTGAGAAAGTTGAAGGAGATAAGTGAAAAATCAACCTACCAAGGGAAAAAGGGTCTCTAGTGACTAGGATACCCTCTAGAATATTATTGTTGAGTTAATAAATGCGATATTACCATTATAGGACAAACATGATCACAAGACGACGCCAACGTACCAACATCAACGACTAAGGTACGGACGCGTCATCGTAACACTAACTCGATGTTTACCGTATACCTATATGTGATAGATATGTTCATACACCGTGACTCGTTTTTAAAAGAATTGTTCATACACGTACAGCTTTATACGGGTTATAGTCATGATAACGCCGTTGAGTTTTCCTAGCGCCGAGGACACGATAGGCCATCGTGGCACCGTGAATAGTGCATCGTAATAACATTCATATGCGGTGGCGTGTTGTTATTACATTTTATATGTGAACATAGCTGTGTTGTCATGAGATAACTGTCATACATAACTGTACATGAACATGAGGTTAACCGTTACCTGAGGTTCAATGGATATTGAACCTCAGCTCTCACCTTAGCTTCAGGTTCCGGAGTGAACAAGACGAGGACAGGTGGTAAGCCGATGTAGGAGACGGCCGGGGAAGCCTTTTTGATTTGTACTTGAACAATGATAACATTTGGAAAATTTTGTACCGCTGTTAACAGCCAACTCTTACACTACAAAGGGATGTTTATCAGCTTACTCCTCTAAATACTATTTACTTCCGATGCTCTACTCTGATCAAATAATTCTGAAAACGCTTCCAAAAATTGGGATGTTACACTTCATATATCAACAATAACAATCCGACAATAAATTACAATTTCTACATCACATGATGATAATTAAAAAAAATAGAACTATAAGTAAGATCATGAATCAAATAGTTCGAAATACGTAATAACTCGTTTTGTTAAACTAAAGCTCGTCAAAACATAGGACTTCTACAGAACGGATAACAAGCGTAGACACACAGTCCACGAGGGTAACTAACCAAGCGTAGCTCGAAGCCACGAAAACAAGCGTGGACACACAGTCCACGAGGGTAAGTAACCAAGCGTGGCTCGAAGCCACGAAAACAAGCGTAGATAAAAACCCACGAATAACAAGCGTGAGAACAAATCTCACGAATATCAAGCATGAGCATTGCACCCATGAATATCAAGCGAGCTCGTGGTTAACCATGGTGCACCAAGGACTAACAGTACTACTGTTAGTTGTAACACCCGCCTTAAATACCCTATTTATTAGCGTACATGACTATTCACATATATGGTACTATTCACTATTCACACATACGGTTACCATTTCAGAGTATTTACAACAGAAGCTTAAATCAGTGTATGGACGATGAGTAACTGATATAATAAACCCAGACGCCCGATGATTTATTTTAATTCCCGAAGGAATGTACGCGTGATACAAACTAAATATCCGTTAGTAGTTAGGGTTTATCCCTTTGGAGGATATTAAGTATTACAGTCATCCCATAAACTAGTCAAATAACTAATAAACATACCAAAAATATTTATATAGTTCGCTTACTTAAATCCCCATCTCTGGGGTCTTCTTCCTCTACTGTAGCTGAATCGCCTTACTTCCTGATCCGGAACATCTTCTTGAATCTTTAGGTATTTCTGAGATTCAGTGATCAGATGAATCCCAGGGTAACAGTTAATCCCGTATTCGGAGTGTATATTATACATGGCAAACATTTCACATATTGCAGAAGTTTATAAACATTTATCAAGAAAACGCACCGCAATCAGTATACATAGCACAAAGCAAATGTAACGACACGGCGAAAGCACATACGAGTACTGGGTAAACAGGCATGCAGCATTATTATATAAAAACAATAATCCACATCCAGTTAGATAAAACGCATGACTCGGACATACAAACTCGGCCACGAATCCACAAAACATGAACATATAAGCATATATAAAAACACAAGGAATCGGAGATTAAGTTACCAACCTCAACTTTGCAAATACTTATAAAATTCCCAGCGTAGAAACTCAATCTTCCTTCAATATCCTAAAGTAAGATCATCATAAATATTAATTTCCTTTTTAATTTATAAGGTTTTATTTTAAATATCATTTCCTCCTTACTTTAGCACAATACTTATAATTGTTAGAATTTCCGCTAACTTTGAAAATTCATAGTTAATTGCACAAAACTCCAAATGATGTGCTTCCAAAGCCTAAATGTCCTTTGATATGTCTATTTTCACCGTAAAATATTCCTATCAGCCATAAAAATCCATATCATTCCCAGTGTAAATGAATTACTTCGTTGACCAGTTTGAACGTCCAGAACTTTAGGCCAATTTGTAAAATACGTAATTCATTGTACAAAGCTCTAAAAATTACATATGATATATCAAAAGAAAGCTATGGATGTCTACTTCAAATATGGAAAATTTTATAATTTCTAGGCAACATTAACGTGATCAAAATCTGTGTACAAGTCGACTGCCTTCCCAAAACATTAAAACTGGCAGTTTTGGTAACTTGTACAATTATTTCCTTTTGATTCCAAAAATCATTTCTAACCTTATTCTCACTCCATATTTCGTATTAAACACTTTGGTAACCTTAAAATCATCAAAATCCTTGTGGTTTCACCACTTCTTAATTAAACCAAAATAATATATAGGAAATGATAAACAACATCTTCAAACCAACTTCATAAGACAAGTTAAAACCTTTACTTACTTGTCTTACTCCTTTGGGCTTTAGCAACTTCCTCCTTATTGCCTCTTAAAACGCCTGGCCTTCACTCTCAAATAGCTTAGGAAAATGTCTCACACTTGTAACTCTCTCTCTCTCTTCTATTTCTTTGTCGACGGAAGTGAATAAATGAAAAGCGTACACTTGCATATATTTATCATGAAGAGTGGAGGTAAAGTGAAAGACACGTTGTCTTCATATTTGACTCATTCTATTATCCTTTATCAATAAAAATCACGTGTTGTCCGTCGCTGATGATAGTCAAGAGCATAATGAGGAGTGGTTGAGTGTTTGCTTCCTAGCTTACCCACAAAGGAAAGATAATTGAGAGCTATGAGAGCCCATACGTTGAAAGAAAATGATATGCCCATGCACAACGGTCAAAAAGGATGGGTTATTTGTCATCCGATTGAAATAATGAAGAATGGGTGTAGTATACTTGTGATATCCAAGAGTGAATATGGGAAGATTAATTAAAAGAAAAGTTGAATATGTTGAACCAACCATGCGAATGATTCAACAATTTGAGTAAGGAAGTCAATGGAACAAGTAAAGTTATTTGAATGATTGTGGAAAGTGATTAAAAGTTGAGTGGTATCCGATGAAACATAATGGAGTAGAGTGTGAGTTGGCATTTTATTTGGATTGTAATAAGGAAAATCTTCTTGTCAATCGGATCCCATTATTTCCTCTTATGCATTGAATATTCAAAGATAGGAAATGAGAAGGAACCATCATATTAACCATCCGTATAATTGAGAGGAGGAGATTAAAATACTGAGTAGGTATTTGTTTAACAGTTATGGTGAGACTAGTGGAGTGCTTAATGGATATAATAAAGAAGCAATAGTCCCATGAGTCCACATTACCTGCTTGTCCTTACCTGCTTGTTCCATGCTTTTCTTCAAAACGGTGCGTTTTCATAAGTGAGTCCACTCGCACCGTCGGTTTTAATTGAATCTCACCTTTCATTTTTGGTGTATCAGCGTCTCTCAACAGAGCATCACTCTCGGGCGGAAGAAAAAATAGAGCGATCAGAGCGATCAAAGTAAACAGAGCGGGAAACAGAAGTAAATAAAGTAAACATTTCCCGTGTAAACAGCAAAAAAAATTGAAGTAATAGAAGTAAATAAAGTAAACATTTCCCGCGTAAACAGCAAAAAGAAATTTAAGTAAACAGAGTAAGGACAACAATAACAGACAAAGAACCAAAGCGGGAATAACGGCGTTGTTCTTGGTTGAAGGAACCAGAAAGGGAATAATAGAACCCGAACTGAACCTCTCGTCCTTGGTTGTCCTTCAAGGTAAATGTCTTACGATTTGTACTTTGTACTTGTAGATTGGACCCACAATTTTGACTTCCAGAGCAATTTGTTGTATTCCTATTTAATGATGCATAGAGGCTACTTTTGTTTTCTTTTTGGTCAAAAGAGATGGCTAAGGATGTTTGCTATAAGACACAAAGGTACTTAATATTTTCTTTTGGTCTCACAAATGGTGATGCACGAGAACCGTAATACTTTTATATTGCATTTTCCTTGTGATACTTTATTACTTTTATTATAATTGATCTAGGGAGTGGCGTTCAACTGTAATAATTTTTTCCCCTTCAGTTTTGTATTTTTTTTTCCTCTTCAGTTTTGTATTTTTTTCCTCTTTAGTTCAGATCTGTATTGGGTATATACTTTTTACTTGAGCTGATTAATGAATTTTTTTTTGGTGCTGTTACACAAAAATTATGATTTTTTTTTAAGATATGGTTATTTTATTTGTGTATAGGTGAAGTATAATGGATGATGATCAATTGAAACCAAAAATAGGAAGAGTTTGAAAGTTTAGAAGAAGCATGAATGTTTTGGAATGATTATGCTAGAAGAACTGGATTTGGAGCTAGGAAGCATGGTGGTACAAAGAGCAAAAAAACTAGTGAAATTACATCATACGGTATGTATGTTGCAAGGAGGGTCCGAAAGACGAAGGAAAAGGAGAGAGACATTCTTCTAGGCAAATGAGGTGAAACAAGGACTAACCGTAAGGCACTAATGGTGGTTTCTTATATTGATCATAAGTTCAAAATCACTAGATTTGATGAAGAACACAATCACTCCTCCACACCGCGTATAGGCACTTGTTGGTATCCCAAAGAAATTTATCGAAGTTAATGCCGTGAAATAGACCTTGCAAGGAAGTCTCGGGCTCCAACAAAAGGCTACATTTGAGTTGATGAGTACATATGCTGGGGGTAAAGCAAATGTTGGATATACTTGCATAGATGTGCAAAACTACCTTCAGTCTAAAAAGAAAAGAAGTTTGAAGTATGGAGAGGTGAGGTGCTTATTTGAATATTTTCAGCAACAACTTGCTATAAATCCTGCATTTTATTACAAATATCAGGTGGACATAGAAGAACATATTACCAATGTGTTTTGGGCAGATGCTGGAATGTTAATAGATTATGCACATTTTGGTGAGGTTGTAGCTTTAGACACAACATATGGTACAAATAGTGGTAATCGACCCCTTGCAATTTTTTCAGGCTTTAATCATCATAGAAGTGCGATTATTTTTGGAGCAGCATTAATGTTTGATGAGACTATTGAGTCCTTCAAGTGGGTGCTAGAAACTTTTTTGGATGCTCATATGCGAAGAAGCCTAAAACCTGTCTTTTGAGACCAAGATCAAGCAATGGCGAGAGCTTTGAGTGAAGTTCTTTCGATACAAAGCATTGTTTGTGTACTTGGCACTTAAAACAAAATGGCATTAAGCACCTTGGAAACTTGATGAAAGGTGGGTCCCATTTTTTGACTGATTTTTGTAAATGTATGTCTAAAATTACAAAAGTTGACAAGTTTGAGAAGCTTGGAGCCAATTATTATCTTCTTATGATGTTCATGAAAATAGGTGGTTGAAATCTATGTATGATATTAAGGAGAAATGGACTTGGTGTTATGTAAAGACTTCTTGCACATTAGGAATGAGGAGCACACAACTCGCTGAAAGTATAAACGCTGATGTGAAGCAATGTACGTCACCAAATTTAGACATCACTGAATTCTTCACCACTTTTGATAGAGTTGTTTCAGACAAATGGGACAAGGAATTGAAGTTGGAGTTTGATTCTAGAGACAAGATGCCTAGGATAGTAAATCCAAGTGCACCAATATTACGCCAACTTTCAAAAACTTATACCCCGTGTGCCTTTGACATGTTCCAAGAACAATGGGATCTCCAATTTGCTGTGAAGTTAACTGAACATGATGAGAAAGAGCCTTTCATTGTGTACACTATCCATATGATTGATGAAGAGGGGGAGTGGAGAATTGCTTTTAAGCCTGACACACATGAATTTTTTTGCACTTGTGGGATGTTTGAGACCACAGGGATATTGTGTTGTCATGCATTGAAAGTATACGAGACAAAAGGTGTGAGAATTATGCCTGAGCAATACATTGTCAAGCGATGGACTAGGGAGGCAAGGAGTGGTGTTGTGCATGACACTATAGGAAATGAGATACAATTGGATCCTAAACTTGAAATCACGCGGAGATATAGAGATTTAATGCATAAATGGGGAAGTTTGGCAAGAAAAGCTGCTAAGAGTCGTGAAGGATATGAGCATCTTCAAGGGCTAATGAATGAAGTAGAAAATAATATTCCCGATGGTAATGAAGATGATATTGTTGAGCCAAGTGTAGCACCAACCATAGAATCAAAAAGTATGCCTAAGGGTTTTGAAAAGAGAGAAGGAAGAAAAAGAAAGCAACGCTACAAAGGTTGGAGAGAAAGGAATTTAAGCAAGCGCAGAAAAGTTGCTCCAAAGGTGAACACAAACAAGGATGTAGAAATACAACATGTTCATCATATAGAACCTGCACAAACACAATATGCTTTCTCACCATCTACATCTCAACCATTGTCATTTACAAGCTTATTAATGGTATGAATTGATAAATTGTCACTACTTATATTTCATATGGCTACGATATCTCACATCATATTCATTGATATTTACACGTGTAGGCAAATGAAGAAAGTGACTTCCCATCACTTGAAACAATATATCTCAACGCAAGCAATTCTCAAGGTACTGAAGGGAAAGATAAAAAGAGACGTGAATTAACATTTTATTCATTTCAACATTTCCATTTACGAATATCACATTACATGTCAATGATACAACTCTCACATATTAATCTTTTGATTCATACAGGAAACTAAAACATACATCAGACTCTTTTGGTGGATTTTTTTTGGATGCATGAACGCTGCACAGCTTGTTGCACATTTCTTTTGGAGCTTGGGAGAGTACAGATTCTGTAGGCTAGAAGCATTTCTATCCATTCCCTTGCCAATTTTTTTGTAGACTTTGTAGGCCTCCAATGAAATATTCCAATGTTGTAGGCAGCATCAACAATTTAAATATTCATGTTGTTTCCTTCTTCTTATTTAAGAGACGAGTCTGAATTTGGTACTTCCTGTTGAAACCACTTAAAAAAGCAAATACCTCAAACAGAGGCTGTATGACAACATATGCACCCAAAAAAACAATTTCAGCAAACTAAAGCTTGATACACTGCCATCTTATGTTAATTAGTCAAAAAAACACAGCTAAACTTCAAGCCTTCCTCATTGCTTATGTAACATCCCAGTTTTCAAAAGTGTTTTCACGGTATCATGATCAGAGTAAAGCATCGGAAGTAAATAGTATTTAAAAAGTAACTGATAAAATCCACTGTAATGTATGTGATCAGCCTTAATGGCGGGTACAAAAATTTCAAATATCATAAGTACAAACAAAAGGACTATCTCCACGGCTCCTAGATCTGCTGCTTACCCTTGTCTCCGGTCCTATTTACTCCGGATCCTGAAGCTATGGTAAGAGCTGAGGTTCAATACCCATTGAACCTCAGGTAACGGTTAACCTCATGTTTATGTACAAGTATGTATGACAGTTATCTCATGACATCACAGCTATGTTCACATATAACAAGTAATAACAACACACAACACGCATATGAATGTTATTACGCCGCACTATTCACCAAGGTGCCACGATGGCCTATCGTGTCCTCGCGCTAGGAAAACTCAACGGCGTTATCATGACTATAACCCGTATAAAGCTGTACGTGTATGAACAATTCTTTTAAAAACAGTCACAGTTTATGAACATATCTATCACATATAGGTATACAAACATCGAGTTAGTGTTACAAGACGCGTCCGTACCTTCGTCGGCGATTTCGGTACGTCGTTGGTCGGATGGTGATCACGTTTATCCTATAATGGTAATATCGCATTTATTAATTTACAAATAATATCCTAGAAGATATCCTAGTCCCTAATGACCTTTTTACCCTTGCTGTATTTATTTTTCACCTTATTTCCTCAAAATTCGTAGAACAACGTTGGTGCCAATTTGGCAGATTCCTGTCTAACTTTGAAAAATCATAAATAATTCTAGAAAAATCGAAACGAGGATCCGTAAAATTCTCTGGAATCCTCAGGATGTCTATTTGCAAGTAAAAATAATCACCTTTGCCCAGATTTTACGTATCATTCCCAGGTTTAAAGTTTGGAGTCTCTGCCCAGAATTTTTCCAGAATTTCGTAGCCTAAATTTGAGGATTTTTATCTCTCTGTAAAGAAATCATTTTGACATGTTCTTGACATATTTAAAAATCCCTATATGTCTATTTTAACCATGAATTTTCTCAGAATTTTGTGACCATATTTTCAATATGAAAATTTGGCATGTTCATCACTGATTCCAGAATTTTCATAACCGATGAAATTTCGCCAGAACTTCGTTACTTTGATGATTTTCTTTCAGAAATTTTGCTATACAACCGCCCTCACCAATTTTTCAAGATAAAGCCAATTTTGACCATAAAAACTTGTAAATAAAATTACTCTAGCAATTTTAAGATCTAAGATACTTCTATCTAAGAATTTAAAGACTAAAAACTAAAGAACTCAAAGCTAGAGCTAGGGAACTTACCAAGAACCTTGCTCCTCCTTATTCAAGACTCCTCACTCTCACTTTCACTCTCTATATCAGATTTACTAAGCTTGCTTTGGTGTGAAATTTGTGAAGAGGTTGGTGCTCTATTTATAGGAAAAAGCTATGGCACACTTGTAATTCTCTAACCTACACATCTTTCATTTGTGGCCATGGGTTTAAATCTGAATACCTCTTCCTACAAGGCCAAAAACGTGGCCTACCTCCCCCCACTCTTCCTCCTTTAATTTTTCACCAAAGCCTCTTGCCTTGGTGTCAAAATTGTCCCCATGTAAAGCTTTTGGCCCCAAGAGTGCTTTGGTGGCCTTTCCACCATCAAGCATTCTTCAAACATGCATTGGTGGCCTCTCCACCTTCATGCATTTCCCAACTTGGTGCTTTAATTTCCTAGTTACTCTAAGTATAGTTGTAACTAGATGACTTTGGTGGTTGGTTAGCAATTAAGCAAAAATGCTCTTAGGATTTAGTTTGTAGTTTAATCAAATTCCCTCATTAGTCTTATGATTCTTGAATATTATGGCTTAATTAGAAGCATTTAATTACCCTTTTATCATTTTAGAATTTATTGTATTTGTTAGGTAACAATTAATTCATCCTAAGCCAAATTTGTGTTCTTGTCTTGAATTATTGCTTATATTTAATCTAGGATTAAAATCCCTTAATTGTCTTTGATAATACTTAATTGAGGAATTAATTGACTTATGGACTTATCATGAGGATTAGTGTTTATTTAGGCAAATTTTACTTCACTTTAATTGGCTTGAGATTTTTGCTTATGGAATACTTGATTCACATTGAGCCAACAAGGCTATTTTCTTTATTTACTACATTCACAAAAACACCCACACTAAAAAACGTGGCACCCCTCTCCCCTATGCTCTCTTGCTTTGTTTTCCATGTTCTAAAATTATCCACACACCAACCTTTGTTTGCTTCATGAATTACCACTTAAGTTTAGTCTTTAATTAGCTTTAATCTTTGGTCATAAATCCTAAAATGGTGTTTTAGGTGTTATTAAATTTATTTGATTGGTTGCTAATCATGATCATTAATAATCATCTTTATGCTAATCCTAACCCCTCATTGGTCCTTGACCTTTAATTATCCTAATGTATCTTTAATTGGTGACTATTAACATTAATTGTAAAGAATTACCTAAATATTCCATTAGTGTAATTTTAATTGCTCATTAATTGTTGGTAATTGCCCCTTAATTGTTTCAAGTGTTTTGATAATTCTTCACGGTCCTTTATGATTTAAATATGAGTTAGGTATTAAATATAGGGTATTACAGCTTATATAACCTACCTCACAAGTCTGATCTCAAAGCATAATATATCTAACATGTTCACACACAATTAGGCAAGCATGTATCCCAGAATTTGCCCTGTTAATTTACTGGTTGTGTATGCAAAGAAGATTCCAAAAGTTAAAAAACATTCCACACTACTACAAAATAGGGCTACGGCGTCCTATTTTTTGTACATTTAACGTTCTTTTTCTAGGGGGTGCAATAAGTAAAACTTACGGCGTCTAATTTAAATAATTAGACGCCTTAAGTATGGCACAAATCACCTCACTAAGTATACTTGAGGCGTCTGATTAATAAAAATAGGACTCCGTAAGTCGACTTAAGGAGTCTAATTTTTAAAATTAGACTCCTTAAGTCGACTTACGAGTCTAATTTTTAAAATTAGACGCCGTAAGTCCACTATTTTTTTTTAAAAAAAAGAAATAAAAGATAAACCGTGATCTAAGCGCCACCACAAATCAGAATTCAAAACCATAAAATATAGAAAACGCTTAAAACTAATAAGTCACTTAGTCATTCAGCTTATGGTGAAGATAATATCAATGGCTAAAAACTAATAACTATCTAACATTTGCTCCCCCCATTACTCAGAATTTTCAAACTTGCAAATACAATTGATAAATTCAATCTAGCATTTTGCAGTTGTATCTTATTGCCATAGAACTAAAACATACACCATTTTCTTAGACATATTGTTAACAAATTCTTATAAAATAAGCATACATGAAGGCGAGCAATCTTGATATTCTTCTCTATAGCATCAACTCCCATCACATTAGCTCCCATCCGAGCCAATGGCATAATAGTCATTGCTTCACACCAAGGTAACATTCATGCAACAAAAATTAATATGGAAGAAGAAATTACTTAATGTAGCAAAAGTGACAGAATTTTCACAAAATCACTGAAGAGTTATCATTAGATTAAGAACTTGCAGTGTTGTGCGCTTATTTTCCATCCTCAATTGCAATTAATGTTAATGACAAGAAATCATATCGATGCACATGTTACATAAATTTATGAGAAAATTGAATACCTGCTGCATTGTATTCTCTGAGATGCAGTCGTTATGCAATAGTCTCTCAAAGATTGCTTGGCAAACTTCAGTTTGCTGGGGGTCTGACGTCCTTCCAAATTTATCAAAACTAATATTGAACCAATCATAGACCTCCTTATGAATAACATAATATCTACAAATAGGAAAAGAAGAAAAATCATCAAAATTTTGCTCAAGGTATTATCAATTCTCTACACCATAATATGCCTTAGAGAAATACAAATTAGATGGAACAAAGACTTGGTTGTTTTCTGAATTTCAAACAGAATCATCCAAAATTAACAACGTTGAATGCTATTAGCAAAATATAATCTAGATAGAATCAACTATATATACACTTGCAATGCTCCTTTGATTCACTGACTAGTTTGATTCGGGGCCGATAAACCTTTACAGCTTAATACTAAAAGCTTGACTCGGCTAATCTGTAAACCCCAAGAATAACAACTCCAGGGGACCAACTTTCAGAAACCAAATAAATATCACAGGAATAATTCGAACCTAGGTTGAATTCTGAAAGATAAATACAAAATGACTTCATAGCAAATAAGTATTTGTCACAAATCTCTTTAGGGGAGCATTTCTCTTCCATGGCTTTAGTCTCGGTTGTTGTTCCATATTCAAAGGATCATTAATAAGAGTTTAACAACTGAACAAGCATAATGCAAAATATTTTTTAAAATAAGA
The DNA here is from genome assembly GCA_019022655.1 of Acacia acuminata. Lineage (NCBI taxonomy): Eukaryota > Viridiplantae > Streptophyta > Magnoliopsida > Fabales > Fabaceae > Acacia > Acacia acuminata. The sequence continues at coordinate 699,710 of JAFJYI010000151.1, read as the reverse complement.
TGTTTTCTTACCTCTTTTGTCTTCTCTGTAATGAGCTGCTATATGGAAAGAAGATTGTTACATTCAGGCCTTTCAGGATTGTCAAACTCTAAGCTGTAAGGTCCACCACAAAAGTTCAAAAATAGTAACTTTAGAACTAGCTGGACAGCAGATTAACAATGATTTACGAAAAATGGAAGGGCTAAGAAATTTTAGACAATTCCTTCAAGTACTCAGATCATCATATCTTAATATGCAAATAAAAGAATGAAAAATACCTACCCAGTGAATGCATCAGTTTTGCAATGTTTTATTTTGTTTGCTATCAACTACAAAACAAAACAGGCTCAGAGCAAGTGGATGAGAGGAAAATTAACAGCTAAATTAGGTAGGATATATTCAGTCATACTTAAATAGCCAGGATAAATTTCAACATAGGTAATAATAAAAGCATAGCAGAGCTAAAAATGCTTGCAGTGATGCCTAATTATATCATGTCAATCAGTAGAGCAAAACACTTCAAAAAGGGCTTATGAATACACACTCATATCAGACAACACTAGCACAAGACACTTCAAACTTTGTCATATCCATGTGTTTGTCTCAATATTCATGATTTGTACTGGTAGGAAATTAAATAATAATTCCAAGGAATCAGGTCAACCATCAAGCTAAAGCACCTATTTCCGATGAGACAATATACGTTGAGATGTTATGTGCTAAATACAATTATTGCTTCTAATATTACCTATCTTCAAGCCACAACAAAACTCCAGAAATAATGAAATGGAATTTTTTTGGAAAATAATAAAAAATGATACATTTTTAAAAAAGAATTATAAATGCTACGTTGTGCAGTAAGGCTGACATATAAACAACACAACAAGTGAAACTGTATTCATACTTACATCTTTTGGATCAAGAAGATTGATTCTGGATTGATCAGAAGGTGCAAACTTTGGACATCTATCAGATGGACCCACAACAAATGGCCAAAATTCAGAGCAAATATATAGGGTTAAATGTTAATAGTGAATCTAGCATTTTACCATTTTTAATTAATTTGCCTTTACAATTCACAGTTTCATGAAAATGTATCATTATAAAGATTTTATTTTCCCTCCAACAAGGCAAGAGGGCACAAGAGGGGCTAAAGAACTGAATATGATTTTGCATGACGACATAAAAGGAACAATAACATTAAGCATAAAACATATTTATATAATTTGTCTAAATATCATAAATTTGTTCTCGAGGCTTGGGGAGTTCAATCCCATAAAGAAAATTATCGTACTGGCAATCAGTACTAAATTTTTAATTGATATTTCATATTGTTCTATCTACTTTAATGGTAAATCAGATTTATCAAACATGCCACTTGAATTTTTGCAAGTTACCAAAGGAAAAGGAGAAGTGGCAGATATGCCTTATTAAAATAGATACAGATATGCACATAACAGGGATCGGAAAAAAAGAAAATAAAAAGAAAGAAAAAGTGGAAACCTTGGAAAGACCATCAGTTACAAAAGTCCAATTCCCATTTCCTCATCAACGGCTTTTATCCATGATCCGGACTTCTAGCAAAATTCTTTCAAACTTCAATATCTGCATACTTATAAACTCCTACGTATATTCCTTGCTGCCAAAAATTGCACACATCAAAGACATGCTTAAGTCATTTGGGGGGAAAGATTTATATATTTCTGAGAGATAAGTTGATTACAGATAGTGCAGCAATTGCATGACCACTGAGCAGCTGTTCAGCACGATGCAAGACAGCACTTAATGCTTCAGAACAGAAATAGACCCGATGAGTTTAAAAGAAGTAAGATGAAGGATGCCTGTCTTGTGCTAGCGACTGAAAGATAATTATATGATCTAAAACAGTTCTACTTAACAAATGATAGCAAATCAGAGGAACTAAATATGCTAATATAATACCATAAAAAGGTAAATCCAAAGCTTACAATACTAGAAGAACTCATAAGATGCTCAGGATGAAATTGATGACAAAAAGTTCACAAAGAAACACCAGCTAAATAAAGTAGATCCGTATGATCAGTCAACAAACATGAAAATTAGAGAGAAGTCTGGAAAGAAAACAAGACAGCAATACCCAGCAATGTTCTAAAACAAATAAACTTAAGTAACATCAAGGAAAGTTCAATTGCTGATCCTACTTTAGAATAATTCATGGATTAGATGATTAAATATTTACATTCCATGACCCAATGGCACTTACCACTCAAATAGAATTCAAAACCGCCCCAATGACCTGGAAGGATAATTTCAAATATCTGAAAACTTGGTGCAAAAAAGCACTTACAGACTAACTGCTCAAATATAGTGCTGAAGAACGCACCAGGTTAAGGTCAGGACTCAGGACAATTGCTTCACCTTGGTCCCCCACATTAAAGGTCCCCAGAACAACACTCTGTGAAATTTGCCCAACACAGTTATGAGGTGTCCAAGAGCTTGCATCATTTCCTTCCATGCATACAAAATTAATGATTAGTTACTCTGATAGAAACTTGATCTACAGAAATTCTCAAGAACTCAAAAAAGAGCAATGGGAAAGCAGCCTTCATCTTTACCTCGGTTTCCACTTGTACCAGTTGTCTCGCCAAAACTGGTACTAGGAGTCTGTGACTGATTCAGTTGCCTTTGAACTAAATGCAATGTATCCTCACCAAACTGCACCATAAATTTTCACTTTGAGGGTTCCAAAAGACTATTTATTTAGTATGCTTAGGAATCAAGAGCACTTCAATTACCGTTTCGAAAGACTATATATTCATTGCTTCTTACAACCCAAGACGCATCTCGGCTGCAAAATCAATCATTATTTAAAGTGCCCAAAGCCAACCTCATCTAGTTGTTGCAGAATTTAAAAGAAAACTACTTAACAATCATCGGTTGTTTGCATAACAATTTAAACCTGTTAAAATCGAAGAGACAGAAATAATAACGATGAGCAATCAATTGGCACCTTGGTTCCACGCTACCGAAAATGGTTGAACCGGGCTTTGTGACTTGGTCACCAAAATTTTTACCCCAAGCCTCTGTCCTTTGGAGTCATCACGGCCATTCTTTGTGCTTCCAGCTCCTTTCTTGTGTCCATTCTGAATCGTTAATGGCAATTTCTTGGGGAACGAGACAGATAATGGCTTTGAAGCCACATTGAAGCTGCCGGAATCACCTTTGAAGAAGAACGACGAAGAGCTTGAAGCCAATAAAAGCCTTTAAATGCGCTTACCATGCTGAAGCTCATAGACGCTGCCGCGATGACAATCCTCAATCCTTTGAGAAATAGAAAAACAGATTAAGAGAGTATGCGAGGGAAATTAGATATTAGACGATATCATGGAAAAAGCTACAATAAAGGGAAATCAAAAGCATCTTTACAGATCAGAAATAAGAACACTCACTGATTAAAGTAATGACCCCAAGCGAAACTTATGAACATAGTACCTATAAAATATTCGTTCACGCCATCGTGATATCCTTCGGATGTGCTTCGTTAAACCCTCCCAAACCCTAAACGTGTAGTTCATGGAACTACATAACCCAAGGTAGAGACAACGAGAGATTTTAAGCATAAATGGGATGAGGAAGAAGATACCCGAAGGTGCGATGGCAGCGCGTCCCAAGACAACGGCGGCAGTGTCCACGGCGACAATACGCGCCAAACTTCACGAGCACGAGAAGGACCACGGAGGTCCGACGGTGTGAGAGAGGAGGGAAGGAGGACACTCAGAGAGAAGACAGGGATCGGAGGAGCTACGGTGGAGAGGGGGACGGTGGAGCAGCAGCGGAAGTAAGAGAAGAGACAAGGCGTACTAGCGAGATTGAGAAGAAATCAGAGAATAAAAATCGACAGAGCACGCGGGAAAGACTTGGGGAAAAAGGGTTTTGGCGTGAAAAATTTTCTATGTCGACACCTAGGCGTCTAATTAAAATAATTAGACGTCATAAGACATTTTCTACGTCCTAAAAAATAAAAGGACGTCTAATATGTCAAACTTTCTTTAAATATTTACAAAATTGCCACCGCGTTTACATTTTACTTCCTTTTTATAAAATTGGACGTCCTTTTAAGAAGTAAAAACCATATTTTGTAGTAGTGCCAAGTGAAAGCATGACTCATGGCGATTTAGCAAAACCTTAGTATATATCAAGATTTCAGTTATATGCTATAGCTGAATACCAATTCAAACAAGAAGCCGAAATGAATTGATTTGTGCGATAACCCATTACGAAAGGTAATTTCGGCTTTGATATGAAAAAAATGACATGAAAGGGGAACGACTAAATCAAATATTGGGACAAAAAAGATCCAAAATGACCAAGAACACAAAGACCTAGTCCAATTTGAGGTTGAAAAGGTAAATGACAATTTCAATCATAATTCTAAATCATATAAATGCCCTGTCAATGAGCTTTTTAATAAAGAAGAAAAGAAACGACACAAACTTTAGCCTGAAACAAATTAAATGCGATAACCCTAGACTGATTCGGCCATACAACTCTCGCAGCTGTTCGTCCAGATTCGCCCTAGACTGATCGCAACAGCAACAGCACCAGCAGCTCGAGGTGGTGTCGCTGATGAGGTTGATTGCGGTTCGACAGATCTGGACAGTGATCGCTCTATTTTTTCTTCCGCCCGAGAGTGATGCTCTATTGAGAGACGCTGATACACCAAAAATGAAAGGTGAGATTCAATTAAAACTGACGGTGGGAGTGGACTCATTTATGAAAACGCACCGTTTTGAAGAAAAGCATGGAACAAGTAGGTAAGGACAAACAGGTAATGTGGACTCTAGTCCCACTCATTGAAATGTGAAAGAAAGGCTAATATGTGAATGCACTAAAAGTCACACGTAAGGAAATATTTAGGAAGATATGATATGAGTGCTTTGTCCATATATGATTAGAAATAAATGTTTAGACGGAATATTACATTAGTAACCAGCGTTCTGTACTCAGTTCTCTAGAAAAAATAGTTTTAAGCATGCCGGGGGATCAATTTATTAATAACAGCAAAAGATTTTCCAATACCAAAGACCCCAACATGAAGTTCACAAATAACATCTCAAGTGATTTTCTTTAAACTTCAAACATCAACACTTATATGAAACAAATAGAGAATAGGAGATTAATAAATAACATTAAATAAATCCTTACTATTTACTTGATTCAACCTCAAAGTAAATAATAAAAAAATTCATATAAGTTTTCCTCAATGGGATGATATTATAACATTTAACAAATAAACTAGATATAATAAATAGTAAAAATATCATTGATAAAAATATAATGGGACGCTATTCACTCACCTGTAAGGCTTATGTTATGCCTCTTTCTCCAACTTATCAGTTTCCAAATTATTTACTCATTCTCCTCCTAACACCCAACAAATACATCAATTAAAGCTTTGCACAAAATTCACTATTTTCACATTCAATTGACACTTTCCTTAGTCGGCACACAATTCTTTTAATCATCTATGTACCTTCTTTATAACCTTATAAAATTCATAATATCATTTATTAAAAACCCTCTAATTAATAACAATACTATAATAACCACAACTGCATAAAGCATAGGAGCCTCAACATAATTTCCATAAATAAATCAAAGTATAATTTGCTTAGCCAATGAAGACAAATTATGCTTCAATCTTTTACACATAGTGTGAGCAAGAAGATTCTTAAGATCATGCAAATTAATCTTTGAATTATTACCCAAACACCTTCTAAATTCTTTTCGCCTAAATGCCATCTCATATAACAAATTGACATACTTTCCAATTTATAATGGATAACAAAATTCCCTAAATCAAATTTCTTAACATTTAACTAATGATTACCAAACATCATAATCTTCCTTATCTCATTCTGAAATTTCAGTTTTGAAAACAATACTTAAACCTTCACTTTCATTCTATAACTTGGGACCTCATTGCTTCTCTTATATATATATATATATATATATATATATATCCTTGCAAATGAAGCATATTTCATATCCAAAAATAATTAAACATCCATTTTTAAGGTGCTGTTCGTCTAGCCAATTCTCCAACGCATATACATATATCTATTTTCCACAACATTCAACAATTTGGTCCCCTGTACAGCGCAAACCATGTAGCCACAACAAGACGAAATGTGCAACACTACAACATCAATCACACACAAATATTTATCTACTATAATTTCCAACTCTACTCAACTCAAAAGGCACATATCCACAACACCACCCAACAAGCACGGCTGAATAGTGACCTAAGAGAATAATTAAAGATCCATGAATCCCCCTTACCCAAAACCGATGACCAGGAAAAGAAGGGAAATATATATATATATATATATATATATATAAAATCAGCAATGAACCTATATATATATATATAAAAACCTTGAAGTCCTTCATTGCCAATACCCCTCCCTCCTAGAATAGCCTCCAAACTATCTACTTTCTGTAACCAACTAGCACCAAAATGAAATTATTCTTTAATCTTAAGTTTTCAAATATCACAGCAGCAACCAGAACCAGTGACACAGAGCAGTTACAAAACAAAACAGAGAAAATACTAATAACAACAGCAACAAGAATAATAAATAAATACATAATTAGCTTATGCTATTTTGATATAATCTATTTATTTGTTTTATTTTCTTGAACCATTACAATGCATATGCACCCTGACATGAGCTCACATCCAACAAAGCATTAGCACTTACTAGTTTCATTTATTCCATCAGGCCCTGCTATGGATTCCTACAAGTAATCAATTTAAAGAGTAGCACGCTGAAACTATAAACACACTTTTCTTGGTAGAAATTTTTGTAGACATGTATTCAGTATGACGATAGCCAAAAGTTCCTCAGACATGAGATGAACGACGTTTAATCATCTCTGGTCTAGAAAGGCCAAAGTCAGTTACCTGCTAAGCAAATAATACATGCAGAAGTTTTATATTAAAAGAAAAGAATATTTGCAGCATAATGTTCTCAGAAACAAGGACCATACCTTGGCTCTCATATCAATCCAAGAGTATGTTGGATGATTTAATGTCACCGTCAACAATAGGGGAGAAGCAATATGGAGTTCAATGAATAAGAACCAAAATTAAACATATTACAAGGCTCTATATAAATGACTTGTACAAATTCCAACCTTACAGAAGTAAGTGTATTATGTACCCCATAATATTTATATTCCAGTCCCCTTGCAACATCTAGTGATTAGCGCTATCTGAATGTGACACCCCTCTGATATCCCGATAATAATCAGAGTAATAGCGTGTACCACAAATCGATTAGCAGAGTACTAGCAGAAATAACATTAATATACAGATACAAAACTTAAGCTTGAGTACAATAGATGAGTGTTTACAGGGTTTATACCCATGATAGATAGTGAAATTAAAAACAACATTGTCATCCTTATCTTCTTCAACAATTTCTCCGCTGGTTTGCCTTCAAACAACTCTCCCTTCTTGAGTCTTGTGTGGCACCTCTCCCTAGTGCACAATTATCTATTAGTAGAGGGTGAGATTCAAAGGAATCTCAGTAGCAAACAATACCAATCAATGCATGATATACTTGTCTTGTACAAACTCATGTTAACATAATGACATTACTGCATGCTCAATGCTTCATGCATCATATTCATGGCCATAGCATAATCAGAAAATAGAGCTTTAATCATTCAAATATGTTAAACATGACAACCAAGCATAGAAATCATACATATACACATAAGCAACTATATCAAATACATGCAAGTAGGGTAAGTCCACTACCTTAAGGACTAATGTCCTTCCTCGGTTTCCTCTTTCACCAACCATCGGAGTTGCTTGAAGCATCTTTTATTCTTCCCATATGAAACTCATAATTGTTAGAGTCATGGGAAATGATTTCCTAACTGAATTTCTATTTCCAAAATATTATCACTTTAAAGATTAAACACAATTATCTACTTATGTGATTATTCTCATACTTATAAAAAATTCAGCCTTTAATATATCTGGGAACTTGGAAAAATCTCTTGAGCTATATAACTCCAAATGGAGTGGTTCCAGTCCCTACTTAAAGCTTGATAAATCTATTTTCATATTTTAATAATCATTGCGATAAAATTAGATATTGCTTGTTTTTGAAATCAGAATTTTCCAGATTCTCTGACCAAACTTTGAAAAATCATAATTTGAGTTTTAGACCTCCAATTAACATGTTTTATGACTTTTCTAAAATCTTGAGAGGTCTACTTCATTCGTTCCAAATTTCACAAAAAAGAAATATCATTTACTCAATCAAAACCTTTCTTGAAAATGACACTTCCATATAACTTCCAGATTTCAATGTTAAACTTCCAAAATCCATATCTGGACTTTTAGATGTTCCAATTAGGTTCTTCAAAAGCCTATGAACTCTTTATTAAGTATAGTTTCTAGGAAAAATGATTTCAGCATTTTATCAAATGCCAAACATTCCCAGTTTACAAAAATGTGACCATTGTCCAGAAATCACTCTAAAACTGTAACTCATTTTCAAAAATTTATAACTCCTTCTATACTTATCCAAATCACGTGTTCTTTGACTCGTTTTAAAGTCTAAGGAGAGCACTATAGGCTTACATAATTTCAAGGTCAGAGGAGGTTGTTTGTTTAGTTTTTAACTCTCTCAAAAGTTATTACTCCATTTGTCAAGTTCAAACTCTCCAGATTACTGACCTAACTTCTAAAACTCATATCTCAAGTTCTAGACCTTTGTTTAAGGTGATCCAAAGCTCAAAGCCTAAGGAGTGAAATTTCATAGCAAAACTTGACCTCTAACCCATGAAAATGACCTGCAACAAATGCTCTATGTTTGGACTAAAATGCTAAGATGAATAAGATGACATGCAAGCTCTGAAAGTGGAGCAAATCACCAAGAGGGGGGTGAATTGGGGATTTTAAAATTATTTTCTAAGTGCTCTATTTTTGAATACTAAAAACAAGGTATAACAGAGTAAGAGAAGAAGAAGCAAGACACAAGGAATTCATACTGGTTTGGTCCAACCTCTTGACCTATATCCAGTCCCCAGACACTCTGGGATTTCACTAACTCAAGTCTCACACACTTTGTAACTCTTAGAGTAATTCTCTCACTAGAACTTACTCCCCCTTACAAGTGTAATCAAATATCCCAATCTCCAAGTCCCACGACTTGAGATTCTTACAATGAATGTTTTTCGGTCTAACCTCTTGACCTAAGTCCAATCCCCAGACACTCTGGGATTTCACTAACTCAAGTGATTACACACTTTGTAACTCTTAGAGTAATTCTCTCACTAGAACTTACTCCCCCTTACAAGTGTAATCAAATATCCCAATCTCCAAGTCCCACGACTTGAGATTCTTACAATGAATGTTTTTCAATAAATAAAACTCTCTCTATGAGTGGATAAAGATAAGCACTAAAGTACAAATGTATCAAAAGATACTTTACACAAGAAAACTCAAAGAGTAGTTGGAAACTTGAATGATTTTCATTTTCTGCAGATTGGTTGTTGAGAAGAATTGAATGCAGCTCTATTTATATGAAGAGGCCATTAAATGACTGTTGTAATCTTCAATGTGACTGTTGCCAACATTAAGAAAGGATTAGGTTAAGCTTTGGTCTTCTTCTCTCTCTACTCTTTGGTTAATCTAGTTGCACAGAAGTTTGTGTTTGACTTCTTGAATTTTAATCCATTGGAAGAGTAGCTACTGGATGAGTGACATCACTTTTTGCTTTTGTTTAAATCTTCATTTAATATCCTTTAAACCATCTGAAACTCACTAACAAACTGATTAAACATAGTTAGAAATAGTGATGAGTGATGATATAAAGTATTCAGACCAAACATGAAGATTTCTCAAATTCGAGCAATTTGATTTTCAAACTTTATGACACAAACTTGAGTTTGTTTACACAAACTGGAGTTTGTAACTTTGCTCAGAAGACAAATTTGAGTTTCCATATCCTAACTCGAGTTTCCTCCTTCCAGAGGTGAACGTCGCAATTTGAGTTTTGAAGCACATTCTGAACATAGAGCAAAACTCGAGTTCATTAATGACAAACTTGAGTTTTGAACTTTTATAGAGAAAACATGTTTAGCCAAACTAACTCAATTTTTCTTTAAATATGAAAACTTTTGAAAAGTCCATGCAAAGTGAAAATTGGAGTTTTCTCAAAGTGGGTAAAACATGAAAGCTCTCTGTCAAACGTAAACTCGAGTTTACAAACACAAACTCGAGTTTTCTCAAAACTTTGAAAAACTTAGAAAACTCTTGGCTAAGTGTAAACTAGAGTTTCCATATCAAAACTTAAGTTTGCTTAAGTTCAAAAACATTGGAGGCTCTCTGTATGACCAAAACTCGAGTTTACTATGGCAAACTAGAGTTTTGTTTACTTTAGAAAATATTAGAGAGTCTCTGTATGGTGCAAACTCGAGTTTGTAAACCTAAACTTGAGTTTGTCTTAATGTGAAAAACTTGGAGTGCTCTCAGATCTCACAAACTCAAGTTTCCCTACGCAAACTAGAGTTTTCTTAGTTCATTAAAAATTACGCTACTCTCTGTCAAGTTCAAACTCGAGTTTTCTATCCAAAACTCGAGTTCGTCTTTGACAGTAAGTTTTTCAACTTACTAAAGACAAACTTTATCTTGTGTTTACAATTGTCAGTTATCATCAAAACACATAGAGACTAACAAGCTCATATCTTTGGCTTAGATCTCTTAGAAATCAAATATCGTGCACTTACAAAAGACATGCACGGTCTTAGAGCTTATTTCTAGAGCCAAAGAAGATCAAAACCATCCAAAAATCGACATACATGCATCTCAAACCACTGTCATGAGCTTTCTCTCTCTCAAACATGATTTTTAGACATCAACAACTCAAAATCTCCAGCAGGTGCAGAAAACCAGATGGAAGAATGTTTTGGAGACTCACTTGAACCTGAAAACGGTTTTGCATATGATTTTTGATGATTCCTTCTTCTTCCTTCAAGCTTGATCTTGCACGCTCTCTCTCTCTCTCTCTTGGTGTCTCACGAATTGGAGGAGGTGGTGTGCGTTGTGGGTGAGGACGGAGGAGAGGAATATGTGTGTTTGGATTAAGAAATGAGAGAGGGTGTGTACTGTGTTGTTTGGCTGAACTAAAGTAAACAAATGAGAGGGTGAAATGGAGAGGGAAGTCCGGATGGAAGAAATGAATTGAGATGGGAACATGAATTGAATGAGGGGGAAGTATATGGGTGTGTGCACTACAAAAAACAAACTTTCAGCGGTGACATTTGGTGGGGACTTTTAATGTTGCCGCTGAATGTTAGACTTTCAGTGGCGACAATAGCGTCGCCACTGAAGGTGTGACTTTCAGCGGTGACAATTTTTTGCCGCCACTAAAAGATATAGTTTCAGCGGCGACTCTTATGTGTCGTCGCCGAAAGTGTGTTTCAACAGTGAGTTAGTGTCGCCGCCGAAGGTGCGTTTCAATGGTGACTTAGTGTCGCCGCTGAAAGTGTAATTTATAATCTTTTTTAAAATTGTAATTTTTCCTCATTTTTCATTCAGAGAGTTTAGAGACATAGAGTAGTGGAGATCAAATGGAGATTATGCACGCAGACGATAGACTCAAAGTGGTTAGGTCTTCATCCTTGCCGCTTGAAGCACAGCGCGGCCAATGCCTCACCTTCTTGCCATCTCTCTCAATCTTGGCCACAAACTCTCGTCATTTCCCCGTCTCACGTCTCTATGGATCTGGATCTCGGCCTCTTGCAGTCTCACCCTCAAACTTGCCCTCAACCTCATTTCAAATGCCTCACAGGTTCGTTTCTACGATTCTTCTCTCTATGTCCGTCTTTGTTTCTATTTCTGAAATTAGTCAATGCAATCACTCATACATGTTTTGCATCTATTCCATAATTTCATAGAAACGGTTCTTGTTTAGTTGCCCATATAGAATTTGGATGTCCAAGTCTAGCGGATCTGTCTCAATCATATTCCCCCTCCTCCTTCACAAGTTTTCATTTAATTTCTCATCTCCAAAATATGAGAATAGTGCTTTGCTAGTTAACCGATTTCTTCAGGTTATAATGTAAAGAGTATTTAATATATTCCATCTTATTTTGTGACATCCCAAAATTTGAAAATTGAGAATTAAATATGATTTAGGAGTGATTATGGAAAATTTTAGCCTCTATTGAAGTTTAGAATTTATTTTAGAGAGGCATATTTTTCATGAGTTTAGATTAATATGTTAAGGCCTGAAGAAATTATTAGAGAAAAGAACAAATCCAAGGATTTATTATGGCCTAATATTAATTAGAAAAGAAGGATGTAGGAATTAGTAAAATTTTTGGGTTGGACCATACAAGCAAGGCACACCTTCCCCTAAAATTCAACACACCAACACAAACATATAATCTTCAAAATTCAGCCAGCGCACATACTCACAAATCCATAATACTCCCTCCATCCATTAATCCCTTGTAGCCCATTTTGTTTTTATTTGGCCCAGCATTAGAATCCAATTCGTGCCACCCTTCCTTTCTTTAATAACCACATACACAACACACCCTTTGATTAAACACACACACACACCCAGACCCATGTGACACACACTTATACTTTTCATTTCCTTATTGCATGCCCACCGCGTGTCCTTCCTTTCCTTCTTTTCACGCCAGCTACGCACACACAATCTCTCATTCTTTCTTCACTTTCCTCACCCAGACACGGCACATTAATTCCTTCTCCTTCACTCTCCCATTCGACCACAACTCCCAAACCACACATCTCTCATTCTTCTATTCTTCACTTGCAGATCAGCAAAGAAACCGCACACACACACCACACCTCTTGTCCATCTCACTTCCCCATTCTTCCAACTTCCACACCCATCCTAATTCTTCACCTTCCTTCACCCAAATACTGTAGAACAGAGAGAGAGAGAGAGAGAGAGAGAGAGAGAGCAACTGGAGAAGAAGGAAGAATCATCCCAACCTACATGCAAGCTAGTTTTTGAGTTTTGGTAAGTCTTCAAACTAGGTTTTCATCTGGTTTTTCTGAAGATTGTAGAAAGCTTGGGAAGTTTTTGAAGATTAAAATCATGACGTTAGAAGATGAGAGGTAGTTCATATTTACGTTTGAGTTTGCATGTCACTTTTAGATTGATTTTGTAGTCTCCTTTGGCTCTACATGTGACTCTTTGAAACTCAAAACATGAAATATGAGTACAAGGCGTTGATTCCTTCTCAAGACAAGTCAGAAGTTGAAATTACAATGTTGCTGAACACATCTGTGTATGAGTCCGAAAATAGGGAATGGTTTGCATGTTGCTTGCAGGGGTTAGAGGTTGATTTTTGGTCTGAAATTTTTACTGGTTATAGTGCACTCCTTAAGGTTTAAAATAAGCTTTGGTTCACCTAGAACGGAGGTCTACAACCCCGGTTATGATTTTTCAAAGTTGAGCTAAAAAAACTGGAAATTTCTGGTAAGCTTTAGGAACAACAAAATGGCGTTGGACTTCGGACTGATTAAAAAACATCATTAAAATGTGAAATTTTCCAGTTAAATAGTAGACTCATAGAGGTTTAATTTGATAGGTAATTCGTCAAAATCCGATAAGTATTGAAGGAGTTATGGTTTCTCAAAGTTTGGTCAGAAAATCTGATGAATTTCTGGACATTGTTTATTTTTGGAATTTTGGAAATTTTTCTTAGCCATAAATCAACTTGGTGACTTTAATTTATGAAAATAGACTTATCAAGGTTTAAATAGAAATTGGAATCACTCCATTTGGAGTTATATCAGTCGAGTTATGAATTTTCCAAATTCTCGGAAAGAAGCCTGAATTTTTTTGATAAGTCTTTAAAAAGTCACATAAGTTGTTAATTATGTTAAACCTTTAAAGTAAAGGTTCCTTTGGATAAAATGCAAGATGAAATGGCTGAGATGATAATTATTCATAATGTATAGTATCTAATTAAATAAGACTCAGTGAGTATACATCCCTAGTCTTAAGGATATAAAGAGACAAGTATTTTTGGGGTGGGTCTAGAGAAGCGGAATTTATAGTTATTTGTGGATTGGTTAATGACCCATCACTGTATAAATGTTAATTATAGGACCTGAGAATCGCCCGTGCACGAAGGACAAGCGTAGTGTTAAGAATGCGTGGAAGGGGTTTTGTCGGTAAGATCAACGATAGTAACTTTAATCTCACATTCTTTGCATAGCTATATATGTTTTGTATGCCATATTTGTATGTCCCGCCTATATGGCCAGCATCACTCGTGGCTCGATTGAGCGGAAGGGCCGACCATGGGGCTAACTTCCCGGTGGCTAGGCAGGGCCTAGTGCATTCAGTATTTTTGGTATTGAATTGCCAAAATGAATTTCCTTGCGCAAAGGTATTTGAAAGTATTTGAATGAACACTTGTATTACAAGCTGCATTATATTTGGTATGTAATACTTGTTGTTTGAATTTGAATTTGAATTTGAACTTGAATTTGAATGCTTTATATGCTGTGTGGACTACTCTGTTTGGTGAATTTACATGTATTGCATATGCTAGAATTTGAGATTAACTGTTACTCGGGATTCATTCACTTGAATCCCGAGCCTTCCTTAAATCCGGGACGTGGGCAAGCTAGTAAACGGGGAGGAAGAGGCAAGGGCATTATAATTGCTTGATTTTGAAAAGAAGGTGGTGAAGAGGAAGCGATGAAACATTTAGTTTCACTTTTGTCTTTGGAATTTACTTGTTTCCTCATGACTTCAATGTTATTTTGTGATAGTCATATGTGGCTACTTGGGGATGTATATATTAAATAGATACATACTATCGTAGAAGTAGTTAAGACTTATATACATATATATACGTTGCTAACGATTCTTTGCCGAGGTTTGGGCATGTATGTAACAAGCCCAAATTTTGGTAAACGATTTAGTAGAGCACTAGATTAATTGGAGAAATAAGGAGAAACTCTGATGAATTTTGATAAGGCTTTAAGTATGATGCAATTTTTAATGACAAGTTTGAACCACCGATAAAATGTTTATAAAAGTTTTAAACGTTTCGGAAGCCCACTGAATTTATCTATTATTTTGAAATTTCTTTTTAATGAAGGGCTTTCTTTGCAAGAACCAAAACTAGCCCGTGGTTTCAGTTTTCATTAAATATTACATCTTTACATAACAGGTGAAGATGCCACTCTGTTCTAGGCTCAGAACAATGGGGTGTTACACATTTCACACCAAATGATGTTTGCTGAACTTCGGCGAAGGATAACTACTTTTATTGATTCTTGCACAACATTTAAATTTCACCCTTATACGCTACCACTTTAATTTAAATTTTGTTGAAAAATCAACAAGCAGGCTACTCTTTATTACTTTCTCTCTTTTGTTTTAATTTAGATGCTATATGGTTTGGCTTGTTTGGGGGACTGCATATGCTGCCATATTGAGAAATTTGCATATATTGATTATGTGTTTTGATATTTGCTGATCACAATGATCCGAGTCTGCAATATTGCTTATATCACTTGCAGTCTTATCCAAGCAAGTCTGCTTTTTCTGCATCATTATCCTGCTCCTTTTGGGTTTCGGTTGGGAACATGGTTAGGACATGAATTCGTGATCCAAAAAAATTTAGTCATGAATCTTGATCACACATTTTAGTAGTAAATAGGGGAAGTTATTGAAGATAAAAGAATATACCAGAGAATATAAATGGATGATTTGTGGCGTAATCTTACAATTGCAAGTCAGTTATATAGATATATAATATGTATGTTTCTGGTCTTTATAAATCAATTCTAAAGCATTTTATTTAGCTTCTGTTTCAAGCATTTTTATATGTGCATGAGTTGTGTTCATCGTGACAACTCGTGCACATATATGTTGAGGAAGTCATCGATCTTCACCTCAAATGGTCTTTTGCTCTTAACAGGTTCTTCTGACCCATCCCTTCTTCTCTTTATTAGCTTCCTCAATCTTTATACATATATGTTGAATTTCCTTCTTGTATTGTATCTATCTCAACAGCATTCTTCACAAAGGGATTAGCCCGTACCAGGAGATTGCACTCTAAGCATTTCGGCAAGGTTTTGATTTCCTCTCTCATAGACTCTCCAATAATTCTCTTCAGATCATTCACATATATAAAAAAACCAAAACACTGTTCACTTAAGTTTCCATAAACACACAAAAAGGATTTGGTGATTGATGGGAAGATGCAGAGTGCTGAATCAGACGATTTCATTTATCACGAACGCTTGATTCATCCGGCTGTCTTATCTCATCCGAAGTAAGTTTCTATTCTCAGTACGTATACTTAAATAATAGGGCTGTTCATTGGGATAGTGATGTTAAAGGTTTAGAAGGCTTTTAAATAAGATGAAGAGGCATTAATGATGATATGATGTGTATTATATTGCAAATTAAATGGGGCAGCCCAAAATCGGTATTTATAATTGGAGGAGGTGAAGGTTCTGCTGCTAGGGAAGCCCTCAAGCACAAGTCACTAGACAGGGTTGTTATGTGTGATATCGACAAGGTTCATTTATTTTCCTTTTAATTTCCCTCCTTACGCTTCATTTATTCTCACTCCTCCGTCCATATTTATTTAACGAACAAATTTTTTTTTTGCAGGAAGTGTTAGATTTCTGCCGTGAATACTTGACTGTGAATAAGGAGGCATTTTTTAATAACAAGCTTGACCTTGTTATCAATTGCGCCAAGTAACTCTTTCTTAATCCCCTTTTTACTTTTTTTGTGTGTTCATATGCGTTTGTGCGCTTTATGCATTATATAAAGATGGTAGAAAGGCATAACTTGCAATAATATGATTTATTCTCAATTGTCTTATATATATTGGGCTGTGGCTTTTTTCTAAAATTATGAGTGTTTGGATTATTATTTCAAAAATCAGTTAGATAGAAAATAACTTAAGATAACAAATATATATATATATATATATATATATATATGATAAAAATTATTTAAAAAAGTTATAAAAAATAAAAAGCAGGATTTATTTATTTATTTTTAAAGAAAAGCTCGAAGTCCACATTCAGAATTCTCCATCCAAAAATGAGAGTGGGCCCCAGCATCTTTCTCAAAAAGCCACAAACGTTGATGCAAAAGCTCTATCTTGGAGCTTGTGTTAATGAGCTTTTTCTCAAAAAGTCCGGTAACTGTAATATCCTGAATTTTGGGCCTAGAAACTTGGGAATAAGCATATAAAAGGCAGGCGACTAAGCCCAGTTCGAGCATAGTCCCAAGAATGTCGAGGGATAGGAGGTCTCGCGGGGGACTAAGTAACTCGGCTATACAGGATAATGGACTTAGTATGTATAAGCCGAGGAATTAAAGTACTAGTGAAAAAGGGGCACAGAAGACCCATACGGTGTAAATCCAGTTACAAAAGATGCTACTCAACTATGCCCTAAGGTATAGGACAATTAGTTGACCAAAAATATGCCGGTATAAGTAAGTATACGGCGTTTTTAGGGTAGTCAAGTATACCCTGCGTTTTTGAGAGGTGGCGTGAGAAGATAATAGAAAGCTCAAGAAGAAACACACATGGCAAAATTAAGAGGATTATTAACAAATATCTCTTGACCTTGAACATGCTTATGTCAAGGATGATGTCATGCTTATATCATGGATGATGTCACGCTTATGTCATCGATGATGTCACGCATATGTCATCGATGATGTCACCATTATGTAAGCGATGATGTCATGCTTATGTCATTGATGATGTCATGCTTATGTCATTGATGATGTCATCATAAATGGAAATGTGAGATCCCCTCATTATGACATAGCTTTTGAGTCAGCATGACACGTGTCCCGTAATCATGACATAACTTTTGAGTTAGCATGGCATGTGTCCTGTAATCATGACAAGGCATAAAGCTACTTTTATGTGGTCCAATCGAAAGAAGACACGTGACGCGACACGTGGCGCATTCTAGACCATACACGCAGCGCATTCTGGACCAGACACGTGGTGAGTTCTGGACTGCACCTGTGTTCTAGATATACCCCTTCCCCCTTCATTTGTCTTCAGGTCATTCTTGGCCAAAACATGGAAAAGAGAGGGGAGGGAGTGGGAAAAACGAAATAGAGAAAGAGAGGGAGCAGAAAGAGTCTGATTTCACCTCCGATTTGTTGTTTTTGGCTCCCGGGGCCTTCTCCAATGTTGTTCCTTTTGACGAAAGCAAACTTTCTGTGGTTTTGGATTCTTGATATGAGGTGTTTGGTGCCGTTTACATGGTGGAGATGCTATCAGATCTCCAAACCAATCTCAAAATCAAGTCTTGACTGAAAATACAAGGGAGTTCAAAGAGGAAAGATTTCAAGGAAAAGCTAAGATCAAAGACAAGAAGTATTGTTATTCAAAGATTTAAGGAATCTTGGGAGTTGATTATCAATCTAAGAATTTACAGGTAGTACCCTTAATCCTTATATGCTTTGTGTGTCTCTGTATGTATGCTTTACCATGATTGTGTATGCATTCGGTGTTGTTATTTGTCAAGCGCTTTGGTATCGGAACCATTGTGTGCGACCCGCTGTGTTCGACTAGGGCCTTGTTGTGCCCTGCAGTCTGTGCTATGTGCTGTAGAGACTGTCTATTCCGGATTAGGCTTCGTGCCTCGCTGTGTGCAATTTACTGAATGATGTGGTTTGTATTTATGGTTTTCTTACATACTTTGAATATACTTTGTGTATGAGATTAATAGTTACTCTAGGATCCTTCGGGATTCCAGTTTGTATTGCTACCTGTGTATTACAACTTATTGGAAGTAACTCCCATGATAAAGTGGTGGATGCTAGCACATGAAGGTGTCGGAAGGGTTTCAAATCATTCAAGCGAGATTTGTAGATATTTTATGTATTTATGTTTGAGATTTGTAATCAAGACTCGTAATATCTTACCAGTACACTATGCCCAAAGCAAAGGTATGCTCTGCTGTGTAATTTACTCTGATACATGTTGTTAAGTAATATAATATAAGAATTAAGAGGTATCACACTATCCACCACCCGAAAGGGCGAGGCCGGTAGGGGTGTAACAGTAAGCAAAAAGCCAATCCAAACATCTATCGTTGGGCTTTTTATTTACTGAGCTTTGTTTACAACGTGGCTTTTATTTTTTGGCCTGCAACGCTCCCCTAGAATGCCAGCCCAAACACAGCCATTGTTGACATCGATGGATTATTTTATACTCATAGTTACAAATATAAAATAAAATACAAATATTCTTGGACCTGGTTTATTTTTTTTATCTTCAATAACTGAATTTAGAATTCTGAATCTTTGTTGCCTAATTTTTGTGATCCATAACTCTGACATCCCTGTGCTTGTTGTAATTTGGTGTTCCTTCACATCTGAAATAGGAACATTTGCCCAAAAATTGAACAGCCCTTATTTTGAGCCAAAAAAGGAAAAAAAAAGAAGAAGAAGAAGAAGTTAAAGCTCATTCTGACTAGTGCCTAGTTATGCTAAATTTCTTTAGAGAAAGACCTAGGATACTTTTGCCACACTTGTCATGTATTAGCTCCCTTTCATCTCCATTGCTCTTGCTGAAATTGCATTTTCTCTAAGTAAAAACCTTGTCCTGTGGATTTCTTCGGCATTTGTTTTTTTTGAACCTGTGCACAATATATATACCTGAATGGGGAGGAATTTTGAAGTTCTGAGGCATAAGCTCTCTTAGAGCTCTAAGAGGAATCACTTGCATAAATCAACACTCCAATGATCATTTGAGTTACTTAGTGCATCCTTGAAATTCAGGTTTTAAAAGTACTTGTATTTGTGATATCTTACTGAAAACTCACTTGCAATTGTCTGTCTGGGAGAGATTAGTTGCATACATTCTGATTTACTATGAAGTTTTTAGTGGTTTTCCTGTTAAGTAAATTTGAGAATTGAGTTATAGAACTAAGTAAGTGATTTTTGGAATTTCATTGAGGGAACTTGAATCTGTGAACTAAATCTGAATTGTGCATATGCTGGGGCTACCATTCTGATCTGGTGGCTGTTCTGGTTAGCATTTGTTTACAGCTAGTTATTGAGAGTTGAAGTAAATGATTTAGTTTATGAGGCAACCTGAAACACTACCCATAGTGAAGTGCATTTGTTGCTACTGTGATACAATCTTTGATTGCCATAGCTACTTTCACATTCTTGCTGACATACAAATCACTTGTTGTGCAGAAATTCTTGCTATTGTGGTGAGTTTATCTGGAACATTGCTTTATTCATGTTGTCACTTACATACACTTGTGAACTTGCAAGAGGTGTGCTTGCTAGAATTTTTGATAGGTTGTCCATGTTTGAACTGAAGTGTATACATCTTGTTAAATTATATTGAGTTGGTTGCTCAAAATTAGGTGCTGTACTATTGCAAACTTTTTGGAATTTTTGCTATTTAATTTTTTTCTTAAAATTGTGACTTTCGGTGATTTTGTCACATTATTTTTTTTTAAAAAAAAAATTGTGAATAAAAGTTGCCATTGAAATATGTTTCAGTGGTGACACAAAAAGTCGCCACTGATACATATTTCAGTGGTGACAAATGTTGCCGCTGATATCCTTTTTTCAGTGGTGACTCTCTTTTCAGCACTTTCTGATATACTTTCAGTGGCGACAAAATGTCGCCACTGATTGTCTACTTTCAGCAGCAACATAGAAATGCCACCGCCAAAAGTATTGGCGACAGTCGTATTAGGGCAACAGATTGTCACCGCTAAAAACCCTTCAGCGATGACATTTATATTTTCAACGGCCACTTTTGTCACCGCCAAAAGTTGTTTTTTGTAGTGATGTGTGAGATAGATCAGATTAAGGGAGAGTGCATGTGTGTGTGTGTGTGTGTGTGTGAGAGCCAGATGAGAGAAATGTGAGGAATGAGTGTGTTTGTGTATGTGTGGCGTGAGTGTACGGATGTGTGTGTGTATTTGTGCACACGTGGAGCACATGCATGAGAGGGAAGGACACATGGCTAGCAAGCAAGTGGTCTCTCACATTAAAGAAAATACTCCTTTTGACTCCCTACAAGTTTCTTGCTTGCAAACTAGACCTTTTCTAATTAAATTGCAAACATTAGTTAGGTAAAATTATTCCTTAATTCCATGTAAGGATTTCTCTTCCTTAATTAATTTCTTTAGGCCATAAATATTATCTCCAAAATATTTAGGCCAAAAATTATTTCCTAACTATTTGTCCTTAATTTACGCGAAAATATGCCTTAATTTCCAAATATTAATTTTATAATTTATCCAAGCTAAATTTTCCATAAATAATTCCCTCATAATATTTCTATATCCTTGAAATATTATTTCATAATTTTCCCAAATTTTCAAGGTCCGAAGTAATTTTAATGATTATCTCAAGTTTTTTCTCATAATAAGCTTAAGACTTTTGAACTCTACTGGCTAGAAGCCTTCTTATTTTAGTTTGATTTCTAACCTTCTGGTCCAAAATTTGAGATGTTACACTAAACTCTTGCATCCCAGTTTAACGGTTCCTGATTTTTGCCTAAATCTTCAACACATAAAATAGTTATGAAGACGTCAATTAAATATTTCATTAAGTTATTGATTCATGAGGAACAAGGAGTTATCAAAATATTCTTTTAAGCTCTCAAAGCAAAACTGAATTTCATTTTTTCCAAATGGAAAAGCTAATATGAATAGACAATAGATGGTCAAGTGAAGCAGGTAGGTGATTGAATATCAGGTCAACATATATAACCACCCAGTTTTTTCCTTTCTTTTTATAACATATAACAATCCGGTCCGATTACGTCTTGTAGTAGTTTTAAATTTATGAGCGACAAACATATAGATATTTGAAAAACGGCAAGAAGAAACCACATGTTGTAACACCAAACCAAGCTTCCAGAATGTACAAGTATACTTTGGTTAAGTTAGTTTATTTACAAGAAAACTAAAACCGATTTATTTTGTTTAAAGAAAGAGTTATATAAATTTAAACAATTGTACACCTTTCGTGAATTCAAAATACTTCACGTTAACAATTTTCTGTGTGGACCAAAAGAATTCTGCTAACGAGTTGATCTCATTCTAACCATATAAGTGAGAGGCGAGGTTCTGTCCTCTTTCTGCAGTATATCCCACCAAATCCACAAGGTCTTTGTGGTGTAATCTTCCAAGTAACAAGACCTGTTAACAGAATAGGAAAATGTAAGATAAGCTTCTGTTATATATATATATATATATAAATAAAGAGTACTTTTATTAAAATAAAGATACGAAGAATATTTAGTAATTACTAATTATGGTGTAAATAGATGGTAGATTAATAATATGATGCCAATATGTCTGCACAAGTTGTAAGTGGCTTGGAGGTAAAAATGGGATATCAAATCATTTCACAAGTAGAACAACTTTGATATATAGAATCAATTATAGAAAAAGATGGTCAAATTGATGGAGATGTTAATTATAAGATTCTAATTAAGTGGTTCAAGTGAAGAAAGATTACTGGAGTAATTTGTGATCAAAAAATATCTCATAAGCTAAAAAAGTTCTATTACAATGTTATAAGACTAACAATGTTGTTTGGTAGCGAATGTTGGATTTTTAATAGACAAGAGCATAAAGTAGAGGTAGTTGAGATGAGGATGTTGAGATAAATGTGTGGTCATCCAAAAAAAAAAAAAAAAAAAAAAAAAAAAAGATAATAATGAATTTATATGAAAAATTGGAGTAGCTTCGGTAGAATAGTAAGATGGTAGAAAATCATTTGAACTGGTTTGAACACATACAGAGTAGGCGATTGGGTGTGTTGGGTGTGCTAACTGATGGAGCCCTTTGAAAAACGGCAAAGGAGAACCAAAAAAGAATGCTAAAAAAGTTATGAAACAAGACATTTTCCTTAACAATTCATATAAAGGTCAATTGAGTTATTGATAGAACGTAATAGTGTCGTATAATCCATATAGCCAACTCCATCTACTAAATAAAGCTTGGTGTTGCAATGGTTACTTAAAATTTAATTGCATCTACATCATATATTGACAATACAAAAGCAAAACAACAAAGAACAAATGCACGTAAATATATATAAAAATTTTATTCGATAAGCCAATCTGAAACAAAGATATTGATGCAGACTATGCTACATCAAACACAATACAAATCAAACTATGATATAAGAAAGCTGCCAATAAAACATTGGGGCATATAACCCAACAATTATTTATCTTTTTAATATAATATGTATTTCAGCATAGTAGCCATAATTATTGATTAGTCCTGAAATGGCTTTTCAAGCAAATCAATTATTTTCTGGTCCACTTGGAAAGCCTTTTGAAGAACCTCAGAAGAGATGGGTGGATCAGAGCCAAACACAGATTTTGCAATAGGGATCACTCCAGCATTTTGGCTACTAAGACCAGCAAACGCAACTGCATTTCCATAACCCACGTTTTGTTGGAAGTGAATAAGACCAATTGGGAACACAAACACGTCTCCCTTGTTAAGCACTTTGGTAAATAATCGATTCTGATTCTGATTAGAAGCCACAAAACCAACTAGAAGAGTTCCTTCGACCACTACAAGTATCTCGGTGCCACGTGGATGAGTGTGAGGAGGGTTCTGACCCTTTGGCGCGTAGTCAATGCGAACAAGAGAGATTCCAAGAGTGTTCAAACCAAGCAACGTGGTTACATCTGCTGACGTGACGACGAAGCCGGTTGGGTTTGCTGATGTGTCTCCAACTTTGTCAAATCCAGATAAGTAGAAGTCCTCAGCTTTCACTGCCATTGGATCCTTGCAAAATTTTCCGTTCACAAAAACTGCAAAATTTAAGAAATCCAATGTTATGTTTGCAAAAAACAACAATATATATCTGAAGTCAAACTTGTCAGGAAACTCTTAGTTGCTTTTGGTCCCATCATGGAGAATGAGGGTAAAACTATATTGCTGCAATGGGAAGAGAGGGGAAATTTGGGACCTTGCTTTAATTAAAAAAAATATAAAATTACTCTAAAAGCCTCAATAGCCATATATTTTTTTTTTTTTAAAGCCAATCCAAATGTAAATCACAATATATTATCTAACCTTTATCTAAGCTTAAGTTTGTAAAAGTCAAATGAAATAAAAGTTACTTTTACTCCCTTATTGATCATTAATTAGATTATACATAAAATGAGTAATATTTTGATTGTGTTGTCTGATGAACAAAAATAGGTGCTGATACATTTTAATATAACCTTTTTTTAAAAAAAAAAATTTTTTTTTTTGTAAAGTTGGACTTTTTAATTTATTTATTCGGAAATGAACTTTTTTCCTACAAGATGATAAATTTCACTCAATATTTTGTGTAGAATCTAGTTATAAACAACAACAACAACAACAACAACAACAATAATAATAATAATAATAATAAAAAAAAAAAAAAACATTTGAGAAGTTTGGACAATTCAAGTGGCATTAGAGAGTAACCGAGTAACTTGAGTCAGTAAGTTAACTCGTATGTGTACCTCCTTTAGTAACTGAGTCATTGAGTGCAACGCAGAAATCTTGAAGAGGACTTGGGTCATATGCGAGTACATGAACTGAAGCAAATGCCAAGAGACTAGCAACCAAGTACACAGATTTCATCTTGTACTGTGTGTGTTGATATATATCTACCTCTTTTAATTCTGTGTGTGTTTGTGAGTTTATGAACAAACTTATAAGGATATTTATAAGGAGAAGCTATTGATTTGGTCTTTAATTTGCTTGCAGGAATGAAGAAGCAAATAAAGACTCAGTAGTATTTTTCTTCACCTGCCACTTCTCTACATTCATTATATTATATTGGACGATATGATCAAAGTTGTGACCCTTTCGTCATGTCTGTCTCTAGCTATACCTCTTCTAATTCTCTGTATTTACGAATTTGGACTTTGAGGTTTTATGACCAATATTATATATATGTTGGAGAAGAAAGTTAAGAATTGGTCTTCGGTGGTACAATTTTCTATTAGTGGTTGGTGGGGTGTAATTTCCCTATCATTATTCTATATCATGACGAAGAAATTGGCTATTGCAATAAGAAGCCATTGGTTTCTCATAATTATATCTTTTCATCATTTAATTATGGTTTAATTCAGCGGCTTTAATTAATTTTTTTTTTTAAAGATGAATTCAATATCCTAAGATATTTTATGGTGCATTCAGCATTATGAAATACTGTTTTTCAAGTATGTTCAGGACCTTAAAATAGCTTTTGGTGCATCCATAGTACCAAGGCACAAAAACATTTTAAAGTGCTAGAAACATTGAAAAAACATTTTAAGGTTTGAATACACCACAAAATGCGTTAGGGTGTTGGATGCATTGAGAAAATATATGTAAATCTTTTTTATGTTTTATCATCTTAGGTTCTACTACTATACTGGTTAATTTGAAGTTCATATTTTAAATCAAAATAAATAGATTAAAATTTAGTCAAATTATTTACAATAATACACACGTGTATATATTGAAATCATCCAAAATTTGAAGTAGAAAAAGAATAAAAAGAAATAATCAAAAAATACAATAATACACACGTGTATGTGTAAAGAGTAAGTGGAAGATTATGTAACATAAATCAATTATAAAATAATACAATGATAATTAATCAAATACTATATTAATAACATAAATAATGCATATAGAAATAATTTAAATACATGACAAGCAAAGATCGAAATGATTTTATTTTTATACACCTTTTTATTGATGGCGTATTTATAAATACACTAATAAACTATTCATAGTCATACAATTTTCCAAAATGTTTCCAAAAAAGTCTATGGTTCACCCAGTCAAAAATATTATGTCATCCTTCTTTTCTAAAAGAAGACTTTGCTTATTCATCTTCCCTTCGAGCACACACCAGACTTTTTCTATTTTTGTTTTGAAAGGATCAGCAAACGGGTGATTAGGTCCTGATAGTTGGTAGAGAAATGGTACACATTCTAATTTTAAAAACCAGGCCAAAATCATAATTTTTTTTAGTTGTTTACACTCAGAGATATGATTTTTCGAAATTGACCCAAAAATATGGAAAATGATTTTTGAACGTCACTTCACTGTTTGGGAAGAGAAGACTTTTGGAATAGCTGTGTTAAAGAACAAAGGGGGAATTTTTCTTAGGAAGATATTTATGAACCACATTTTTTGAGTTTCGATGAGAGATATGAAATTTCAAAGATTTAAGAAAATTCAATATTTTACCAGGATTGAGTTTTAGTTTTCATCCTCAAATGATAAGCACTTACTTGGACCGTCATGTATGTATGTTTGGATTAGCGGTGATGAAAGTGGTTTCTTTTCAATATGACTTTTACAAACTTAAAATAGGTAAAGTTAAATTATGTAAGTGTTTGGATTAAGCAGAAAAAAAAAAAAATTATGTGTATTTTCTTAAACTAAAAACATCTTTGGATGATTATTTGGAAAAGCAAGTTTAAATGGAAAATGATTGAAAAAACATAAATCTTATTCAATACTCCGTCTGTTTCTCTTTCTAAGATATAATTTTTTAAATAGGAATATTTCTAAACACATATATCCTTCTATTGGAAGCAATTCTTTTTGAGACATGCCGGGCACTAAATGTGGGCGCCACTAAATTTTAAGATACCATTTGGTGATGTCTAAATATTTAATGCATTTTTCTTTTTCTATTCTAAATTGATTATTTGTCTTTCTCCTCACTTTTCCCACACATTCTCTCTCATCACTTTTTTCCACTCATTCTCCCTCACTCCCACCTTCTTTATTATAAATAAGGGTGTTTTTTGGAAAATAAGTTGTATTTTTTACATATTATTATATTTAACCAATTTTAATTAACTTTTTGATGGACGTAATTCAGTTATTGATATCTTATGAAGAAAGAATTGAGGGAGTAGTAAATATATATTAAAAAGTTTATATGTATATATTAAATAGTACATATATATATATATATATTATTTAATTACATTAGGGACATAGAGAGTTAAAAAAACATAGAAATCATTGGAAAAAAAAAATAATTAGTGTAATCTTGTTCCACGGTGCTTTTCATATGAAAAAATTACTTTTAGAATGGCTATATGAAATCTCAAACATGATGTGTGTACTTTTTTTACCCTGTTTTTTTTTAAATATTTAATGTGTATATAATTTAAAATAATATATTCCATTCATAGTTGATTTTTCAAAAAATTGATTTCATAATTAAAAATTACTAGTTAAAAAGTTTTAAAATGAATCATTAAAATTGTATTTGAACAATGTATTTAAACCATTGAATCATCAGTGGAATGGCGCTAATCATTGCAATAAGTACTGAAATCAGTTCAATATATATCTTGCAATTATTTGGTATCACACAAACAATAAAAAAAAGTTTTACAGTTTGGAACTCCTTAAGGGTACTTTTGAGCTTCATGTCATTCACTACTACAAAAAATGGATGTTATCTCAAGATCGCCATGCAAAGCAGCAATTAGGGCTCGGTCTTGCCATCCCAAGAGCAACACTACTAGAAAATGCACTATTTGCAACAGCATTTGCAAGGGAAAAAAATTCCGTCGCCAATTTTCCCCCATTTTGCAAGGGGGAAATTTTTCCCTCGCAAAATATGACCATTTTGCGAGGGAAAACTAGTTCCCTCGCAAAATTGACGGAAATTAGGGGGAAAATTCCCGCTAATTCCCCCCATTTTTGCGAGGGAAAAAATTTTCCCTGACAAAATATGACCATTTTGCAAGGGAAAACTAGTTCCCTCGCAAAATTGACGGAAATTGGCGGGAATTTTCCCCCAATTTCCCCATTTTGTGAGGGAACAAGTTTTCCCTCACAAAATGGTCATATTTTGCGAAAAACTTTTTCCATCGCAAAATATTTGTGAGGAATAGTTTTCCTCGCAAATTAAATATGTATTTTTTTTAAATATCTCTCGCAAAGTAAAGCCAAGACAATTAAAACAAAAAAATTCAACTCTCTCACTTCATTTCCGCCTCTATTCGACTCAGGTAGCATATTGATTAAAATCAAGACAATTATCTTCTAAACAATAGTATTTTGAAATATATTGATAAACATTTGTCTTATAATTAATATATTTATTATTTCTATATATCTTCCTTTTTACCATTTAATCAAATAAATATAACATAACAGATGACATATTTTTAAAGATGTAAATTAATAAAAACCTTCATAAGAAATATATCAAAATTTTGAAATCACATGATTAAAAATGTTTAAATAAGTGAATAATTATTGCTACTTTTGAATGTTAGAATAAAAGCCCTAGAAATCATGAACTATATGATCATTGTAATCTTATCTCTAATTTATAGTTATCTCAACTTGCAATGTTGTCATGAATTATATATAAATGTCGCTTAGGGTTAAATGGTAAAAGGTTAGAATTTATAGGCAAATGTCACCTATAGATGAATTATATATAAATACTCATTTTCAAATATAGCACCTCATGTTAGTCATCTTGAAAAATTTTCTTTTATGATCCATAAGTTATTGATGTCAATGCTCAATACTCTTTTTTTTTTTTTTTTTTCTCTTGCCAACTATTGATGTCAATACTGAATTCACTATAGTATTCATTATTTTTTATTATTGGCCAAAATTTTTTTTTTAGCAAATTAAACAATCTCTATTAATTTATATTACACTACATTTTACTTGTCAAAGACGTTCAAAAACTACTGTCTTCAAATATATAGAAAATATCATCAACATTAATTTCAACGTATATTATAGTAAAATTTATAATAAAGTGATAAACAATTTCATGGAACTCAATATTTAATTCTTTTAAAATGACGTTAGAAACTATGATCGTTAATTCGTTATTTTAATTACAGCTGATTATAATCAAATCAACGATTTTTTTTTTTTTTTTTTTGTGCCATTATATTCAAATCAACTATAGTCAATATCTATTTGACCAAAAATTAATTTTGTTAATATATGTTCATATCCATAATTATATAAAAGAGAAAGGAAAATTCCATTTAAATACCAAATGAATTTGTGAAACCCCTAAGTCCGTCGAATTTGCAAAAAGACTTAGAGGTGATAAGGACTTTTAAGGGTTTTGTAAATTCACGCCAAAATGACCATTTTGCCCTTAGTTCTAAATAATTAAAAAGAAAAAAGAAAATACCCCTGGGCTTCCACCGCCGGCTGCACGTAGGAGGGTTTTTTTTTTTTTTTTTTTTGGGCGGGTGGGGTGTTTTGTCAAAAATCAAAACATTTTTTGCAAATGTGGGGGTAGGGTTCGAACCCCCACTCAAAACCAAGTAGCCCAACCAGCTTGGGCTACTCGGTTTTCTTATTATATATATACACTAATAAATATATATATTCTTCTTAACATTTTTTCAATGGTATTTACAAGTCCAAAAGCGCGATTTACAAGTCCAAAAGCGCAATTTACAACTCCAAAACATGCATCAAAAGCGTAATTTATAACCTTTCTTTCATAAATAAATCATGAAAGAAAGGTTATAAAGATATCACCGAAGTGTGTGCACAGATTTATACTGGTTTAGCCTTAACAACGTGGCCTACTTCCCTAGAGTTCCTTTGTGATTTCCATTATCTTTCACAAACTGATTACAATAAGCATAGAGTAATCTTACCAGATTCACCCTCCTTACTACTGTAATTGAACAACCGAACTCAAGATACTACTACCTTGAGATTTTACAAAACTCAATTGAATAATGATAACTCTCTCATAGAATATATATATATATATAATCACTAAACATTGAATATCAAAAGATATCGAAGGAATTAATGAGCAATAAGTTTTGTAATTAATGATATCATCGTTGGTTGTTATCTCTCGAATTGAATGCTCTCTATATTTATACCTTGGTGAAGTTTCAAGTTAGCCATTAAGAGACTTCAATCATTCCATTAGACACAAAAGCTTTCCGTAAGACACAAACCATCATCATTGAAGATTTGAGGATAGATCGCTTTTATATCGCTATTGAAAATCTTCATACAACAAGCCTTTGGTCAGTAGTTGACTAAGGAAGTATCGCTATCGCTTTCGCCAAAATGGGTGTTTGCAACAATGATCATTTGACCTACTTTGAATTCCATTATGTGTGAGTGCTCTATTTTCTGCAACATATTTAATGCTCTAACACATTCATTGCCTTTTGATGATTTGCATGAAATCCGTTTGTTAATAATCTGAAACTCACTTAGCACATATGGTTAATTGCATTAAGAATAATAACGAGTAGTGTTCACATCAAATTAGATGTTAATCAGATATTTTGAATTCATGAAGGTGAAGAAGACGAAGTATCTGAAGGTCTGATAGAGCCTTCCTCGAGTATAACACATGGAAGCTCAAGCAATATTCAAATATTTACACAAAGAGATTATTTTTTGAAATTGACCCAAGAATTTGGAAAATGATTTTTTAATGTCACTTTGCAGGTTGGGAAAAGAAGATTTTTGGAAAAGCTGTGTTAAAGAACAAAGAGGGAATGTTTCCTAGAAAGATATTTTTATGAGCTTTTAAATAGAACTATGAACCATATTTTTTTTTTTTTTAGTTTTGATGAGAGATATGAAATTTCAAAGAGTTAAGAAAATTAAATATTTGGGTTAATGGCAAAAATACACATGTGCTTTTTCGGAGGAGCTCCCAATACCAAATGTTTTTTTAGGTACAAAAGTGACTACATGGTTACCAATGAGGTGCAAAAATACCATTTGACTGTCAAGTTTGACTTTTTTTCCTAACTGGACGACGACATGGCTTTTAAAGTGCAAAAATACACATGTGGTTTGTCCAAAAAAGCTCCCAACACCAAGTGTTTTTTTTTTAAGTGGAAAAATATCGTTTGACCGTTAAGTTTAACTTTGTTTGTGTGGAAAAAATAGTACCAGTTAGCACCCTAAAATATAAGATTTTGAAAAAATATTTTAAGATGCTGATTGGTACTAAAAAAATACTCAAAATTCTAACTTGAACTGAAAAAATACTTCATGATCTTGAAAAATTATTTTAGGATCTCAAAAAAATATTTTAGGGTACTGAATGATACTAAAAAAATACTTCAAGATACTGATAGGTACTAAAAAGATACTTCAAGATACTAACTGATACTGAAAAATACTTCAAGATACTGACTAGTACTAAAAAGATACTTCAGGCTATTGACTGGTACTAAAAAAGATACTTCAAGATACTAACTGGTACTTAAAAGGTACTTTAGAATACTAACTGGTCTTGAAAAAATACTTTCTGATCTTGAAAAAATATTTCATGGTACTTAATGATACTAAAAAATACTTGAGGATACTGACTAGTACTAAAAAAAGACTTCATGATCTTGAAAAAATATTTCATGATACTGATTGGTACTAAAAAATACTTCAAGATACCGACTGATACTAAAAAGATAAAAGGTCACACAAATGGTCAAACAGTATTTTTTTTCACCTAAAAAAAGCACTTAGCATTGGGTGCCCTTTTAGTCAAACCACATGTGTACTTTTGCACCTTGAAAACCAAAAGCCACATCATCGTCAAGTCAAAAAAAGTCAAACTTAATAGTCAAATGGTATTTTTGCACCTAATTGTAACCATGTAGTCATTTTTCCATCTAAAAAAAAGCACTTGGTGTTGGGGGCTCCTCTAGAAAAAGCACATGTGTATTTTTGTCCTTTAACCCTAAATATTTTACCACGATTGAGTTTTGGTGCTTATCACCAAATGATAAGCACTTATTTGGACGGTCCGATGTGTTTGGATTAGCAGAGCTAAAAGTGGTTTTTTTCAATATGACATTTGCAAACTTAAGATATGATAAAAATCATATATGTAAGTGCTCGGATTATCCGTGACAAAAGTTTCTTTTCTCAAACTGTTTTGTTTTAATGATTATTTGGAAAACTAAGTTTATATGGAAATTGATTGAAAAGAACATAAATCTTATTAAATACTCCATCCGTTCCTTTTTATAAGATATAATTGTTTAAATATATATATTCCTTTTTATAAGATACCATTTTTTGCTAAACACATGTATCCTTCAATTGGAATGAATCTTGTTTGAGACACTATCAAGCACTAAATGTGGGCACTACTGAATGATAAGATACCATTTGGAGATGTTTAAATATTTAATGCATTTTTTCTATTTTTACTCTCAATTAATTGTCTGTCTTTCTCCTCACATATTCTCTCACATCATTTTTTCCATTCAGTCTCTCTCCCACACACCCAACTTCTTTATAAATTAAATAAGGGAGTTTTTGGAAAATGAGTTGTATTTTTTACATGTTTATTACCTTTAACCAATTTTAATTAACTTTTTTATCAAAGTTATTGACATCTAATAAAAACAATTGAGGGAGTAGTACATATTTATTTATTTACAGTAGGGACATAAAGAGTTAAAAAACACAGGAAATCATTGGAAAATCTTGTTGATCCCGCCGTAACTTCTGCTTCGTGTAAGCATCAAAATTTGCTAAATATAAGCCAGATTGAGAGGTTAAGCCAGAATGTGAAAACACAGTGCCAAACATATCTTAATATTACTCCCTCTGGTCCTAATTATAAGAACACTTTCGTAGTGCAATTTATACTACAAAAGTGTTCCTATAATTAGGACCGGAGGTAGCATTAGTGTAATCTTGTTGCACGGTGCTTTTCATATGAAAAAGTTACTTTTAAGATGGCTATTCGCCATCCCAAACATAAAGTGTATATACTTTTTTATCTTGTTTTTTTTTTTTAAATATTTAATGTGTATATAATTTAAAATAATATATTCTGTTGACAGTTGATTTTTGGGGAAAAAAATGATTTCATAATTGAAAATTACTAGTCCATCAAAAGTTTAAAAATGAATCGTTAAAATTGTATTTGAACAGTGTATTTAAACCATTGAATCATATATTGCAACAAGTACTGAAATCGGTTCATATTTTGCAAGTATTTGGTATCCCATAAAAAAAAGGGGGAGGGGGGGCTTATGTTTGGAACTCTAAAGGTACTTTTGAGCCACAATTGTTGTAACATCCCAATTTTCTAAAGCGTTTTCAAATAGTTTGTTCAGAGTAGAGCATCAGAATAATTTTAAAAAATCGAGTATCTGATAAACTTTCACTGTTGATGTATTTGGTTGCTTTACAGTGGTACATTTATTCGAATATTCAAAAATACGCTAATATATATCCAAAAAGAAATTATCCGGCTGGGTCTTCACCGGTGTCGCTTGCCCTTGTCCTCTGGTCCCGATCCCTCCGGATCCCGAGGCTATATAGAGCTGAGGTTCAATGGAATTGAACCTCAGTAACGGTTAACCTCATGCTTAAATATGACAAAAAGATATGTATGACGATATTCATGGCGTTTCGAACAATCATTACATAAGCACACAGATGTATCCCAACAGCACCTAAGCACACAAAATAGATGTTTCCCAACAAGACATAAGCACACAGCAGATGTATCCCATAAGCACACAGATGTAAAGTTATCTATCACATATAAGCATACAATAAGCATCGAGTTAGTGTTACAGTACGCGAACGTACCTTCGGTTGATGAATACGGTACGTTTGTCGGTCGAAAATGCGTTCACAGATATCCTATGAGGGTAATATCGCATTTATTAATTCCCAAAAAATATCCTAATAGATATCTTAGTCACAAATGACTATTTTGCCCTTGCAACATTTATTTTTCACTTTATTCCTTCAAAATTCGTAGAACAACGCTGGTACAAATCTGGGCAGAATTTCGTCTAACTTTGAAAAATCATAATTAATTCTAGAAAAATCGAAACGAGGATCCGTAAAATTCCTTGGAATCCTTAGGATGTCTATTTTCAATTAAAAATAATCAAATTTTCCCAGATTACACGAATCACTCCCAGGTTTTAAGTTTTGAACCTCTGCCCAGAATTTTTCCAGAAATTCGTAGCCTAAATTTTGAGAATTTCTATCTCACTGTACAAAACTCATTTCAACATGTTCTTGGCATATTTGAAAAGCCCTATATGTCTAATTTCCCCATGAATTTTCCCAGAATTTTCCAACATCATTTTGAACAAGAAATATTGGCATTCCTATCGCTGATTTCAGAAATCGCCATCGACAAAATTTCGCGAACTTCGTTACTTTCGGTGTTTTTTCTTCCAGAAATTTTTCCCTAACCCTTCCTTCATCAATTTTTCGAAATAAAGCTATTTTTAACCATAAAAACATGAAAATAAAACTACTCTAGAATTTTAAAGATTAAAACACAACTATCTATGAATTTAAAACTCAAAACTCAAGAACTTGCTTACCTATGCTTGAACACCTTCAAGCTACTTCCCACTCAACCTCACTTCTCTCTAGTTTCAGATTGCTCTTGCTTGTTTGGTGTGAAGAATGAAGAGAGGTTTGCTCTCTATTTATAGGCTCCAAGCAACCCCTTTCAAGGAGCTATCTCTTCCCTCTTGGCTTTGGACTTGTGTTTTCTATTATGCCACATAAACAATAATTCTATGGCTAGAAGGAGGATGAATCATCACTTTTTACTCCCTTTGACCTTGCATTGTTGGCTCTTCCATGTTCCACCACCTCTTGTCATTGTCTCTTAACTTGCCTTGTTGGCCCTTTCTACTTCTCATATTTATCTATGGAACACTCATTGAGCCAACAAGGCTCTTCTCCTTTAATCACTACACACACACACACACAAAATTGCCACATCTCCCCCTTTACTCCATGCATTCTTGCTTGTTGTTTTCATTGTTCCACATCTTTAGCTCTTATTGGTTCATGAATTACCACTTGGATTTAGGCCTTAACTTAAGTAATTAATTTAAACCTTTGGCTAATTATTTCCAACAAGGTGTTCTTAAATATTATTAGGCTTATTTGATTGGTTACAATATTAATCATAATCATATGTTATCAATTTAATTATGAAAGTTTATGAATTTAATTCAATTAATGTAGATTTAATTATCTACTAATTGTTGGCAATTTTCTTTAATTGGATTAATTATTTTCTCACAACTATTTCATTGACATTGGTATTTTATGTCCCACATATCATATTAAAAATCATGGGGCAACTTATGCTCCCAAAATTATATTTAATTTTGCCTCATTATTTTTCAAGGGAAATAATCCCAAAAATTCCTAAAATTAGAGACAACATACTTTCTAATTTTCAATAAATATTTTATTGTCTCTTGGGATTTATCATAATATTTTCAGGGCATTTCATGGCCCATAATTGCATTTAGAGATTTTGACACTTTAATCCCTCTAATTTCATTAGAAATTTCCCTAGACAATAGAATAAGTATCCTACAAGGTTTTAAAACCACATATTCACCTATTTCCAAATAGGTATTATTTGCTAAAATATAGTATTCCAGATAGATAATTATCCTGGGTATTACAATTGTTCGGTGGTTCAACAACCCCGAAAGTAATCCATAACAAACATCATCCATTGTCTTCCTGAGTTTTTTTTTTTTTTTTTTTTAATAACACTTCAGCATATATAAATTGAAAATATACCCCTATCAAAAGAATTGTATGTCAAGCACCAAGCGTGACAAGATAGTAATTATGTGACTTTTGGGCTTACACTAATAAATGGAGTGATGTTCATCATAAGCGAAAGGAACCTGGTTAATTAATGCATATTGATAGTTGAATTGATAATGAAGTAAACATCCATACAAACTAACAACTCTATATAGCTACACATCAGCTTATACATAACTTAAGTGAGAAAATTAATTTTCTATTTCCTCCCATTATAGAGAAATATGGATTGGGCTCCCAAAAA
This sequence comes from Acacia acuminata, assembly GCA_019022655.1. Classification (NCBI taxonomy): domain Eukaryota; kingdom Viridiplantae; phylum Streptophyta; class Magnoliopsida; order Fabales; family Fabaceae; genus Acacia; species Acacia acuminata. The sequence continues at coordinate 663,819 of JAFJYI010000151.1, read as the reverse complement.
GCTATTTATGGGTCTTGAATAACGAAACATGCAAAGTTTTTATTTTTTTACTTTGCAATTTGAGATGATCATATTTGAGTATTGTTAAACCCAATTAAGAGTAACTCCCCCAAAGGAGTTTTCTACATTTACACAGATTCAAACCGTTAGTTCTCTATGTGTTTTGATGATAACCGATAATTGTAAACAAGTCTGGATGCCTTTAGAAAAGCTAAATTGATTTTGAAACTTGTTGATTTCAACCAAAAGTATTCCCCACATCATCAAACTCGAGCCTAGCTTTGGCAAACTCGGGTTTGCTATTGACAGAGGACTAAACTTGCCAATTTGAACTTGAGAGTTTTTCCAAAGTTTTCTCATATTTTGAGTAAACTGGAGTTTACTCTTGGAAACTCGAGTTTGGGAGAGGCCGAGAGCACTCTGACTTAAAAACACTTTTAAACTTGAGACCTCTACTTATAAACCTCAAGTTTGCACTTCCAGAGAAAATCTTCAAGGAGTTTACAAAACCTGTAAACTCGAGTTTGTGGAGACAAACTCGAGTTTGCCTCTGGCGGGAAGAATTTTCAATTTCATAAACTAGACATTACTTCCTTAAAAAAACAAAGTCTTTCTCTAAGGTTGAAAATTCACAAGAGTTTACAAAACATGTAAACTCGAGTTTACGCTTGGCCGAGAGCTTTCAAGAATTTTAACCAAAGTAAACTCAAGACTGTTATCATAAACCTCCAGTTTACTTCAGGCCGAGAGCATTCAAAGTTTTTGAGCTAAACAAACTCGAGGTTAAGCTTATGAACTCGAGTTTGAGTCTTACAGAGAGCAAAGCATTTTTAACTTGAGAAAACTCTAGAGTTCGCACTAAAAACCTCCGGTTTACATTTTGAAATGAAAAACTAACTTTTAACTTGAACAGTGTCAAACTCGAGCCTGTCTACTAATAGACTCGAGTATTTGTTTTTGCACAAAAGTGTTACAAAGCTCAAAATCGCGATCTTCCTCTCTAGATGGAGGAAACTCGAGTTTAGATGTGGAAACTCGAGTTTAGGCCAACCCGAGAGCATTGCAGTTTTAATGTATTGAAAACCTCGGTTTAGAATGCAAACCTCCAGTTTTGATGTTTTGGACTTAAATCATTTTTACATACCAAAGTCCTAAACTCGAGTCTAGATGAACCAAACTCGAGTTTACATCGTTGTTTCAGAAATTCAAATCTGACGAATTTAGAAAACCTGTTTGTTTGATCTCAATACTTATTGTGAATATTCTTTAATGATCCTAGATATGTTTAATCACTTTATTAGTGAGTTTCGGAGTTGTTTAGAGATTGTTTGTTGAAGGATTAAAGCAAAAGAAAAAAGTGACGTCGGACATTAAATGCAAACCCGAAAGTTGCCTTCTTTTGGGTAATTCATCTGCACACGTCCAAGAAGGAATTAAAGAATGATTTCCACATCCAGCAGCTGTCTTTCCAACGGATTAATTATCAGGAAGTCAACTCTAAACTTCTGCACAGCTGGATTAAGTGGAGATTAGAGAGAGAAGAATACCAAAGCTTAACCAAAACTTTGGTTAATAAAGGCAACGGTTATGTTGATGAATCCAACGGTCAATTAATGCACTCTGAGTATAAATAGAGCTGCATTCAAGTCTTCTCAACAACTACAACTGCTGAAAATGAAATTCATTCAAGTCTTGCATTTATTCCTTCAGTTTTCAACTCTGTAGTATCTCTTGATACATAAGCTTTAGTGTTTATCATTATTCACTCTTAGAGAGAGTTTCTATCTGTAATTCATTTATTGTAAAGAATCACAAGTCAAGGGGACTTGGTGATTTGGGAGTTCATTGATTACAACTTGTAAGGGGGAGTGAGTTCTAGTGAGAGAACTACTCTTGAGTACAGAGTGTGTAATCTTTGTGATAATGGAAAATCCCAGAGAGTCTGGAGACTGGATGTAGGTCAAGTTGTTAGGACCGAACCAGTATAAATCTCTGTGTCTAGCTGCTCTTCTCCTTACTCTGTTCATCTCTGTTTTTGCTGTATAAAAATAGGGTAGTTTTTCGAAAATTTGTAAAATACCCAATTCACCCTCCTCTTGGTTATTTAGCTCCACTTTCACAAACCCGATGTGTCATGGTTAACCGATCAAAGCCCCTATAATGAATTGGACAACAGATTTGAAAATTAGGCTAGATGTAATATCCCAAATTTTAAACCCTGAGAATTGAGAATAAGCCTAAAATAGGCAGATGACTAAGTGCGGTTTGGGAAGAGTCGCAAGGATGACGAGAGATAGGAAGCCTCTCGGGACAAAGTAATTTGGCTATACGTGTCAATGGACCTAATGGGAATAACCCGAGGAATTAAAGTGCCAATGGAAAAGGGCACAAAAGGCCCACACGGTATAAATTTGGTAGGAAAAGACGCCACATAACCATGTCCTAAGGTAAAGGACAATTATTTGAGGGAGAATATGCCGGTATAAGTAAGTATACAACATTCTCAGGGCAGTCAAGGACGCCTTGCATTTTTGAAGATAAGGAGTCAGTGTAATCACTGCTGAAGGACACATGTCACTATGGGATTGAAAAGCAAAAAGTAAGTAATATTTACAGGGGTAGAAAAGTCAATCCCTTACCCCTTAAGGAGTGAATTCCGTCCACATGTGGGGAGAGAGAGAAAATCAAACTATTTGATTTGTACTTAGGCCCAAACACAAAATATAGGTCCCACAGGATGTTAACCGGTAGAAAGGGGATCGATAAAGACCAGTTAAGGGCTTCTTTTAGACTAAATGGGACAAATGTGGGGCCACTTTGGGAAGTTAAGAAGGTGCCACATATGTATGTCCAACCAGGGGAGAATATCTAGAAAAGTTGAAGAAAAGTGCAAAAAGAAGCACCTTTGTAACCAGCGGGGCCCGATAAGGAACCGATAGAGCAAACATGGGATCATATTTGTGGGCCCCAAGAGGCGCCACCTAGCCCCCCTTAATTATTAAAATTCGTTTGGGGAAAAAGACAAGAATAATTAATGAGTTTTGGGCCACAATTGGTAATTTATAAAAGTTTCGGGCCAAAATCGGTAATTTGCTCTAAGGGAAGAAAAATATCTATATATTTTGGAAAGGGGAGGCGTCACATGTCAGCTCCCTAGAGGCCTGGAATTATTTGGAAATACTTGGAGGAAAAGTCAAAAAAGTCAGATGAATTCCATTAATTACTGGACAAGAATTTACACCAATTATTTCAGACTTATTGGATTCTTTAATTATTTAAAAGGGACATAAGCTCTCTCTCTCCTAAACCATGAGGCACACAAAATTGAAGAGTTAAGAGAGAAGGTTTCAGCCAAGTTTCCATATCCAAAGCAAGGTCCAAGCTCCAAGCTCCAAGGATCATCAATCAAACTTCTGATTCAGGTAAACACCAAAAACCCGCACCTTTGGAACTTAAACTTGTAGTTTTCGTTCAACTGGTTGGGGCTTGGTTTTGGGGTCTGATTTTGGATTTTTTTTATGGTTCCAAAGTGTTTAAAACATGATTTTGTATTGGGTTAAGTTTAATTTAAGTTTCCGAACTCAAATCACCGAAAAACATTAAAGACAAGCTTGTTTAGCAATTCGAGATTCTCCGGCAAGAGAACCTTCAACTAAGTTTTGAAAATAGTAAATGAAATTTTTTAATTTTATATTTTACAGGGAGAAATTATACATCTCAAAGGTTCACCATGATGTATAATTTTGTGTTATTTGGAACTTTTTCTACTAAGAGATAAAAGTGTTTAAAACATGATTTTGTATGGGGTTAAGTTGAAGTTTAATCTTTCCGGAACTAAAATCTACACGCATTAAAGTAAGTGTACTTTTAGATTTTTTAAATATTTTTCCTGAAACATAGGCATTGCAATGGTTCAGATGGCGCTAGACTTCATACAAAGATGATTTTATAGAATTTATTAAAAATCTTGGAATTTTGTGTTCATTTGAATTTTTCTACTGGAAAAATTCTGTGTGGGCTCGGTTTGAAGGAAATTGTAAGGGTATCTTTGGAAAATACTCAAATAAATTATTTTGGTGTTATTTAGTGTCAAAAAGGTGTTGGAGAGCTAGTGGGCCCCTTAAAATCATAAGACGGTATATTTATCATAGGTAGTAACCACTTTACTCCGGCACTTTTATGTGTTTTGTTGTATGTTTTGCTTGCCATATTTGTTTATGGTATATGTGTTGCCAAATATGCATACATAACATGTTTGTGATTGTGTCCCTAGCACTGAGGGTGCCTTCCGGGGTCTGCTTATGTGGCGACTCAACAGAAAAAGGCAGAGCTTGCTGAGGTCTGCTTGTGGGGCAACTCAACGGAAACAAGCTTGTGCTTTTGGGGCCTGTCTTGGTAAGAGGGCCCAACGGAGCAGTGATGTTTTTCTGTGGATGTTACTGTTTGCATATTGTGGTATTTGGCATTTTTATCTGCGTTTACATACTTATATGGGTCGCATACATATGCATTTCACATTTAGTGCATGAGTATTGATGGTTACTTTGGGGGCCGTTTTCGGACCCAGACTCTTCTGTAGTCATAGGGGGACGTGCTTGGTGTGAAGAACCTTTTCAGAAAGGTAAGTGCTTATCCGTGCAGGTTGAAGAATAGGGAATGTCGTATTACATTTTGTATTCATTTTGGGATGACTGTACATATATATTTGGTATTTTATTTTGGATAACTGTACCCTTAATCCTTTGGGGTCTTTTATTTTCTGTTTATTCTACTTTTACCAGTACAGTGGATTTCCAAACCAGTTAAATGCTCTGTTGCGCTCACTCTGATATAAGTTAAATGGACCTAATGATGAAGGAAAGGTAACAAGTAAAAGGAATCCCTCTAACCTGCCACCCGAGAGAGCGAGGCCGATAGGGATGTAACACTAGAAGCTGGTATGGCAAAGAAGAGAACAAGCAACAGCTATGCAATCTGCGTACCACATTTGAACCATCTATGGATGAAAAGTTAACCCAATTCAATGAAAATTTCATTTATTGTAGAAGAGGACCTTGAAAGTGGAGCAAATCACCAAGAGGAAGGTTGAATTGGGGATTTAAAATTTTTTTTTAAAACACTTTAAAACTGAATGCAAAAACAGAGCAGAACAAAGGAGATGAAATAATAGCAAGACACAACAAATTTATATTGGTTCGGTCTTAACTTTTGACCTGCGTCCAGTCCCCAGACACTTTGGGATTTTCACTATCACTTAGAATCAGTTACAGACTTTGCACTCGAAAGTTATCCTCTCACTAGGATACGCTCCCCCTTATAAGTTGTAAACTGATATACCTAATCTCCAAGTCCCACAACTTGAGATTCTTACAATAAATGAAACTCTCTCTAAGAGTAGATAATAATGAATACTGAAGTACAAGAGTATCAATAGATACTTTACAAGTAGAAAACATAAGAAGTAGTTGAAACTTGAAGGCTTATTCGTTTTTTGTAGATTGGTTGTTGAGAAGACTTAAATGCAACTCCTTATATATGAAGAGAGCATTAAATGACTGTTAGATTGATCAATGTAATCTTGGAGACATTGGACTAGCTATTAGGAACAATTTGGTCACTTCTCTCTCTAAACTTCAGTTAATCCAGGTGCACAGAAGTTTTCATATTGGTCAATTATTTCCTAATATACCTCTATTGATGCTCTCCCTACAATAATTACAGAGGAGAGAGAATGAGAGATTTAAGGAAGATGATTATCATATTTTAGAAAAAACATGTCATATTAACTTAATCTAATCAAATTAGATAAATATGTCTTATTTTAAGACACGATGGAGTATTTTTCAGAGTAGATACTGTTACACCCCTACCAGCCTTGCCCTTTCGGATCGAGGGTTAGAAGGATATCTTTTATTTAATTACCCTTCCTTGATTACTTGGTCCATTTAAATATTTATCGGAGTGAACGCACCAGAGCACGGGACCAGGTTGGACAAGTCTACTGTAATGACAAACGTATGAAATTCATATAGATAAATGTAAAGAAAATATCTAGATATTTGTAGAAGAGAAGGTGCCACATGGCAGCAATCTAGGAGCCTCTGGAATTCTCTAGAATTGCTTGGAAAGAAAGAAAAGAAAAATCAATACAAAAGTCAACCGTGGGACCCATGCTTTGGACAAAAAGGGTAAAATGGGAATAAATGAGTAAAATATAATTGGATCAGGTATGTGGGCCCTAAATGGGGCCACATGTGTCCATTTGGGCAGACAAAAATGTGAGAAAATGGTTGGTAACTATTAAAAAGTTCTGGGCCATAATTGCATTTTCAAAAGTTTCGGACCAAAACGCGTAATTTTCCCTAAAAGCAAAAAATATCCAGATATTTTTGTGTGAGGGAGGCAGCACATGGAACCACCCTAGGATACCCTGGAGAATTCTAGAAAACTTGGGAAATAAGTCAAATACTCAGATCTCATTATTACACAACAGTTAGAAATTACGCCGGTTAATTCTAATTCTACCGGATCAAGTTAACCTTTATTAAAAGCCTTTGAATCATCATTTTCACCCCTAGAGGGGCGAAAATTCCAGAAGATGAGAGAAATAGATCTGCAACTCCACCATAGTCCAAGCTCAAGGATCAAGATCTCAAGCTCATCCATCGGCTTGCCGAATCTAGGTAACCCAAAACCCTTGCTTTCTTGAGTTCTAGCCATGGTGTTTTCGTGCATGAGGTAGGAACTTGGTTTTAGGGTTGGAGTTCTGCAATTTTAAGGTCTCTAATAGCTCTGGAACGTGATTTTGTATAGGGTATGACGGCTTAAGTTTCCAGAGTCCAAAACATCGAAAAAACCCTTAAACTAAGCTTATTTTCAGTTCTGGAATTTCTGGCAGTGTGTCTTCAACTGGGTCTTAAAAATAGTAAATGAGTTCGGTTGTGGCTGAAATTTTACAGGTAGAAATTAAACATCCTAAGGTTCACTTTTATGTATATTTTTGTATGATTTGGACTTTTCTACTAGGAGATAAAAATTTCTCTGCTTTGTACAGATGCAACAGGTCGAATTTGGATCAGGAGGTGTGAAAGTGGTTATAAGTCACAATACGTGTACTTTCAGGGTCTGAATGTATTTGTTCTGAAAAATAGACATCCTAACGGTTTAAAGGGCGCTGGTTTCATGTGATAATGAGTTTTTTGGAATTTTCTAAAAATCGTTGAAGTAGGGACAGAAACACTGGATTTCCTGAAAACTTGGGTTAGGCTCGGTTTTTGTAAATAAGAAAAATGATATGAACCCAGATGGATTTTGTAATTATTTTTCCCATAAACTAGACATCCCAAGGGTTCCATTGGCACTAATTTTGTGTTAATGAAATTTTTCTGGAATTTATTAAAAATCGGCAAAGTTGGAACAGCGATTCTGGAAAATTCTGTTGTAAGCGAAATTCACAGAAATTAGGAGTAGAGCTGGTTTACATAATTGAAAGTGTGATATTTTGTTATAACTAGGGTGTTAGCTCGGGTGGAATATATTCTCAACATCAAGAGAAGTATTTGCTAATTTCAAGGAGTGCCATATAGTAACTATTGACTTGCATACTCTATGTTGCTTTTGCATGTTATGTTTGATTATGATGTAGGAGATCGGGCTATAGTACCTACTGGACTGCGTGTCCTTAGGGCTCTGCTATAGTACCGATGGCGTGTATGATCGAGTTGTAGTGCCTACTGGACTGCGTGTCCTTTGGTTTCTACTGCAGTACCGAGGTATATGAGGTAAGTAGGGCCTATATGACTGTGTGTTTATAGGTTGCTGCTGAGACCTTTTGGGTTAGATAGTTAGGGTCTGTAGCTCTGATTACTGAGGCCTTTGCACGCTGATAGTACCGAAGGGTTTGCCTTGACCAGGAAGTCATGTGGATTGTGCAAGAGGCAGAACATACATGCCAGTTTATTGTGCCTGAGGCACAATTTATTATTACTTTCCTAATTGTGATATTGCATGGCATGCATAGCATACATATTGTATTTGAGTCTAACAGTTACTCTAGGGTTCAACTTTGAACTCCAGACTATTGTGAAGGTACAGGGTGAGGAGGTAGCAAGTAGAGGAAGAAGGTAGGGCAAGATGCGCCAAGTTGAAGAAATAGGGAATGTCCTACCGTTTTTTTTTTGTATTATCATATTTTGGATGACTGTATTAAGTAATACTATATTCGGACGCTGTAACTAACCCCTCGGGGACTTATTTATCTATATGAATTTCATACATTTGTCAGTTGTAATACCCAAAAATTTCTATTTATCTTAATGCAATATTTTGATAGTTAAAACCTATTTAAAATAGGTGAATATGTGGTCTCAAATTTTGAGATGTGTTTATTCTATTTTCTAGGTAATTTTTCCTTAGGATTAGAATACTCAATGATTTAATAGGCATCATAAAATACTATAAAATACAATAAATACCCTATTAAACTAGGGTTTATGTAAGATCAAAAAGAGCAAGTGAGTGCTATGAAAATCCTTAAATAAAATTGGAGACAACAATAACAATTAATGACCAATAAGGATCTTCTAAAAATTAAATGAATTGTCCAAACCTTCATAATTAATCAAAGGACCTTAAGCACCAATTATTATAATTTATTAAGAGACTAAATTTTCTAATACCTAGTTCATATTTGATTTATAAAAAGCCATAAAGAATTATCAAAACACTTGGGACAATTAAGGGGCAATTACCAACAATTAAAGAGCAATTAAAATTACACTAATGGAATATTTAGGTAATTCTTTACAATTAATGTTAATAGTCACCAATTTAAGATGTATTAGGAGAATTAAAGGTCAAGGACCAATAAGGGGTTAGGATTAGCATAAAGATGATTACTAATGATCATGATTAAATTAGTAACCAAGCAAATAAATTTAATAACACCTAAAACACCATTTTAGGATTAATGACCAAAGATTAAGCTAATTAAAGACTAAACCCTAAGAGTATTTTGCTTAATTGCTAACCAATCACCAAAGTCATCTAGTTACAAGTATACTTAGAGTAACTAGGAAATTAGAACACCAAGTCGGGAAGTGCATGAAGATGGAGATGCCACCAATGCATGCTTGGAGAATGCTTGATGGAGGAAGGGCCACCAATGCACTCTTGAAGCCAAGAGTGTTTTTCACACATGGAGCCAATTGAGACACCAAAGCAAGAAGCTTTTGTGGAAAAATCAATGGATGAAGAGTGGGAAGGGAGGAGGCCACGTTTTTGGCCTTGGGAAAAAGAAGAAATCAGATTTAAACTATGGCCAAGAATGAAAGATGTGTAGGTGAATTAATTACCAAAGTTGTCATAGCCTTTTGCTATAAATAGGGGGCTTGAGTCTTCATATTATCCACACCAAAACAAGCAAAGAAATCTGAAATAGAGAGTTGAGAGTAAGAGTGAGGAGGTTCTTGAAGGAGTAGCAAAGTTCTTGGTAAGTTCTCTAGGTCTAGCTTCAAGTTCTTTAAGTTCTAGTTCTTAAATTCTTAGATAGAAGTAGCTTAGATCTTAAAAATTAGCTTTATTTCGAAAAAATGATGAGGGAGGTCATATAGCAAAATTTCTGGAAGAAAATCATCAAAGTAACGAAGTTACGCGAAATTTCATCGGTTTCAGAATTTCTGGAGTCAGTGGTGAAAATGCCAAAATTTCATATTGAAAATATAGTCCTAAAATTCTGGGAAATTTCATGGTTAAAATAGATATATAGGGATTTTTAAATATGTCAATAACATGTCAAAATGATTTCTGTACAGAGAGATAAAAATCCTCAAAGTTAGGCTACGAATTTCTGGAAAAATTCTGGGCAGAGGTTCAAAACTTAAAACCTGGGAGTAATTCACGTAATCTGGGAAAATGTGATTATTTTTACTTGAAAATGGACATCCTAAAGATTCCAAGGAATCTTACAGATCCCCGTTTTGATTTTTCTAGAATTAATTATGATTTTTCAAAGTTAGACGAAATGCTGCCCAGATTTGTACCAGTGTTGTTCTACGAATTTTGGGGGAATAAAATGAAAAATAAATGTTTCAAGGGAAAAATAGTCATTAGTGGCCAAAATATCTCTTAGGATATTTTTTGTAGATTAATAAATGTGATATTACCATTATAGGATAAACGCAACCATAGTCCAAACGTCAACGTACCGATATCACCGACAAAGATACGGATGCGTACTGTAACACTAACTCTGATGTTTATTGTATACCTATATGTGTGATAGTTGTATTCCTAGACTGAAACTCTATTTTTAAAAGTGTTGATCATACATATACAGCTATACACGGGTTATGGTCCCGATAATACCGTTGAGTTTTCCTAGCGCTGAGGACACGGATGTACACCGTGGCACTGGGGAATAGTGCAGACCGTAATGACGTTCATATGCAGTGGCTGTGTTTTGTTATTATCTTTCATATGTCAATATTGTTGTGATATCATGAATAAACTGTCATACATACTTGTACATGAACATGAGGTTAACCGTTACCTGAGGTTCAATGGGTATTGAACCTCAGCTCTTACCATAGCTTCGGGGTCCGGAGTGAAACCTGAACCGGAGACAAGGGTAAGCACGAATCTAGGAGCCGGCTGGAGATAGTCCTTTTGTTTGTACTTATGATATTTGAAATTTTTGTACCCGCCATTAAGGCTGATCACATACATTACAGTGGATTTTATCAGTTACTTTTTAAATACTATTTACTTCCGATGCTTTACTCTGATCATGATACCATGAAAACACTTTAGAAAATTGGGATGTTACATCATTACAGTAGACTTGTCCAACCTGGTCCCGTGCTCTCCTGCATTCACTCTGATAAATATTTAAATGGACCAAGTAATCAAGGAAGGGTAATTAAATAAAAGAGATCCCTCTAACCCGCCACCTAAAAGGGTGGTCCGGTAGGAGTGTAACAGATATCTTACTCATCTTCCTTAATTACCCCATTCTCTATCTTTTGTAATTATTGTAGAGAGTGCATCAATCGAGGTATATTAAAAAATAATTGACAAATATGAAAACTATGTCTTATATTAGAACCCAGATCAAATTCTTAAATAATCTTATATTAAGGGCCGAAAAATATTATATCTAATTTTATTTGTTTAAGTAAATAACTCTATAAATTTATTAAACAAGCATAAAAATTGAAAATGTTAGAAAACGGTGAAATGCTTTACCCTGTCATTAAATTGAAAAATAAAAGCATAAATCCAGAATATAAATTTATTTTTATTAACTATTAAAAGATTAAAATAATATCTTCAGCGTCCTAAGGAAAAGAAACAACGAAAACTTTAAAATAGATTTTGGTCAGATTGTGGAGACATGAGGCAAGTTTCAAAAGTCATCGTACACACGCAGAACGACGTCACTGGATAGAAAAGGATGGCTTCTGAGAAAAAAAAAAAAAAAAAAGATAGAAAAGGATGGCTGCGGATATAAGGGGCAGCGGAGAAGCCATTCCCACTTAACTCGAGGTGATTGAGGACAACACGGGCCTAACTAAGGTGACTTGTCGAGTTGACTTTTCTCTCCAAATGGACCCCACCACACAATTTTATCAAGGAAAAGGAAAGAAAGCTTGAATAAGACGATGGAGATGACGAGAGAAGCAAGAGAACACTGGATTGTTGATGAGAGAAGAAAATAGAAGAGGCCGAGTAGATTTGCATAAAATGAAGAGGACGAACAAACAAGAAACGAAGAAAAGGCTTGAAGGGAGTCACCAAGTAGAGACAGATCGAAAACTCCAACTGCAACTAGAACAAAGTTGTTGATGTTGGTGAAGCTGTTGCTAGGGGATCGAAGGGAGAAGAGACTGAAGAGAAGCAGACGAAATTGCAAAGGAAAAGAAAATGAACACTTCTCTTCACTGACATGGCCTGTTTACTTGGGAGACTTGTTTCTTCCTTCTTTTTTAGATTTCAAAGCTTGCCTGCACCTTTTTTCATTAGAAATGGCTTCAGACTCAACCTGAAAGGTGCCAGTTACATCTATTGGACCAGACGTGATCTCCTTTTAGATTTTAGCAAATGACACATCCTCCCATGATCCAACTGTCTTCCATGATCCTATATAGTTATTATAAAGTATTATAAATTATAAATATTATAAATAATACTATGGAGAATAGGGAAACGGTCATATCCTTTTTTTTTTTTTTTTTTTTTTAACTTCAAGGTCTGGTTTCTTTGCTTATATATATATATATATATATATATCAAATTTTATTATATATTCTTTAATAAAATATTTTTAAAGAGTACTTTTATTAAAATCAAGCTAGGAAGAATATTTAGTAATTACTAATTATGGCGTAAATGGATGGTAGATTAAAAATATGGTGCCAATATGTCACAAAATTGTAAATAATGTTGAATAAATATATGATTTTTTTTTTAGTAATTCAAGGTATTGAACCAACGTTTAGTACTTGTATGATATATGATAAGAATTTCAAATTATTTTTATGTTTCATATTCTTCATCGGTTTGACCTCGAGTTGACTTGAACTGACCAATTGACCCTTGACCCAATATCTCGACCTGTTTTTAAAGGCCTGTTCAAGTAAACATTTCAAAATGACTTTGCTCAACCTAATTTGAATTAGGGTAGAGGAGAACCAAAACAGAATGTTCAAAAAGTTATTAATTAAATACGACATCTTACCTAATAATTTATCTAAAGGTTAATTTAGTTATTGATAGAACGTAACAGTGTTGCATAATCCATATAGCCAACCCCATCTAGTAGATAAGGCTTAATGTTGTGATGGCTGTCATTCCTCATAACCTCATCCCATCTAAATCATATATTGACAATTTAACAACAAAACAAAGCAACATACAACAAATGCACGTACTTAAATGAAATTTTATTCGATTAGCCAATTTGAAACAAATATATTGATGTAGGCTATGCTACATCAAAAAGAATACAAATAAAACAAGTATCGCAAGATATAAGAAAGCTGCCAATAAAACACTGGGGCATATAACCCTACAACTATTTAATTTTTTAATATAATATGTATTTTAGTATAGTAGCCATGATTATTGATTAATCCTGAAATGGCTTTTCAAGTAAATCAATTATTTTCTGATCCACTTGGAAAGCCTTTTGAAGAACTGCAGGAGCGATGGGTGGATCAGAGCCAAATACAGATTTTGCAATAGGGATCACTCCAGCATTTTGGCTACTAAGACCAGCAAACGCAACTGCGTTTCCATAACCCACGTTTTGTTGGAAGTGAATAAGACCGATTGGGAACACAAACACGTCTCCCTTGTTAAGCACTTTAGTAAATAATCGATTCTGATTCTGATTAGAAGCCACAAACCCGACTAGAAGAGTTCCTTCGACCACTACAAGGATCTCAGTGCCACGTGGATGAGTGTGAGGAGGGTTCTGACCCTTTGGCGCGTAGTCAATGCGAACAAGAGAGATTCCAAGAGTGTTCAAACCAGGCAACGTGGTTACATCAGCTGACTTGACAACAAAACCGGTAGGGTTTTCTAACGTGTTTCCAACTTTGTCAAATCCAGGTAAGTAGAAGTCCTCGGCTTTCACTGCCATTGGATCCTTGCAAAATTTCCCGTTGACAAAAACTGCAAAATTTAAGATGTCAACATTTTGTTATGTTTGCGAAAACAACAATATAAAACTGAAGTCAAATTTGTAAGGATACGTGTGTGTTTAGATTGGCATTATGCAAAGGCAACAGTGCCATATGCGGAGAAAAATCTATGGCACAGCTTTTTTATAATCTTGCTTTAGGTCCTAATCGTGGGATCAGCCTGAAGCAACTCTTAGTTGCTTCTGGTCCCATCGTGGAAATGTGGGAAAAAGGATATTGCTGCAATAGGTAGAGAGAGGAAATTTGGGACCTTGCTTTAATAAAAAATATAAAATTACTCTAAAAGCCTTAATTAACCTTTATCCAAACTTAAATTTGCAAAAATCAAATGAAGTAAAAGTTATTTTTACTACCGCAAATACAAATCCTGCGGAAAGTTATTAAGTTATTAATGCCCTATTCTTTAATTCTTTTTAACATGTCCCAACATCTCAAATGTTTTTTCCCCTTATTGATCATTAATTAGATTTTACCCAAAATGAGTAATCTTTTGATTTTGATATCTTATGAACAAAAAATGGTGCTCATACATTTTATTTTTATGATTTTTCCCAAAAAAAAAATACATAAATAAAGTTGGGCTTATTTATTTATTCGAAAATTCGCTTTTTACCTACAAAATATCAAAATGACACTCAATATTTTATGTAGAACCAAGTTATAAATAGAAAAATGAAAAAAAAAAAAAACAAACAAACAAAAAACAAAAATTGAGAAGTTTGGACATTTCAAGTGGCATTAAAGAGTAACCGAGTAACTTGAGGCATTGAGTTAACTCGTGTTTTACCTCCTTTAGTAACTGAGTCGTTGAGTGCAACGCAGAAATCTTGAAGAGGACTTGGGTCATATGCGAGCACATGAACTGAAGCAAATGCCAAGAGACTAACAACCAAGTATACAGCTTTCATCTTGTACTGTGTGTGTTGATATATATATCTCTCTTTTAATTCTCTGTGTGTTTGTGAGTTTTGGAACAAACTTATAAGGGTATTTATAAGGAGAAGTCATTGATTTGGTCTTTAATTTGCTTGCAGGAATTAAGAAGCAAAAAAAGACTCCGTAGTATTTTTCTTCACCTGCTACTTCTCTACATTCATTATATTATATTGGAGATAAGATCAAAGCTGTGACCCTTTCTTCATGTCTATCTGTAGCTATACCTCTTTCAATTATCTGTATTTACAAGTTTGGACTTTGAGGTTTTATGACCAATATTATATATATGTTGGAGAAGTAAGTTAAGAATTGGTCTTCGGTGGTGCAATTTTTTATTAGTGGTTGGTGGGGTGCAGTTTCCCTATCATTATTCTATATCATGACGAAGAAAATGGCTATTGCAATAAGAAGCCATTGCTATCTCATAATTATATCTTTTCAACATTTAGTTATGGTTTAATTCAGCGGCTTTTAAGTATTCTTTTTCAAGATGCATTCAATATCCTTTGATATTTTGTGGTGTATTGAGCATTTTGAAATACTGTTTTTCAAGTATGTCCAGGACACCTTGAAATACCTTTTGGTGCATTCATATACCAAGGCACAAAAAATATTTTAAAGTGCTAGAAACACCTGAGAAAATATTTCATGGTTTGAATACACCACAAAATGCATTAGGGTGTTGGATGCACTGAGAAAATATTTGTAAATATTTTTTTATCGTCTTGGGTTCTGCTACTATATTGGTTAATTTGAAGTTCATATTTTAAATCAAAATAAATAGATTACAATTTATCAATTTAATTACAATAAAAAAACACTTGTGTGTAAAGAATAAGTGGAAGATTTTGTAACATAAATCACTTATAAAATAATACAATGATAATTAATAAAATAATGTAGGAATAACATAAATAATACATATAAAAATAATTTAAATATATGACAAAGATCGAAATGGTTTTATTTTTATACACTTTTTTATTGATGGTGTCTTTATAAATGCACTAATAAACTATTCTTAGTCAGTTAGTCATATAAATTTCTAAGAATGTTTCCAAAAAAGTCGGTGGTTCACCAAGTCAAAAATATTATGTTATCTTTCTTTTCTAAAAGAAGACTTTTCCTATTCATCTTCCGTTCGAGCACACACCAGACTTTTTCTATTATTGTTTTGAAAGGATCAACAAACGAGTGATTAGGTCCTGAGAGTTGGTAGAGAAATAGTACACACTCTAATTTTAAAAACCAGTCTTAAATCATAATTTTTTTTCAGTTGTGTACACTAAGAGATATGATTTTTTGAATTGACCGAAAAATCTGGAAAATAATTTTTGAATGTCAGTTTGAAATTTGTGAGGAGAAGATTTTTGGAAAAGCTGTGTTAAAGAACAAAGAGGGAATTTTTCTCAGGAAGATATTTACATGAGCATTTTAAACAGAACTTTGAACCATATTTGTTGAGTTACGATGAGAGATATGAAATTTCATGCTACATAGCATTCTCCCAAAACAACGGCACTTGGTGTTCTTTTTCCTAGAAGCTAATGGTCTTGTAGGGGGAAGAAAAAAAATGGCTTTGGTGCTCTCTGGAAAAACCTCCATGCAAGCTCCTCCTTCCAGTGAGGAAGAAGACCTTCTGCTTCGTAGTTCCAAGAAAATTAAGAATGGAGGTGCTAGTTCGTCGACTGCTGTTGAAGAATGGCCATCTCTTTGGGTGATGAATAATAAACCATGGATTTCTGGTCAGAGTTTTGCGGAGAAATTGCAAGGTATTAAGAAGAGTGAAATGAATGATGAAAACTTGGGGAAAAAATACGCAATGTCTGATGATACTTTGTCTGATAGTGATTCAATGAGCTCAAATAAAGAAGATTGTAGCCCGCTATGCAACATCCGAGAAGATCCAAAACGTAACTTCCCCACCTTTTCTTTCTATGAAAAATGAAAAAGAGATTGTATAAGGTGTGGAATAGAGCTCTTATAGTAAAGTTTCTAGGCAGAAACATTTTCTACAAATTATTCCTACCTATTCTCCAATCTTTATGGGTTAAAAGAGGTGTAATAAGTATGATTATATATAGGCAATGGTTTCTTTCTGGTCAAGTTTACCAATAAAGAAGATTACATAAATGCATTGACAGGAGGTCCTTGGATGATCTTTGATCATTACCTTATAGTTAGGCCATGGGAACCTCAATTCCATCCTAAAAGGGCCACTATTGACAGAGTTGCAGTACATTTCACTAACCAAATGTTTCGGTGGAGTACTATGACAGGGAGGCTTTAAATTGGATTGGCAATAGGATCAGTGAAACCATTAAAATTGATCCTCATACCTCTGGCCAATTGAGAGGCCACTATGCTAGGATCTGTGTTCTTGTGGATTTAAGCAAACAGTAGATGTCTGGGTTTTCCCTGGATGGAGAGGAGTATTTACTTGAATATGAAGGTCTCCACACTCTATATCTAAACTGTGGTTTGTATGGGCATAAGTAGGAGGAATGTAAATTTGGGTCAATCTAGCTAAAGCAGGTGCTAAGGGGGATGTGGAGGTTGGTCAGGAGAAGAGTGATTCTATGGTTGTTGATAAGGGGCTAGGCGAATTTGATGTTACAAAGGTGCAATCTTCTAATGTGTGGAAGGTGGTTCAGAAGCCGCGAAGGAAGAAAGGACCAAAAAAGGAAATATCGAAAGGAAGGCTCCGGCAGTCGGATGGTGGTTCTCGCTTTGAAGTGCTCGCCAAAGGTGGGGTTGGTGATGATGATGCTGTTACAACATCAAAGCCTCCTATCGTACTGATGGGCACAGAGAGCAAAGTGGATTTACAGGGTCTATCTATGTTGAGTGGCTCTAGGGAGACAAAAGGTGCAGCAAAAAAGAAGAAGGCGTTGCAAGTGTCAAGGGATGGCAGTGTTAAGGGTCTGGGGTCGAGGAAGGAGAAGCGATCATGGGATGCTGTTCAGGGTGAGTCAAATAAAGCAGAGATCCCGAGGTCAAAATACGAGGAATAGAAGGGAGCTGTGTATTACCTGGAGGATTCAAAACAAAAGGAAAAGTGTAGTGAGATGGAGGTGGGGCCTAGTTCTAATGTAATGCCTGCAAATGTGGAGTTTGAGCCCTCTGTGTTGGATCCTGTCGAGAAAGGGGTTTTGGTGGGCTTGGAGGGAAAGTTTTGGGCCGAGGTGGATGCTTTGGATCATGACTCATTAATGGGTGTTGATGCGCCGAAGGAGGATAAGGCTGGAATCGTTGTTCCTGAGTCACGGTTTTAGGCTATCTGGGCCGCTATTTTTTTCAATAGCATGCTCTTTTTGGGTTTTTTTTGCCTTTTGTTTTTTGATGGCCAAGTTCTTTTTCTAGAATTCTCAGGGTACTTGTGATAAGAGTCTTGTTCGAAGTCTGTGTTCAGCTTGGGGTGCTCAGTTCTAGATATTCTGATTATTGCGAAAACTAAGTGTGAGTAGGAGTCTAGATTCTCTTGTCTTCAAAAGCTGGGCTTTGACGGTCTCTCCTTTATCCCTAACGTCGGTAGGTCTAGTGGTCTTGTGGCGGCTTGGATGTCCGATCGGGTATCCGTCTCTCTGCTGGTATTGAATAGACAATATCTACATTAGAGGTGCGATTTGGTAGGGAAGCCTCCTTTTCTATTGACTACGGTGTACGCTGTTCCGTCGCTGGTATTGAAATAGGTTCGCTAGTCTAATTTGGTTAATCTTGGTCTTAATTTATCTCTTCCTTGGATCGTCATTGGTGACTTCAATGATATCCTGTTGGAAAATGAAAGATCAAGAAGATCTTGTATTCAATTCTTCAAACTAAGGAAATTTAGAGAGCGGATCCATGGCTGTGGGCTCTCTGAATTGGGCTTCCATGGCCCCAGGTTCACGACACGAGGAGCCAAATTTGTGAACTGTGCTCGTTGATGAGCGTAAATCATACCATGTTTTCCCTATCCTCTATGACTGAATTGAATGTTGAATACAAGCTTAACTGCAGATAATCTAAGCAAAAAGGTATACATTCATGATATAGGGACTGAAGAATAGAAATCATTTGCATGTGCTAAGAACGGAACAATTTATATCGTTTTTAAAGAAGAACGTATAGCAGAGCTGATGCGATGCTATAGCATTCTGACAGCAACTCGAAAGTGCAATACAAGGCATCACGAAAGCTATAGCAAAGTAGAGGACGCAATGCTATGCAGTCTGACCTTTTTACCCAGATGATTTCAGGAATAAAAGAAAAGGGCGACAACGATAGGTGGATTGCTGACATAACGGAATAGAAGATGCGGATGATCGGAACTAAAAGATTTGAAGAATCCCGCAGGATCAGCAAAAGCAATCTACTCGGATCAATATATACGATAGATCCCGACGGATTAGGAAAGGCCCAGCTCGCTGTAACTTACGCCGCAAGAAAAACCTAATTATAAAAGGAAACAGTGGAGCCAACCCTAAGCAGTCGGAGAGAGCCCTAGAACGAGATTCTACTCTCGACAGACTCAAGAGAAGAGTGAGAGATTTTACAAGAGCACGAGACTTCTAGGACAACCCAGCATCCTTCCCTGTAGTACGATGAAACGAAGAAGACGTGGAGTGGTGACGTGACAGGGCCGCAACCACGCCGTTGGAACTCCCTCAAATATTTATGTTTTCCCTTTTTGTTGTAGTTTTCCGATCATGGGTCATTCTGTTAGTGTCTGTTTTGTGTGTCCCTCGTCAGTCATGAACTGATTTTCATATGGCTGGACGAGGATGATTCCTTAGTTTGTTAAATGAACCCAGTTGCAAGTTCTTAATTCAATAAGTTTGGTTTGTTTATCAGTGTTTTCATTACTAGTCAATTAATGGAAGTTAAGGGCTAGATTTGTGGCCTCAACTTACTAGCAAGGAGTTGAGGTTAGATCTCTGAGAAACTGTGTTTGCTAGGTAGGCCGTGCACGGCTTGACCTATTATTGTAGGTTTAAGGAATGGGTCTACCTCTCATAGCCATAACACCCTGAGCATACAGCAGACCTAACTAGAAAGTTGCCATAGGAATATGGAAGGAGTATAGGTGGTGTCATATGTATCGGACGCGGGAGCTTCGGTAGACTATCGAGGTGAGTTAACCAAATAGCTTTGTAGTTAGTAGCTATGCTGTAGCATTGCGGAAGCTGTGTAGTATAGATGCTATAGCATTGGGTAGAGCAACTAGGGGATTGATACACTTAAGGGTGATTCGAGTCCAAAACTTCTTCTTACTGATATCTTCTCACGTTTAAAGTCATTTTGTTTACTTTTGCTAGTAGCATAATCACAAAAACCTCTCAACCTGATTATATTTATTTTCTACTTGCACAACTATAATAGCAATCACGCGTCACTCTTTGGTATCTCAGTCTCTGTGGGATGATACTCTACTTACACTTTATTACTTGTTCGACTGGTTCACTTGCCATCAAGGAAATCGACCAACACTCGTCTCTACAAAAGGCTCAACAGGGCTTTGGCCAATTCTTCTTTCTTGTCGATGTTTGCAAACAGCTTTGTTCAGGTTCTTCCTCGTACTAGTTTTTCAAACCATAATCCTCTCTTGTTCAGTTTGAGGATTTTTTATCTGATAAATGGGACCTTTTTGATTGTAATGAATAGTGTGTGGGGGTGAGACCTTTTTGATTTGAAGCCATGTGGATGTCTCATGTTCAGTTTGAGGATTTTTTATCTGATAAATGGGACCTGGGAACTAATATTGATTCTTCTATTCTTAAGCTCTAAGAGATTCTTGGGCCTTGGAATAGAGAGGTTTTTGGTTTTGTTAAAAAAAAAAAATTCTATTCTTGCTAGACTGAATGGTATCTAAAGGTCGGCCGCCTATCCTCATTCTCAATTTCTGTCTGCTTTTGAATTGGAGCTTCAAGAAGAGTTAGATAGGATTTTGAGCCTTGAAGCGATAAAATGGTTCCAAAAATCTCAAATACAATGGATCTCGGAAGGTGATAGGAATACCGCTACTATCACCTTAAGACCAAAATGAGGAGGAGTCAAAATAGAATTGTTTCTCTTAAAAATGAACAGGGCATTTGGATTGACAATGAAGTGGAGTTGAGATCCCTAGTTGTCAGGTATTTTAAATCTCTGTATGATGATGATAGTGTTACTTCTCCCTGTTTGACTACTAATTGGAAGTTTCTTGCTATTGATAATTCCATTATATGTGGTTTTACTAGAATTCCCTTAGAGGATGAAATTAGATCTGCTTTTTTCTCTATGGGTAATTTTAAGGCCCCAGGTTTCGATGGATTCCCCCCTATTTTACCTAGATTGGAAAGAGAGATATGAATGGATCTCGACAAATTAAGAAAGGCCCAGCTCCTGGTACTTATGCCACAAGAAAGCCTGATTATATAAGGAAATAGCAAGCCAACCCTAGAGAGGTTGAGTCGCTGAGAGTCTAGTCCTATTCGTACTATCGGACTTGAGAAGAGAGAGAGAATTCACAAGGCACGAGAAACTCTAGGAGAACCCAGCATCCTTCCTTGCAGTAAGGCGGAGAGAAGAAGACATGGAGTGGTGACGTGACATGGCTTCTTCCACGCCGTCGGAACTTTGTCAAGCTTTATGTTTTTCTTTCATTTTAATCTTTTGATCATGAGTCATTCTGCTGTTATATGTTTTGCATTTCCCTCGTCGGTCATGAACTAAATTTCATGTGGCTGAGCGAGGATGATTTCTTAGGTTTGGAATGAACCCAGTTGCTAGTTCTTAATTCAATAAATTCAGTTTCCTTATCAGTGATTTAATTACCTTGTCAATTAGCAGAAGCTAAGGGCAAGATTTGTGGCCTCAGCTTGCTGGTAAGGAGTCGAGGTTAGACCTTTGAGAAATAGTGATTGCTAGGCAGGCTGGTGCAAGGCTTGACCTATTATTATAGGCTTCAGGAATGGGTCTACCGCTCATAACCATAGCACCTTGTTTTGTAATGCAAATCTAACTAGAAAATTGCCATAGGCATATGGAACGAGTAAAGTTAGTATTATATGTATCGGACGCGGAAGCTTCGATAGATTATAGTGGTGGGTTAACTGAATAGCATTGTTACTAGTAGCTATGCTGTAGCATTGAGGAAGCTGTGCAATATAGATGCTATAGTAATGTGCAAACCAACTGGGGGATTGATATGCTTAAGAATGATTCCGAACTCAGCCTATTTTCCGACTGATATCTTCTCACAACTACGACGCTCTGTTTATTTTCTTGTTTATTAGTATAGCCATAAAACTCCCAATCAAATCAAACTTATTCTCTTCTTATACACAACTGTTCTGCAATTCGGTGTCCTCATTTGGTATCCAGTCTCTGTGGGACAATACTCTACTTACTCTTTTTTACTTGTTCCACTGTTTCACTTGCCATCAAGGAAATCGACCAACAACTACCCTTCCTGAGGATGCTAATAAAACTCTTATATCCCTGATCCCCAAACGGGATAATCCGAAGTTGGTCTAACACTTTAGACCTATTTCTCTTTGTACGATCCATTATAAGTGTATTACCAAAATTGTCACCCAAAGGCTCAAAGGATTTATAAACGATATGATTTCTCCCTTTTAGTCTAGTTTTATTAAGGGAAGATGTAAACATGATAACATTATTGCGGGGCAGGAGCTTCTTCATATTATGAGTAAGAATAGAAGCAAAAGAGGGCTTATGGCTATGAAGATTGACTTTGAAAAGGCCTATGATAGGGTTCGGTGGGATTTTTTGAAACAAGTTCTCATTAAGGTAGGCTTTGATTTACGGTTCATAAATCTGGTTATGTCTTGTGTGACCATAGTCTCTTACAATGTGCTTTGGAATGGAACTCAGTTTGAATTTTTCTTCCCACAGAGGGGTCTTCGTTAAGGGGATCTTATCTCGCCTTTGCTTTTTGTCTTATGTATGGACAAGCTTTTGAATCTGATTTGTGATGAAGTTGAGGATGGGAGCTGGCAACCAATTTTTACCTCTAGGCCTGGCCCGAGTAATCATCGAACTGTAATCCAACAAAGTTTGTCAGAACCAAGTTGTGTAATAGCGATCTCGACAGTCGACGATTGGAGAAAACCAATTGATGATTACCTTGAAAGAGGAGTCCTCCCAAATGATTCAATTGAAGCAAAGAAATTAGTGCAAGAAGCAGCCTTACATGTGGTAGTGGATGATCAGCTGTATCGCAAAGGTTTGCATTCTCCAATATTGAAATGCTTGAATTTGGAAGAGGCCAGCTATGTTATGACGAGATCCATGAGGGCATTAATGGACAACACATGGGGGCCAAGGCGTTGGCCCAGAAAGCCTTGGAGCTAGACATCACTGGCCAACAATGGAGGTGAATTCAAAAGACCCTATGCAAAAATGTGGTAGTTGGCAAAAACATATTAGGATAATATGGTCTCCCCTAGCAGAACTAAAGTCCATCTCAACTACATAGCCATTTTAAAGTGGCGCTTGGATCTCTTTGGACCTTTTAAAGCGGCTCTAAGATAGTTGCGATGGCTCATAGTAGCCTTCGATTACTTCACCAAGTGGATAGAAGTGGAACCGGTGGCGACCATCACCTCGGCTCGGGTGCAGAGGTAGTCACAGATAATGGAACCCAGTTTATTGACAACGGGTTTTAAGAAATGATGTCTGGTTTCTAGATCAAGCAACACTTTGCCTCTGCGGAGCATCCGCAGTCTAATGGGCAAGCTGAGGCTGCAAACAAAGTCATTGTGGACAGATTAAGGAAGCAAATGCGTGGAGTAGCTATGTTATGTTTTTTGGGGCTATCGAACCAGCAGCATTCAGACGTCAACTGGGGAAACTCCCTTCAAATTAACGTACGGATGTGAGGCTATGATTCTTGTGGAGATAGGCCAGCCTTCATGGAGGAGGGTCAAAGCTCTTCAGGTAGAAACGATTAACAATGAAGTGTTAATAGTGGAGTTGGATCTTATAGACGAGGTAAGAATCATGGCACACTACCAATATATGACCACAAAATAGCTCATCGCGGCTAGATACCTTAAAAAGTGAAGCCTCAGTCATTCGAAATAGGTGAGTTAGGACTTCGAAGAGCCGACATAGGCAATAAGAACGCCAGAGATGCAAAGCTAGCTACCATAATGGAACCATGGAACCCTGGAAAAGAAGGCAATCAAGAGAACATGGAACACAAATAAGCTAAAAGTCTACTACAGTTGAAATTGAATTCCATGAAGAGACGACTGTGTAGCCAAGTCTATTTTAAATTCCTTTTTAGGAATCATATTAAGACGACTATGTCGCCAAGTCTATTTTAAATTCCTTTTTAGGAAGCATGTTATGACGACCAATTCACCAAGTCTATTTTAAAATTCTTTCTTGGAATCATGTAAGGATGAATATGTCACCAAGTCTATTTGAATAAATGAATTCAGGATTATTAAACCCGTTTTCAACTCAATTACAAAGAAGTTGTAGTGAAAGGCCCATGTGGCCTTGATGCATCAAAATCATTTTTCCTTGGGTATTGAAGTGAACCGTCATGCTGACCCTGATCATGTCAAAATGTTTAAAGCTTTGGTTAAAGAAAATTGAACTTGAACATGTGATGGATTGCCTTTACTCTAGATTTAATTATGGTCGACCGCACTAGAATGTAATGTGATAGATTAATGAAAATCTTCACAAATATAATTCCTGGTTATAATACCAGATGAATATCCATGTAGATTTTGCGTGAATAATTTTGACTCTGGCCCAATCATTCAACAAAACCCTAAATTTTGGTTGATGGATTGCCTTTACTCCAGATTTAATTATAGTCGACCGCGCCGAAATGTAATGTGATAGATTAATGAAAATCTTCACAAATATAATGCCTGGTTATAATACCATATGAATATCCACGTAGATTTTGCGTGAATAATTTTGACTTTGGCCCAGTCATTCAACAAAACCCTAAATTTGGGTTTATAAAGTGAATTTATCTTTAAGTTGAAAACCAAGCTTGAAGAAATACCCGATTTAGACAAGAAATAAGCAGATTGAACGGTTTGCGTAAAAGTAAGTATTTTTCATTAATGTTGGGATTGCTTACATGATGTTCTTGTAGGAATAAAAATTGGGTTATTAACTCAGGGGAAAAATTACAAAGAAAGCAAACAAGGGGCTTCAGTACCCCAAACAAAGAAATACATTCGAAACCAGCATCCCGGCCCGTAGCAGGATAGAGCCCCAACGTCGAGTTGAACCTCGTTGCCTTCGTCCTCTTTTCTCCAACTGACTTTCAGAGGCATTATCGAGAGAGGAAAAGAACGGTATTATTTTGCCTTCATTGACGAAAGACATGCAATCCATCCCGGAGGTATTGAGTTCGATGTTAGGATTCAAGAGCCGGATTTGATTTAAGGCATTCTCAAAAGACTCCCCCGCAGCTTTCTTTATGGTTGAGTCCTTTATAGCAATAGCGGCGTTGGTAGTCTCTAGGGTGGCTCGGATGGTATTCAGCTCAGTAGTAAATTCTTTTTGCTCCTTTCAAAGAAGCTCCAAAGCTTTTTTATCCCAAGCATGACTCTGGTGAAGCCGGTGCAATTCAGAATTCACCTTCTCTAGGTCCTTTTTGACCAGCTATAATTCCTCTACTGTTTTGCCTTTCGCCGCCTCAACCGTTTGTACCTGTTTCTGAGCATTGGCCTTTACTGCCTGCAACATTTCCGAAGCTTTGTGTTTCTACTCTTAGGCTTCCAAATTGACTTTCTTCAGCGTGGCCACATGGTTAGCATACCTCGTGTTAACCATGGTCAATGTTTGGGCCAACCTGGCGGCTTTCAAGGCATACCGCTCAATACTCGCTAGCTCCTGCAGCTCAAGCTGATCATATTGAATTGGTTCGAAGAAGCGCGCTGGGGTGTAGATAGCGTGGCTAAGTTGAACAGTACCCCTTGGCTCCAAATGACCCCATAAGGGAGTTTCGGGAATGGCAGTGGAGGTAGAAGATTCAAGGAAGGGGACACAAGAAGAATCTTTGGGACGGGATTGGCAGTCGATAGTTTCTTTTGATATGGGCATCTCTTTTGATATCTGGGACGAGATTGTTTTGCTAGTTTTTGATCGTTTAGTTGGGCTGACCCGGCTACTCTTTCTAGCACCAGCCGTTCCAAGCTTCGGAGCAGCTCATTTCTTGCTGGCCCCTACTTTCATAGGCCCAGGTTTTGTGAAGGCGTCAGCGAAAGAGGGAATTTTTCCCATTCTTGGATCTCCAGGGCAAAAAGAGAAAGGTTAAATATTCATCTAATAGAATCTGAGAAACATGCAATGCAACACAAAAATTTGAATCAAACTTCATTAAGGTCCCCAAATGAATTTTTATCTAGTGATTCTAGCAATAGAAGTGGTAGGAAATTCTAGAGAAAGCCAAGAAGTAGTAGGATATTTTGCAAAAGTGTTTGGAAGAGGATATGGTACTTTGGGATAGAACAATTAATGGAAATGGAAGAGGATTAAGGAGAGAGAGAGGGGGTCAGATTTGAGGGTTCTAAGGGCTAGGATTTGTGCTTCCAATTAACCCAAATCCAAGGGTGTATATCCAAGATGAAAAGGTGTGAATAGTGTCATGGAATTTTACTATAAATAGGGGGTTGGGGTCTTCATAAATCCTCACCAATTCACAAAGCAACATCTGAAATATAGAGAGAAAGTGAGAGTGAGAGCCTTGAAGAAAGGAGGAGCAAAGTTCTTGGTAAGTTCTCTAGCTCTAGCTTTAAGTTCTTAAATGCTTAGATAGAAGTAGCTTAGATCCTAAATATGCTAGGATAATTTTATTTACATGTTTTTATGGTCACAATTGGATTTATTTCGAAAAAACAATGGGGGAGGTCATATAGCAAAATTTCTGGAAGAAAATCATCAAAGTAACGAAGTTCTGGCGAAATTTCATCGGTTTCGGAATTTCTGGAGGCAGTGATGAAAACGCCAGAATTTCATATTGAAACTATGGTCAAAATATTCTGAGAAAATTCATGGTTAAAATCGACATATAGGGATTTTTAAATATGTCAAGACATATCAAAATGAGTTCTGTACAAGGAGATAAAATTTCTCAAAGTTGGGCTACGAATTTCTGGAAAATTTTTGGGCAGAGGCTCAAAACTTTAAACTGGGAGTGATTCGTGTAATCTGGGAAAGAGTTATTATTTTTAATTGAAAATAGACATCCTAAGGATTCCAAGGAATTTTATGGATCCTCGTTTAGATTTTTTAGCATTAATTATGATTTTTCAAAGTTAGACAAAATGCTGCCCAGATTTGTACCAGCGTTGTTCTACGAATTTTGAGGAAACAAAGTGGAAAATAAATGTTGCAAGGGCAAAATAGTCATTAGTGGCCAGGATATCCCGTAGGATATTATTTTTAAATTATTAAATATGATATTATCATTATAGGATACGCGTGATCACCGTCCGACCGTCAACGTACCGACAACACCGACGAGGGTACGAACGCGTCTTTGTAACACTAACTCGATGTTTACCGTATACCTATATGTGATAGATATGTTCATAGACTGTGACTCTGTTTTTAAAAGAATTGTTTATACACATAGAGCTTTATACGGGTTATAGTCATGATAACGCCGTTGAGTTTTCCTAGCGCTGAGGACACGACCGTACATCGTGGCACTGGTGAATAGTGCAGACGTAATAACATTCATATGCGATGGGTTGTGTTGTTATTGCTTTTTATATGTGAATATAGCTGTGATGTCATGAGATAACTGTCATACATAACTGTACATGAATATGAGGTTAACCGATTACGAGGTTCAATGGGTATTGAACCTCGGCTCTTACCATAGCTTCAGGATCCGAAGTGAACAGGATCGAAGACAGAGGTAAGCAGCAGATATAGGAACCGCCTGGAGGAAGCCCTTTTGTTTTGAACTTACCGATGATGTCATTTGGAAATTTTTGTAACGCTGTTAACAGCTAACACATACATTACAGTGGTTACTTACCAGTTACTTTTTCAATACTATTTACTTCCGATGCTCTACTCTGATCACGATACCATGAAAACGCTTTCGAAAATTGGGATGTTACAATGTGATATATAATTTTGTAAGCCAAGGCTTTAATTTCATAGTTCCGTTTTTATTTCAAATTTTGAAATTAGTGGCCTCAATTAACTAATGCGTCCATCTCATTGATTATAAAACATAAGTCGTCAATTAATTAATTGGTCCTTTCTTTGTGGTAGGTAGAATTGCTTTTTATGTTATAATATTAATAATAACCAAAACCATTTTATGTTATTTTATCCACGATACTCATTAGGTTCGTGTATCTGATCCATTTTCCCTATCTAGCTAGTCGTGTTAACTTAATCAGCAACCTTGGCTTGGTTAATTATTCACTAACCTAGAGATTAGTTAAGAAAGTAAACCCACCATTGATTAGCAGCCCTGTGGTTAATGCCTACTTTTGATGAGAATGGAAGATATATACATATGTAGACTTCAGGTTAATCCCTTGTGCTCATCATTCGCTTCCAAATTCACTGGATAGATATGATACCTCTCAAAAAGCAGACAAAAGGCCTCTTATTATTATTATTATTTTATTCAAGGATTCAATGAACTAAAAGCTTCTGCGACCTTTAGACTAACCCAGCCCACTCATGAATTTCCCCCTTTAGACCAAACTCTACTCATCATTAATTTTTATATATGTCTCCTTTTTCAAAAAAAATTAAATACCATTTGATTTTAAAAAATAATACCATCTCTTGTTCTTAATGCTTGATCAACTTTATAGTGTAATTTGAACGGCAAAATTAATCTTATATTGAGAACCAGAGGTAGTATTGGCTTAAATCTCACCCAAGCCGTCTAGTTCAAATGGTAAGAAAGAGTGAATTTGAGACAAAAGATAATGTAAGAATGCGGTCGTGTATGAATATTGTTAAGGGTTCAAGTGTCGCACCCAAAAAATAAAAAAGTTAACCTAAGTGGATCCAATTTGAATCATGAGTTTAAAGCTCTCACAGCAAGAATTTTTTTGCCGTTGTGAAAGTCCAATATTATGATATACCTAAAAATAATTAGATGCAAAACCGTCTTAATCACTTGACACACACACAAACACACACACATGGTATTTCAAATTGGTATTTTTGATTAACAGATAAACAAGTGGAATGGAGGAACAAAGAAAAGAGTGCCGCCAGACAAAATACGGACGTGGCACTTGTCTAAACTTTAACTATTATGTCATGCTTTTCTGGGTTTTTTTTTTTAGTTATGACGATCGAAGAGGTTTAATTATATGAATTAACGTGTTTATAGATATAAATGCGTGAATCCATAGCTCTCTCTGCCAATTTTCTTGGGCTGAAATTATAAGATCAATTGTGTGAACCATACAAATTAAACAAGGGAAAATTCCTTCCAAGTTTCAAGGGACCAAGAAAATATCAAAAAATTCCAAAGGGAAATTCAAACGTCAAAAAAGTCTTAAAGAGTTGTTAATCTTACAAATAGAGTTGTTAATCCCACAAAAAGAGTTGTTAACAGCACTTTTCTGACATCTGAATTTCCCTTGGGACTTTTTTGACATTTTTTTTGTCCCTTGGGACTTGAAAAGAATTTTCCCATTAAACAACATATATATATATATACTACCTCCATCTACATCTCAAATTTCATTTCATATCCTTGTCGCCACTACAAAAAGTTGCTTCATTAGTTTGCCTTATACATTGCAGCTTCACCTTTCAATTCCATATTTTTTATACGTGACTGGATTATTACATTTCACCTTATGTACGGATTCGAATCCTGTCATGGTCATCAAATGGATATTATTGAAGCGAGCATTATAAATAATATTCTACCTATATATTATTAAAGACTACGAGGTCATTGTTTTACAAAAATTTTAGTCATGAGCTTTTTGTAGCTAACTAGTCTCTCTGCGTTTTACGCCATTTTTTATTTTTTATTTTTTAAAAAAATTGCTATCAGAAACTTTGGCTTAATTCACATTTTCCTCTCCAAATACCGGTTGTTGACGTAAAGTTTTATATCAAATTTTCAGATTCATTGAACAAGGCACAACAAAGCCTTCATCTTTATAAATATCTTAAATCAATGTGGGTGTAACATCGTATAATGCCCTTTTTTTAGTAATCTTTGTGAGTTGTGACTACGTAGCTATCATATTCACAAAATGTCTATATGATGTTGGAATTCAGGAGAAAAATCCACCTAAGTTATTGCTAGTTGCTGCTTAAACTTTTAAACATGTATATATAAATATAATTTCATCCAAGTTGCTAGAATCTATCTTTTGGAACTAGAATCTATCTTTTGTTCCTGATTTTTAAAAAGGCTGATACTGTTACGTTTTGTTTTAAATAAATAGGAATTTTGTAAATAAATAGAATTTAATTTTGATTTTTCAGATGCGATATTTTAAAAAATTTAATATATTCTTTTTTATAATAATTAGGTAATTCAAAAATAAATAAAAACATGAACAAAATACGATAACAATTATTAATAAATATTTGTAAATAATAAAATGATCTGCATGTATCTCTATGTGTGTAGAGTACTTCTAGTATCCTCAATGTAATACCTATGTAGTTAATTTGATTAGATTAAGAAACTTAGATAAGTTATTAATTATAATAAATATGACGCTTTTTCCTTAAATGCCTTAGTTATCTTTTTTAATTCCTTCTCTCTCTCTTTTAATTTTTGAAATAATAACAATAGGGTAGTTTGAAAGAAATTTATAAATATGATAAATAGTCCTTACATTCACGACCAATAAGAATTTGGGAAAGAAAAAAAGACGAAGAATTAACTACCCATTTGGTCTTATATAAAGCATGGATAGGCACAATAGAACTTTGGGATTTTACCGCAGCAATAATAAATAACATTGACTTGATATCGGTTAGGAATATGGCTAATTGCTTGACAAGAAATGCATCGAGACAATCTTACTCAAATCTCATTTTGAATTTAGAGACCACGAAATGGTTTTTTTTTTTTTTTTCCGTTTTAATTCGAACCCATATTGATCAATATTCAATTAATGAACTATTAATTTACCTGACTTAGATAATTAACCACAAAACCAATCCATCTCGACAAAAGTGGGGTAAACGAAAGGAATGAGGTTTTTTTTTTTTTTTTTTTTTTTTTTGGGGGGGGGGGGGGGTATGAATTAGAACAACAGGAAAGAATAAATGAGTTTTGTTTATAAAATATGAAAAATCTAATAAAACAAATGGGTAATGTATATAAATGTATGGAAATATTCACATATTCTAACAAAAATATTCATTAATTTCTACATTTGCAAATAAAATTAACTCTCAATAATAAAACAATGTAATTTTTTGAATTTCATATTATAAAAGCAAAATTCTATTTTCTGAATTAAAAAAAATCTTAATAAAAATTGAATATACATTTTATTAATAGTTGTAAACCATTATATATTTTTCAGGAAAAAACGATACAGGAAATAATATAATAAAACTAAGCGTGCAAAAGTAAGTTGACATCTCATTCCCAAGAATCCTAAACCGTAAAATTTGATTGAATTTCTTCACATATACACAAATGATTGAGGGAACACATTGGTGGGAGAGGAATGAAATTCTGATAATTGCAATTCCTTCCGACCAAACCGGGTGTGTGTATAATTGCGGCAATATAATGGAAACAGTAAAATACAAGTGAGTAATTAATAAGGGGGCGTTGCTTATAAGGAAAAACAAAGAAAAAAAAAAAAACAAAACAAAACAAAAAAACAACATGAAAGCTCAAGTGGCAAAAGATGTAAGGGATGTGAAAGGGCCAATTAACATATAAGGAGGAACGTAACATATTGGAAATTACGAAAGGGTAGTGATAGTGATAAAATCTAAAAAAGAGAAAAACAGAAAAAGAAAATGCAGCTCACTTATATGCAAGGCCCTACTTCCCTCTCCCTCTGCATAAATCAATGAATGATTTAAATACATTAACGATAGTTACAGTAACACACAGTACATTTCTTTATCAAAGATACATCTTAGTTGCCTGAACCAAGACATTGTGTCTCGGTCTATGACTTACGCCATGACCCCACCCCACACCCCTTCCTTCTTACACTCTTCCAATCTCTCTCTATCTGTAAACTCAACTCTTCTCTGCAACATTTTACACTCAGCGATCTGAGAAGGTTGATATATATATGTTGATATTGAAAGTTGTTGGAGGCGATCAGATAAGAGGGAAGTGGATGTTGAGGTATTCAGTTATGGTTTTGGGTATTGTGACTCTATCTATTTTGTTGCTGCCTTTGGTGTTGCCTCATCTTCCTCCTCCTCCTTTGCTTCTTTTATTTCTTCCTCTTATAATATTGTTACTTCTCTTCCTTCTTGTTTTTTCTCCTTCCAATCTTCCTAACATGGCCCTTGTTTCTCCTGCTTGACGTATGTTTTGTATATCATCCACATTGTCATCAGGACTCCACATAAATAAATAAACACTCGGCTGGTATTATTAGTCTTCGTACGTCTTAGTCTGAGTCCCTTTTTTTTTTTTTTTTGGTTTTTTTGTTTCAAGTCTGTCTCTTGTAGATCTGCCCCTGTAAAATATATATGACATTATGGAGAGTTTTGTTTTGTTTTTGTTGATCTCGTTTTATTGATTTCCATTATTTATATCTGATGACATGCTTATCTATTTTTATTCATTTCAAACTGATGTATGATACCTAACAATATGTACGGCTGGTGATATTCAAAAAAGTAGAACTGATTTGATTTCTGTGATGAAATGGTTGAATTCATCAACGTTTAAGTAGAAGATATGTGAGGTACAATTTGCCCAGACGTGAAGAAGAAATTGATTAAACCCAGATTTTAAATTTATTATTGTTTGTCTTCTTCATTATCCATTTGTATGCCAGCAAATTGGAAATGTTTTCAACTTTTTACAATTTTTGCAAAGATTTAAGATTCTGCAAAATCATAAAAAGTTGAAAACAACTATGTTTTCCCTCCTCATGAATCAAAATATCACTCATATGTAGGACCTAATAATCTAAAGAACCGTTAAAAAAAATATTTTGAAAGTATCCAAAATTTGGGGCAGCAGGGGCACATCACCGAACACGCAGCAAGCATTCCCTCTATCCTCTCTATATATACAGAGGGAATGCTGGATAGTAAAATCGCCAGGCTTTGGGGTGCTTCCTACTCATATATACAGAGAATTCTTAATTATAGTGATTCGAGTTTTGAGTATGATTGTGTACGTGGATTATGTTTTGTTGATTTCTTGTCTGAGATGAACAAGCAAATATTAATAATGACGATATCGTGGAAGAAATTAAAAGAGATCGACTTGGTGGAGATGTTACCGTGAGGTAACGAAAAACGTCGAAGTGATATGGTTGAATGGGAGGAGTAAAGTAAACCACAACGGTGCTCTCTGGGTTGGTCGTAAAAGGAGGCATTGAGTTCAAACGTTGTTGTTTAAAATGGAAACAATATTTTGGAGACTTGGTCAGATCCCTCAACTATATCCACACATATATCTTTTATATTTCGTACGAGTTGACTCAGTCCTTATCACACATACACACAAAGTTCAGTTTTATTGCGCAGTGTGTATATATTTCAAAACTTAGACTCCAAGTAACTGAGAGATAAGTGTGAAGACACGTCGGTGATTGGTAACGTGAAGCGAAAATTTGAGTGAGAAAGAAATGAAAACAAGCGGTTCAGAAAGTTGAAGGTAAAATTATTGGGAAAATATCAGAAAAATGCATTTAAAATAGGGAAAAGATAAATTAGAGAGTCCAATATCACAAATCTCAAGTCAAATCTGTGAGAGGAATCCGGGATTTTGCAAATGTTTTCAAATGATAAATCCACCTTGACATTATTTAAAGAGCTCAAGTTATCAATATGTATACTAGAGTTGTTGATTGCGGTTATTAAGTTTTGTTATTCTCTATACTTAGTTGATTACGCATCACAATCAATAACTTCAATATACATATTGACAACTTGAATTTTCCAAATACCAAGAACCTTATAAGTAATGTTTTGAAGCCACTTGTGTTAGGTGTAATCAACTTAAGTGTAAAAAATAACAATGCAAGGATCACAATTAAAACAACTTCAATTGCTCAAATGCAGGGAATGGAATCTTTACTCGTTTCAATGTACTTGCCCCGTACCCATAATAGTAACACAGTGAAAGCTAAATGTAACACAATGAAAGCTAGATTTCCAAAAGTGACTGTATCTCCCTGCGTACCCGGGCCTGTTTGGTTCAGGGAAGATGATAGTAGAGAACGGAAAATTTGAATTTTCCAGCCAATATTTGCCGCTGTTTGGATCGTCATTTTTGTGGGAAAATATTATCCTGAGTCCACTAATTTTCAGCCATATGATTGAAAATAGGTTCCCACTAAAATTGGTATTTTCAAGTGCCGAGGGAAAAAACTTAAAAACACAAGAGCCATTTGATGTGACTTTGAATGTGATAAAAAAAAAAAAAAAAAAAGTGAGTTAGCTTCATGAACGTTTAAATAATATTTCTACTCCTGGGCAAAATAGTTTTTTTGGCTCATTTTCCTACCTCATTTTCTTCAAACCAAACAAAAAATTTCCTATCAACCTATTTTTTTTTTTCCAGTAAAAACCAAACACCTATGTGACAATATTTTTCATTCTTTTCCAATCTTTTTCGTTCCATCCCATTCCTTTCTAACATTTTCTTTAATCTAAACGGCCTTAGACTACAAGAAGATGGTCGTACGCACGTAGGTTTCATCAGATAAGTAATAATGGACAGTTTGCATTCCCCTTAGCTTTTTTTCATCATTCATAATTAAATTTAAGGGTTAATTAAAGAGCTTAAATATTCTGGAAGTTTTCGTATATGGGTATTGGGCACCCGGGCACCTGGAAGCTTTGGATAGGACAAAGGTGCCCTGAAAGTTTAAAAAATGAGGCACTATTGCTCTTTCGTCAACCAGCCCTAACGATCAATGTTTGTTGACTAAATATGCAGAGGCAACATGTCTACATGGCATCTACCTCACCCTTCTTTTGTCAACTTCAGTCATCAAATTTTTTGAGTTGATTTTTTTTTTTTTTTTTTTAAAAAAGATGTTAGAGTCGCTTTTTTCTCTCTCGATACTACAGGAGAGGATCTGAGTTTTTTTTTTTAAAAAAAAAAAAAAAAAAAAAAAAAAAAAAAATCCAACCAACAAATATAAAGACTAATATAGACAAGAGAAGGGTGAGGTGGATGCCACGTAGGCATGTCTCCTATGCATATTTGGTCAACCAATGTTGACCATTAGGGCTGTTTAACGAAAGTGGTAACATTGCCTCCTTTTTAAAACTTTCAGGGTACATTTAACCCCTAAAAAAATTTCAGGTGCCCAATGTCTAGATGCAAAAACTTCTAGAGCATTTAAGCCCTTTAACCCTAAATTTAAACTCACACGCCTGACATGTATCCAACGTATAAATGAAGAGCACAAACAAAACATCTTAATACTTACTCGAAATAAATTAAGGAGGTGCTTGATATCAATTGAATCAAAAGGTTTTGACCTTATGTTGTTAGTTGATGAATTTTGTCTATAACAATCATATGTGTCGCTAATTAAATATGTACTCTGTCAAATCTTTAATTTAAGACATATTTATCTAATTTCATAAGACTAATAAAGTTAGCTAATATAACACGTATTTTCTTAGACACCCCAATTATCTTATTAATTCTCTCATTCCCTCATATCTTTGATTATTATTAAAAAATATCAATAATGTTAAATGAGAAAAATATGTACGTGTTGGTATATATGCTTCCAGCAGCCACCATTTGATAATTAATTAATAAAACAAGACTGCTTAAAAAACGTAGTTAACATATACGGCTTATTGTAACCATGCTGATAGATTTGGTAAGCAAATTGTTTTATTGAAAAACCCAGGTCACCATAATTAATTAATTAATATAATTAAACTTAAGACAGGTTTTGAGTTAGATCACATGAATGTGTCTCCAATACCCAATCCAGGAGAGGCTGCTTTTGTCCCACCACCACCACACACATTATTTTTTCATGCTTTGGATCGAATCTTCAAAGCTCAGTTGATTATATATATATTATATTCTATTAATTATAATATAATATATATTTATTTTAAAAGATTTCATTCAATCATGATGTATGTGAATATTGACTGTGGAACAACTAGCAGGCCTCACTTTTCTGGGGGCAAAAAAATCATTAAAAATAAAAAATAAATAGTCTTAATGGAGACAAGTAGTAACAAATGGAGCTAGCTAGTAACTTGCTATATGATTCCCATCGGGTTTTCAATGACACTTGCTGTTTAACAATATTATGTTCAACTTAGTGCTTTTGTCTTTTAATTCAATCTTTAAAATATAATAAAAAATTAGATGGTTGCTGTTTTATAATTACACGTATCTTCACTGATTTTATGACATTAAGTAAATTTTTATAATTATAGCCACGCGCATATTATTATGTACAAGCTTCAAGCGCTTCCAATAACTCCAAAAAAAAAAAAAAAAAAAAAGAATATAGAAGATGATACTAATTGCTCTCTTTTGGCGTATAATTACGAGTTTTCCTTGTGGTCTTTAGCACAAGATATTTTACAAAAATTGATGAAAATTTTCTAGTTCTTCTGTAAGTAACAAATATGGCATTTGTTTTCACCACTCTCATCATATGTATCTAGTAACCTCTCAACTCAATTAATGAAAATTTTAAAAAATAATAAAATTTTCCAGTACTTGGACATTGTTAATTATTTTTAAGAATTATAAATCGGAGGTAGTAGTGACACGTACGGAACTATGTATTGATACATTAATACATTGCTTAACCTGTTTGGTAGGATCTGAATTCTCTATACATCACATCTTTCAGAACACATTTACATGCTAAACTTACCCAAAAAAAGGTTTTATTTTTTCGTTGTAGACAATAATACAGCACGAAAAGGCATTTCCAATGCTTATTTTAAAGTTTTTCTTAATGCTTTGTAGGTGCCAGTAAAGCCGCTAAGTTTTCAATTCTTTTTCCTTGTATACATGTTATTATATATTTCTAATCTCCCATGGAAATTTTATATTGTATATGTGTTTTAATCGCAACGCTCCTCTTAATAAAATTCCAACTCCTCTTTGTCGGGAAATTAAGAAGAAGAAGCAACATTTCTGAAAAAATATACGTCAATTTGCTGATAATTTGCCCTGCAAGGAAATCATGTGCCAAGAACTTGTTAACAATATGTACCAATCTGGCTAAGTGCCTTTCATTCCCTTTCTTGACTCTTTTAGATTGGGAATAGCCATTATTTTATGTGATTTTATTTCACATTGAAAGCCAATTCATATGGTCACATATTCCTAAAATACAGGATTTTTAGTAAAGTGAAAACCGGGTATTAAAAAGCGTACTTGTTGGAAAAGGTGAGAACCTTTTAACCTCTTTGTTGAAGGGGAAAACCTTGATCAAATAATAAATAAATCATTTCACTAATGGCATAACTTAGATATTTGGAATCAATATAGCTATAATCAATTATTTAAAAAGATGGTAAAATTGATGGAGATGTTAATTATAAGATTATAGTTAAGTGGTTTAAGTGAAGAAAGATTACTAGAGTTATTGGTGATTAAAAAAAAAATATCTAATAAGGTAAAAAATATCTAAGAAGTTTTATCACACTATTATAAGACTAACAATATTGTTTGATTGTAACATCCCATTTTCAAAAGCGGAATAATTTTTTTTTCATCAGAGTAGAACATCGGAGCGATTGAGTAATCTGATATTTATATTTAAAATGCTGTAAGTCTGGCTAATTACGATGCGGTACGTTATACCGAGTGTTTTCAAAAGTGAATAACAAAAGAAGAAAGTCTTCACTGAGTCCCTATGCGTGCTTTGCTTGCCTTTCTCCTCGATCCTCGGTCCTCCCGACCCCGACGCTATGTTAAGAGCCGAGGTTCAATGCCCATTGAACCTCGGATAACTTAACCTCATGCTCGTAATACAAGATATGGATGACAGATATTCATGACATTACAGCAAGAATCAATATATAAGCACACAAAGAGATGCAAGATTAACATATCAACAAGTACATAGCACACAAAGACATGTAAAGTCATCCCCGTTTGCACTAGCCAAGATGCCACGATGGCCCCTCGTGTCCTCGCTAGGAAAACTCAACGGCATTATTAAGACTATAACCCGTATAAAGTGAATGTATAAATAGGTGATCTAAGCCCCATAAACTTAGTCACAAGATTGTCCGGCCCAAGACCTAGTCTTGTCCATCACTTCATAAATCATTCTATCACATATATGCATACAAGACACATCAGAGTTAAAGTTACAGTACGCGGACGTACCTTAGTCATGATGTCGGTACGTTGACGTTTGGACTATGATCGTGTTCGACTTATAATGGTAATGTCATATCTATTAATTCCCAATAACTTCCTAGCAGATATCCTAGTCACTAATGACCTTTTTACCCTTGGGAGGATTATCTCTCAACTTATCACATTTAATTCTTCAAAAACGCTGATCCAGAATTCTGGACAGATTTTTATCTAACTTTGAAAAATCATAATTCATTCTAGAAACATCAAAACGAGGATCCGTAAAATTCCTTGGAATCCTTAAGATGTCTATTTTCAAGTAAAAATAATCAATTTTTCCCAGATTACACGGACTACTCCCAGGTTTAAAGTTTTGAGCCTCCGCCCAGAATTTTTCCAGAAATTCGTAGCCCAACTTTGAGAATTTTTATCTCCCTCTACAGAAATCATTTTAACATGTTCTTGGTATATTTAAAAATCCCTATGAGTCTAATTTAACCATGAATTTTCCCATAATTTTGCGACTATATTTTCCATATGAAATTTTGGCATATTCATCAGTGATTCCAGAATTTTCAAAACCGATGAAATTTCGCGAACTTCGTTACTTTGATGATTTCCTTCCAAAAATTTTGCTATATAACCTCTCTCATCATTTTTTCAAAACTAAGCCAATTTTGACCGTAAAAACATGTAAATAAAATTTATTCTAGAATATTTAAGATCTACACTACTTGTATCTAGCTAAGAATTCTAAAAACTAAAGACTAGAAACTAAAACTAAAGACAAGCTTACCTCTTGAAGCTCTTGAACTCCTTCCTCCTTCTCAGAAATCACCACTTGGTGGTTGATTTGATGTGAAGAATGAGGAGAGGCAAGGCCTCTATTTATAGGGAAAATCTCAAGGTTAAAATGGTAATCTCAAGCCCAATGTGGGCCCCACCATTTGCCTCTTCCTTAATCTCAACCATTAGATCTAAACTTAATCAAGAAGTTTTAATCCTCACCCTTCATTATAAAGCATGTGCTCTTGTGATGTCATCCTTGTGATGTCATCTTGATGACATCATCAAAGCTTTGGTGTCATTGTTGATTAATTTACTTTAATGAAATCTATTTTGGTTGCTCGATCAATTACCAATACTTTTGAATTCTGTGTATGTATTTTGATTAGTAGTTGGATATCAAGATTTATGGTCTAATTAGATTTCCCTGGTTGTACTAAGCTTATTCTTCAACGCTTGCAAAAATAGCCTTTACTTGGCTTACTTTTCGAGGTTAAATTATGTGGGTTCAAGATAAGTCCTTATATTTTCTCCAATGTTCCTACTTCTTCACAACTATTTAAATTTGTATAAATTCTCACTTTATTTGTTGTTTTGAATTTTTACTGTGTACATCGATATTTACGGATTTCAAACCATTATCAAATTTGCTTTAATTCTTTTTTCTCTCTCTCATTTGTCAAAACCTTTTCTCATGGATTAAGCTTTATGAGGCTTAATTAAGGCCTTTGGATTTGGCTTTATTAAATTTAATCTTAGCCCTCCATATCTAATCTTAATTAGCATCCCTAATAAAGTAATTAAGTGTAATTGTCAAAATATGATTGGTTCTAAGATTAATTAGAAACCACTTCTATGCTAATCCTAGCCCTTCACTAGCCCTTGTTTCTTAATTAAGGTAATACATCCTTAATTATGCCTTTAACATATGCCACTAAATTAATTGTGAATGTTTATGAAAATAATTCAATTAACATAGATTGAATTATCCACTACTTGTTGGCAATTTTCTCTAATTGGTTTAATTATTTCCTCACAACTTTTTAGCTTTTCATGGCCATTTATGCACCATGTATTAATTCAATAATTATAGGGCAATTTATGATCCCTAAAATAAAATTGGATTTTTTTTTTTGCCTCTTTAAATTCCAAGGAAAATAAACAAATAAATTACTAAAATTAGAGAATTTGGTTTTTGATTACCTTAATTCTTAGAGAAAATTCCCTAAATTAACATAAATATGTTACTCAATTTTGAGACCACATATTCACCTATTTCTAATAGGTATTACTTACCAACATATAATGTTTATAATGAATATGAATTTTAGGGTTTTACATTGATAGTGAATGTTCGGTTTTAAAGAGACGAGCATAAAGTTGAGGTGGTTGAGATGATAATATTGAGATAAATGTGTGATCATGCAAAAAAGAAGAAGATAATATTCGTAATGAATCTATACAAGAAAGAGTTGGAGTAGCTTCAATTGAATAGTAAGATGGTAGAAAATCATTTGAAGTTATTTAAACATATACAAAGTAGGCCATTGGATGCACTTGGCTAATAATTAAGAAAGGTAGATCAAATGGTGTGGAGCCCTTTGAAAAAGGGTAGAGGACAGGTGTGGAACTAGGGGGCTAGGGGTGGCCGTGCCCCCTAAAATTAAAGAATAGAACCAATATTTGCAGGAAATTACATTTTAGCCTCATAAAATTTTCAATATCTTCACTTTAGATCCCACTAACATTTTCGTGGAAGGACTAACAAGAAAATCTTGAAATATTTATGGGGCTAAAATATAATTTCTTGAACATCTAGCTTCTATTCTGTAATTTTTGCCCCCTATTTACAATTCCTAGCTCTGCCTCTAGTAGAGGAGAACCAAAAAAAGAACGCTCCAAATAAAAGTCATTAAACAATACATCTTACTTAACAATTTATCTAAATGCTAATTTAGTTATTGATTGAATGTAATAGTGTTGCATGATTCATACAACCAAGCCCATCTAATAGATAAGGCTTGATGTTGTGATGGTTGTCCATTACTTATAACTTCATGGCATCTACATCATATATTGACAATTTAAAAACCAGACAAAACGCCACACAACAAATACATGTACATATATATAAAATTTTATTCGATTAGCCAATATGAAACAAAGATATTGATGTAGGCTAAGCTATATCCACTACTACAAAAAAGGGTTTTTACTTCCCTAAAAGGCATCCTTTTTTCAAAAAAAGAAGCAAAAAATAAAGGCGGTGGCATTTTCATAATTATATGAGAAAAAAGTTGACTTTTGGCGTCTACATTCAAAATTAGACGCCAAAAGCATCACTTTTGGCGTCTAATTATGTAACTTAGACGGCAAAAGTGATTCTTTTGGTGTCTAAATTAAAAATTTAGAAGCCAAAAGTCTCTCATGTGGGCCCCACACATGTGCATA
The DNA here is from genome assembly GCA_019022655.1 of Acacia acuminata. NCBI lineage: Eukaryota > Viridiplantae > Streptophyta > Magnoliopsida > Fabales > Fabaceae > Acacia > Acacia acuminata. The sequence continues at coordinate 622,488 of JAFJYI010000151.1, read as the reverse complement.
GTAACCCTGCTGCACAACGTGACCTTCTTTTCTTTCCTCACTTCATTTCATTTCATTTCAATATGCACATTCCCTCTCTCCTCTGCACCTTCATTTCCAACACTGCCTGAGACCTTCATCTTCGGCCCTTCTCCTCCATCGCCCCTTCTCCGTCGTCGCCCCTCCTCCATCGCCACCCCTCCTCTGCCGTCCTCCCTTCTCCATCAGCGTGGTTCATGCTTGTCTTCCTCCTTGTCTTTTTTTGTCAACCATCGTGCGTCTTCCTCGTCATCTTTTTCCGGTGATGTGAGCCTCTTCGTCTTCTTTTACTGAAATCAAACTCAGATCCGAGCTATGAAGGAGGACGATAGCAAAGGTGAGAAAAAGCATGGATCTGTAAAATGTTTTTTGATTGAGTTGATCTTGTTATTTTTCAAAAAGACGAACTTAGATCTGGTATTCTTCTTGTCTGTTCTTGCTTCGTTTGCTCTTTCCTTGCCTATGGTTTCTTTGATTATGTTTCATGATTTTCTTAGTGGCTTGATCTGGAATACAGAGGATGCTTCTCTGCTTCTTGTCGATTTGCTCTTTCGTTGTTGTAATGTAGATCCACGCCTATAGAATTTTTTGGCATTTTGAGTTGTTTTGTTATTAAGGATACACCATTGGATCCGATTGAATCTAAAATGTAGATCTGAAATTATTGTTTGATAGCTCCCCGAATGTGGTTTGGGGGGTTTTTTTTAAAGAAAAAAAATCATATGATGTCCTAAAAAATTTAGGACGCCGTAACCTCCAACTTTTACGCCTCCCATATGGACGTCCACACCAAAAAGGACGTAAAATAGGTGAAAAAAGGGACGTAAAAAAGCCTTTTTGTGGTAGTGATCAAACACAACACCAATCAAACAAGTACCAAATGAATTTAAAAATACATGGCTCAAAGCTAAAAAAAATCTGCAGATCAAAGGAGAAAGACGCCATCCACGGTCCACGGTCCACGGTCCGCCATCCTCCTTTGCCTTCAACAACAACAAGATTGAAGAGGGAGAAGACACTATCACAATTCGTGGATCGAAAAGGGAGAAAACATTGCATTGTCGGAAAAACCCAACTATAGAAACGTCGGTGGTGCAGCGGATGAACCAGCAACTGTGGAGAAGATAAATAAAAAATGACGATGGCTCTCTAGATTTATGGCTTCATTCATGAAAGGGATGAGTGGAGATAAATGAAGAAGAGAGATGAAGAAGAGAGGTGTCCAGGTCGTTAATCTTCGTAAATGCCCAACGCTGGAAGCTCGGTAAAAACACTCAGACTTGTGGCTTCTCCGCTATCTAGCTTTAAATGGAAAAGGAAGATTAAGACAACGCTTACCCAAACAGGGAAGTCCGCCATCCACTGGTTTCTACTGGGCTTCTGCCCTATGAACGCATACGTGTTTTCCCTCCTCAACAGGCTCATATTAGTTAATTTGAAGTTCATATTTTAATTAAATCAAAAGAAATAATTATAATTTAGTCAATTTAATTACAATAATACACACGTGCGTGTAAAGAATAAGTGGAAGATTATGTAACATAAATCAATTATAAAATAATACAATGATAATTAATAAAATATTGTAGTAATAACATAAATAATACATATAAAAATAATTTAAATATATGACAAAGATCGAAATTGTTTTATTTTTATATACTTTTTTGTTGATGGTGTATTTATATATACACTAATAAACTATTTTTGGACATTTTTGGATGACTATTTGGAAAAGCAAGTTTAGATGGAAAATGATTGAAAGTAACATAAATCTTATTTAACATACACTCCCTATGTTCATTTTATAAGATATAATTGTTTAAATAGGTATATTCCTTTTTGTAAAATACCATTTTTTTGCTAAACACATTTATCCTTCTATAGGAAGCAATCATGTTCGAGGCACTGTTGGGCACTAAATGTGGGCACCACTAAATTGTAAGATATCATTTGAAGATGCCTAAAAATTTAATGCATTTTTTTTCTATTTTTACTCTCAATTAATTATAGGGTAAAGGTACAAAAATGCACATGTGCTTTACCCTCAAGAGCGCCCAATACCAAATGTTTTTTTTTTTTTTTTTTGGTGTAAAGGTGCCTACGTGGTTAAGAAACTGGAACAAAAATCCTACATGCCGTTATCCGTCATTATCCAAAGAAGACGAGAACCCCATTGACATCACAGATGAATATTATATGATACCCTCCCCTTCCGTTATATTCATTGTCAATGTAGTTAAAATCGAGATTTTACGTTAAATCGGAAGAGGGATAAAAAATTGGAAAATGTAAAATCATAATGTAAAAAAATTGTAAAAAAATAAAAGGGTTTGGAAAATTAGTAAAATCATTTTAATAAAAAAAAAAATTGTAAAAACGTAAAATCGCAGTGATAAATCGAAATTTTAAATACCATGTTCATTGTGACTTTTTCTCATCAATTTATTCGTTGTGTCTTTAATCGTGATGGATTTGGCACTCTCGACACAAATTTACAGTAAAAATGAGTAACTCATAAGTTTTTGCTGTGTTTGAATCTTAATGCATCAAGCAGCTAACGATGGGTGATGAAACCCAATATGTGTCAAAATAAGAAGAACCAGCATAAGAAAGCGAAAATGGTGACGACAACAAAAATCAAAACCATGTCGAGGGCTTGATCGCTTCTCTCTCTTGCCTCCCTCTTGTTTCTCTTGACGGACAAGAATTCCTCAAACCTCGCATTTGCTTCTTTATGCTCATCCTTTTCCTCTTCCCATTTTCGATGGCACTCTGCAGAATCGCCATGCTCTGTTTCCTTCTCATACTCCTTCCTTCGAATCCTCCACCGTCAAGGTTATCTCCCACTCCAGCATCTCTGTTCCAACCTCCTCGCTGCATGTGCAAATCACCTTTATGTTGCATTGGACCCACTCCGACGGCCCTTCATTCCACACGATCACCACCGCGCAAACAAGCTCTAGGTCTCCAGTCAACCAATGACGCTGCACTGACACCAGCTTGTGGCTCGATAGATTCGCCGCTCGATTCTGGGAGGGGCCGATCAGGATCAGCTAAGGCTCAAGTTTTTCTCCACGTGTTTCATCAAATCCTCGTCCTTTCGCGTGCATTTAAGTGGGATCGGGACCAATTCTTTCGGGTCAAGCAAGTCGATCCACGGTGGGTAGCACTCGAACCAATCGATTGAGTTTGGGTCCCGTCGACCTTGGAGAAGATGGGCGTGGGTTATCCATAGTGAGCAAATTAATCTTTCCTTGCACTTTTAAAATGGGTTCCAATGTGGATAAATGTAGGTGGTATTTTTGCTCCACTTTCTTAATCACGTAGACACTTTTGCACCTAAAAAAACATTTGATATTAGGCGCTTCTAAAGGTAAAGCACATGCACTTTTTTGCACCTTCACCCTAAATTATATGTCTTTCTCCTCATTTTTCCCATGCATTCTCTCTCATCACTTTTTCCATCCATTCTCTTTCTCACTAACCTTTTTATAAATAAGGGTGTTTATGGAAAACGAGTTATAATTTTTTTTTACATATTTATTATCTTTAATCAATTTTAATTAACTTTTTGATTGATGTAATTCAGTTATCAGTATCTAATAAAAAAAATAATAATTGAGTAACTAGTAAATATATATTAATTAGTTTAAGGGAAAAGTATTTCTCCGATCCACCGTTATCTCCGGTGACCCCTAAAACTACGTTGTTTTGAAATAACGAAGAGTGTGTTTATAATTTTAAGTGAATTAATAAAGGTTGTAAAATTACAGAAACACCCTTCATTAATCCAAAATGATGTAGTTTTGGGGGTCACCGGAGATAAGTTATCTCTAGTAACTCGGAGAAATCCTTTACCCTTAGTTTAAATGTATAAATTAAATAGTATGTATATATTTATTTAATTACAGTAGGGATATAGAGAGCTAAAAAAATTATAGAAATCATTGGAAAAACTTGGTGGGCCCACTGACCGTAACTTCTGCTTTGTGTAAGCAATTTAGTTGCTCCTGAACACAAGCCCAATTGTCAAAACGAGTGTCAAACAGAAATAATAATTATGTATATATATATTAGTATAATCTTGCAGCAGGTGCTTTTCATATGAAAAAGTTACTTTTAAGATGGCTATACGACATCCCAAATATAATGTGTACACTTTTGTTACCTTGCTTTTTTAAAAAATATTTAATGTGTATATTACGTTGACAGTTGATTTTTTTTTAAAAAAAAAAAAAATGATTTCATAATTAAAAATTACTTGTTAGAAAGTTTAAAAATGAATCATTAAAATTGTATTTGAAAAATGTATTTAAACCATTAAACCATCAGTTGAATGGCGCTAATCATTGCAATAAGTTCATATTTTGATAGTATTTGGTATCCTATAAACAATAAAAACAGTTTTGAAGTTTGGAACTCTTTAAGGGTACTTTTGAGCCACATGTAATTGTTAAATGGTTAAACAACCCTTAGAAGTAAGCCATAACAAACGTCATCAATTGTCTTCCCGAGTTTTTTTTATAACACTTTAGTGTCACATCCCAATTTCGGGAAGCGATTTTTTTTTTTTTTTTTTTTTTTAAAACGGTATCATGATCGAGTAGAGCACCTAAGTAAAAAAATAGTATTTCTAAAAAGATATGTATCGATAACATCAACTGTATGTTTTGCTACTAACAGCGGTACAATAGTTCAAATGGTTCTAAGTTCAAAGTACATTTCAAAAGGGGTCCGACCAGTCCGTCCTAAACTGCTTTGCTTACCCTTGTATCCGCTCCTGTTCACTCCGAACACGAAGCTATGGTAAGAGCCGAGGTTCAATCCACATTTGAACCTCGGTAACGGTTAACCTCATGTTCAAGTACAACCATGTATGACAGATATTCATGATACCACAGTAAAATTCACATATACCAAGTAATAACACACCATATACACCTGCATATGATTGTTATTACGGTCCGCACTATTCACCGGTGCCACGATGTACGGTCGTGTCCTCGCGCTAGGAAAACTCAAACGGCGTTATCATGACTATAACCCGTATAACTGTATGTGCACAAGCACTAACTTTTGAAAACAGAATTTCAGTTCAAAAAACACATCTCATCACATATAGGTATACAATAAACATCGAGTTAGTGTTACGATCTGACGCGTCCGTACCTTCGTCGGCGTTTGTCGGTACGCTTGACGTCTGAACTGTGATCGCGTTGATCCTATAATGGTAATACCGTATTTATTAATTTGTAAGTAATATCCTAAGAGATATTTTGGCCCCTAATGGCCATTTTGCCCTTACAATTTTTATTTTTCACTTTATTCCCTCAAAATTCGTACAACAACGCTGGTATAAATCTGGGCAGCATTTTGTCTAACTTTGAAAAATCATAATTAATTCTACAAAAATCGAAATGAGGATCCGTAAAATTCCTTGGAATCCTTAGGATGTCTAGTTTCATTTAAAAATAACCACTTCTGCCCAGATCACACGGATCATTCCCAGTCTTAAAGTTTTGAACCTCTGCCCAGAATTTTTTCCAGAATTTCGTAGCCTAACTTTGAGGAATTTTAACTCTCTGTACAAAAATCATTTTGACATGTTATTGACATATTTAAAAAGCCCTATATGTCTACTTTAACCATGAATTTTATCAGAATTTTTGGATCGTCATTTCAACATGAGATCCTGGCGTTTTCATGGCTGATTTCAGAATTTCCGAAACCGATGAAATTTCGCCAGAACTTCGTTACTTTCATGATCTCTCCCAGAAATTTTGCCATAACCTCTACTTCATCAATTTTTCGAGATAAAGGCAATTTTAACTATAAAAACATCTATATAAACTCATCCTAGCATATTTAAGATCTAAGCTATCTCTATCTAAGAATTTAAGAACTAAAACCAAAAGAACTTCAAGCTAGAACTAGAAAACTTACCAAGAACTTTGCTCCTCCTTCTTGCTTCTCTAAACTCAGCTACTTTGGGTGAGTTTTGGTGTGAGAATTATGGAGAGCAAAGGCCCTATTTATAGGAAAACTCTATGGCTACTTGGTAATTAAATGGAACTCCTTCTCCTTCATTCCTAACCCTTGGATTTTGGTTAAATTAGAGCACCAATCCTAGCCCTTCATGTTCTCAAATCTGATCCTCCACTCTCTCTCCTCATCCTCTTCCATTCTATCCAATAGTACCTTACCCCATGTGCTCATTCAAGTTGCCTCTTCAATTTTTGAGTTGATAACCACTAGATAAAAATTCATTTGAGTGTCTTAATGAAGTTGGATTCAAATTTTCTTTTTGGTTTTGAACTCTTGGGATTTTTAGCTTTAATTAGAGACCAAGATCACTATCTTTCTCCATTGGCAAACTTTTAAAAGTGAAGAAAATAGCTTTGGTTACCATCATCTTGTAGCTTGAATTTTGCTTGTTCATAACCACTTTGTATCTTTGATTTATGATTAGTAGATTTCAAGATACAATTTATTTTGTATAGATTTCCCTTTGATTAACTCTTGAATTAATCCTCTTGATTATCCTAATTATCCTATGTGTAAACACCTCATTGGCTAAAGGTTGGATATTTCCTCTTGATATTTCATCTCACCACCTTATCCTATACATGCAAGTGGACAACTTGAATTTTCAGCAACTCTTTCTCTCTCTTTTCTTAGCCAAAACCGAAATTCCTCCCATTGGCTCTTCTAATTTCACATGGATTAAGCTTCTTAATTATTCAAGCCCTTAGATTAACTTTATGAGATCAAACCTTGGCCTTTAGATCATAGTTTGAAATTGTTGACTTTTCAACTCTTGATTAATATTTGATTAATCATCTTAATCATAAGCTTAATTATCTCTTGGTTGTTGTATTAGTGGTTTCTTAGAGTAATTGATGAGTGCTAATAATTCATTTAGTGCTAATCTTAACTTCTCATTGGTTCTTGGTTTTTAATTAGCTTAACATATCTTTGGTTGATAACAATTAGTATTAATTGTAGAGAATTAACGAAATATCCCATTAGTGTAATTTTAATTGCTCATTAATTGTTGGTAATTGCCCCTTAATTGGTTTAAATGTTTTGATAATTCTTTATGGCCTTTTATAAACTAAACATGAGCTATTTATAGATTATAAGGTGTTAGAAGATTTAATCTCTTAATAAATTATGAGAATGGGTATTTAAGGCTCTTTAACTAATTGTGAAACCTAGGACAATTTACTTAATTTAGTGAAGGTTTAGTTGTTAATTTAATGGACATTGTTTTCTCTAAATTTGTCTAAGTATTTTCATCTCCATATGAATCATAATTTAAATATAGTATTTATTTCATTTATGGTATTTTATGATGCCAAATATAATTTATTACCCTATTGGCTACTCTAATTCTAGGGAAAAATTGCCTAGAACATAAGATAAACTTATCCCAAGATTTAGAGACTACATACTCTCCTATCTCAAAATAGGCAATTCTACCAAAATATGATATTTATCATAAGTGAGAACTTAGGGTTTTACATTAGCATATATAAATTAAAAGTATGCCCCTCTCAAAAGAATTGTACGTCAAGCACCACATGTGACATAATAGTAACTGTGTGAATTTTGGGCTTACACTAATAGATGGATTGAAGTTCATCAGAAACGATAGGAACCTGGTTAATTAATCATTATAGATAGATGTATCGATAATGAAGTAAACTTCTATACAAACTAACAATTCTGTACAGCCGCACATCAGCTTATACATGAACTTTAGTGAGAAAATTAATTATCCATTTCCTCCCAACATAGAGAAATATGGATTGAATAGCATAACAAGCAAATTTTTTATTTTTTATTTTTTACTTTGCAATTTGAGAGGGTCAGATTTGAATACTGTTAAGCCCAATCAAGAGTAACTCCTCCAAATGAGTCTTCTACATTTACAACGACTCAAACTCGATGCGTCATGATTAAGTGGTCAAAGCCCCTATAATGAGTTGGACAAAAGATTTGAAAATTGGGCTTGAGGCTGGCATGGCAAAGAAGAGAACAATCGACAGCTATGCAATCTGCGTACCATCTATGCACATCATATTTTTCATTAACTGTGAATCCACAATTTCTTCCCATCCAACCTTACTCTCAGCTTCCAAGGCTGCCTAATTAATCATCATGTATTAGCCTTGAAAATGTTTATAGATTATTGAGATAATAGATTATTAGAAGAAATCAGTGTTTACTTATGTTATTTTAGATATTATCTATTATTTATGAAATTTTTGTGATTTGTTGATGATCTGTAAATTTAGGATGAGTAAATTTAGATGATAGCAAAATTAAATTAATAATTTTATTTATTTATTTATAGGTAGTTACGCCCATAATCTAAGTTATGGATCAATGGGTGATTTTAGGATATCTTAATAATATTTTATTAGAGTATCTTAGTTTATTTAGTATCTCAGGATATCTTCATTCAAATATTAAATATATGAATGAATATATCAGGATTATCTTTCAGTTTATTTCATGCCTCTAATTGTTCTAATATTTTCGGTTCCTATCAACAACAAAATAATAATAACAAATACCTTTATATTTTTTCAGCCCATCTTCAAATTACCAATTACCAACATGCCATATAAATTATTGATTATCTATTGTAACAAGGGCATTTTAGTCTTTCTCCATTAAAAACCCTCACCGCCTTAGACAGCTCTACTCCATTTTCTTATCATCGATGATTCCTTCATCAACAGGGAAAAAAAATCATGGAGGCTTCGCGATCCTTCTCTGTTCAGCCCTGTTGATCCTCGCCCCTGTTCATTGTGGTTGTGCGTCCTTAACCGGTGGTGTCATGGTAGGAATAGCTTTCCCCTTCCTTTTCCGTTTCAGCAAGTGTGTGGGCGTGTTGATCTTCATTGTCAATCTAGTCTCTGCCTCTCTGTTCTGCTTGTTGGGACGAGACTTCTTTTCTTCCTCCTCTTTTCTATTGCTGATGCTGTATAAGATCAAGAGGTCTCCTTCGTCTTCTCCCGTTCCCTCAAATCGATAAAACTGCTATGTGGGGGTATGTTTAAAAAACTTCTCATCTCTGAATTTGTGGTTATGCGTGTGGGTATTCTTCAGTTTAATTAATTTTCTGCTATTATTTTTGTGGGTGTGCGTGCTACATGAGGAAGGTTGGGAGTTTAAATTAGCTGAAATTTGTAGTTTAATAAGCTTGATGACTTTATTTGAATGTGAATGCACATTAGGTGTTTGATAAAATGTTTGAAGGGAGAAATTAGAGTAAACATGGATAGTTATACATGATTATTGTAGCATAAATCAAATTTTGGAATTAAGCGAATCTTGAGAAGTCATTTTATTTCTTGAAGAGATAGAATTGGTAGTTTATTAGTATGGTGTTGTTTGTTACTTAAACTTTGATTGTCCATAAGGTGCTTGATGAAGTGATTGGTGGATGGATTTTAAAATTACTGTAGCAAATAAGCATTTGAAGATGTTTGCTTTATGAGTCAATCTAGGGTGCCTACTACGTGTTTGATAAAACGTTCAAAGGAAAGGAAAGTTATATATGTGTTGTGAGATAGTTATGATGAATATGATAGCATGTATGTAAAAGAAGAACAAGATATTTTCTTGTGAGTTTGATTGGTTTGTTTTTGGAATGGCTAATTAGCTATAGTGTCTGTACATATTAGAAGTAAAATTAAATTCATTATTATATCCTATGTAAGAAGGATTAAAGTCAATATCTTCTGTATTTTCTAATTGACATGAAAATTATGATGTTTGATGTGTTTTGTTTGGTTTGATAGTTGTTGGTACATGATTTGAGTCTTGAGATTATGTTGTGAGTAAAAAGAAGAAACGTTAAGGGAAGATTATCAAGAAGGATTTTTCTTAATAAGATGTTTTGGAAATTGTGCATGAATTATAGTTAGTGTATTAATATTTTGTTTTTGGGATATTAGGAGAGTATAAAGTGAAAAAGTTGGAAGGTGATGACTAGGAAAGAGTTATATAATTGCAATCGCAACAGGTGAGTGAATAACGTCCCAATTAATTTATAAATAATTTTTCTTTTATCTCAATGTACGGTTTTTAATAAATTCTCATGTATTGCAATATAACTCTTCTTGTATCATTTGAAGTATCTAGTTCGTTTTTTTTTTAAAGGAAGTTGTATTTATAAATATTCCTTGTGTCTTAATTATAATATTTGAATCTTTAATCTAGTTAGAAAAATATTTGATCAATATGTTTATGCATGGATACGGTAAAAAGATTTTTCAAATGGAAAATATGACAGATTATGTTGAAGAATAAAGAATGTTTATGTATGAAATTTGGAAAGGCATATTTTTTAGATATCATTTGCAAACCTTTATCCTTGGTATTCTATTAAAAAGTATTTGATACGATATATCTAAAGCTTAAAAGAAGTAACTTTCATTGCTTTTGAAAATTAGCCCTAGGCATGCTTTTAAATGTTTTTGACAGGACTGAATATAGAACGCTGGTTACTAATAGCAGTACTGTTAGTCCTTGGTGCACTATAGTTAACCTTGAGCTCGCTTGTTATTAGTGGGATTTGTTCTCCGATTGAACCATATTTTGATATGTTATTTCATGATTAATTTGGGATTTAATCATGTTAATTGGGCCAAAAATGTATTATTTGTGATTAATTTGGATTAATGAATGATTACATGAAAATTTGTTAAAAATGGTAAAATTGTCATAATCAGTGTAATTACTCTTAATCATTGTTTCTTAGGAAGATTCGATGTTGGCTTGATTGGTTTTAATTGTAGGTGCTTGAAGAAATTGGACTAAATTTGAAAATGAAGTTTGAATTCAAGTTGCAAAAGTTTCAATTTAGTCCTTCACTGAGAACTTTTAAACTTTTCACTTTAGTCTCTCTCTGTGAAACTTTTACAATTTTCACTTAGATCCTGTGTGTAAAGTAAAGGCGGCGTTTTTTGAGTAATGGGTTTGCTTTTCATTTGTTTGATTCAAAGCAAACATAGACCCGATAGGGATCCGGGAGAGAGCGAGGGATAATAAAAGAGGACCCAACAGATTAATGGAGGGGGGTGCCGCGAGAGCAAAGACGTGCAGACCTAGGGATTTTCACACGAGGTCTCCATCATCGTCTTCCTCCCTCACCCATCGTCACCACCACGCCCTTCAGCATTAGCCATCACCTTCACCTTCAACCTTCTCCAACCATCATCGCCTCCACTCTCGTCGGAGTGAACCAGAGATCGAGCCCGCCAAATCCAGAGAAGAGGGCCGCGAGAGATAGGGACGACACTCTGGGTCCTTCGTGCTTCTTTATCACTGACCTCGATTCCTTCCCTCACTCTCAACATCCACGTCACTCCACGCCGTCATCCCATCATCGGACTGAACCAGTGCCGGAATTTGAGAACCATCCTTCGACCTTGGACCCATCATCGTCACCTACCTCCTTCATTATCTTGGATTCACCTCCCATAATCACCACACCATTCTCCTATTCCAGACCATATATCTCTCGCCTATGCCTAGTTACTTCATTATGTCTTCACTGAATTCCATTATTTGAGATTCCAGCAAGTTCAATCCCATGGCTGGATCAGTTTTGCACATTGTGTGGTGTCCTCAGATTCCTATGTGTAGCTAAACCCTTTGCTTCTTGGTGATGAAGGCTTGTGGCTTGAGCATTTGTGCTTCAGTAGGGGAGTTATTTAATTCAATTCCTTTGCTAGACTATTATTTGATTTCCTTGTTTAGGTTTATCATTATTTAGTTGTAAGACTTGGATTACTGTTATGTGTCCATGTGGATTGATTATTGTAGTTTTAATTGGATGATTATTTTGATGTTCACATTTCCAAATTTCTTTTTATGCTTGATGAAATTGTGTTTGCTGTCATGTTTGTGATTAGTAATCATAGTTGATTCTAGTTTTTGAATAGTTCATTAGAACATTCTAATTGAGAAGAACAATTTACATCATCCCAATTTTAATTACACATTAAGTGGATTTTAACAATATTTCAAAAGGTAGTAGTTTGCTATGTTTGTAGGAGCTACTATTAATTGAAATTATTGGACTCAAGTGTTATCGAGGTTGTTCTTTAGACTTAATGAAAGTTTAACTCCCATATATTTGTTTAAGCGATGATAGCCATGTTCTTCATTATCAAGAGCATCCATCATTAATCCCTTTTAATCCAAAGCATTCTTCACTATTTTCCAAAAATACCAGGAAGATTAGAAATAGTTTCTTTATATTTTCATTAATTTTAGTTTAAAGAAAATCAATTTCAAAACCCCTTTTCTAACCATGTTTTTAGCACTTAGTTTAACCTAGGGAATTCAAAATAAATTGGCTCCTTGATAAGAGAACGATCCCGAGTTGTTTGCACTATATTGCATTTTAATTCGAGGTAAATTGTGATTTAACCCTGAGGCGACTAAGGTTTTCGTTAAATCATTCTCACGCTTGTTATTCGTGGGTCTTATACCTGTGCTTGTTTTATAGCCTCGTGTTGTGCTTGTTTCGTGGCTTCGAGCCGCGCTTGGTTACTTACCCTCACTACTACAAAAAACGTCAAAAATGTCCTGAATTAGAGGCAATTAACGTCCTTTTTGCGAAGGACGTCTGACTAGGGGTAGTTGAAAAAATAACCTATAAGGCGTCCTATGTTAAAAACAGGACGCCTTTTTTAGGGCGTCCTACAATTGATTCAAGACGCCTTTTTTAGGGCGTCCTACAATCAAAACAGGACGCCTTTTTGGTAAAAAAGGCGTCCTGATTCAATTGCAGGACACCTTATTTAAGGCGTCCCCTATTTAGCACAGGACGCCCTAAAAAAGGCGCCCTGAGTCTACACTGGACGGCTCTTTTAGGGCGTCAAAAATCAGTTTTGGGCGTCCTGATTTCAAATAAGGACGCCTTATATTATAAATTTTTTTTAAAAAAAATGTCCCATGTTGCATTGATATAAAGCGAAACCTTGCAATAGAACAATGCAAATAAGACCAACAACGAAGCAGAACAACAACAAAAACCAACAACAAAACAAGGCACCAAAGACAAGGCACTTGGCAACCGAGAAAAATGCATATAAGAGATGCAAAAACCAACAACGACAACAAACAAACAACGGCAAGTGACCAAAACTTTTAAGACCCAATAAGATAGATCGGTTTAGACCAAAACGCACTTGGCAACCAAAGACCAACAACGGCAACAAGGCACTTGGCGGCCACAAGACCAACAACAACAACAAACAAACAACGACAAGTGACCAAAACTTTTAAGACCCAATAAGATAGATCAGTTTAGACCAAAACGCACTTGGCAACCAACAAGACCAACAACGAAACAAGGCACTTGGCGGCCAAAGAAAGACCAACAACGACAACAAACAAACAACGAAGTGACCAAAACTTTTAAGACCCAATAAGATAGATCGTTTAGACCAAAACGCACTTGGCAACCAAGCAAGACCAACAACAAAGAAACAAGGCACTTGGCGGCCGGCAAGACCAACAACGGCAACAAACAACAACGGCAAGTGACCAAAACTTTTAAGACCCAATAAGATAGATCGGTTTAGACCAAAACGCACTTGGCAACCAAAAGAAGACCAACAACAACAACAATAGAAAGTGACCAACAACAACAACAACAAACTATTACTTAAACGACAAAAAATTCAACTTTCGCTCCGAGTTTCAATTCCAATACGAAACAAAGATCACAAAGCAACAACAAAACTCTAAATGATTGATATGATTTAATTTTCGGGGCTATTTACAAATCGAGTTACCAATTCCACGAAAACCAAGACTATTAAAAAGCGAACAAGGCAACACATGATGTACATATCTATATGCGTTGAAGAAAATTTGCAGCCAAAGCGTCTCGAACTGTATCAATCTCTTCCTCCGAGCACGGATCCAGACTATCAAAAAGCTATAAATTGGAAAACAACGTATAAGTTAAACCAATGAAGCGAATAATCATAGAGAGCATCAAATACTTGCGTTTCATACATAGCTAGGGAGGTAAGTTGTATAGTACAAGGAGAACCGGTCATGCACTATGGGTCTTTAAGAGTCCGATACGGATTGAAGCCATCTGTACAAAGCCCCGGCGAAGGTTTCTTGGCTCACTTTGCAAATTGAGGGAACATGTCATCTATTTTCTTCCATTGCGGAGAGTCGTAAGTCTTGGAGATATTTTCCATCGGATATTCTCTCATCGAATGCCATCTCAAGCGCCGTCGTCGCTTCACTAGTAAAGAGACGCTTAAACCGCTGTATTATTGGAAGATACCACAATGCCTTCACGGAGTTGCCTTTTTGTTGTCTCATCATCTCCCGAAACCACCACCTTTCTTCACTTTGTATCGTGAAGTTTTACACTTCGGACAATTACTCGGGCCTTCATACTCATTTCTGTACAATATGCGTCATTAGGGTGACTTGTGTATCTTTTTATACTCCATACCCATCGAAGACAAGATTTTCTTGGCCTCATACATACGATTTGGAAGTACATTATCGTCCGGCAACATATCACACAACAATTGAAGCGGGGACGTGAAACTACTATCGGTCCACCCAAAAGTTGCCTTTAAGTTGATCAAATGTAAGGTCCCAGTCAACCGTGTATACTTAGTACACCCGAGGGAACAACGGTGTCTACGCATCACTCCGCACGCTATCATATTCATGCGGTTGTGCAAAAGATTCGACCTCAACATCATGAATCATTCTCTCCATTCCATCGTCATCTACCTCAACTTCATTTTCGTGCGACACACTAGTACTTATTACCTCCTCACCATGTCATATCCACGTTGTGTATCGAAGGTTTATTCCATCACAAATTAGGTGATCCCTTATAGTAGGAATATCGCGTCGAACCCCATTTAAGCAATTAACACATGGACAATAACACATCCCTTTTTTGTAGCCACTTTCCTTCTAGCAAATTCAATAAACTCTTCCACCCCATTCTCATATTCTTCACTAGTTCTCAAAGCATTCATCCAACTATGCCCCATTTTAATACCACCTACGACATTTCCACCAACACTCAAGTTTATAACAATTTAAAGAACAACATGCTTTTTTGTCAATCTTGAACTAAAATTTCGGCAGCATTTCCCCTTAAAAGTAACACATCCCAAAATTTCAAGAACAAACAATTTCAACTTCAATCAAGAAAACTTACTAACTAAGCCAATTCAGATCAATATCGCCTATTAAATCCAATAGTTTCATCAATACAAAGTATAAAAATATAGCTAAATTGTCCAAGTCATAAACTATTAAATTATGGACTTCTAATCATCTTTATTCATACAACAAAGTTTACCTAGTTCAATGCACATCAACGAAAAAACAAGAATAATTAACTATACTTACCTCAACTTTAAATTGATGCTTGAAATTTATTTGCTCTATTCAACCTAAAGACAACAACAATAAAGAGAACATTAGAATTATTCAAACTAACATATGTGAGAGGGAATAATTGTATGACAAAAGGAACATGATTACAAATACATACCCTATGACCCCTCAAGCTAGCTCTTGTGGGTTGCTATTGTGGCAAAGTCACAATAGTCAAAAGGGTTATTAGCTTCCGTAGTAAAAAAAGAAGTAATCACCGAGAACTTAAAACTACAAATTTCCGGATAGTAAACTTCTATGATATATCCCAACAACCATAAAGTTTCACAGAAATGAAAAATGAAGAAGGAAAATTGATGTAGAATGACATCAAGAGGTAGTAGCTAGGGAGAAGCTGTTAAAAGGAAAATCACAAGTGTAGGAAAAACTATACACACACTCTTGGCACTAGCATATAGTTAGACCCAAATTGAATTTGTAAAGATAAAATATTTTATTAACCCAAAACATGAATATGCTATTGTTGTATTATTTTGAGAGAACGGCGCTAGTCCTCGTTGGAAAACTTTTGTATTGAAAGTTCAAAATACCTTTAGGTTTAGATTTCATGACAAAAAACAAGTCAAGGTGATTGTGGATATATAGGTAATTCTACTCGAGATTTTATAGTTGTGGGGAGTTGAAGGAAAACAATTTAGGTTTTGTCTTTTAAATTAAGCTTGATCTCATTGTGAATGGAATTTGAAATCTTTGAAACTTTATAAACACGTCGGGAACAAGTTGAGAAAAAAATAATAATGAAATCAAAGACGGAAGAAAAAATAATAATAAAATGAAAGACCGAATCTATATATTCTTGTGTTATTAGCTTTGCTAGGTCTAAAACTTGATCTCGCATTTATACCTTTGTCGATGTCGAAACGCGCTATGCTTGCCTCGGATCCCACGTAGACTTTCTCATTCATTGATAATTAATATTACCCGACTTTGAAACAAATTCGGAGATTTAAATTATGCTCACACTAAGGTCCCGTTTGGTTCAAAGAATTTGGGGGGAGGGAAAGGAACTTTGAGGAGGGAAGGGAACTTAAAGGGAGGGAAAGGAAGATTTAAAAGATGAGGAAGATGGCTTGAGTTGTTTGGTTGGAAGAAAATGAATGGGTGGTAGTTGGTAAAGAATTAAGAAATGTCTATTTTACCCTCAAAAGAAATTAATTCAAAATAAAAAAGAAAAATATTTTTTTTGCCAAAATATATATTTTTTTAAAAATGTCCCCGTTAAGTTCGAACTTCGACCCAAAATTTTTTCGCAAAGTTTGAATTTTCCCGCCAGTTCGAACTTCCCACCAAATTTGAATTTCGGGGTAAATCTTCCAAAAATGTGAATAGTAACCGAGGAACTTGAAAACCCACCAATTTTGGTGGGATCTCAAGTTCCCACATATGAGGGAAGAGTGGTGGGCCCGGAAGTCGGCTTCCGGAACTTGGCGAACCAAACGGTCATTTTGCATGGGAACTTAATTAAGTTCCCTTCCTCCCTCCAAGTTCTTTAAACCAAACGGGGCCTAAATAAGGCAGCCAAAACTAGTTGTTTATGTTTCAAGGATGCGCACGGGCGATTGCACCTGCAAGTGATACTATACTAGCTTCGATTTTAAATATAAGAAATAATTTATAATGTAATTTATATTATAAACTATATCCTATAATTAAAACCGGAGAAGTATATGTTTATTCGTGCCTCTATCTTCAATGTAAAAGTTCTAAAAGGAGTTTATTTTGATAATTAATCTATAAGGAACTCACTGTCTCTTAAATTTATCTAAGTTTCATGTTGTAGGTTACATAAGTTTAAGTGTAGAGCTCTAAGAGACACCTCTTGACGATCATGGACATACACAAATAATATTGCAATTTGAATAACACCTATAAATTACTTGCTCCCAACGAGATATTGGTAATTGAATTTGTTCAAAAAATTGTACAAGGGACTAATCCCCTGGTTAGACCCAAATCCTATGAGCTGATATGAAAAAATTGTTACACATATTTTTTTTGATGATATAGCAGTGGGATAAATTAAGTTGGGAAGATTAAACTCACCTGAAGAAACAAAGGAAGCCACGGTACTTGTAATAGCGGCGGCGGAGTTGTGAAAAGGAAAACCCAATACCTCCACGAGCTTCACGATCCGACTCCAAGATTACGTGCGTTCGAGCTTTTGGAGTTACGGGTTGTGCCATCGTGTCAAAGAACGACGGAGATGGGTGGTGATAATGGAAGGAGGAAGGAGGGCTCCGAAGGCAAAGAAGGGAATTTCAATCCCTAGGTAGGTCAAAAACGAGGAAGAAGGAGAATGAGACAAGGCATGGGGAATTTCTTTAAAAAAAATTAAAAATTAAATACCTTAGTCCGCCTCTTGCGACGGCAACAGAGCAATTAAGCAAGTCGACGGAGCTCTTGCGCGCGACGACAACAAAGCAGGCAAAGTCGACGGAGCTCTCGCGCACAATGAGAGGGAAAAATGAAAGGGCTTTTGGTAGGGAAGGAGCCGAGTGAGAGAGCGGTGAGTGAGGGTGAGCGATTTTGGGTTTGCTTTCGGCGTGAGTGAGCGGGGGGATCGATATGTGTGTGTGAGTAAGCACCATGAATGAATAATAGGGTTTAAGTGGGTTTTTAAGGCGTCCGATCAAGTACCGGGACGTCAAAAAATTAATTAAGGCGCCCTAATTGATAAACGGGGACGCCTAAAAAGCCAAATAATTACCCAAAAAAATTTATCGCCAATTAAGGCAACTTTGAAAATAGAGTAGGGCGCCTTAAAATTAATTAAGGCGTCCTTACTTGACATTAGGGCGCCTTAAAATTCGATTAAGGCGTCCTAACATGAACACAGGACGCCTTAATAAATTTTAAGTCATCCTGATATATTATTAGGACGCTTTAAAGCCCAAAAAATTAAAATTTTGACCTAATTAAGGCGACCTACAAATACATCAGGACGCCTTAAAATTACGCGCCAAAAAAATTCAGAAATGGCGCTAATTAAGACCAATTTGGCGGAAAATATTTTAAAATTAGGCATCCCGATATTGTTTTAGGACGCCTTAATTTATTTTAGACGTTCAAACTTATTTCGGGACGTCAAATTTGAGAATATCAATATTTATTTACAAGAATGCCACTACTTTCATTTTTAACTTCCTTTTTAAAAATTAGAACGTCTCTTAGGGAAGTAGTTATCATTTTTTGCAGTAGTGCCTTGTGGACTATGTGTCCATGCTTATTTTCATGGCATCTATGCTGCACTTGGTTATTTTCCCTCATGGACTGTGTGTCCACGCTTGTTATTCCGTTCTGTTAAGGTCCTATAGAAAGATAAGGTTTGAGAATTATGGTTTAAATTGATTATATTAAATCGAATGTTTTACTACGTACATGGATTTATTTAATTAATGACATTTTGTATAACTTCACTAATGTTTATGATTGTCATATTGTTATTATTCAAAGTTAGATCTGTTTAAATTACTTTCATTAGTATTTCATTAAAATTTATGAATGGTGTAATACCTAGAAAATCCCTATTTGTATTTTGGTGAAAAATACCCATTTAAATAGGAGAGTATGTTATCTCTAAAATTCTTGTAGGTTATTTATTTATTTATTTTAGGCAATTTTTTCAAGAATTTAATTAAACAAAGACCCAAGAATTCTAAGTTATATTATGGATCACAAAATACACTAATTTTTGAAATGTGCTAATAATTAAAATAAAAGTTGTAATTAAGGATTTATTACCTTAACAAAAGCTAATAAAGGATCAAGATTAGTGTAAAAGAGGTTACTAGATATCAAGATTTATATTGTAACCAACTAATTAAACCTAACAACATCTAATACTTTAGATTGGAATTAAGATCAAGATTAATTTAATTACCTCTAATTTAAACATAAGTGGCGAAAATATGCTCATGAAAATATAAGATGATGGCTTTAATTTTAAATTATAAGAGCATATTAATTGGTGTACAGATTATCATTTATGAAGTAGGACTTTGTCAAATATTAACCAAAGGCTTGGATCAAGTTTAATAAAGCTTATCTAAAGGCTCTAGAATGGATTTCATAAAGCATAATCCATGTGAAAATTTAACAACCAATGGGAGGTTTTTCTTTTCATAGTATGAGATAATTAAAGCACAAATCCAATAGTAAATAGGGGTGAAATTTCGATGCAAGCAAGTTGAAAAGGAGAAGTGAATTGTTTAATATTAAACAATCCCACACATGCCTAAATTGAATCACATGCAAGCATTAAATTGAGAGACAATATGGAAGAGGATAATGGTACTTTAAATAAGGCATTTAAGGCAAATTGAATAAAGATGAGAGAGAAATGGGAGGGAGGTGGCGTGTGATATATGTATGAGTATGTGTATGAGTATTTTATCTATGAATGTGTGTGAGGGAATAAAGGGATTAATTAATTTATTTATAAAATTGTAAAGTTAACCCAAGTAAAAAATTCAAGATACAAGTAAACTAAATCCTTAGCAAAATTAGTGGATTGATAAGTAATTTTAATTATGGATTAGATGTAAGGATTTATCTTAAATAAAAACACATTCTAAGTTTGGGATTAAGTATCATCATAATCTTTACCAAATTTGTGCAATTAATTCTGAAATGATAAAAGGCAATTAGAGATATTTAATTGAGCCATAATATTTAAAGTTAAGAAGCTAATAAAAAGCCTTGAAATGAAGCGTCATAAAAACGTAAGTATGTTGGTGCTAGTTGGCAACCAACCTTCATTTTTCATCTAGTTACAAGACTCCTAATGTAACAAAAACTTGAAAAACAAAATCAAAGCAAGATGAAAGGGGGAGGGGTTCGAACTTTGTGGCTTGAAAAGGGGGAAAAGAATTGTTTATAATAAATAATCAAGTACATGCAATTAAGTCATAAATGGAGGGGACAAATTGGAAGGGTGAATTAATGTTGCATATGGGTTCACATGGCCTCTTTAATGAAAATTAAATAGAAGAGGAAGGGAGTGAGAATGAAGGCACGGTTGGGAGAGGGAGAAAAGGTGGAGATGTTAACTTATTCACTAAGGAAAGATCCAAGGGTGAGGATGGAGCTTCACCAATTAACCTAAATCCTATGGTTTAAATCCAAGATGAAGAAGTTCAAATAAATTACCACAATTGCCATGACAATTTACTATAAATAGAGGGCTTGGTTTTCATTATTCTTCACACCAAAAACAAGCATAGCATCTGATTATAGAATGAAGAGAGTGAGAGTGGGAAGCTAGAAGAAGAAGGAGAAAGTTCTTGGTAAGTTTTCTAGTTCTAGCTTTAAGTTCTTTAAGTTTTAGTTCTTAAATTCTTAGATAGAAGTAGCTTAGATCTTAAATATGCTAGGATAATTTTATTTAGATGTTTTTATGGTTAAAATTGGATTTATTTCGAAAAATTGATAAAGAGGAAGTTATAGCAAAATTCTGGAAGAAAATCATCAAAGTAACGAAGTTAAAGGCGAAATTTCATCGGTTTCGGAAATTCTGGAGTCAGCCATGAATACGCCAGAATTTCATATTGAAAACATGATCAAAAAATTCTGGGAAATTTCATGGATAAATTAGACATATATGGATTTTTAAATATGTCAAGAACATGTCAAAATGATTTCTGTACAGAGAGATAAAAATCCTCAGAGTTAGGCTACGAATTTCTGGAAAAATGCTGGGCAGAGGCTCAAAACTTTAAATCTGGGATTGCTAAGTGAAATCTGGGAAAGTGTGGTTATTTTTACTTGAAAATAGACATCCTAAGGATTCCAAGAAATTTTACGGATCCTCGTTTCGATGTTCCTAGAATTAATTATGAATTTTCAAAGATCGATTAAAATCTGATCAGAATGGCTGGACCAGCGCTTTGAGAAAATTGAAGGAGATAAGTTGAGAAATCAACCTACCAAGGGTAAAAGGGTCTCTAGTGACTAGGATACCCTCTAGAATATTATTGTTGAGTTAATAAATGCGATATTACCATTATAGGACAAACGTGATCACAGTACAGACGCCAACGTACCAACATCAACGACTAAGGTACGGACGCGTACTGTAATACTAACTCTGATGTTTACTGTATATCTATATGTGATAGATATGTTCATAGACTGTGACTCTGTTTTTAAAAGAATTGTTCATACACATACAGCTTTATACGGGTTATAGTCATGATAACGCCGTTGAGTTTTCCTAGCGCTGAGGACACGGATGTACACCGTGGCACTTGTGAATAGTGCAGACTGTAATAACATTCATATGCGGTGGCTGTGTTGTTATTGCTTTTTTTATATGTGAATATAGCTGTGATGTCATGAGATAACTGTCATACATAACTGTACATGAACATGAGGTTAACCGTTACCTGAGGTTCAATGGGTATTGAACCTCGGCTCTCACCTTAGTTTCGGTTCCGGAGTGAACGGGACTAAGGACGAGAGGTAAACGGCCGATGTAGGAGACGGCCGGAGGAAGCCTTTTTTATTTGTACTGAACAATGATAACATTTGAAAAATTTTGTACCGCTATTAACAGCAACTCTTACACTACGGTGGATGTTTATCGATTACTTTTCTAAATACTATTTACTTCTGATGCTCTACTCTGATCAAATATTTCTGAAAACGCTTCCGAAAATTGGGATGTTACAAATGGGACATTATTCACCAGAAACTTTTTGGCCTCAGATGGCATTGCAGACTTTGCACCTTCAGCTGAACATTGAAGACTCTCATTGTTGACCAAGCTTGTCGATATATTTTGGAACAACTGCTAGTGGATGTAAAGTTGAGTTTTCATTTATATATTATCATATGTAGCTTAGATGCTCCACGTAGTCAATAGGTAGGATCCTTGTCTTCCCTTATAAATTACAATATATGTACATATATATGTCATGGTGGAGCATAGCCCCGAATGTTATTATGAGTATTATTCAATGTCCGTCTATTATGGCAATGCTTTGCTATACCACTTAATGGTTATAGATAGATATGTAAAAGATAAAAATCATAATATTTAAAGGTTATAGATAGATATGTAAAAGATAAAAATCTTGCAACTTTAAATGCTGTTGAAACTTTAAAGGCATAGCCCTAACCTGTTGTCTACATCGAATGCATATGTAATTAGAACGGTTCACACATACATATCAATATATAGGACAAAATATGCAACAAATCATATTATTTACAACTCATTAATAATGACTCAACTTTCAACACAAGAAAATGTGCTTTTTCTAACATTTACTGCCTTATTGACAGCTTAAAGATTTAGGTGTCAATGACATAAAAATAATAAAAACTCCATCTATGGTTTTTCCCCACAAAATATTATATATGCATATTCACCTTGACATGAGCTCACATCCAACATAGCATTAGCACCTACTAGTTTCACATATTCCATCAGGCCCTGCTATGGAATCCTGTCAGTAATCAATTCAAAGGGTAGCACACCAAAACTATAAACATCACTTTTCTTGGTAAAAGTTTTTGTAGACATGTATTCAGGATCAAGATAGCCAAAATTTATTTGGATATGAGATGAATGATGTTTTATCATCTCTGGTCTAGAAAGCCCAAAGTCAGTTACTTGCTAAGCAAATAATACATGCGGAAGTTTTATATTAAAAGAAAAGGAGATTTGCAGCATAATGTTCTCAGAAACAAGGATGATACCTTGCCTCTCAAACTGGTCTAGCAGTATATTGGAAGATTAATGTCACGGTGAACAACAGGGGGAGAAGCAATATGGAGTTCAATGAATAAGAAACCAAAATTAAACATATTACAAGGCTCTGTTGTAACACCCCATTTTCGAAAGCGGAAACTTATACATTTTGATCAGAGTAGAGCATCGGAGCAAGAGAGTAACTGATAACCATTAACTGCGGCGTATTTGTTTGTTTAAAATAGTGGTACATTTATCCGAATATTTAAAGATACGATAATACATTTCCGAAAAGAAATTCTCCGTAGGGTCCTCACTGCGTCGCTTACCCTTGTCCTCGGTCTTGATTCCTCCGGATCCTGAGGCTATAGTAGGAGCCGAGGTCCAATGCCCATTGGACCTCAGGTAACGATTAACCTCATGCATAAATATGATAGTATATGTATGACAGATATTCATGGCGTTTCATCAACAATCAATACATAAGCACACAACAGATGTATCCCAACCGTACATAAGCACACAGCAGATGTATCCCAACAGTACATAAGCACACAGTAGATGTATCCCAACAGTACATAAGCACACAGCAGATGTATCCCATAAGCACACAATAGATGTAAAGTTATCTATCACATATAAGCATATAATAAGCATCGAGTTAGTATTACGATGCGAACGTACCTTAGTCATGATCGCAGTACGTACGTCGGTCGGTATGCGTTCACGGATCGCCTATAATAGCAATATCGTATTATTTTCGTACAAATCACATCCTAAGAGATATTTTTGCCACTAATGAATATTTTACCCCTGGTGGACTTATTTCTCTATTTATTTCTTAATTTTCCTAGAAAAACGCTGATTTCAACATTTCGGGTAGATTTTCCGCTTAACTTTGAAAAACCATAATTAATTCAGAAAAAAATTGAAACGGGGATCCATAAAATTCCTTGGAATCCTTAGGATGTCTATTTTTAATTAAAAATACTTGTTTTTGCCCAGATTCATTGAGTCATTCCTAGTTTTAAAGTTTTGAGCCTCTGCCCAGAATTTTCCAGAAATTCATAGCCCAACTTTGAGAATTTCTATCTCACTGTACAGAGCTCAAATTAATATATTATAGGAATTTTTGAAAATCCCTATATGTCTACTTTAACCATGAATTTTCCCAGAATTTTATAACATCATCTTCTTCATAAAATACTAGTGTTTTTAACACTGACTCCAGAAATCGCTAACCAAAATTTCGCGAACTTCGCTACTTTAATCTTCAACTCCCAAAAATTTTGCTCCAACACTTGCTTCATCATTTTTTCAAAATAAAGAAAATTTTGACTATAAAAACATGAAAATAAAATTACTCTAGCATATTTAAGATTAAAACAACCTCTATCTATGAATTGAAGAACTAGAACTTGAAGAGCTTACTTACCAATGCTTCAACTCCTTCAAGAAGCTTCTCACTCTCACTTTCCACTCTCTATATCAGATTTTCTATGCTTGTTTTGGTGTGAAAATTGATGAAGCATAGGTTGCTACTTATAGCAAAATGTTATGGCATTTTGGTAGTTCTTTCAAACCTACTCTTCTTGAATTTGGACCCTTAGATCTAGGTTAATTTGAAGCATAAATCCTCACCTTCCATCTTGCTTTATTCAATTTTCCCATGTGTGTAATACCCCAAAATTCATATGTCTCTTAAATATTATAGTTTGGCCAAATAATACCTATTTAAATTAGAAAAGTATGTTGTCTCTAATTTTAGTAATTTATTTGTTTATTTTCCTTAGAATTTAAAGAGGCAAAAATCCAATTTTATTTTAGGGATCATAAATTGCCCTATAATTATTGAATTAATACATGGTGCATAAATGGCCATGAAAAGCTAAAAAGTTGTGAGGAAATAATTAAACCAATTAGAGAAAATTGCCAACAATTAGTGGATAATTCAATCTATGTTAATTGAATTATTTTCATAAACATTCACAATTAATTTAGTGGCATATGTTAAAGACATAATTAAGGATGTAATACCTTAATTAAGAAACAAGGGCTAGGATTAGCATAGAAGTGGTTTCTAATTAATCTTAGAACCAATCATATTTTGACAATTACACTTAACTACTTTATTAAGAATATTAATTGAGATTAGTTATGTAGGGCTAAGATTAAATCTAATAAAGCTAATCTAAAGGCTTTAATTAAGCCTCATAAAGCCAAATCCTTGTGAAAATGGAATTGACCAATGATAAACCAAGGAAAATATTCTTAATCCTCATGAAATTAATTGGGCCAATTAGAGATTAGCAAATAAAAGGCCAAGATTTAATCTAATAAAGTTTATCCAAAGGCTCTAATTAATTCTCCAATTATTCCATGTGAGTTGGTATGAATCAATAGGAAGCTAGAATGCTTGTTCATGTGGCATATTAGGAAACACAATTCTTGGGCCATGTAGAAGTGAGGGGGTCGGATTGCCTAGCTTGATGAAGGAGAAAGAAGTTGTTGTATTATTTAAGTCTAATTAAAGCAACCACATGGGAGACTTAATGAGGGGACAAATTGGAAAGAGGTAAAGCACTTGTGACAAGGGTTTTTATGACTATTAATTAGGGAATTAAATGAGTTGGAAGAGGATAATGAGAGAGAGAGATTATAGGCTTGATTCAATATTAATTTGAAATCCAAGAAATATCCGATGTACACAAGAAAAACTCAAAACAACAAATAAAGTGAGAATTTATACAAATCTAAATAGTTGTGAAGAAGTAGGAACCCTGGAGAAAATATAAGGACTTATCTTGAACCCACATAATTTAACCTCGAAAGTAAGCCTAATAAAGGCTATTTTTGCAAACGTTGAAGAATAAGCTTAGCACAACCAGGGAAATCTAATTAGACCATAAATCTTGATATCCAACTACTAATCAAGATACATACATAGTGGTGATTGAATTCAAAAGTATTGGTAATTGATCAAGCAACCAAAAATAGATTTCATTAAAGTAAATTAATTCTCAAAAAACTTAGCAAAACT
The DNA here is from genome assembly GCA_019022655.1 of Acacia acuminata. Taxonomy (NCBI): domain Eukaryota; kingdom Viridiplantae; phylum Streptophyta; class Magnoliopsida; order Fabales; family Fabaceae; genus Acacia; species Acacia acuminata. The sequence continues at coordinate 596,254 of JAFJYI010000151.1, read as the reverse complement.
TAGAGGTTAAGTTAGGGTTTTCTAATCACATGAAGGGATGAGATCAACTCTTGTAAAGTAGATTGCATCCAATGGCTAGGGTAGAGATGGGCAAATTAAATTCCATTTGTGTCCTAAATCTCCACCTATAAATAGGAGGCTTGGGTTCACTTCATTCTTCACACCAAACTCAACCAAATAGGTGAGTCTTAGAGAAGCAAGAGTAGAGAGAAAATCATAGTGGGGAGCAAGAAGGAGGAGGAAGTTCTTCAAGGGTAAGTCTTTTTGTTCTTGAGTTCTAAGTTTTAAATTCATAGTTAGTTTATGTTTGATCTTTAAATCTTCCAAGTAGTTTTGATTTCATGTTTTTATGGTTAAATATGTCTTTATTTCGAAAATATGATAGAGAATATGATAAAGCAAAATTCTTGGAAGTTGAAGATCAAAGTAGCGAAATTCGTGAAATTTTCGGTAAAATTTCTGGGCAAACAGCAAAATAAATGATAATATTTTATGTTGAAAATGAAGCCCATAAATCATGAAACTTTCCATAAATAAAGTAGACATGTAGGGCTTTCCGAATATATATAATATGTAGCATTTTGATTCCTATACAAAGAAATACAATCAGATGAAGTTAGGCTATTTTTCTGGACAAAATTCTGGGCAACGTTGTGAAAGATGAAAACTGGGAATTTTTCATAAATTCTGGGTATATAAAAGTATTTTTTATTGAAAATAGACATCTTAAGGATTCCGGGAATTTTACGGATCCTCGTTTTGATTTTTCTAGAATTAATTATGATTTTCCAAAGTTGATACAAAATCTGCCCAGAAAATTCAGTATTGCGTTTTTAAATAAATGTAAGGGCAAAATTGTAAATAACAAATCCACCAAGGGTAGAGAGGTAAATAGAGGTGAAAATATCCCTTAGGATATTATTCTAAGTACTATGGTGATATGTTAGGATATCCGGAAGTCCGGGTCAGATCAAAGAGTCGGACATATTGCTAACTACACGGTGAAAGGTACGTTCGCGTCGTAACACTAACTCGATGCTTATTGTATGCTTATATGTGATAGACTATTTCATAGAGTCATGGACAGGACTTTGTCTTGGGTCATGCACCGTGTCTAAAACTCTGTCTTAGTTCACTGTTTATCCATTCAGCTTTGTTTATACGGGTTACAGTCTTGGTAATGCCGTTGATTTTTCCTAGCGCTAAGGACACGATGGGCCGTCGTGGCACTGGTTAGTGCAAATGTGGGTAACTTTACATGTGCTGTGTGCTATGTACTGTTGATATGTTAATCTTGCATCTGCTGTGTGCTTATGTATTGATTACATGTGCTGTGTGCTATGTACTGTTGATATGTTAATCTTGCATCTGCTGTGTGCTTATGTATTGATTACTGTTGTAATGTCATGAATATCTGTCATCCATATACTGTATTACTTGAGCATGAGGTTAACCGTTACCTGAGGTTCAATGGGCATTGAACCTCAACTCTTAACATAGCGTCAGGGTCAGGAGGACCGAGGATCGAGGAGAAAGGAAGCGGCACGCATAGGGACTCAGTGAAGACTTTCTTTTTTGTTATTTACTTTGAAAACACTCGGTATAATGTACCGCTACTGTAATCAGCCAGACTTACAGCATTTTGAATATAAATATCAGTTACTCAATCGCTCCGATGCTCTACTCTGATGAAAAAAAAATATATATACTGCTTTTGAAAATGAGATGTTACAATGTGCTTGTTAAAATAATATCTAGATTAAACAATTATAAACTCAAACTTCTTCTTTAAGTCTTCTTTTCCCTTTCTCTTTCCCATGTGATTCTTTAGTGACATTAGTTAGCTTCCAAATGTTCTTTAAAACTAGATGCCAATTGGTGGTTAGTTACTAACTAAACAAGAATGCACTTAGGTGCAAATCATAAGATTTATCCAAGTCTCATTTAATTCATAATTTCCGAAAATCATGGCTTCTATTAGATGTCTCTAATTGCCTTTTTATCATTTTTAGGATTAATCCCAAAAGTTGAAGAAAAGATTTTGGAGATAACCTATCTCAAGCTTAAAATATGCTTGTTCATAATAAATCCTTATATTTGATCTATGGTTAACGTATCTCGGGATACGGTTTATTTTCTATAGATTCTCATTTACTTGTGTCTTGAATTAATCCCAATGGTTTTTAACTCTCCAATCAAAGAAATACACACTTTTCTCTCTCCTATACTAGGCTCACAACACTCACAACTCTTACGCACCTACACACTTGCACACACACACACTCACAACTCTCCCTCTTTCCTTCATCCTCTTCAATTTTTGCATTGATGAGCCCATCTGATCCCATTAACTATCTCTTCCAATTTGTCCCCCTTAATTAATGCTCCCATGTGCTAATTACCATGTGTGTGTATGTTTATTATTTAAACAATTCAACTCTTCTTCAACAAAGCAAGAGTGAACCATGAATTACTCCCTCTTTTGACTCTTCAAAGTGTGTTTTCATTGCCTCACAAAATCAAGAAGAAAAGTCTCCCATTGGTGGATTTTTGTTTCACAAGGATTATACTCTATGAGGTTTAATTAAGGCCTTAGGATTTAGCTTTATGAGGTTTAATCCTAGCCCTCCATATTTAATCTTAATTAGTATCCCTAATATGATGGTTTAGATGTTTGTTAAGTGTAATTGTCAAAATATGATTGGTTCCTAGATTAATCATGGTCATTAGAAACTCATTTTATGCTAATCTTGGTACTTTATTAGCTCTTGGTTTTTAATTAAGGTAATACATCCTTAATTATGCTTCTTTAATTAATTTCAAAATTTAATGTAATTATTTTAATTATTGTAATTTTAATTGTCCATTAGTTGTTGGTAATTTCCTTTAATTGATTTAGGTATTTTTATAACATTTTATGGCCCTTTTTGATTAAATATAAACTATGTTTTAATATGATCATTATAGGGTATTTTATGATCCCTAAATGAAACTAGAAATTTTGGGTCTTTGATTTATTTAATTCTAAGAGAAATTGCCCGAGAAAATAAATTAAATTCACTACAAAATTTGAGACCACATATTCACTTATTTTAAATAGGTATCATTTACCAAAATATTATATTTAAAACAACTAGGGATTTTTCAGGTATTACATCTGTATACATGACTTGTACAAACTCCAACCTTAAAGAAATAAGTTAATTATGTACCCCATAATGTAGATATTCCAGTCCCCTTTGCGACATCTAGTGATTAGCTCTATCTGAAATATTGTATCCCAGTTTAGCGGCTCCTGATTTTCGCCTAAATCTTCAACACATAAAATAGTTATAAAGGTGTCAAATAGATCTTTCTTTAAGTTATTGATTCATGAGGAACAAGGAGTAATCAAAATATTTTTTTTAGCTCTCAAAGCAAAACTGAATTTCATTTTTCAAAATGGAATAGCTTATATGAATAGGCAATAAATGGTCAAGTGAAGCAGGTAGGTGAATGGTGATTGGACATCAGGCAAACATGTATAACCACCTAGTTTTTTCCCTTTATATATATATATATATATATATATATATATATATATATGTCTGTATGTATATAACATGTAACAATCCGGTCTGATTACGTCTTGTAGTAGTTTTAAATTTATGAGTGACAAACCTAAAGAGATTTGAAGAACGGCAAGAGGAAACCACAAGGTGTAACGCCAAACCATGGTTAAGTTAGTTTATTTACAAGAAACCTCAAAACCAATTTATTTTGTTTAAAGAAAGAGTTATATAAAGTTAAACAAATATATTATATTTTTTGTTCAATAAAATATTTTTAAAGTGTAATTTTATTAAAATAAAGATAGGAAGAATATTTATTAATTACTAATTATGGTGTAAATGGAAGGTAGATTAATATGTCCGGACAAGTTGTAAGTGGTTTGGAGGTAAAAATGGGATATCAAATCATTTCCCAAATGGAACAACTTAGATATTTTGAATCAATTATCTAAAAAGATGGTAAAATTGATGGAGATATTATTTATAAGATTCTAGTTAAGTGATTTAAGGGAAGACAGATTATTGGAGTAATTTTTCATCAAAAAATATCTAATAAGCTAAAAACAAGTTTTATCACACAATTATAAGACTAAAAATATTTTTTTTTTGATACATCATGGTAGGGGAGGGGGCGGGGTTCAACCCTAGACATAGGGGAGGGGAGGCCGCTTAAGATCGACTCCGAGCCACCGCTACTAAGGTGCCTACGGCTAAGACTAACAATATTGTTTTGCAGCAAATGTTGGGTTTTAAAGGAATAAGAGCATAAAGTAGAAGTGGTCGAGATGAGGATGTTAAGATAAATATGTAGTTATCTAAAAAAAAGATAATATTCATAACTCATAACGAATTTATACGAGAAAGAGTTGGAGTAGCTTCGATTGAGTAGTAAGAAGGTAGAAATTTAATTGAAGTAGTTTGAGCCCATATAGAAGGCCATTGGATGCACTAACAATATGGAGTCATTTGAAAAAGGATAGAAGAGAACCAAAAAAGAATGCTAAAAAAGTTATTAAATAAGACATCTTACTTAACAATTTATCTAAAGGTTAATTTAGTAACGTAATAGTGTCGTATATAATCCATATAGCCAACCCCATCTAATAGATAAGGTTTGATGTTGCGATGGTTGTCCATTACGTATAATTTCATCGCATCTACATCATATATTGACAATTCAAACACAAAACAATATAGAACAAATGCACGTAAATAATAAAAATTTTATTCGATTAGCCAATCTGAAACAAATATATTGATGGAGGCTATGCTACATCAAAAAGAATACAAATCAAACAAGTATCGCATGATATAAGAAAGCTGCCAATAAATCACTGGGGCATATAACCCTACAATTATTTATTTTTAAATATAATATGTATTTCAGTATAGTAGTCATGATTATTGATTAGACCTGAAATGGCTTTTCAAGCAAATCAATTATTTTCTGGTCCACTTAGAAAGCCTTTTGAAGAACCGCAGGAGAGATGGGTGGATCAGAGCCAAACACAGATTTTGCAATAGGGATCACTCCAGCATTTTGGCTACTAAGACCAGCAAACGCAACTGCGTTTCCATAACCCACATTTTGTTGGAAGTGAATAAGACCAATTGGGAAAACAAACACGTCTCCCTTGTTAAGCACTTTGGTAAATAATCGATTCTGATTCTGATTAGAAGCCACAAACCCGACTAGAAGAGTTCCTTCGACCACTACAAGGATCTCGGTGCCACGTGGATGAGTATGAGGAGGGTTCTGACCCTTTGGCGCGTAGTCAATGCGAACAAGAGAGATTCCCAGAGTGTTCAAACCAGGCAACGTGGTTACATCTGCTGACGTGACGACGAAGCCGGTTGGGTTTGCTGACGTGTTTCCAACTTTGTCAAATCCAGGTAAGTAGAAGTCCTTAGCTTTCACTGCCAATGGATCCTTGCAAAATTTCCCGTTCACAAAAGCTGCAAAATTTAAGAAATCAAATGTTATGTTTTGGAAAACAACAATATATAACTCAAGTCAAACTTGTAAAGGCAACAGTGCCATATGCGGTGAATAGAAAAATGTACTATCAACGTAAAACAAACATGTTTGGCATAGCTTTTTTATAATCTTGCTTTAGGTCCCAATCGTGGGATCAGCCAGAAGCAACTTTTAGCTGCTTTTGGTCCCATAGTGGAGAATGAGGGAAAAAGGATATATTGCTACAATGGGTACAGAGAGGAAATTTGGGACCTTGCATTAATAAAAAAAATATAAAATTACTTTAAATGCCTCAATAGCCATATGATTACCAGCATAATTTGCTTCCTACAGAAGGTTTGAAGTTATTAATGCCCTATTCTTTAATTCTTTTTAACATGTCCCAACTTCTCAAATGTTTCATTAATTAGATTCGACATAAAATGAGTAATATTTTTATTTTGATATCTTATGAACAAAAAATGGTGCTCATACATTTTTTTATGATTTTTTTTAAGAAAAAAATTGTAAAGTTGGGCTTATTTATTTATTTATTTAAAAATTCACTTTTTCCCTACAAGATGTCAAAATGACACTCAATATTTGATGTAGAATATAGTTATAAATCGAAAAAAGAAAAATAATAATCGAGAAGTTTGGACATTTCAAGTGGCAATAAAAAGTAACCGAGTGACTTGAGTCATTGAGTTAACTCGTGTGTTTACCTCCTCTAGTAACTGAGTCGTTGAGTGCAACGCAGAAATCTTGAAGAGGACTTGGGTCATATGCGAGCACATGAACTGAAGCAAATGCCAAGAGACTAACAACCAAGTACACAGCTTTCATCTTGTACTGTGTGTGTTGATATATATATCTCTCTCTTTTAATTCTCTGTGTGTTTGTGAGTTTACGAACAAAATTATAAGGATATTTATATGGAGAAGTCATTGATTTGGTCTTTAATTTGCTTGCAGGAATGAAGAAGCAAATAAAGACTCAGTAGTATTTTTCTTCACCTGCAACTTCTCTCCATTCATTATATTGGAGATATGATCAAAGTTGTGACCCTTTCTTCTTGTCTATCTCTAGCTATACCTCTTTCAATTCTCTGTATTTACGCGTTTGGACTTTGTGGTTTTATGATCAATGTTATATGTTTGAGAAGGAAGTGAAGAACTGGTCTTCGGTGCAATTTTGTATTATTGGTTGGTTGCGGTACAATTTCCCTATCGATATTTCATATCATGACGAAGAAAACGGCTATTACAATAAGAAGCCATTGCTTTCTCATAATTATATCTTTTCATCATTTAATTATGGTTTAATTCAGTAGCTTGAAGTATTTTTTTTTTTTCCAGATGCATTCAATATCCTTAGATATTTTGGGGGGTATATAGCTTTTTGAAATACTGTTTTTTCAGGTATGTCCAGCACCTTAAAATAGTGTTTGGTACATTCATAGTACCACGGCAGAAAAAAAACATTTTAAAGTGCTAGAAGCACCTAAAATTTATTTTAAGGTGTTGAATACAATACAAAGTGCATTAGGGTGTTGGATGCGTTGAGAAAATATATGTAAATCGTTTTTATTTTATTTTTATCGTCTTGTGTTCTGCTACTATATTGGTTAATTTGAAGTTCATATTTTAAATCAAAAGAAATAAATTAGAATTTATTCAATTTAATTACAATAATAGACAGGTGTAGTGTGTAAAGAAATCATCCAAAATTTTAAGTAGACAGAATAAAAATAAATCATCAAAAATTACAATAATACCCAGTTGTGTGTGTAAAAAATAAGTGGAAGATTATGTAACATAATACAATTATAAAATAATACAAGGATAATTAATAAAATACTTTAGTAATAACATAAATAATACATATAAAAATAATTTAATATATGACAAAGATCGAAATGGTTTTATTTTTATACATGTTTTTATTGTTGGTATATTTATATACACACTAATAAACTATTCTAAGTCATATAATTTTCCGAAAATGTTTCCGAAAAAGTCAATGGTTAACCAAGTCAAAAATATTATGTTAATTAGGGGGATTTCTTAACCAAGTCCTTGTTTTCTAAAAGAAGACTTTTCTTATTCATCTTCCGTTCAAGCAAACACCAGACTTTTTCTATTTTTGTTTTTAAGATGGAGCAAACGAGTGATTGAGGTCCTGATAGTTGGTAGAGAAATGGTAAACATTCTAAGTTTAAAAATCAGTCCTAAATCATACTTTTTTTAGTTGTGTACATTAAGAGATATGATTTTTTTTTTTGAAATTGACCCAAAAATCTGGAAAATGATTTTTGAATGTTACTTTGCAGTTTGGGAAGAGAAGATTTTTGGAAAAGCTGTGTTGAAGAACAAAGAAGGAATTTTTCTTAGAAAGATGTTTTCGTGAGCTCTTAAATATAACTTTGAACCATATGTTTTTAGTTTGAAAGAGAGATGAAATTTAGAAGAGTTAGGAAAATTCAGTATTTGACTATGATGGAGTTTTTTGTAATACCCAAAATTCTCATTTATCTTGAATACAATATTTTGATAGTTAAAACCTATTTAGAATAGGTGAATATGTGGTCTCAAATTTTGTGATAAGTTTATCCTATTTTCTAGATAATTTTTCTTTAGGATTAAGGTGACCAATAATTTAATCTTCTAAATTTTGTTAGGCATCATAAGATATCATAAAATATAATAAATACCATATTAAACCATGGTTCATGTGGAATTTAAAAGAGCAAGAAAGTGTTATGAAAATACTTAAGTAAATTTAGAGAAAACAATGGCAATTAAAGACCAACTAAATCTTCACCAAATTAAATAAATTGTGCAAGACTTCACAATTAATCAAAGGGGGCTTAAACACCAATTTTTATAATTTTCAAGAGATTAAATTAATACCAAGTTCATATTTAAGTCATAAAAGCCAAAAAGAATTATCAAAACACTTGAAACAATTAAGGGGAAATTACCAACAACTAATGAGCAATTAAAATTACACTAATGGAATATTTAGGTAATTCTTTACAATTAATGTTAATAGTCACCAATTAAAGATACATTAGGATAATTAAAGGTCAAGGACCAATGAGGGGTTAGGATTAGCATAAAGATGATTATTAATGATCATGATTAGCAACCAATCAAATAAATTTAATAACACCTAAAACATCATTTTAGGATTAATGACCAAAGATTAAGCTAATTAAAGACTAAACCCTAAGAGTATTTTGCTTAATTCCTAACCAATCACCAAAGTCATCTAGTTACAAGTATACTTAGAGTAACTAGGAAATTAGAACACCAAGTTGGGAAATGCATGAAGATGGAGATGCCACCAATGCTTGCTTGGAGAGTGCATGAAGGAGAAAGAGCCACCAAAGCACTCTTGGGGCCAAAAGCTTTACACATGGGGACAATTTTGACACCAAGGCAAGAGGCTTTGGTGAAAAATCAAAGGAGGAAGTATGGGGGGGAGGTAGGCCACGTTTTTTTGGCTCAGCTGGAGGGAGAAATCAGATTCAAACCCATGGCCAAAAATGAAAGATGTGTAAGCTAGAGAATTACAAGATTTGCCATAGCTTTTTCCTATAAATAGAGCACCAATCTCTTCACAAATTTCACACCAAAGCAAGCTTAGTAAATCTGATATAGAGAGTGAAAGTGAGAGTGAGGAGTCTTGAAGGAGGAGGAGCAAGGTTCTTGGTAAGTTCTCTAGCTCTAGCTTTAAGTTCTTTAAGTTCTAGTTCTTAAATTCTTAGATAGAAGTAGCTTAGATCTTAAATATGCTAGGATAATTTTATTTACATGTTTTTATAGTCAAAATTATATTTATTTCGAAAAAATGATAAGGGAGGTCATATAGCAAAATTTCTGGAAGAAAATCATCAAAGTAACGAAGTTATGGCGAAATTTCATCGGTTTTGAATTTCTGGAATCAGTGATCAAAACGCCAGAATTTCATATTGAAACTATGGTCACAAAATTCTGAGAAAATTCATGGTTAAAATAGACATATAGGGATTTTTAAATATGTCAAGAAAATGTCAAAATGATTTCTGTACAGAGAGATAAAAATCCTCAAAGTTAGGCTACGAATTTCTGGAAAAATGCTGGGCAGAGGTTCAAAAATTAAAACCTGGGAATGATTCATGTAATCTGGGAAAAGGTGATTATTTTTAATTTAAAATAGACATCCTAAGGATTCCAAGAAATTTTACAGATCCTCGTTTTGATTTTTCTAGAATTAATTATGATTTTTCAAAGTTAGATAAAAATGCTGTCCAGATTTGTACCAGCGTTGTTCTAAAGAATTTTGAAAGAATAAAGTGAAAAATAAATGTTGCAAGGGCAAAATAGTCATTAGTGGCCAAAATATCTCTTAGGATATTATTTATAAATTAATAAATATGACATTACCATTATAGGATACGCGTGATCACCGTCCAACCGTCAACGTACCGACAACACCGATGAAGGTACGGATGCGTCTTGTAACACTAACTCGATGTTTGGTATACCTATATGTGATGGTTGTATTCATAGACTGACTTCTGTTTTTAAAAAATTTATTGAGCATACATATACAGCTGTACACGGGTTATGGTATTGATAACGCCGTTGAGTTTTCCTAGCACCGAGGACACGGATGTACATCGTGGCACCGGTGAATAGTGCGAGCTATAATAACGTTCATATGCGTGGGCATTGTGTTTGTTATTATGATTTACATGTGAATATTGCTGTGATATCATGAATAAACTGTCATACATATCTATTACATAAACATGAGGTTAACCGTTACCTGAGGTTCAATGGGTATTGAACCTCAGCTCTTACCATAGCCTCGGGATCCGGAGGAGGAGGATCGAAGACAAGGGTAAGCCGCCCGATGTAGGTCCGGCTTGAAAATGTCCTATTGACATGTACTTTACGATATTTTGAAAAAAAAATTGTAACGCCGTAAAAGCATACTTATGGATATTTATCGATTACTTTTCAATACTATTTACTAGATGCTCAACACATCAAGATACCGTGAATTTTGAAAAATGGGATGTTACGTTTGGTTTTAAATTAATAAGCACTTATTTGAACCGTCCAATGTGTTTGGATTAGCGGCGGTAAAAGTGGGTTTTTTGAATATCACTTTTGCATACTTAAGATAAGAATAATTCACAGCGGCAACAAATGCACTCCACTATGGGTCGCTCAGGCTGCCTCATAAACTAAATCATTTACTTCAACTCTCAATAACTAGCTGTACACAAAGGCTAAACAAAACAGCAACTAGATCAAACGGAAGCCCCAGCATATACACAATTCAGATTTAGTGCACAGGTTCAAGTTCCCTCAATGAAATTCCAAAAATCACCTACTTAGTTCTATAACTCAATTCACAAATTTACTTTACAGCAAAGCCACTAGAATTATTCCTTAATTCCATTTAAGGATTTCTCTTCCTTAATTAATTTCTTTAGGCCATAAATATTATCTCCATAATATTTAAGCCAAAAATTATTTCCTAACTGCTTTTCCTAAATTTACGGAAAATATTCCTTAATTTCCAAATATTAATTTTATAATTTATTCAGGCTAAATTTTCCATAAATAATTCCCTCATAATATTTCTATACCCTCGAAATATTATTTCATAATTTTCCCAAATTTTCAAGGCCTGAAGTAATTTTAATAATTATCTCAAGTTTTTTCTCATAATAAGTTTAAGACTTTTGAACTCTACTGACTAGAAGCCTTCTTATTTTAGTTTGATTTCCAACCTTCTGGTCCAAAATTTAAGATGTTAGACTAAACTCTTGCATCCCAGTTTAACGGTTCCTGATTTTCGCCTAAATCTTCAACGCATAAAATAGTTATGAAGGCGTCAATGAAATATTTCATTAAGTTATTGATTCATGAGGAACTAGGAGTTATCAAAATATTTTTTTAAGCTCTCAAAGAAAAACTGAATTTCATTTTTCCAAATGGAAAAGCTAATATGAATAGACGATAGATGGTCAAGTGAAGCAGGTAGGCGATTGAATATCAGGTCAACATATATAACCACCCAGTTTTTTCCTTTCTTTTTATACCATATAACCATCCGGACTGATTACGTCTTGGAGTAGTTTTAAATTTATGAGCGACAAACCTATAGAGATTTGAAAAAAGGCAAGAGGAAACCACATCTTGTAACACCAAACCAAGCTTCCAGAATGTGCAAGTATACTTTGGTTAAGTTAGTTTATTTACAAGAAAACTCAAACCGATTTATTTTGTTTAAAGAAAGAGTTATATAAATTTAAACAATTGCACACCCTTTCGTGAATTCAAAATACTTCACGTTAACAATTTTCTGTGTGGGCCAATAGAATTCTGCTAAAGAGTTGATCTCATTCTAACCATATAAGTGAGAGGCGAGGTTCTGTCCTCTTTCTGCAGTATACCCCACCAAATCCACAAGGTGTTTGTGGTGTAATCTTCCAAGTAACAAGACCTGTTAACGGAACAAGAAAATGTAAGTTAGGCTTCTGTTTTATATATATATATATATATATATATAATATATATATAAAGAGTACTTTTATTAAAATAAAGATATGAATAATATTTAGTAATTAAAATTATGGTGTAAATAGATGGTAGATTAATAATATGATGCCAATATGTCTGCACAAGTTGTAAGTGGTTTGGAGGTAAAAATGGGATATCATATCATTTCACAAGTAGAACAACTTTGATATATAGAATCAATTATAGAAAAAGATGGTAAAATTGATGGAGATGTTAATTATAAGATTCTAATTAAGGGGTTCAAGTGAAGAAAGTTTACTGGAGTAATTTGTGATCAAAAAATATCTCATAAGCTAAAAAAGAAGTTCTATCACAATGTTATAAGACTAACAATGTTGTTTGGTAGTGAATGTTGGATTTTTAATAGACAAGAGCATAAAGTAGAGGTAGTTGAGATGAGGATGTTGAGATAAATGTGTGGTCATCCAAAAAATAAATAAATAATGAATTTATATGAGAAAGAGTTGGAGTTGCTTCGATAGAATAGTAAGATGGTAGAAAATCATTTGAACTGGTTTGAACACATACAGAGTAGGCAATTGGGTGTGCCAACTGATGGAGCCCTTTGAAAAAGGGTAGAGGAGAACCAAAAAAGAATACTAAAAAAGTTATGAAACAAGACATTTTCCTTAACAATTTATATAAAGGTCAATCTAGTTATTGATAGAACGTAATAGTGTCGTATAATCCGTATAGCCAACCCCATCTACTAAATAAGGCTTGGTGTTGCAATGGTTACTTAAAATTTCATTGCATCTACATCATAAAAGCAAAACAACATAGAACAAATGCACGTAAATATATATAAAATTTTATTCGATAAGCCAATCTGAAATTGATGCAGACTATGCTACATCAAACACAATATAAATCAACCTATGATATAAGAAAGTTGCCAATAAAACATTGGGGCATATAACCCAACAATTATTTATCTTTTTAATATAATCTGTATTTCAGCTTAGTGGCCATAATTATTGATTAGGCCTGAAATGGCTTTTCAAGCAAATCAATTATTTTCTGGTCCACTTGGAAAGCCTTTTGTAGAACCTCAGAAGAGATGGGTGGATCAGAGCCAAACACAGATTTTGCAATAGGGATCACTCCAGCATTTTGGCTACTAAGACCAGCAAACGCAACTGCATTTCCATAACCCACGTTTTGTTGGAAGTGAATAAGACCGATCGGGAACACAAACACGTCTCCCTTGTTAAGCACTTTGGTAAATAATCGATTCTGATTCTGATTAGAAGCCACAAAACCAACTAGAAGAGTTCCTTCGACCACTACAAGGATCTCGGTGCCACGTGGATGAGTGTGAGGAGGGTTTTGACCCTTTGGCGCGTAGTCAATGCGAACAAGAGAGATTCCCAGAGTGTTCAAACCAGGCAACGTGGTTACATCTGCTGACGTGACGACAAAGCCCGTTGGGTTTGCTGATGTGTCTCCAACTTTGTCAAATCCAGGTAAGTAGAAGTCCTCAGCTTTCACTGCCATTGGATCCTTGCAAAATTTTCAGTTCACAAAAACTGCAAAATTTAAGAAATCCAATGTTATGTTTGCAAAAACAACAAAGTATATCTGAAGTCAAACTTGTAAGGAAACTTTTAGTTGCTTTTGGTCCCATCATGGAGAATGAGGGTAAAAGTATATTGCTGCAATGGGAAGAGAGAGGAAATTTGGGACCTTGCTTTAATAAAAAAAAAAATAAAAACTCTAAAAGCCTCAATAGCCAGATGTTTTTTTTTTTTTTTTTTTTTAAAGCCAATCAAAATCTAAATCACAATATATTATCTAACCTTTATCCAAGCTTAAGTTTGTAAAAGTCAAATGAAATAAAAGTTACTTTTACTCCCTTATTGATCATTAATTAGATTGTACATAAAATGAGTAATATTTTGATTTTGTTGTCTGATGAACAAAAATTGGTGCTGATACATTTTAATATAACTTTAAAAAAAAAAAATGTAAAAGTTGGACTTTTTAATTTATTTATTCGGAAATGAACTTTCTTCTACAAGATATCAAAATTTCACTCAATATTTTGTCTAGAATCTAATTATAAACATTATTTTTTATTTTTATTTTTTTAAAAAAAACATTTGAGAAGTTTGGACAATTCAAGTGGCATTAGAGAGCAAGCGAGTAACTTTTAGTCATTAAGTTAACTCGTATGTGTACCTCCTTTAGTAACTGAGTCATTGAGTGCAACGCAGAAATCTTGAAGAGGACTTGGGTCATATGCGAGCACATGAACTGAAGCAAATGCCAAGAGACTAGCAACCAAGTACACAGCTTTCATCTTGTACTGTGTGTATTGATATATATCTACCTCTTTTAATTCTCTGTGTGTTTGTGAGTTTATGAACAAACTTATAAGGATATTTATAAGGAAAAGCTATTGATTTGGTCTTTAATTTGCTTGCAGGAATGAAAAAGAAAATAAAGACTCATTAGTATTTTTCTTCACCTGCCATTTCTCTACATTCATTATATTATATTGGAAGATATGATCAAAGTTGTGACCCTTTCGTCATGTCTGTCTCTAGCTATACCTCTTCTAATTCTCTGTATTTACGAATTTGGACTTTGAGGTTTTATGACCAATATTATATATATGTTGGAGAAGAAAGTTAAGAACTGGTCTTCGGTGGTACAATTTTCTATTAGTGGTTGGTGGGGTGCAATTTCCCTATCATTATTCTATATCATGACGAAGAAAATGGCTATTGCAATAAGAAGCCATTGCTTTCTCATAGTTATATCTTTTCATCATTTAATTATGGTTTAATTCAGCGGCTTTAATTAATTATTTTTTTTCAAGATGAATTCAATATCCTTAGATATTTTATGGTGCATTCAGCATTATGAAATACTGTTTTTCAAGTATGTTCAGGTCCTTAAAATAGCTTTTGGTGCATCCATAGTACCAAGGAACAAAAAAACATTTTAAAGTGCTAGAAACATTGAAAAAACATTTTAAAACATTGTTTGAATACACCACAAAATGCGTTAGGGTGTTGGATGCATTGAGAAAATATATGTAAATCTTTTTTATTTTTATCATCTTAGGTTCTACTGTTATATCGGTTAACTTGAAGTTCATATTTTAAATCAAAATAAATAGATTAAAATTTAGTCAATTTATTTACAATAACACACGTGTGTATATTGAAATCATCCAAAATTTGAAGTAGAAGAAGAATAAAAAAAAATCATCAAAAAATACAATAATACACATGTGTGTGTGTAAAGAATAAGTGGAAGATTATGTAACATAAATCAATTATAAAATAATACAATGATAATTAATCAAATACTGTATTAATAACATAAATAATGCATATAGAAATAATTTAAAAACATGACAAAGATTGAAATGATTTTATTTTTATACACTTTTTTATTGATGATGTATTTATAAATACACTAATAAACTAATCATAGTCATACAATTTTCCAAAAATGTTTCCAAAAAAGTCTATGGTTCACCCAGTCAAAAATATTATGTTATCCTTCTTTTCTAAAAGAAGACTTTGCTTATTCATCTTCCCTTCGAGCACACACCAGACTTTTTCTATTTTTGTTTTGAAAGGATCAGCAAATGGGTGATTAGGTCCTGATAATTGGTAGAGAAATAGTACACATTCTAATTTTAAAAGCCAGTGTGCAAAAAGGGCTTTAAGACTATAGCATTTAGATCGAGAGAATCCACGCCCTGGTCTTAAAGGAATGACCGGTGGTAGTTCCGTAAATATAAAGAACTTGTTGGACCGGATCATTTTTTCATTGGTCTTAAATATATTATTCAGACAGGACAAAAAAACAACCGATCTTAAAAATGTTATTAAGAAAATTGAAATTTCAATTACTTTATAGAAAAATCTCATACAGCCATACTTATATTTTTTGTGGTCCAACATAATAAGGAAAAATTGAAATATAAAAGTCTAAAAGTTTTAAGACCGCACATATTTAATAGCCGGTCTAAAAAGTTATTATTTTAAGACCGGACATATAATACTACGGCACAAAAAAATTAATTAATTTTGAGACCGAAGGTTCATAAGGACCATCTTGAAGGTTAACTTTTAAGACCGTCTTATAATTTGTCCGGTCGTAAAGTTAAATATTTTAAGACCGGACTTAAAATTGAGGCCGATGCCTCAATATTGAAGAAAATTAAACAAATAATTAATTACTTTTAAGACCGTACTTCAATATGATCAGTCTTGAATTTTGAATATTAAGACCGGACTTCATTTTTAATCGATCTTAAAAATGAAGCGCCAAATATACATTTCTCCGCGAAAAGCATTTGTTACTCTCATTTGAAGAACCACTGTTCACGTTGCGAAACCCTTCTTGTTGCATTACCTCTCTTCCTCGCCCACGTACGATAGCCTCTGTCAGTCTCTCATTTGCTCAGGCATTCCTCTCTTCCTGTCTCCAAAATGAACGATGAAAACGATTCCATTCGTGTTCCAGGAACGCCAGTTACTAGTGTGACTTGTGTGAGTCAGAACGAACTCTTTTCATCTCACAATGAGCCTCAGAATAACCGCCACATGCGCGTGGTAGAAGAGGCACACGAATGATGGATGTAACCCTAAGTTGGACTTAAGGGTCAAAGGCTCGAGATTCGATTTGATGAAAAGTTGGAACCTTTCGGTCCTAACAAAAGCAAATATACTAGTTTTGTTGGCTATCTAGCACGCAACAAGGCTAGCATCTTGACGAGATGAGTGGAAAAATGTTGACTTTGGCACGATAAAGGATCCTATTTGGGACACTATCCGCTTACATACACTTTGTCCCTAATCAAGTTAGAAGTTGAAAGACAAGACATTGTCTTATTGTGCTGATCGGTGGAGGAAGTTTAAGACCTTTCTAGCTAACAAGTATATTTTTGCCGAGGTTCACGACCAAAATCTTTGGGACAAGTACACATTTATTGATGAACAAACTTGGCAACAATTTGTTCAACAAGGACCACTCCCGAAGCTCGGTGAGTTTATATTTAGTTTTGTTTGCTTATTAGCCTGTGCAGATATGTGAATGTTATTGTGTTCATCTAATCCTATGAGTTAAATGGTTTGGTATGTGAATAGAAGTATACATTTCCTGCCTTTGTCTATGCAAGTCTGTTTTGTAAACCCTGAAAAGGTAAAATACTAAGAAGGTAATTAGGGAAATAATAATGGCATAAGAGTCAAGCCATTATTATAGTCTTAGTTCTGTTATAGTACATAGTGGTTAGACATTGCTGTTAGTTAGTTAGTTAGTATGTTAACTGTGTAATGGTTTCGGTGCAAGCTGTTATTGGACCTTAAGAATCAAGCCTCTAACTATATATAAGAGGTTGGTCTAATATGTGTAGGAACCGGTTATGATGAATGAATGAATTGACGAGTTGGCGACAATTACGCAACTCCCTTTCCTCTGTTTCTCCCATTTTCTTCTACAATTCTACATCTCCCTTAAATAAAATGTTGAAACTTGATGAAGTGAATTTGACTAATGTTTGACGTTCATATGAAGTAGAAGTTCTCTAATTTTTGTTAGTGACATGGCTGGAATTCATAATTGATAGTTGTTTTCAATTTTGATTCACAGAAAAGAAGGGAACAAGCACAGGAGATTGGAAGATGAAGCTGAATCCGATCCTTCTCGCGATAGTTGATCGACCATCTCCAATACGTCGCGAGGAGTTGTGGTTACATATTCGGCAAAAAGTCAAGCGGCGCCTACACGAGTGAACAAACCCGTCTAGTTCTTTGAAAGAATTGTAAGTATCGTTATTGTTATTTTTTTAGTTACTAAACATGTTTCATTACTAAGCTTCTCGTTATCGTATCTTACGGGAAGATCTTAAAAAGAAAGGAGCGAGAAGGATCTTTTGTGTCGGACGGGAGGAATGATGTTCGGCCGTTGCGGCCGGAAAAGTGGATCACTCGGGGCTTGTAAGGGGGATTGGAGGACGGGTAGGCCTAAAGCAATACTTTGGTAAATCCAAACGCCATAAACAAAGTATGGTTACCGGGAGGAGATGGAAACAGAGACGCGGCCAAATTAAGTGAGGAAGCAGCGGCTAAAGAAGCAAATGTTTCAATCCCGAGATAGTATTGATGAAGGAGGAAATGAATCGATGATGTTACTTTTGAGCTCTCGTCCAAAGACCAGTGTTCCCTTCACACATTCACTCGCACCTATGCGACGAAAGAAGAGGCAACTGCATTGTTGGACAGATCGAGCAATCTTGTGACTCGCATTGGAGGATCCCGATAGCCATAGACGATTAGTTGCAAAAAGGACTCCGGCCCACAACTTGGGATCAACCGTACACCACCAACCAATGGGCGATGATGAAGTCAAAGTGTCGGTTGAAAAGGTGATCATTGATGCACCTCTCCCTCTCCCAACTGATCAGCTGAAGCTTATGAGTAATGTCAAGGGAACCTTCATCTCTTGGCTAGTGAAGCTTGTACGTGTCTCTACTCCTCCTGAAGCTTCATTCCCTCCTCCTCAAGTTCCATCCCCTCATCAAGCTCCACCCCCTCCTCCTCAAGTTCTATCCCCTCGTCAAGCTCCATCCCCTCCTCAAGCTCTATCCCCTACTGCTAAGTTGACTGTCGAGGAAAAAATATCCGATATGGTGAAGAGTGGATATTTTAAAGATAAATCGTGGCCTGTCAATGAAGTAGTAGGCCTCCGTCAAACTCAACCAGTTTACGTTGACACCATTGATGTAACATCCCTGCTGCTTCCTGGACAGGAGCTTACCGATGCAATTGTTCAAATGTCTATGAAGTAAGTATCCGATTCTATGAGTACATAATTTAAATGCATCGTTTAGACACACATACATATATACTAATTCCCTGATCGATGTCATTATTGTAGGTTCATGCATCAAGAATTGGTGAAACAGGGCAAAATCAATGATTTTGGATTCTTGTGCTCAGTCTATGCAAGTACAACATCCAAGAAGGAGAGACAGGAGTACATATCAACGATGTTGTGTGAAGTGAGAAGAAAGGTGTACTTGTTTCCATACTACCACGGGTACATATCACAATTCTTGTATGCAATTCACTTAATTCTGCTATATATATCACTGAGTACTTTACTACTGTGAATTTTCAGCCGCCACTGGCAGTTGGTCCTCATGTGCATGGAGGAGCATAAAGTTATCTTCTTATGCTCCACTCACAGCTATCTGGGGACTACGTTGACTCAGACCATCAACGAGTAAGCATGTCATTTTGATTCTCTTGTCTGAAATCTCTACTGTGAATTTTCAATGAACATTATTGATAAATTTGTGATTTTGATAGTGCTATGAGGACCTTCCAAATCAAGGTAAACAAAAAGCGTGGGTATCAGGACACTTCTCCTAAATGGCACACACCAAAGGTTGGTACATATTTGGACATTGACACACTGCCTTGTGAACTTGGTCAGTAAGCTATATATGCTCTTATATATATTTCTTATTCTTTTTAGACCCGTCGGCAACCAAAGGAGTCCAACTTATGTGGCTAATACGTCATGAAACACATATATGATATTATCAAGCAAGGAAAGTCTAAATTAACTGCAAAGGTAAATGTATTTGATGTTACATATTATGGTGAATTCAGTTTCTGGCTTAATGTTACATATGAAATATGCACGCAAGTTAATTCAGTTTTTGTCTTTGATGTTACAGAGATTTTCCTGTCCTAATCCCTTTCCTGATGATGAATTGGAGCACATACGCAATTTGTTTTGTGAATATCTATATGACGTGATTTACATCTCGGACAATAATTGATGTCCTAAATTCATTTGTAAATATATGATGTAGCAACAATAATTTTACGTAAATTTGTTTATTTTTTCAAACAATTCATTCATTTGTAAATATACACGCAATGTGGAATTCAATAATAAATTTGTTTATTTTTTCGAAGAATTCATTCATTCATTCAAGCTATTTAGTGCTTGAAATTTGAGATACATGATGTTGTCAATGAGCAATAAGAGACTAAACCCGAAAAGTATTCGTGACTTTTAGGACCACATATTTTTAAAGATCTGGTCCTAAAAGTCCTCGTTTAATTCTAAAAATTTGGCTAGACTTTTAGGACCATATATTTGATAAAAGTCCAGTCCTAAAAGTCCTAAAAAAAGGCTAGACTTTTAGGACCGTATGTTTGTTTAAAGTCCAGTCTTAAAAGTGTTCATTTATTTTAAAAATATGGCATAACTTTTAGGACCGCATATTTATTATACGTCCAATCCTAAAAAAGTCTTCGTTTAAATCTAAAGACTTTTAGGACCGTATGTTTGTTGAATGACCAATCATAAAAGTATTTGTGTGACTTTTAGGACTGTATACCTTTTGTGTCCGCTCCTAAAATTCTTTATTTTGAAAATATTGTTTAACCTTTAGGACCGTGTATTTGTTAAATCTCTGGTCTTAATAGTCTTCTATAATCCGAAAGGGCGAGGCCGGTGGAGGTGTAACAGACAAGACTAGGTCTTTGGTCATACACTGTGACTAAGTTTATGGGGCTTAGGTCACCTGTTTTTATATACATTCAGCTTTATTCGGGTTATAGTCTTGATAACGCCGTAGGGTTGTTTTCCTAGCACTGAGGACACGAGGAGCTGTCGTGGCACTAGTTAGTGCAAATGTTGCAAACATTACATTTGCTGTGTGACATGTATTATTGTGCTGTTAACATTACATTTGTTGTGTGCTATGTATGGTTGATGCTGAAATGTAATGAATATCTGTCATATATACTGTTATTACTTGAGCATGAGGTTAACTGTTACCTGAGATTCAATGGGTATTGAATCTCAGCGTTTACCCTAGCTTCAGGATCTGGAGGATCAGGAGCCGATGACAAGGGTAAGCAGCACGCATGAGGACTCAGCCGGAGTTGTTATTTTGGGCTGTATTATGCTTAATTTTGAAATATTTGGATAATTGTACCTATAAGGTGCCGACCAGATACACCGGAAAGAATATAAGTTTATAGCCACTTATCAGTGTTCATCCTAACTCATATGCTCTAATGCTCCACTCTGATGATATTCTTATATACTACTTATTGGTATTCATAATGGGTAGTATTGAATATGAGGTGTTACAGAATTTAAGAAACTAAATGTTATGTTTGCAAAAACAACAATATAAAACTGAACTCAAACTTGTAAGGATATACGTGTGTTTGGATCCACTTTATGCAAAGGCAACAGTGCCATATGCTGTGAATAGAAAAATGTACTGTCATGGAAATTAAACATGTTTGGCATAGCTTTTATACAATCTTGCTTTAGGTCCTAATCGTGGGATCAGACTGAAGCAATTTTTATTTGCTTTGGGTCCCATCGTGGAGAATGAGGGAAAAAGGATATTGCTGCAATGGGTGTAGAAGGAAATTTGGGACCTCGCTTTAATTAAAATAAAAAATAAAAAAATACTCTAAATGCCTCAATAGCCATATGATTAGTAGCATAATTTGCTTCCTACAGAAAGTTCTAAATTAGTTATTAATGCCCTATTCTTTAATTCTTTTTAACATGTCCCAACTTCTGAAATGTTTTCCTCCTTATTGATAATTAAATTAGATTCTATGTAAAATGAGTAATATTTTGATTCTAATATCCGATGAACAAAAAATGGTGCTCATACTTTTTTTTTAATGATTATTCAAAAACAAAAATTATAAAGTTGGACTTTTTGATTTATTTATTCGAAAATTCACTTTTTCTACAATATATCAAAGTGACACTCAATATTTTATGTAGAATCAAGTTATAAATAGAAAAAAGAAACATTTGAGAAGTTTGGACATTTCAAGTGGTGGCATTAGAGAGTAATCGAGTAACTTGAGCCATTGAGTTAACTCGTGTGTTTACCTCCTTTAGTCACTGAGTCGTTGAGTGCAACGCAGAAATCTTGAAGAGGACTTGGGTCATATGCGAGCACATGAACTGAAGCAAATGCCAAGAGACTGACAACTAAGTACACAGCTTTCATCTTGTACTGTGTGTGTTGATATATATCTACCTCTTTTAATTCTCTGTGTGTTTGTGAGTTTATGAACAAACTTATAATGATATTTATAAGGAGAAGTCATTATTTGGTCCAGGAATGAAGAAGTAAATAAAGACTCAGTTGTATTTTTCTTCACCTGCAACTCCTCTCCATTTATTATTTGGAGATATGATCTGTAATATCCCAAAATTTTCTTTGGTGAATTCCCTAAACGATGAATATGTAATTGGTGAAAAGAAATTGTGAATTTTGACTAAAAGGTCAATTTTGCCCAAAATACCCAATTTTGCCGAAATCGTAAATTTTGAGATACATGTTGGTGCAAAGTGAGATACTTGTGTTTAACATCCAATTAATTTATTTGGGTTATTATCTTCAGCCATATAGATAAGAGAAAGAGAGGACAAGATGGGAATTTTAATAGGGGTTGCAATTGTAAAAAAATTAATTAAATGTAAAGTTACAATGTCAAATGGAAATTCCTCGACTTTCTTGCTCCAAATTTCAGACAATGCGTCTAATACATACACATGCTCATATATTCAAATGGTCAAACCTTCTTCTCACTCTTATTATTTCCTGACTTGATTAGCAATTCCAACATATTATCCATTCCTTCATTCTCTTTACATTCGGTCAACAACAAGGAAAAATGAAATTATTAGTGATGGCATACTTGTAATTCACCAAAGCTTAATGTCTAAACATGTTTTATTCTTTAATGTATTGGATGGACAACGATAACACATCTATTGTCTTTGGTCTGGGCAAAAGTGTAATTTATGAAAATTATGGGACACATAAAGGTAAATTTAGAAATCATGCCCAGAATTTTAGGAAAATTTCTCAGAGACAGAGGAAGGTAGAAAATAATTTTCCAAACCATCTTTGAGGTTTGATTGAGGTATAAAGGAGAAAGTTGCCTTAAAAAGGAATTTTAAAGAATTATTAGAATTTTGGTTAATTAAAAGGATAACTAGCTAAAATTAATTAAGAAAATATTAAGAGGCCTCAAATAATTGAGCAAAAGTGGGGAGTAATTATTTGAGGACTGGATTGAATTAACTAATCGAAAAGTTACTTCTCAGGTGATGAAGTTAATAAAATCCATGTTTATTATTGGGCCAAGAAAATAAATATTTTCCTCCTAAAACCCAAACCTATTAAAGTTTATTAAAGTCAAAAAGGAAGGGAACCTTATGGCGCTGAAGAAGTAATTAAATTGGAAGAAACATTTGATTTTGCGTGGATCAAAAGATGATAAAAAAGAACAACAACAACAACAAATTGCGGTCAGAAATTAATGAAGGAAATGGAATATGTGGAACATTTTGATTGGAGGACTTGTGAAATCATGAAATGTAATTGAATCTTTGATTTTTAAACACAATTATCCTTCTTTCCTTCTGAATATTTCGTCTGGACCAAGGAAGGCAGAGAGGAGACGAAACATTCATGGGTGGTTCTTGCAAGTAGAGAGAGAGAAAGTTCTAAAGCCACTTTTACCATCAAAACCAAATTTCTAGCTCAAAGTACCTTCATAAATATTGTTCCCCTTATCAAGAGCAACAATCCTATGGTTTTAGTTTCTTGAGAAGAGGAGTTGGGTGCAACTCAAGAAGTGTAGAAGTTGGAGGAATCAAGAGAAAGTTATAGGGAAGGAAAGAGGTAAGCATAAATTTTGATTTAAAGTATATATCTTGGAATTTAATTAAGTTGTCAGTATGATGAAATTCTGCCCTGTATTTGCAAAGAGAAAACCTTGGGGTTTTTTTTTTTTTAATAAGATTGGGATACCTCAACTACCTCCTACTAGGGTATTACACCCGTTACAATCTTGACGGAGGATAACCTCAAGAGCCTCTGAAGGCTGATACACTTCATGGAACCCCCATCCCGATTCTAGTCCCTTTAATGCTAGAAAGTCAGCTGCTTTATTCTCGGACCGAGGCACATGCAACACTTTAGTTTCCCACTCCATCTGCGTAGTTGCTTCACCTCATCCAGAATGTCGGAGTCACCTTGGGGTTTTTAATGACGTTGAGAACATGAAAATGATGCTAAAAGAGGTTTAACTATGGTAGAATGAAAGTTTAGCTAGTTTTGTGAGAGGATTAGTAGTTAACGGGATGAAAGTTGCAAAATCACCTTGTTTTCCCCCAATAATATATTTTGGTCAATACAGGTCAAGGGCATGGAATGAGATTTTGCTAGTTTTGAGGTTTCCAATTGGATTTTTCTAGAATTAGTTATGAATTTCCAAAGTTTGGTATTTATTTCTGGAAATTTCTGTGTAAGGGAGAAAATAAGAGGAATAAGCCAATATTAAATGCTTTAATAAAAAAAAAGGAATTTAATGAATATGGACACTTGGAAAGAGCTTATTTTAAATCAGCAAAGGAAATATTTACTGAGGAGGAATTAATTACATTTATATTTTGTTATTTTAGGACAACTTGTGAAATTTTGCACCAGGAAAATGCATTATTATTCGTGGTCGACTATCGGGTAGTAACCTTAATCCTCATATACTCTATGAGACTTATGTATGTATGTTTTACCATGTATGTTGCATACATTTGGTTATCATTTATTTCCGAGCGCTTTGGAACCGGAACATGCCATGTGCAATAAGGGCCTTGCTATGTGCCGTGCCCGGCAGTCTGTGCTATGTGCTATTAGGACTGCTAGTTCTGGATTTGGCTGTGTGCCTTGCTGTGTGCATGATACTGAATGCTATGTGGTTTGTGTTTTTATTCTTGGTTTTCTTACATGCATTGTTTATACATTTTATATGAGATTAACGTGTTACTCTGGGGTTCAAAATGAATCCCAGATGTCCCTAAGGGGATAGGTTCCGAACATAGCCAAAGCACCAATAATATCTCCAAAGGAAATAATGCTGAGTAATGATAGTTCCTGCTTAGATACTAGATATAGCTGTAGAGCTAATAGTAGTTTTGTTTCAAAGTGGTTTTGGGCTGTAATGTATATATCGACACTGATGATACTTTGGATCACTGTAATAGGAACTCTGTAAGTTATTCCTGAACAATTTCAAGAATGTGTACTATATCATTTTACTATTCTATACCTGTATTGCTCACTATATATCGCTGTATTACTCTGATATATGTCATCATTACGAGGGGTATGACATGATCAAAGTTGTGACCCTTTCTTCATGTCTATCTCTAGCTATATATATAACTCTTTCAATTCTCTGTATTTACGTGTTTGGACTTTGTGGTTTTATGACCAATATTATATGTTTGAGAAGGAACTGAAGAACTGGTCTTCGGTGCAATTATGTATTAGTGGTTGGTTGCGGTTCAATTTCCCTATTAGTATTTTATATCATGACGAAGAAAATGGCTATTACAATAAGAAGCCATTGCTTTCTCAAAATTATATCTTTTCATCATTTAATTATGGTTTAATTGAGTAGATTGAAGTTTTTTTTTTCAGATGCATTCAATATCCTTAGATATTTTGTGGGGTATCCAGCTTTTTGGAATACTATTAATATTTTTTCAGATATGTCCAGTACCTTAAAATAGCATTTGGTGCATCAACAGTACCAATATGTAAGCCTCTAGTGTGGTGTGATGGGGAGGCTTCCAGCTTCTGGGACATTTCACCGGATGGGTGCTTCTCTATTGCATCGGCATATGAGATGTTAAGCCCGGGGGACGATGGTGAGGTGGACAAGCTATGGAAGGTGATATGGAAGCATAGTGGCACCCAAAAGGTTCGAATCTTCTTATGGCTAGCGGCGCGTGATGGCTTACTAACTAATGCCGTGAGAAGGCGAAGGCACATGACGGAGTTTGACGTGTGTACGAGATGTGGGGCGGCTGTGGAGGATATCAATCATATTATGAGACACTGTGGGTTCACAAGGGAGGTATGGAGCTTGGTTATTCCTGTACACCGACGCCAGAGTTTCTTCCAGGGGAGGTTCCAGGATTGGCTGTTATTGAATCTCGACCTGACTTGCTCTGGAAGGGATGAACCTTCCCGATGTGGCCAATTACATTCGGGTTAGTATTCGGAAGCTATGGGAGGTGAGGAATAAATTTATATTTCAACATACTCGTTACCATGCAACCACGGTGGTAAGGGAGATGCGGATGTTTGCTGAGTTTAATAGCCAAGCCAAGGAGCACTGTGGCACTGTGCAGACGGGAGCTATGGAGAAGTGTAATCGATTCATTTGCTGGGTCAGGCCGAGGCTGCCAAGTGTGGCCTTGAATTGTGATGGTGCAAAGAAGACCGGCTTCTGGGGTGCAGGAGCGGGTGGCGTTGTCAGAGACCATGAAGGGCTGTGGTTACATGGGTACTGTCGTAATATTGGGACATGCTCCTCGCTTCAGGCTGAGCTATGGGCGCTGATGGATGGTCTCGATCTTGCATGGAGGATGGGTTATAGGGACATTGTGGTTCAGATCGATTGCTCTACGGCGCTAAGGCTGGTTCAGAATACAGGTGACTTGAATCTTGGTAGTAAAAGCATCATTCAGGAAATTCAGCGGCTGCTGGCATTGGAATGGCGGGTGTCTATCACCCATGTCTATCGTGAAGCGAATAAGTGTGCTGACTTCTTAGCTACTTTTGCCTTGGGATTGGATAGAGGTATCCATTTTCTGGAGGAGCCACCGGAGAGTATGCGGGGCCTCCTCTGTGCTGATGTTATGGGCGTAGGCAGTTTTCGGTTATGTCCATTGGTTTCTGTTTAGCTTTCAATCAGCCCTTGTCAACGAAAAAAAAAAAAAAAAATTCTACATTTATTGCAGAAACTTTTTTTCTACAGCACTCACATAAAAATGAGTAGATCCCACTAATATATTTTCTCTCTCATATCTTTACAATGGGGCCCACTCACTTTTATGTGAGTGCAACTGCAGAAACATTAAACCCTATTTATATATACACTAATAAACTATTCTTAGTCGTATAATTTTCCAAAAATGTTTCCGAAAAAGTCAATGGTTCACAAAGTCAAAAATATTATGTTAATTAGGGGGGTTTCTTAACCAAGTCCTTCTTTTCTAAAAGAAGACTTTTCGTATTCATCTTCCGTTCGAGCACACACCAGACTTTTTATATTTTCGTTTTTAAAATGGAGCAAACCAGTGATTTGGGTCCTGATAGTTGGTAGAGATATAGTAAACATTCTAGGTTTAAAAACCAGTCCTAAATCATACTTTTTTAGTTGTGTACACTAAGAGATATGACTTTTTGAAATCAACACAAAAATCTGGAAAGTGATTTTTGAATGTCACTATGCAGTTTGGGTGTAATACCATAATTTCCCTTTTATCATAGTGCCTTATATTTTGGTATTATTTAGAAAAATACAAAGGTGAATATGTGTCTCAAACAATTATCTATTGATTATATTTTCATCCAAATTATATTTTGGAATTAATTAACAAGTTGTTAATTAAGAGATACGTTTAGGGGATTTAGAGCCCGTTTGGATGGGCTTTTTTGAGATGATATTTTTTTTAAAAAGTAAAAGTCACAAAAATAAGCCAAAGTACTCCTTTTTTTAAAGCTCCAATTTGAAGCTTAAAAAATAAGCACTTAAAAAAAGCACTTTTTTTAAAAGTCCATCCAAACGGGCCCATAAAATATGACACAAAAGTCACATAAAATAATGGCTATTTTAAGTTCAATAGAGGCATAAAAGTCACATAAAACTATGATATAAGAAAGCTGCCAATAAAACATTAGGGGCAGATAACCCTACAATTATCTATCTTTTTAATATAATATGCATTTCAGCATAGTAGCCATAACTATTGATTAGACCTGAAATGGCTTTTCAAGTAAATCAATTATTTTCTGGTCCACTTGGAACGCCTTTTGAAGAACCTCAGGAGAGATGGGTGGATCAGAGCCAAACACAGATTTTGCAATAGGGATCACTCCAGGATTTTGGCTACTAAAACCAACAAACGCAACTGCGTTTCCATAACCCACGTTTTGTTGGAAGTGAATAAGACCGATAGGGAACACAAACACGTCCCCCTTGTTAAGCACTTTGGTAAATAATCGATTTTGATTCTGATTAGAAGCCACAAACCCGACCAGAAGAGTTCCTTCGACCACTACAATGATCTCGGTGCCACGTGGATGAGTGTGAGGAGGGCTCTGACCCTTTGGCGCGAAGTCAACGCGAACAAGAGATATTCCAAGAGTGTTCAAACCAGGCAACGTGGTTACATCTGCTGTCTTCACAGCGAAGCCTGTAGGGTTTTCTGACGTGTTTCCAACTTTGTCAAATCCAGTTAAGTAGAAGTCCTCAGCTTTCACTGCCATTGGATCCTTGCAAAATTTCCCGTTCACAAAAACTGCAAAATTTAATAAATCAACATTTTGTTATGCTTGTAAAAACAACAATAAATAACTGAAGTCAAACTTGTAAAGAAATTTTTAGTTGATTTTTGTCCCATCATGGAGAATGAGGGAAAAGTGTATTGCCGCAATGGGTGGAGAGAGGAAATTTGGGATCTTGCTTTAATAAAAAAATATATAAAATTACTCTAAAAGCCTCAATAGCCATATGATTAGTAGCATAATTTGCTTCCCACAGAAAGTTCCGAAGTTATTAATGCACTATTCTTTAATTCTTTTAACATGTCCCAATTTCTCAAATGTTTTTCCCTTATTGATCATTAATTAGATTCTACGTAAAATGAGTATTTTTTGATTTTGATATCTCATGAACAAAAAATGGTGCTCGTACATTTTTTTAATGATTTAAAAAAAATTGTAAAGTTGGGGTTTTTTTATTTATTTATTCGAAAATTCATTTTTTTCCCACAATATATCAAAGTGACACTATATATTTTATGTAGAATCTAGTTATAAATAGGAAAAAGAAAAAATATTTGAAAAGTTTGGATATTTCAAGTGGCATTAGAGAGTAACCGAGTAACTTAGAGTCATTGAGTTAACTCGTGTGTTTACCTCCTTTAGTAACTGAGTCGTTGAGTGCAACGCAGAAATCTTGAAGAGGACTTGGGTCAGATGCGAGCACATGAACTGAAGCAAATGCCAAGAGACTGACAAACAAGTACACCGCTTTCATCTTGTACTGTGTGTGTTGATATATATCTACCTCTTTTAATTCTCTGTGTGTTTGTGAGTTTATGAACAAACTTATAAGGAGGAGCCATTGATTTGGTCTCGAGTTTGCTTGTTGGAAAGAAGCAGCAGGTAAAGAGTCAGTAGTTTTTTTCTTCACCTGCAACTTCTCTCCATTCAGTATATTGGAGATATGATCAAAGTTGTGACCCTTTCTTCATGTCTATCTCTAGCTATACCTCTTTCAATTCTCTATATCTACGAGTTTGGACTTTGTGGTTCTATGACCAATATTATATATATGTTTGGGAAGGAAGTGAAGAACTGGTCTTCGGTGCAATTTTCTTTAGTGGTTGGTTGCGGTACGATGTCCCTATCGGTATTCTATATCATGACGAAGAAAATGACTATTGCAATAAGAAGCCATTGCATTCTCATAATTATATCTTTTCATATTTTAATTTATGATTTAATTCAGCAGCTTGAAGTATTTTTTTTTTTATAGATGCATTCTATATCTTTAGATATTTTGTGGTGTATCCAGCATTTTAAAATACTGTTTTTTTAGGCCAGGCATGCCCAACACCTTAAAATAGCATTTGGTACATCCATGGAACCAAGGCACAAAAAACATTTTAAAGTTCTAGAAACACCTGGAAAATATTTTAAGGTGTTGAATACACCCCAAAATGTGTTAGGGTGTTGTATGCATCAAGAAAATATATGTAAATCTTTTTTTTTTTTTAGGGTTAAATACCAATTTTGCTATTGAAGTATTGATAAGGAGGCACTCAAGACCCGAAAGTTTTTTTGGTATCATTTTTTGTAATACCCCAAAATTCATATGTCTCTTAAATATTATAGTTTGGCCAAATAATACCTATTTAAAATAGGAAAGTATGTTGTCTCTAATTTTAGTAATTTATTTGTTTATTTTCCTTAGAATTTAAAGAGACAAAAATCCAATTTTATTTTAGGGATCATAAATTGCCCTATAATTATTGAATTAATACATGGTGCATAAATGGCCATGAAAAGCTAAAAAGTTGTGAGGAAATAATTAAACCAATTAGAGAAAATTGCCAACAATTAGTGGATAATTCAAATCTATGTTAATTGAATTATTTTCATAAACATTCACAATTAATTTAGTGGCATATGTTAAGGGCATAATTAAGGATGTATTACCTTAATTAAGAAACAAGGGCTAGTGAAGGGCTAGGATTAGCATAGAAGTGGTTTCTAATTAATCTTAGAACCAATCATATTTTGACAATTACACTTAACTACTTTATTAGGGATGCTAATTAAGATTAGTTATGGAAGGCTAGGATTAAACCTCATAAAGCTAAATCTAAAGGGTTTAAATTTAATTTCATAAAGCCAAATCCTTGTGAAATTGAATTGACCAATGATAAATCAGGAAAATATTCTTAATCCTCATGAAATTAATTGGGCCAATGAGAGATTGGAAAATAAAAGGCCAAGATTTGATTTAATAAAGTATAATCTAATGGCCTTAATTAATAAATAAGCTTAATCCATGTGATAATTAAAGAACCAATAGGAGGAGTTTGAGCTCATAATATCTAGATATTATTTGAATCAAACACATGGGTTCATATGGGTTCATTAATTGCAAAATTGATGGAGAGAGGAGAGTTGTGTGTGTATGTGTGTGTAAGAAAGAGAGAGAGTTGTGAGTGCTAATGTTGTGAGTCTAGTGAGTGAGAGAGAAAAATAAACTTAATTCAATATTAATTTGAAATCCATAAATATCGATGTACACAAAGAAAAACTCAAAACAACAAATAAAGTGACAATTTATACAAATCTAAATAGTTGTGAAGAAGTAGGAACCACGGAGAAAATATAAGGACTTATCTTGAACCCACATAATTTAACCTCGAAAGTAAGCCTAGTAAAGGTTATTTTTGCAAACGTTGAAGGATAAGCTTAGAACAACCAGGGAATCTCATTAGACCATAAATCTGGATATCCAACTACTAATCAAAAATCATACTCGGAATTTAAAAGTATTGGTAATTGATCAAGCAACCAAAAATAGATTTCATTAAAGTAAATTAATTCTCAAAAAGCAAAACTTAGAGATTAATCGGAAATAAATTTGGACTTTTGCACCTGACTTCTCATTTACAGTTGAATTACAACTTTGAATATAAGTATGAAATATATGGAATATATAATCGGAATCATATTTGAAATTTAAATATATTCTATTTACATTTATTTCCTATCTTTTTGCATCTCTATCTCCTACAATTTAGGGATTCCTACAATTTTGACAATGCATTTATTTATTAACTCAATAAGTCAATTAATTAATTAGTTTATTATTATTATTATTATTATTAACAAAACTTCTAGAATATTACATTCTACCCCCTAGGAAATTCGGTCCTCCGAATTTAGTTGCTTAGATGATATGGTATGTCATCAGCACTACGATTACATGACTGATAATATAATATAATGATATTAGAGTACTAAATTGAAGCCAAATTATCACAATCATTTATCATATCAGACAGGCACTCACCACCACATCCCACAAGACCGACTGACTTAAAACTTTTCTTACACAATCAAATTGATTACTATAAAAATAAATAAATAAATAAATAGAAATATTTATTTTCTTCTTAGAAACAAAATTTCCATATCTTGACTCTATATATATATATATATATATTCAAGTTAGAAACATCGTAGTATTAAATATGCCCATTTTTAATTATGGTCCATGAACTTATTACAACAAAAATGGTATTTTCCTTCAACTTTAAAAATCAAGCAAAATGCCAATTTATATAGTCTCAAACAACATTCAGGTATCAAAGCATCATCTCTGGTAATACTAAGACCAAACTATCGTATTCTTATGTCAAAACAAACTGACAACAAAACTCACATATCGACGACAATAAAAATAAGTAATTCACGCATAATTACTGCCAACTAAGAACTCTTTATGCTCTAACTAAAACAATAACTAGATCCTATTATTATAAATATTCATGAAGATCATAACCAAACAAGCACCTTTCAAGGTCAAAACCTATCGTAAATTTTTTTATTTTTTATCAATAAATCACCTATTTAAGTCAAAGTTATCACACTTAGGTATTGTGTAACACCCCAAATTCCACACTTCAAAGCGTGTCTGTTGACACTTGGTTTTAGAAAAATCGACAGAGTTTGAGGTGCTACAGCCCAGAGTAATGCGGAAACGGAGAGCATGCGCTAACGTTTGGATAATGAGTATCTGATATAAAATGCCCAGATATATGATGATGTCCTGACATAAACGATATATAAAAATAATCCCGAAGGAATATTCATGTGATACAATATTACGGACTTGTATAATTACAACTCTTCAATAGTAACTATACAATCTTAAACCAAGCCTTAGGTAGACTTGGGGCAATGAACCTAACTCAATTAATCAACCAATTTGGCCAGGCCGGTGTCTAGTGGAAGTCTCCCCAAATTCACGGCGACTCATCGACTGAACCACATAGACGAACCCTTTCTAGACACCAAATGGTTTGAAGTAAACTTATTAGATTCATGCCAGAAGGTATGCTCTGTTAAACTTCTTCCGGCTCTTGTCTCGACCGGTGCCTCCTCATGACTCCATCCATCGGTGCCTCTCTTCGGATTCATCCTTTGGTGCCTTTTTCGGCTCCCTTTACCGATGCCTTCTCCGACCCTGGTTCCTTTCCTGAACCTTTAGTCAAGGCTGAGATTCAATCAAATTGAATCTTAGGTAACAGTTAACCTCATATGAAAAGTATAAACAGTAGATATGACGAGATATTCACAGTTTTGGAAAACAATCAATCAGGAATCAACTAATCATATCAAAGCCGTACAAGACATATGAGAGTTAAAGTTCGTACGCGAACGTACCTTTCACTTAGTGTAATGGCTATCTAGCCCGACCTTTGAACCGGCTCCGGACTTCCCGGATATCCTATGCATTATTGTCGGACTATTACATGATATTTGATAAATATCATATTTCTTAGAATAATATCCTAAAGGTTGAGTTTACCTTTCTACCCTTGATGGATTAATTATTACAACTTTGCCCTTACATTTTATTAAAAACGTAGTGCAGTATTTTCTGGGTAGATTTTGCAGCAACTTTGGAAAATCATAATTAATTCTAGAAAGATTGAAACAAGGATCCGTAAAATTCTCCGGAATCTTTAGGATGTCTATTTTCAAGTAAAAATACTTGTATATACCCAGAATTTATGAAAAATTCCCAGTTTTCATCTTTCACAATGTTGCCCAGAATTTCGTCCAGAAAAGTAGCCTAACTTCAACTGATTGTATTTCTTTGTACAGAAATCAAAACGCTACATATTATATATATTCGGAAAGCCCTAAATATCTAATTTATTTCTGGAAAGTCTCGTGATTTATGGGCTTCATTTTCAACATAAAATATTAGCATTTCTTTCGCTGTTTGCCCAGAAATTTTACCGAAAATTTCGCTAGAACTTCGCTACTTTGATCTTCAACTCCCAAGAATTTTTCTCCACAATATTTTCCATCATATTTTCGAAATAAGACATTTTTAATCATAAAAACATGAAATCAAAACCTCTTGGAAGATTTAAAGATCAAACTAACCTTTATACTAAAACTATAAAAGCTAAAGACTTAAAGCTTTAAAACTGTAAAACCCTAAAATTCATATTCATTATAAACATTATATGTTGGTAAGTAATACCTATTGGAAATAGGTGAATTTGTGGTCTCAAAATTGAGTGACATATTTATGTTAATTTAGGGAATTTTCTCTAAGAATTAAGGTAATCAAAAACCAAATTCTCTAATTTTATTTTGGGATCATAAATTGCCCTATAATTATTGAATTAATACATGGTGTATAAATGGCCATGAAAAGCTAAAAAGTTGTGAGGAAATAATTAAACCAATTAGAGAAAATTGCCAACAATTAGTGGATAATTCAATCTATGTCAATTGAATTATTTTCATAAACATTCACAATTAATTTAGTGGCATATATTAAAGGCATAATTAAGGATGTATTACCTTAATTAAGAAACAAGGGCTAGTAAAGGGCTAGGATTAGCATAGAAGTGGTTTCTAATTAATCTTAGAACCAATCATATTTTGACAATTACACTTAACTACTTTATTAGGATGCTAATTAAGATTAGATATGGAGGGCTAAGATTAAATTTAATAAAGTCAAATCCAAATGCCTTAATTAAGCCTCATACAAACTTAATCCATGAGAAAAGGTTTTGACCAATGAGAGAGAGAGAAAAAAAGGAATTAAAGCAAATTGGATAATGGTTTGAAATCCGATAAATATCGATGTACACAAGTAAAAACTCAAAACAACAAATAAAGTGAGAATTTATAAAAATTTAAATAGTTGTGAAGAAGTAGGAACCTTGGAGAAAATATAAGGACTTATCTTGAACCCACATAATTTAACCTCGAAAGTAAGCCTAGTAAAGGCTATTTTTGCAAACGTTGAAGAATAAGCTTAGTACAACCAGGAAATCTAATTAGACCATAAATCTTGATATCCAACTACTAATCAAGATACATACACAGAATTCAAAAGTATTGGTAATTGATCAAGCAACCAAAAATAGATTTCATTAAAGTAAATTAATCAACAATGACACCTAAGCTTTGATGATGTCATCAAGATGACATCACAAGGATGACATCACAAGAGCACATGCTTTATAATGAAGGGTGAGGATTAAAACTTCTTGATTAAGTTTAGATCTAATGGTTGAGATTAAGGAAGAGGCAAATGGTGGGGCCCACATTGGGCTTGAGATTACCATTTTAACCTTGAGATTTTCCCTATAAATAGAGGCCTTGCCTCTCCTCATTCTTCACACCAAATCAACCACCAAGTGGTGATTTCTAAGAAGGAGGAAGGAGTTCAAGAGCTTCAAGAGGTAAGCTTGTCTTTAGTTTTAGTTTCTAGTCTTTAGTTTTTAGAATTCTTAGATAGAAGTAGTGTAGATCTTAAATATTCTAGAATAAATTTTATTTACATGTTTTTATGGTCAAAATTGGCTTAGTTTCGAAAAAATTATGAGAAAGGTTATATAGCAAAATTTTTGGAAGGAAATCATCAAAGTAACGAAGTTACGGCGAAATTTCATCGGTTTTGAAAATTCTGGAATCAGTGATGAATATGCCAAAATTTCATATTGAAAATATAGTCGAAAAATTATAGGAAAATTCATGGTTAAAGTAGACTCATATGGATTTTTAAATATGCCAAGAACATGTTAAAATGATTTCTGTAGAGCGAGATAAAAATTCTTAAAGTTGGGCTACGAATTTCTGGAAAAATTCTGGGCGGAGGCTCAAAACTTTAAACCTGAGAGTAGTCCGTGTAATCTGGGAAAAATTGACTATTTTTACTTGAAAATAGACATCTTAAGGATTCCAAGGAATTTTACAGATCCTCATTTCAATTTTTCTATAATTAATTATGAGTTTTCAAAGTTAGATAAAAATCTGCCCAGAATTCTGGACCAGCGTTTTTGAAGAATTAAATGTGATAAGTTGAGAGATAATCCTACCAAGGGTAAAAAGGTCATTAGTGACTAGGATATCTGCTAGGACGTTATTGGGAATTAATAGATATGACATTACCGTTATAGGTTGAACACGATCACAGTCCAAACGTCAACGTACCGACATCATGACTAAGGTACGTCCGCGTACTGTAACTTTAACTCTGACGTGTCTTGTATGCATATATATGATAGAATGATTTATGAAGTGATGGACAAGACTAGGTCTTGGGCCAGGCACTTGTGACTAAGTTTATGGGGCTTAGATCACCTATTTATACATTCAGCTTTATACGGGTTATAGTCTTGATAATGCCGTTGAGTTTTCCTAGCGAGGACACGAGGGGCCATCGTGGCACCGCTAGTGCAAACGGGGATGACTTTACATGTGCTGTGTGCTATGTACTGTTGATATGTTAATCTTGCATCTGCTGTGTGCTTATGTATTGATTACTTGCTGTAATGTCATGAATATCTGTCATCCATATACTTTGTATTACCCGAGCATGAGGTTAACGGTTACACCGAGGTTCAATGGGCATTGAACCTCGGCTCTTAACATAGCGTCGGGGTCGGGAGGACCGAGGATCGAGGAGAAAGGCAAGCGGCACG
Source organism: Acacia acuminata (assembly GCA_019022655.1). NCBI lineage: Eukaryota > Viridiplantae > Streptophyta > Magnoliopsida > Fabales > Fabaceae > Acacia > Acacia acuminata. Next base: position 559,784 of record JAFJYI010000151.1, on the reverse strand, counting down.
CATAGGGACTCAGTGAAGACTTTCTTCTTTTGTTATTTACTTTTGAAAACACTCGGTATAACGTACCGCTCATGTCGATCGGACTTACGGCATTTTGAATATAAATATCGAGTTACTCAATCGCTCGATGCTCTACTCGATGAAAAAAAATATTTCGCTTTTGAAAATGGGATGTTACAAAAACCTTACCTCTTAAAGATCATTGCTACCCCTCATCCTTCTTGCTTCCCACTACTTCTCTCTACTCTCTTTCTCTCTAAAACTCATTTGAGTTTGGTGTGAAGAATGAAGAAGCCTAAGGTCTCTATTTATAGAAAACTCTCATGGCAACTTTGGTAATATGCAAGGCTCCAAGAATGGCATTGGTGGCTTCTCCCCCTTCAAGCATTAACAAGCCTTGGTGGCCTCTCCACCCTCATGCATTCTTCAAGCAAGCCTTGGTGGCCTCTCCACCTTCATGCATTTCCAACTTGGTGCTTTAATTCCCTAGTTACTCTAAGTATATTTGTAACTAGATGACTTTGGTGATTGGTTAGCAATTAAGCAAAATGCTCTTAGGGTTTAGTTTGGAGTCTAATCCAATTCCCTAATTAGTTTTGTGATTCTTAAACATTATGGCTTAATTATAAGTATTTAATTACCCCTTCATCATTTTAGAATTTATTGTATTTGTTAGGTAACCTTTAAGATGATAATTCATCCTAAGCCAAATTTGTGTTCTTGTCTTGGCTTAATTCTTATATTTAATCTAGGATTAAAATCCCTTAATTGTCTTTTTGATAACAATTGATTGATTCAATTGATTTATGAATTTATGATGAGAATTAGTGTTTAATTAGGCAAATACCACCTATGAAACCCTTGATCCACAATGTGCCAACAAGGCCAATTAACTCTAATCACTCCAACCCTTGATCCTCATTGTGCCAACAAGGCCATTTGGATTTAATTACTCCGTTTTTAATTAGGGTCACACATCCCAATTTATGACTTTAAAACATGTTATTAAATTAATTATGGAAGTTCTATGAAATTAATCTAATTAATGTAGATTTAACTATCCACTAATTGTTGGCAATTTTCTTTAATTGGTTTAATTATTTTCTCACAACTTTTTGATTTTCTATAGTCATTTATGCACCATGCATTTATTTAAAAATCATAGGGCAACTTATGGTCCCTAAAATAGTATTGGATTTTTGCCTCTTTAATTTCCAAGGAAATAAACAAATAAATTACTAAAATTAGAGACAACATACTTTCCTATTTTAAATAGGTATTATATTACCAAAATATGAATTTTGGGGTATCACATTAGAAGGTTTAACCCTTGGCTTATTTAATTTCAAGGGAATATTTCTCTAAAAATAATAGTTAGTAAGTTTCCAAGGTTTGAGACCACATATTCACCTATCTCTAATAGGTATTATTTACCAACATATAATGTTTATAATGAATATGAATTTTAGGGTATTACATTTTGTAAGGTGTTCATCAAAGTTCATAACTAAAAGGCCCACTTAGAAGCTGAAAACTCAAATGATAAGCATAGTAGTTATCTGAAGCTATAGATGTAAAGAATGTAGAGTGCAAACTTTCAAAATGACATAGAGAAGTCATTAAATACTCATGTTCAAACAAGCTCAATTAAACATATGCTTAAAACAAGATTTAAGGTTTCACAACAATAAAAATAACGCAAAACTAAAAAAAATTATCCATCATATTTAGTTTGAAGTAAAGTCCATACATTTAACAACATAATTTCTTTTAATCATTCTAAATTCAAGACTTACTATTTCCCTATGGTAATGGAATAACAATGTAGAAAGGAAAACAATCTCCATTTAGCAAAATCAAGATTAAAGAACTTTTTTTAAAAGTCAAAGTAGAACTAGTATATTGCAAACAATAAGCTTCTTTTCCTCTTTCTCTTCTTTTTCACTTTCAATTCTCGGGCTAGGCCAAGTAGTAACACCAACTATTAGAATACAAGGGGATGCACAAGCTTAGATTAACCCAACCTTTTGCAATTTAAGAACAGACACCAAATTATCCCAGCAACTCAAATTAAAACTAGCCAAGTTCTTGAAGAAAATAATTTTTTTTTTGTTTTTGTTTCAACTTGCAATCAAGTCTAGTGGTCACACATGTGTTGTAGTAGAAGAATTGACATGCACTTGAGAGAAAATGAGCTTTTAAAAAAAAAAAAAAAATAAGCAATGGTCATTATTCTTAAAATTACAGCTTTTAATAAAACCAAAAGCATGGCAGTATGTTAGTAATTTAGTATAAATAAATAAAAAAATCGCAACAAAATTATTTAATGCTAAAAATTTAGATTTTTCTAAATCAGATTGTACATATTTAAGCTCAAGGTGTTCAACAAAAAGTCCAAAGATGCACTTTGCAAATGTATTTCAGCACAAAAGTGATCAGGAATCAGATCTCTTCTTTTTTGACCAAGAGTACTATGCAGATCAAAGTGTGGATCCATTGCAATACAATTGCCAAAGTTCAACCAAGTATAGTTTCAATAGAGGAAACCAGTTTATGCATCAGATTTCAACTAATTTTATGCTATGCGCAATTAGAAATCAATCTTCTTTCAGCAAACTAGTGGCTACATACGATTTTCACCAAAAGATCAGCGTAACGTCAGTAAGTTATAACAAGTGAATGGGTTCAAAATAATTTAAATAGTGTTATTTGTTCCAAATTCCCAAATTGTCATAGCCAACATTTAGTGAGTCGCAATGCACACGTGCGCACACACACACACACAAAAAATGGAACCTAAAATTATGTTACTAAAATCAAAATTCATAAATTCAGTCCTTTGAGTTTTCTTATATAGTGTAATAGAAATCCCTAATTCTGATTCTTAGACCGATTCAACGCAGAAAGTAATGTGGCAGGGATGTACAAAGCAGAGTAATACTAGGTAAGCAGATTTTTGTTTCCTAGTCAGAATGCAGTGACTACATCAATGGAGAAGTGCGAAGTACAAAAAAAAAAAAAATTCTCCCAACAAACAACACCTAAAGAGCATCTTGGATACACTATTTCACATGAAAATCGCCTTTGTAGAAAGTATCTGCAAAATGAACAACAATAAACTGACAAAGGAAAGCACCTTCACCTAGTTTTTCTTTAAAACAAAAATAGCATATATGACAATGCAAATGAACTTCAAAAATCAGAAAATTTTACAAATCAACAATTCCTATGGAGATAACAATAGACAGAAAGAGTATAAGAGATCTTAATTTAATTCTTTAGCAGACAAGGAGAAGATATTACTTTTCCATATCCAATTTCAGTTAAGACAATTTTTTTTCTTTTAAAGAGATGCTATAGCCTTTAGGGGGATTAGATATGCTTGCAAAGAAGCATAAAATTGCACACATAATGCATTAGATAATACTCCAAGGAAGACTTGAAAGGAACCCCAAAAGCTAAAGCTCACATCTCATTATAAATCTCATAATATAGGATTTTGGGTTCACCATATGAAATGAAGTTAATCATACAACCTCATACCCTTTTTTTATTACATGCTAGAACAGCTCTTCTCCAATCTCTTTCTCACCACCACGTTCAAGTATGCACTATACATCTTTAAAACATTAATCAACATTTCTTGATTGCAAACTCGGCATTCAAGCAATCAACACACATAGAAAATTTCTAGCGAGATTTAGTTCAAATCCACAACAAAAGAAACTCAATTCCATCTTATTTCAGTTATAACAACTGGAAGAATGCTATAGCAACAATAATTCTGCCAATAAGCTTCATTTCCTATGAAACACTACAAGAAGTTAAACCTTAAATTTCCCAAACATTATATTAATAGACTTAGCTGCCATGAAGAGATTCTTACACATGAATAGATTATATTTGAATAATTTAGAAACATACTCAAGCGAATAAAAATGATCACAACCAAGATCAAATAACAAATGAACCTCACTTCCAAGAAGACCAAGGCTTCGACCTCCACGATCTCTTTGGAGACCAATGGAATCACGCTAAAGCTTTGGCTGGCTATGGTACAGGGCTTGTCAGAGGTTCAATTTTGGCAAATGTAGAGGAAGATCAGAAGAACCAGAAAGAAGAAGATGAAGAGGAAAAAGCAAATGACAATGTAGAGATGCAAAGAGAAGTATCAGGATTATTGAAAATGGGCTCCAACTTCTTCTTGCTTTAATGCTCACACTCATGTCGTCATCCCCAAATCGGGTTGGGTTAGGTTAAGGTTTAAAATTGATTTGATTTGATTTCCTATCTACACATGCAAAAATTAAGAAAAGAAAAAGAAAATACCACATGAAATTCAAAATGAATAGTATCTGGGTTTTGAGGAGGAATAAGGTTTACAATAAATGTGGGATTTAACAAAAGTTGTAATGGGAATAGCAACATCTTTAATGGGATTAACAAGTTCAGTAATGGGTTTAGCAAGTTCCTTCTTTAGGTGGAACTTATGTCACTCTGGAAAAACCAAAATCTAAGCATCATTAACAAAATTAGTAATGGGAATAACAAGTTCTTTAATGCAATTAACAAGTTCAATAATGAGATTAACAAGTCCAAGGGATATAAGTTGTACCTGACGAATGAACTTGTTAAATACATTACCAAACTTGTTATTTCCATTATGACTTTTGTTAAATCTCACATTTACTATTCACCTTCTTTTTTTTCAAAACCCAGATATTGTTTATTTCAAATTTCAGGTCGTATTTTCTTTTTCTTTTATTTATTTTTGTGTGTGTAGATAGTAAATCAAATTGATTTAAACCTTAACCCAACCCAACCCGATTTGGGGACGACAACGCGAGTGTGAGTGTTAAAGGAAGAAGAAGTTGGAGCCCATTTTGAGTAGTCCTAACAGTTCTCTTTGCAACTCTACATCGTTATTTTCCTTTTCCTCTCCATCTTCCTCTTTTTGGTTCTCCTGATCTTCCTCTACATTTGCCAGAATCGAACCTCTAACAAGTCCTATACCATAGCCAGCCAAAGCTCCAACTTGATTCCATTTGTCTCCAAGGAGATCTTGGAGGTCGAAGCCTTGGATCTTCTTGGTCCTATACCATAGCCAGCCAAAGCTCCGACGTGATTCCGTTGGTCTCCAAGGAGATCTTAGAGGTCGAAGCCTTAGATCTTCTTGGTGTTCAAGAGAAAAAGATTAAGGTTGAAGGTCGTAAACAGAGGAGGACTTTTCAAGGATAAGGTTGGTGTTCTTCATTATGTGAAGGGCAGTTTGGACTTTTCTCCAAAATTTCAACATCCCTGATTGCCCCTTATCACTTCTCTGTCCTTTTGACAACTTCAATGGGCTTCTCTGGGTTTAGGAAATTCAAATGGTATTTAAGTGTCATTTTCCCATATATTTATTTAATTACAGTAGGGACATAGAGAGTTAAGAAACATAGAAATCATTGGAAAACTTGTTGGGCCCACTGACCGTAACTTCTGCTTCATGTAAGCAACAAAAGTTGGTTTTGAATATAAGTCGGATTGAGAGGTTAACAGCCTGTTTGGGAAGGTGTTTAAGGGCAAAAAGCGTAGTGAGTGTGCATAAAAGCTTAGTGGAAGGAAAGTAGCGCATTAAGTTACCATTTGGGAGGGCATCCTAACAGATGGGCTTCACCGACAAAATTATCTTTTGAAAAGAATCTCTCATGACAAGTGCTTTTTTTCACTATGCTGAAGCTCAGTGGGTAAACGTTGGCATGCAATTTGAAATCTATCCTATCCTTTGCATTTATTGTTCATCTCCTCTTCCCTTTCTCACCTAGACAATCATCTGCCTCTTAGTGAGCCATGGCCAAGCTGCTTCTCTAATGGGCTTCTTTTCATGCAAGTAGTGCATGATCTATGGCCAGAGATAGGCCACATATCCCATAGGACCACCCTGCAGCATTCCTCAGAAGTAAATTTTGGAAGGCTTTGATGGTCAGTCAATATGGAAAAGCCGGTAGGGCTGGAAGAAGAGAGAATGAAGTCATGGGTGAGGAAGAAGAATGGCCAAGGTGGAAAAGGATGTAGAGTGATCGTGAGCTCTGAACTTGTCGCGGCTACTCTAAATTTGGATTTCTTCTCATCTTTGCCATGTTTTGTATTTAACTACTATTTATTTGGATTTTCCAGCTACTGTTCATTGCTACTGTTAATTTCCCAGGTAGTGCTAATTTTCTGACTGAGATATGACAGGCCAAAAGTGTTCATTTTCCAACTACTGTTCATTACAAAATAGCACTCATTTATAGCTTTGAAACACAAGTCCACATAGTTTGTGCAACAATGATTATACATAATCTTATCCGGAGAAATTTCCAAACTGATGTTGATTTTGTTCAAAGGGGAATAAAGAAATCTGGGTGATGAAGATAATAGTGATCCAATTGATGTAGCATCCTTATTAAATATTCCTTCATTATCTTCAACACAAATGAATCATATTCGTGATAGAATCAGAGATCAACTTGTTAGGGATAGATGATCCAATTAGCAGTATACTATTATTTTGTATCAGCCTTAAGAAACATTTGTATGCATTCTAATTTATATACAATTTTATCCATTAAAAATATTTAATTATGGAGTTCATTGTTTATTAATTTTTATAATAATCTAAATTTTTTCCAAATTTAAATTTTTATCTCCAATTATCGCAATATATACAACTAATGTGTGTGTGTGTGTAGTATTCAATAAGATTCATACATCTTTCAGTCATTTTTCATCTCACTGACTTTTTGAATAACAATTCAAACACATTTCATTTTGGAAAAAAAAAAAGGTCACTTCTATCACCATCAATCCAAACACAAATCACATTTACAATCTGATTTTCATCCTATCTTATTTCTACAAAACTCAAATTGGAAATAATTCACTTCTCCCACCGTTAATCCAAACGGGCTAGCGAGATTGTGAAAACGTTGTGCCAAACATAAATATTTAGTGTAATTTTGCTGAACGACGCTTTTCACATGAAAAAGTTACTTTTAGGATGGCTATATGACATCCCAAACATATGTGTATATACTTTTCTTACCTTGTTTTTTTTAAAAAAATAAAAATAATAATAATATGTATATAATTTAAAATAATATATTCCATCGATAGTTGATTTTTCAAAAAAAAAAACATTTTATTATGAAAAATTGCTAGTTAAAAGTTTAATAATGAATCATTAAAATTGTATTTGAATAGTGTATTGAATCATCAGTTGAATGGTGCTAATCATTATAATAAGTACTGAAATCAGTTCATATTTTGTAAGTATTTGGCAATCCATAAACAATTTTTAAAGTTTGGATCCGTTTAAGGGTACTTTTGAGCCACATATGATGTTAAATGATTAAACAACCTTGATAAGTAAGCCATAACAAACATTATCAATTGTCTTCCGAGTTTTTTTTTCATAACACTTTAGCATATATATAAATTAAAAATATACTCTTCTCAAAAGAATTGTACGTCAAGAACCAATTGTGACATAATAGTAATTGTGTGAATGTTGGGCTTAACTAATAGATGGAGTCATCATAAACGATAGGGACCTGGTTAATTAATGCATATAGATAGATGCATGTACTAATAATGAAATAAACTTCTATACAAACTAACAACTCTGTACAGCTACACATCAGCTTATACATGAACTTAAGTGAGAAAATTAATTATCCATTTCCTACCAACATAGAGAAATATGGATTGGGCTCCCAAAACACTTTTTATGGGTCTTGAATAGCATAACATGCAAAGTTTTTATTTTTTTTACTTGGCAATCTCGGAGGGTCAGATTTGAGTATTGTTAAGCCCAATCAAGAGTAACTCCCCCAAACAAGTTTTCTACATTTACATGGACTCAAACTCAATGTGTCATGATTAAGCAATCAAAGCCACAATAATGAATTGGCCTAAAGATTTGAAAATTGGACTTGGGCGACAGCTATACAATCTGCGTACCACATTTGAACCATCTATATGGTTAAAAGTTAACCCAATTCAATGGAAATTTCATTTACTGGAGAAGGATACTTTATATTATGATTTTCACAATGCTTCTTCTCATAGAGCTGAGATAATGATCCAACGATGTCCCTCATGGAAGGTCGATCTCTGGACGCTTCATTGACACATTTCAGAGCAAGAGCAGCCATATCATTAAGCCTATGCACATCATATTTTCCATTAAGCTGTGAATCCACAATTTCTTCCCATCCAACCTTACTCTCAGCTTCCATTGCTGCCTAATTAATCATCAGCAGGAAGAGATATTAAGGCAATGCTGGTATAATATTTAATGGTTATAAATAGTTATGTAAAAGATAAAAATCATAATATTTAAAGGTTATAGATAGATATGTAAAAGATAAAAATCTTGCAACTTTAAATGCAGTTCAAACGTTGAAGGCATAGGCCTAACCTATTGTCTACATCGAATGCACATGTAATTTGAACAGTTCACACATACATATCAATATATAGGATCAAATCTGCAACAAATCGTACTATTTACAAATCATTAATAATATGACTCAACTTTCAGCACAAGAACATGCGTTTTTATAACATAGTACTGCCTTATTGATAGCTTAAAGATTTGTGTCAATGACATAAAAACAATAAAAACTCCATCTATGTTTTTTTTCCCACAAAATATTATATATGCATATGCACCCTGGCATGAGCTCACATCCAACATAGCATTAGCACTTACTAGTTTCACGTATTCCATCAGGCCCTGCTGTGGATTCCTGCCAGTAATCAATTCAAAGAGTAGTACACCAAAACTATAAACATCACTTTTCTTGGTAAAAGTTTTTGTAGACATGTATTCAGGATCAAGATAGCCAAAAGTTCCTTGGACATGAGATGAACGACGTTTAATCATCTCTGGTCTAGAAAGCCCAAAGTCAGTTACCTGCTAAGCAAATAATACATGCTGAAGTGTTGTGTTAAAAGAAAAGAAAATTTGCAGCATAATATGTACAGAAACAAGGATCATACCTTGGCTCTCATAAACTGATCCAGCAGTATGTTGGAAGATTTAATGTCACGATGAACAACAGGGGGAGAAGCCTTAAATATGGAGTTCAATGAATAAGAAACCAAAATCAAACTTATTACAAGGCTCTACATAAATGACTTGTACAAATTCCAACCATAAAGAAATAAGTATATTATGTACCCCATAATGTAGATATTCCAGTCCGCTTGCAACATCTAGTGCTATCTGAAATCTTGCATCCCAGTTTAACGGCTCCTGATTTACGCCTAAATCTTCAACAATAAAATAGTTATAAAGCGTCAAATAAATCTTTAATTAAGTTATTGACTCATGAGGAACAAGGAGTTACCAGAATATTTTTTAAAGCTCTCAAAGCAAAACTGAATTTCATTTTTCCAAATGGAAAAGCTTATATGAATAGGCAATAAATGGTGAAGTCAAGCAGGTAGGTGATTGAATATCAGGCCAACATATATCTTCCTTTCTTTTTATAACATATAACAATCCTATAGAGATTTGAAAAACGGCATGAGGAAACCACAAGTTGTAACACCAAACCATGCTTCCAGAATGTACAAATATACTTTGGTTAAGGTAAGTTTATTTCCAAGAAAACTCAAACCAATTTATTTTGTTTACAAAGAGTTATATAAATTTAAACAATTGTACACCCTTTCATAAATTCAAAATACTTCACGACCATTTTTTGTGTGGACTGAAAGAATTCTGCTAAAGAGTTTATCTCATTCTAACCATATAAGTGAGAGGCGAGGTTGCCATTGCTCATATAAGCGTAAAGGAGCATATGCTGTCCTCTTTCTGCAGTATATCCCACCAAATCCACAAGGTGTTTGTGGTGTAATCGTCCAAGTAACAAGACCTATTAACAGAAAAGGAAAATACAAGATAGGCTTCTGTTATAATTTTAAAATAATATTGCGAGACTTCATCACAATTATCATTAGCTTTTAATGGTTCGTTTAAGTAATGATTTGCTAGGTTATTGGAGCCATGGGTAGTAGGAGTCATATATTTGGAAGTAGTAGCTGCATACTACGAAAAAGTAAAGAACAGGATTAGCGGCATTTAATACACAACATGGAAAAAAAAAATGATTGGATTTATCCTCCTCCTGTATCTTCACTCTGCTGCCGAATAGTTTATTGTTTTCACTTGCAACATTTTTGTCATATAACTTTCCTACTGGATCTCCCTTTAACTCTTAATCCTTGTTTAAAATATAGGTGAGACAAAAAGTTTTGATTAAATATTATTGTAAACAATAAGGGTACCAAAAGAGAATACCAAGATTGCTATAGAAATCAAGTACAAGAACTGATTGTATACAAAGAAAAGAACGTGCATGCACATGTATCCGCAAATATCCAATAGAACTTTTCAATTCCAACATGAAGGTTTCTTTTACTTGAAAAAAGATGAAATGTTGTTTCCTCCCACCATAATAATTATGAAGTGCGGTTCTGGGAAAGATACCAGGGAAGGGACCAACTGGCATTCTGAATTATATACAAGAATATGTCCTCATTTAGATTGATAAGACCAAAATAGGAGATTTATCAACATCATAGTTTTTCAAGTAAAGTTCATTACTGATGTAATATTTAGCTCTTATCCAACATGCTTCCTGTAGTCAAAGAGCAAATCATATTAACATCACAAATTGTCCACATTCTAAGCCTACTCACATTAAATCACCGTTGCTATTCAAAGAGGCATTTCTTATTCCAGACACCAGCACTCTTGTGGACCAAAAAATTAAGCGCATCGTCAAAATTACCTCGGTCAAAAACTTGCCTCTCTCCATGTTTTGAATTATTACCAAGAACTTTAACAGCAACTGTTTCACCAGTGAGCATCTGGGCTTTGTAAACTGAACCAAATGCCCCACGACCTATGATGGTTGTGAAATTAGAAGTTACTTTCTGCATATATCTGGACAAGAAATCACAAGATCACAATTAGAGAGAGAAATATATATTGACAAGCCTAAAATTTCTGTTTGTGGGGGCCCGGGTTGTTGTGGGTGTGTTTTTTTTTGTTTGGGGGGGTGAGGAGGGAAGGGAGGTCACTCCATGGCTCCCAACTTCAATCAATGAATCAACAATAAGTGAAAAAAGGGCTGACACACCCAAATTGGAGTTCAAAACAAGAAACATTAAAAATTAAGCATATCTGAGGTCGAAATAAATGCTACTTGAAGTTGGTTATAACTTTCGAAGTTTAATAGTTCAATCTTTTGTGGGGCTACTTCTTCTATTATTCACCTTTTATGACGAGTTCTAGTCATCTCTGGTTGATTTTCTCTCTTATTTACCATAGAAATTGCATCTTTTTCCTTTTTCATAGCCTTTATTTTCTAAACAATTTGTCATTTCTTTTTGTCAACTGAAGCTAACTATGCATATTTAAGTTGGCAATTTTATTCCCTTTCTTGTTTTATTTCATATAACCTGATCATATTTATTTGCTTCCAACAACCTAAAGCAGTTTTATTAAGTATTCGTTAGCAAAATGTTCTTCCTGCTCATCTGCAGATGTCATGATTTTTACAGTAGAGATCAGAAAGCAGGGAGGTTTCTGCTAAAGCAGAAACCATTAATATGAGGTTCTTTTCACTTCTTTAACTTATAAAGTCAATAGCAGATGAAGAAATTGACAACAAATGTTGCGCTTAGCATGTCCATTATGTTAAACTTTATGAACAGGAGTGACAGAAAACAAATAACATTATGCACCTAGTAGAAGAATACCTACAAATAACATCAAATATGAAGCATTCAAGTAAATAACTACAACAACATACTTGTAAGAATACTTTGGAATTCCGCATGCAGAACCAACATCCTTCCTCTGAAGTCCTTCCAACGAAAGAGGCATGTTGCCCCAGTCAGATGATACGGATGACTCCAGCCCCACATTTGAGCTTGACAATGATGCACCAGATTCAACTACCTTGATGCGAACAGGGATATTTCCTGATTTCTCAGAGCTTCTCCTAAGCCTATTTCGGCTCCAGAAGCAGCACACAAATGCAATTGTCACAACCAATCCAATGACAAAGCCCACACAAAGCCCTACTATTAAGAGTAAGAGTTTCCACTTCATCTCATGCAAACTGAGACCTTATTCTAGATACTTCAGCATTTGCCCATGCAACTGAAAATGCATGTAATATATCTTCGTTAAAAAAAGGACAGATAGTAAGGTACGCTTCCTATCTCACAGCATTAATTTAATAGCAATGCCCAAATAACTTAAAGACTAAAGACCAGGGGAGTGAGAAAACAGAATTATTTAACTAACAGATATAGAAACAAACACCATTGCAGGTAGAATAAACATCTAATGAAAGTTACTTAACCACCCTGCATAAATTCTTCTGGATAAGCAAATTAAGCATTTGAGCTCATAAAACAATAATTTAAACTCTTCCACCTAAACAATAAAATAAGAATGAAGAAGAAAATTTCAATTAAAAAACAAAAGTAAAAAACCTCATGAATCAAGAGGAAATAATTTTCCACGAGATCCCTTCAGTTAAATTACGACTATCACAATAATAGAAAAACACAAGAATTTGTACAGAAAATCACAACTACAATTGCATGATCAAGAACGTCGAGAGCACTAAATGACACATTCTCTGCCTAAAATTTCAACCAAAAAGGAGCAGAACCAACTTCATTACGTCTGGAAAAAATGTAAGCCATTTCAAACCGTGAGAGAGTACCGTAAAGGAACCAGAAGGCGAATCGAAAACCTCTCAGGGTTAGAACTTCCGAGGCAAAACAATGAAGGAGGAGGACGGAGAAGGAAAAGCAAGGCGTCGTTGCTCGTGGGCGCAGAACCGTACGGACAAACCAAGCATTGCCCTGAATGCAAAGAGTTTAGGTGGTGTCGTTTTGTTTTGTTTTGTTTTGTTTTACCGTGGGATGCCGAGACGTCATTCCGTTTTGAATCAGAAGGAAGCGCGCCTTATTTCCTGCCGGGTAACGCGCCAATATAAGATCAATTAATCATTTAGGGTTATGAGTGAAAAAATATGTGAGATTTTTTAAAAAGTGTACTGAACACTATGTTTTTTTAGAGAAAAAAATAACTATAAATTTTAAAATAAGTGCAAAATACATATTAATCGTTAGTTAACGGTTTGTTTGAAGGTTGAGGTTCAAAATACACATGAGATTTTTTCAAATGTACGCCCAATATAAATGTTTTTTTAGGGACAAAAGTAACTATAAACTTCTAGAATATGTGCAAAAACATATAATGACCATTAGTTGATCATTTATTTAAATTTTTGGGTTAAGGTGCATTTTTGCCCTTAAAGTATGCGCTCAGGAGCAATTTTGCCCCTGAAGTTTTGGCGTAGCAATGTTGCTCCTAAAGTTTCAAAACGGAGTAATGTTGCCCCTCCGTTAAAAATCCTAACGTTGACCGTTAGGGTTTTTAACGGGGGCAACGCTGTTGCTTGCTTTTGAAACTTCAGGGGCAAAATTGCTACTTTTTTTAGAGCAATGTTGCCCCTGAAGTTTAAAAATATAGTAATATTGCCCCTCCGTTAAAAACCTTAACGTTGACCGTTAGGATTTTTAACAGAGGGGTAACATTGCTCGTTTTGAAACTTCAACAGGGGTAACATTGCTACGCTTGAAACTTCGGGGGCAAAATTGCTCCCGAGCGCATACTTTAAGGGCAAAAATGCACCTTAACCCTAAATTTTTTGACTAAAAATGTTGGCATTAAGGATGATATGAATGATTAAGAAACAACATGAAATAATAACTTGATGACTGGGTAAAGGAAATTAATTTCCACATAACCTTTTATCTTCACCTTGTCACTTTATCTTCACCTAACCCTTTCTCCCCTCTCCCTCTTTTCCAAAAGAAGTGATGAAGGGAGATAAAGGGTTAGGAGGAAATTAATTTCCATTGTCGAGTGTGCAAATTATTGTTCCAAATTGGAGAAATACTAATTACTCTAAGAGTACCAAATGATCAAACCCTACGCAATAAAAACATAATAAATCATATCATTTTAATTCAAGTTGACTAATGACTTATTTTTTAAAAAATCAAATTTTATCTTATTTTTTTTAAAAAAAAACCGTAATTAAAACAAAATGATCAATCAATATTTTTCTTAAAAACAAGATTAAATTAAATTTTTTTTAAGATGAGTTATATATAAGCCAACTAAATGATATGACTTGTTATGTTTTTATTAGACAAGTTTCAAATGACATGATATTCCTAGAATATGCAAATATTTCTCTCCAAGTTGTTTCTTAACCAAGCACATCATGCTCAATGTCACTACTTTCAGTCAAAAAATTCAAACAAATAGTCAACTAATGATCAATGTGTATTTTTATATATATTTCAAAAGTTTTACAGATACTTTGAAAGTTCATAGTTACTTTGCCCATAAAACAAATATTTGTGTTGGACGTGTTTTTAGGAAAATGTCATGTGTGTTTTTATACTTTAACCGTTAAAAATTTTAAACAAACGATCAATTGAATTAACGGTCAAAATGTATTTTTACATATATTTTGAAAGTTCATGTTACTTTTACCCCTCTAAAAAACATTTGATCTTAGCCTCACTTTTAGAAAAATCATGTGTATTTTTGCATCATCATCCAATAAACATTAATCTAAATCTCTCCTAATTTATTTGAATTTTGAATCAAGTTCATATAATTTATTTCATTTATTTTTTTTTTATAAAATTAGATTTACATAAATACATGGATGTTAAATAAAATTCTATAAAGCACATATAATTTTAAGAAAAATTTGGAAAAATAGGTTACAATTAAGAAAATCGGTGAAAATCTTCTGTTTCGAAATGCTATTAATGAGAAAGACATGATTTTGGCACTTGTACTTTCTATTACTTATACATTGCTATGTGCATAAAAATATATTAAGTCTTTCTAATTAATATAATTTTTAAATAAAAACTTTTCATCCGTTTTTCTTAAAATTAATGGATTTTAGCTCAATTATAAATTGTTCTGGTGTAGAACACAGATTTGGCTAGCCCTAATGGACTAGCCTGTTTGATATTGTTTGATCGGACTTGACCTAGGAACAATGCCTAGGACCTACGTACCCTATAGAAGGATCAAAGTCCACGTAGTTCAAGACACACACATGCGTTTAGCCAAGGGGGTGGGGTGTGTGCTCTGTGTGACTGTATGTAAATAGTTCAGAGTTAGAACCTGTACACCTTAGGATTTGACCTCTATATTTATAGAGTTTTCCTTGGGTCCAATATCTAGCATTGTAACTACCAAATATCGATCTGGATACACCTATATTATTGCTGGATAGGATCTCTCTATAATATAGGATCTCCCTATATTATAGGTGAGCCCTGATATTCGATATATCCTTAGTTGGGCCTTCCTAGCATCGGGCCTAGTGCAAATCAGTAACAGTTGGCCCCCAGCTCGATAGTTCAAGCTTTTGAGCTGCGGAGATGTATTTTGCCCCCAGTCGGTTTTACTGGATTACACTTACTAGCCAAGCTTTGCTGTCGTGGGCCTTACATTGCTGAGTTGAATTATATTGATCATGGTTATCAAGGTGGCCTACTTCAAAGATCTGAGGTCTTGTCTCAAAGATCTTGAGTAGTGCCGAGATGGTTCGTCTGCATTTGAATCCAGGTGTTGATCCCGGCTATCAAAGTCGTCTACTACAAAGATCCGAGGTAATGTCTCCAAGATCCGGGATAATGCCGAGGCGGTTTACCTGACTTCGAGGTTAGGATCTTTCTTCAGGTTACTCGGGCTAGATTGCTGTGAATCTTACCCTCTTGTCTATCTACCGCGCATTGCCGGATTATGTCATGTTGACCCCGGTTACTGATGTCATTTGCTCAAAGATCCGAGGTAATGTCTCAAGGATCCGAGGTAATATCAAGGAGTTTGCTCGATTTCGAGGTCGGGATCCTTATGCATTCACCATCATTGCCACCTAACACCTAGCTTCCCTGGATTGGCGAAGGGTTTCAACCACCACACCTAGCCGCCTGCAATTTTTGTGCGCATTTAATGCAGCCATCACGTCGTGTACGCTAGCCCTGCTTTTTGGGCTTAGAGGTCTCTAGGCTGCCGAGGCGCATTTATTGTTTGACCCTGCCATAGTGCATTTATTGTTTAACCCGGATTTCGTATCCGAATTGTTCCATCCTGATTTGCTTTTGTCCAAGTCATGACGAATTCGGAGTCATTCGTATTCTGCTACCGATTTGCCTATTTAGGCGATAGGTTTTTCCCAAGGCGGAATCTATTTGTCTTTCCCC
This sequence comes from Acacia acuminata, assembly GCA_019022655.1. Lineage (NCBI taxonomy): Eukaryota > Viridiplantae > Streptophyta > Magnoliopsida > Fabales > Fabaceae > Acacia > Acacia acuminata. Next base: position 543,416 of record JAFJYI010000151.1, on the reverse strand, counting down.
TGTTCTTTGTTTTTGCTTGCCTCGATCTCGGTTGACGGTAAACATGCTTTTTCATTAGCAACGTTTAAGCAACCGGGATAGCATTTGAAAATTCAAATAACCCCATGAGGGCTTCCATTAGTTCTTCTTACACCATTGACAACTGTATAGTAGCTGCCCCCCAGCCTGGCAGTCAAGGGCTCTGGGCTGCCGGGGTGGATCTGTTATTGAACTTGGATATCGTATCTGAGTTGTTACAACTTGTTTGATTTTGATAAAGTTTCTATCCGAGTTTCAACAAACCCCGGATTTACTTGTATTCTAATTGAATTGCCCCCAGACATGTAGTCTGGGTTACATGGAGCTTTGAAACTTCGTCTGTTTCTTTTCATGATCACCTGGATCTCTTCTTCTTCAATCATCCGAGTAGCCGGGTTTGTTTGTTGCCGCACCGAATTCCCCCAGTCTGAATTATCCTGAAAAGGAATGAATCGGGCTCCCGGGCTTGTTTGTTGCTGCATTTGCTTATGTCGTTGACAGCTTTATAGTGCCATGCTTGTCTTGTTGCCCCCAGCCTAGCAGTCAAGGGCTCTGGGCTTCCGAGGTGCATTGACTATTTAACCTGGATCTTATGTCCGAGTTTAATCTTCATTTCAACAATAAGTTGTTATATGAACTCGAAAATATGTTCAAAGTTCTTTTGAATGACCGGGCCAAAGCCACATAATGTGTTATGCAGAATCTGCTTGCTTTCTTCCAGACTTGAAGTCTGGGAATCTGGGGTAGGGTTTTCATTTTAACCGCATAGGGTTTTTAACCAAATACGTCCTATACAAGAAGAAAAAGAAGAAGAGAGAGATAGAGAGTTATAGTAGAGTAGAAATGAATCAACATATCAAAATGTTTGTTTATTCAATCGATTCACCACTGAACTCTTCATGCTTATTTATAGTGTTATACATACAATAACATACCTCATCCTCTACCAATGTGTGCTTTTCTAAAAGAGACATGTTGTATCAGGCAAACAACATAACTCATAGTAACTAAAAAATATTATAGATATCGACCCATACTTTTACATTATTTATATTCAAGCCTCAATATTGTTGGGTTTGGGCTTGATCCACTCAACTATCCCAACATTTTTTATCCCATTTTTTTATGTTTATAAAATTATAGGCATTTTTATACGTCCAAAAAATATATGATACTAAACGCAATACGAGTTTATGTGCGGCAACATCTGTGGTGTTAAAATAATTAACGGTAAAAACTGGGGTCACACAGAAGAGAGAAATTCTTTCATAAGCTTAGGCTACCACCTCGGTTGTGGTCTGACCAACCACAGAAAAACACCTCGGGTCTAATTTGGAGCATTTTCATCTGAAATGGCAGTGAAGGCAAGTTTGTGAGTAAATTAAATATACGCAAAAAGTTTTATTTTTGTTATAATATGAAAAAAGGTTTGGTTCCGTTATTGTCTTCATCTATACGCAAATATATATATTGTGGTTTAAAAAAAAAAAAAAAAAAAAAAAAGAAAAGATTTGTGATGCCCATTAGAAATCTTGACTTGATAGTGATAACGTGTTAATTGTCCCATCAATTTACGAGTCTGAGACGGCACTCTGTTGAAGCCTTTGAAAATGTTTGTGATTTTGTTTTGGATTTAGTGGTTTTTATTATGTTGGAGTTTGGGTCATGTTTGACTTTGGGTCCATATTCATTTTTAATGGGCCGAACTATTTAATTAGGAAAGAAGTAGATTTTTTAAATAAAAAATAGTATTAGTTATGAATTTGTTAATTGAGAAACGAGCAATTGTATCTTAGGAAATTAATTAAGAATTAATTTTCTAATTATTAATTATAAGGCAAGTATGAGAACATATAACTTTCTAGTTAGCATATCCCTAAATTTTTATAAATAGGAAGTGTTTCTCTCAGTTGAACACCACCGTTACTATTGAATTACTATCTGACAATATTTCTTCTCTTCTTAATGAATGAATCAACAAAATCCTTTCAATGGTTATTTGAACAATTTCTAAAATCTATGGGAAATCGACCATCACAAATGTCATGGCTAAAAACAATTAAACAGATATTTCCTAATACACAACATTGCTTGTGCTTGTGGCATATATTTAAAAATGCCCAATCTCATTAGGACTTATTTGGTATGAGGGATTTGGAAGGACGGTGAGGGGAGGGGAAATTTTTATGAGCTGGATTTAAATAAATTAGAGAAAAAAAGTTAAAAGTTTTTAATCAATTTTTCTTGCTATTTTATCTCAAATTTTTTTCTCTATTAAAATTTTTTAACTCCACTTCTATATTTTTCTTAAATCCCACTTGAATTGCTTTGATTAGAATTACACTTGATAAGATCATCTGTCTATCCAGCCAATCTTGAGCTAATCTACCCCAGCAAACTGAATGAGGCCTTGGTATCAACACCATATGCTAGGTAATCAAATACGCAGTGGTATCAACATCATATCCTAGCGCTAATCAAATACGCACTGCAATACATCTCGCGGCGCGTATTTGACTTCAACATCCCAGCCCAAGAATATCATATTCATGATTGCTAGGATCTCCGGTTTGAGAGAGTGAGTTGGTCCACAGTCTGTCATCATCAATCGATAAGCCTTCATAGAATCCTTTCTGGTCTCAGAAAAAAAAATATGGACCCTATTTTGGTCCCTCACACAAAGAAAACCCCTTTTTAGTTCCTGAAAAGGATGAATAAGAATTGATTAGTGAACATTTTGGTCCCTCACAAATTTCTAAAAACCCCTTTTTAGTCCAAAAAAATGTCCTATTTTAGTCCCTAAGGACGAAAATGGAATCCGTGTTTTTTTCAGGGACCAAAAAGGGAATTTACTCTAGAATCTATATACACACAAACTCTACAGAGACCTAGTGAACTGGTTTGGGTGCCTAACCAAATGATAGACACCATTTGCTTGTCCTATCTGAACTATTTGCTTGTCTTATTTGGATCGTCTAGATCTTTGATTGTTTTTACTTTTTTTCTTTTTAAAAAAAATATTTTTAAATGGATAGAAAATCTAAAATAAATATAATCTTTTAACTAATATTTTTCCAAAAAATAATTTTTTATTCAAAAATCACCGTTTTAAAAAATCAAATCTACATAATGGTATAATATAAAGTTTTTATAGATTATTTACATTAATCATAGAAAACTTTAACTAAATCATTCATGTCATAAGTTATATGGCTTAAAGTGTAGAATTCCAAAAAACTCATCTTGAAAGATTATGGACATCCCCACTAAATATTAGAATATTTATAACAATATAAATTTTTTAATAATAATAATATATTATTATAAAAACTGAAAATGATAGTTTGGGGTTTAAATTCTAAAATGACCATTTAGTCCAATTTTAGAAATGATAATTTAGTCCTACAAATTTTAAAAATGACTATTAATCAAGTAAAAACATCCTATGGGACATAAATCCTAAACTTTTTAAATAGATAATTAATTTTAAATTTATATAACAATTATTAATATATCTGAATGATTAAAATTAATTATTAATCATCCTTTACATATATAAAATTAATCATTGAAAAAAGAAAAATATGTGGAATAACTTTCAAAGTTTGCTTTAAAAGAAATTAATTTAGTTACTTAAATAATCTTATAAAATAAATAATTTATCTCAAAAAACTTAATTAGCTCCATCATATTAAATTTATAGAATGGAGAGGGTATCCCTTCCCAAAATATGCGAAAATCTACCACAACCAAAAATTGTGGCCATGGGCCTAGTTGCTCCGGTAGTATGCCTACTCCCCATAGTTGGGGAGGTGGTAGATCCAATCCCACCCTTTATACTTTAGGATATTAGTGTCTGCGTATGTAAATTTTTTTTTTTTTTTTCGGGGGGTTTGGGGGGCGGTTGTAGATTGTATGCCACAAGCCACGCTTGTGACGAAATTGTGGCACAAATTTTTTATAGTGTTAGGAAAAGAACAGTTCCAGCACCACGACAATTCCAAGATGCATAAATCATTATTATAATTAATTTTAGGAAAGGGTTGGGCTCACCCACAGTCTAAGGGCAGAGTACTTAGAGCCCAGTTCGCAGGGTATACTGGGTTAGAGAGTACGCATGCCTCCACCTCTTCTCAACGTTTCCACGGCTTTATAGACCCCTAGGATACCTCCCCCAGTGCTTTGACCAACTCCAGGATCGAATCCCTCCCTTTAGATGAGAAAGTCCGACTCTTTCACCAGTTGAACCCAAGGATGGGGGGTTGCATAAATCTTTATGATTATAACCAAAAAGCAGAAGTTGTGTAAGCTTACTCCACGAGGGGTTCATATTCTTCCTATGTGGCTCGTTCTCAAGACAATTTTCCCCATATCATTTACATCCTCACCAGCAATTTCTAGCATCGTTCCCCCAGCTTCAGCATAATCATTCAGTGATGAAGAAATGCAGGGCAAGTTGTTTTTCTCTGTAACCTTCTCCCAATTTCTCTTTTTGGGCCTCATCACATTTAGCATCTGAGGCGTACGCATGCCTCCACCTCTTCTCAACGTTTCTGAGGCCACCTTTTGGGCCTTCCCCATTTTGGACCCATTAGGGTTCCAATTCTCATTTAAAAGCTGCTTCCCCAACGCACGCGACGTCTCTTTCTTCCCCTTCCCTTTTCTCGCTGAGCCCTTTACCACACCCTACAAATTTCACTTGCTCTTTTCTTGATACATAACGAGGCCTTTTCCCATCACATCTGGATATCTCGCCTCCACTTTCCCTCTGTCACTACGAATCTCTAGTCCCTGTGCAACCTCATCATCTCTTTGGTTTCGCAAGGATAACAAATCTCGGGCCCCGCTTGCCTCATCTATCCTTACTGCCCGTTGCCCACTTTTCTCTATTAAACTGTGCCGTTTTGGTACAAACAAATGGTTTTGTTTTTAAAAAAATCAAATATTTGGATGTACTTGAATGTTACTGAAAAAATACTTTAAAATCTTAAAAAAATATTTTACGATCTTAAAAAATATATTTCGAGTATTGACCTATACTAAAAAGATACTTCAGATACTTGAATGAATGCGAAAAAAATTTCACGATCTTGAAAAATCATTTTATGATTGTAAAAATATCATGAGGTATCTTTTTAGTACCAAATCACTATCCCGAAATATTTTTTCAAAATTCTAAATTCATTTTTTAAGATTATGAAATTTTAGTATAAGTTAATACCCTGAAATATATTTTCTAAAATCCTAAGATACTTTTTCAAAATCCCGAAGTATTTTTTCAGTATCATTCAATATTCTAAAGCATCTTTTTAGTATCATTCATTAAAATATTTTTTGAACATCCTTTAAAATAATTTTTTTACTTTTTTTTAGTACCAAATATCTTAAACTATCTTTTAAATATATGTACCTTGAAATATTATTTTCTTTATAAAAAAAAAAAAAAGCCCCAATTTCACCGTTTTTCATTAAAACGGTGCGGTTTTGTAGAAAACTAGGCAAGTGGACAGTGCGAGAGGAGGAAAGCCCGGTTCACAAATCTCGTGTGAAGACTCTACTCTCGACATATCTCATCCTTTCCCTATTGTTCACCGACTTTTCTTTTTGAAAAATCCTTCCTCGAAATTGTGCCTTACAGGTATTACCCACTAACATCCACGCTCCAAACTTTACCTCGGTATTTGGCTCTATCTGTTAGTTCTCAATGTGTTTTGATGATTAACAACAATTGTAAACATGTGTTGAAGTTTTTGCAAAATGCTGTCTAAAACCATTTATCGGTTGTTTACTCGAGTAAAGGAATGCTTACTCGAGTATAGGACTCGTTAAAGGATTGCCCAATTGGATTTTACACGTCAATACTTTAGCGATGGATAGCCATACTCGAGTATTGACGTCTCAGAGAGCAATCGAGTTTTTGACAGAAGGTGCTTACTCGAGTATAGGTTTTCATACTCGAGTATAGGCCATCCAGAGAGCAACCAAACTTTTCAAGTTAAGTCAATACTGCAGTATAGATCGCTATACTCGAGTATTGGACTTACCGAGAGCAAATGAACTTTTGAACTTGAGTGTATACTCGAGTAGACACTTGCATACTCGAGTAAAGGGTCTTACAGAGCTCCCAAGTTTTTCTAATTCATGCATACTCGAGTAAAGGTTTTCATACTCGAGTAATGAGCTCTTAAACTGTTTTTCAAATTGACTCATGTTCTTGCATACTCCAGTATGAATTTGTTTACTCCAGTATAGACATGGAATGACTTCACACTTTTTCAAAAAAGAGTTGCATACTCAAGTAAGGATATGCATACTCGAGTATGAGACCATACGAGAAGTCATCATTTTGGCTTGAACTTGCTTACTCCAAGATACAAATGTATACCGGCAAGATAGATGCATTTTACACTTAAAATTTTCAAGCAAATAGTTTCTTACTCGAGTACACCAATAGCTTACTCGAGTAAAGCCTTTGGTTTCAAAAGTTCAAGTCTCGAAGGTTTGTCTCTGGAAGTTGCTTACTCGAGTATCCTTTTGGATATCGCGTAAAAGACTCTCTCACAGATGACTTACTCGAGTAAAGATGAATTTACTCGAGTACCCAATGCTTTGAAACCAATTTTTGAATTATACGAATTTGCAAATCACTCTTGTTTGTTCTAATTGCTTTCATGAATCATTCACTTATAAACCCAACTATGTTTAACAAGTTTGTTGAGTGAATTTCGGTTAAGCGAGAGATGAAGATTATTGAAGGTCAAAGCCATAAAGCAAAAAGTGTACGGTGCATTTAATGCACTTCGCAAATCAACCTTCTTTTGGATAATCCACACGAGCACGCATTCTCAACGGTCAAGAATGCTTTCTTCATCAAGTAAACTCTTCTCCAACGGACAAATCCTCGAGTTCCACATCGATCATATTAGCACCGGATTAGTTGGAGTTTAGAGAGAAAGATGACCGAGACCTTAAGCTAATCACCTACAACGGTTGGATTCATCAAGCAACGGTCATTTAATGTTCTTTACCTATAAATAGAGTGCATTAACTTCTTCTCAAGCTGATACACCTACGAGAGCGAAAATTTATTAATTGCCATTTATTGTGTTCGGCTTTCACATTTGTATTGTATCAATCGATACTTGAACTTCGGTGTTCATTTTATCTCGCTCGTGAGAGAGTTCTATCTGTAAATCATTTATTGATTGAGATAACCACAAGTCGGGGACTTGGTGGTTGGGTGTATTGATTGCAACTTGTAAGGGGGAGTGAGTTCTAGAGAGAACTACTCTTGAGTACGAGTTTGTAATCGGTTTGTGAGTATAGTGGATTGAAAATCCCAAGTATGGCTTGGGGACTGGATGTAGGTCAAGGATAAGACCGAACCGGGATAATTTCTCTTGTGCAAGCTTTCCTTCCCTTCCTCCTCTGTTATAATATGTTTTTACTTGGTCAAAACAGAGCACTTTCAGAAAAGTTTTTAAAATACCCAATTCACCCCCCCTCTTGGGTATATAGCTCCATTTACATTTGGTATCAGAGCTAGGTCTTCTCAAAAGAGCTTAACATCTCGAGAAGGATCAATATGGAAGGTATCTTAACGATGGAGCTTCTATCAACAGACCACCGGTTTCAATGGAGAGCATTACTCCTTCGGAAAGCAAAGTTCAAAGTTTTCGTCATGGCAACGAGTATGGTCTCGGAGAGTATTTGAAAGAGGAGACTATGCGCCATCAACCGTTGAAGATGGAGTTAGAGTTCCTAAGCTAGAAGAAGAATATGATGATAATGACAAGAAAAATGTCACACTCAACAAGGGAAGGCTGTGTTACTACTCCAAAGTGCTCTAAGTCAACAAGAATACTTTCGTATTTGCACCTTATCATCTCGCTAAGGCCATGTGGGATGCTCGGAGATAGCTCATGAAGGAACAACTGGAGTAAAGCAAAACGAGTCAATACTCTTATGACCAAATATGATCTTCTACGAATGAAGCATGGCGAATCCATTGGTGAGTTCCAGTGAGGTTCACCCATCTCATCAATCAACTTGCTTTGCCTTGGGAAAAGAATATGACCAACCGGTCAAGTAAGGAAGATCTTGAACATCCTTAACAAGGAATGTGAAGCAAAGGTCACAGCTATTGAAGAGGCTCGAGGAGAGTCAATGACGTCGATAGAGACGCTCTATTCGGCGATCTCTCGAGTATGAGGCTAAACTCAAATTCAAGAAGGGACTTGATGAAGTTCATGGCAAGAACAAAGGAATTGCCCTCAAGGCTGCAAGAGAAGTTAAAGATTCAGATGAGGAAAATGAGAATGTAGACGAAGATGAGGAAATAGGCATGATGGTTCGTAGATTCAAGAAATTCTACAAGAGGGACCAAGGTTTCAAGAAATTTCACAAAGCTAGCTCCGGCTATGAGGCAAAGAAACCGGTCGTCACACTATGAGTGCCAAAAGCCTGGCCACATCAAGGTCGGGAGAGTGCTCTCGGTTGAACAACAAAGACAAAGAAAAGAAGAAGTTCAACAAATATAAGAAGAAAGCCTATGTCTCGGGCATTTGGGGTGATAGCTCATCGATGAAGATGATGAGGATGAGGAAGAAAAAGCAAGCGTATGCTTAGTTGCCGAAGAAGAATTACGCATCAACCTTGAAGAGGTATATGATTGCAAACCACCTTATGATGAGTTATTTGCTGAATATATGGCTGTGCAATCTGAGTTTGAAAAACTTGCTGAAAAATATTTCAAATTGAAAAACGAAATCTTACTCTTGAATTTCAAGTTGAAAAGTTTTCCTCTTCAGAAAATACTATTTGTGAAGATTGTCCTGATCTGAAGAAAAAGAATTCATATCTTACAAAGGCACTTGAGAAATTCACTAGAGGAAGTGAAATGCTCAATGTCATTTTGAAACAACAACGTTTTATAAATGATAGATCAGGCATTGGTTACGTAGGCCGGATTTTGATAAGAAGAAAGGCAAGAAGAAGAGTGGTCAAAAAACATACATGAACTATTTCACAAAATCAATTCACTCCTCAAATCCCTTTGCACATTGTAACTATTGTAATAAGAAGGGTCATTCTACTTCATCTTGCTTTCATAGAAATGAAAGAAAAATTAAGCCTGTGGGAAATTATCAATGGGTACCGAAAGAAACTTATGTTCCTAAGGTCAAAACTAACTCCAAAGGACCCAAGAAAAGATGGGTACCTAAGGCTTGATCCCTTGTGAATTGCAGGTTTGTCTTAGAGCATCAAGACCAAACAAGTGGTACATTGATAGTGGGTGCTCAAGACACATGATGGAGATGAATCCAAATTCCTTTCAATCAAACCAAAGGATGGTGGTAGAGTCACATTTGGAGGAGACCAATCGGGAAAAATTGCTGGGATTGGTGAGATAGGAAACAATGAAGGTCCTTTCATCAAAGATGTCTACCTAGTAGAAGGATTGTGTCACAACCTCCTAAGTGTGAGCCAAAGCACCGACAAGGGTAACCTAGTTATCTTTGATTCAAATGAATGCTTGATTATTAGAAAGGATTTAGTCTCCATTGATGATTTGAAAACTAAAGCCTTATTTAGAGCACCTAGAGATGGAAATTGTTATACTCTTAACCTCTCTAGCAATGCTTCAGTTTCTGAAAATTGTTTTGTTAGTAACTTGAATGAGAGTTGGCTATGGCATAAACGATTAGCTCATGTTAATATGTGTCAACTTGACAAGTTGCTTGAAAAAGGATTTGGTCATTGGTGTTCCTAAATTGAATTTCAAAAATGATATAGTCTGTGATGCTTGTCAAAAAGGAAAACAAACCAAATCTTCTTTTAAAGCAAAAATGAGATCTCAACTAGTAGACCTCTTCAATTACTTCATATGGATCTAGTTGGACCAGCTAGAGTAAAAAGTCTTGGTGGAAATCTTTACACTTTGGTCATAGTTGATGATTACTCTAGATTTACTTGGACAATATTTTTATCATATAAAGATGAAACGTTTGATCGTTTGTTACCTTTGCCAAAAAGGTCGAACGAAAAGGATTCGCAATTTCGGGTATAAGGACGATCATGGTGGCGAATTTGAAAACAACGCCTTCAACAGTTCTGTGACAATATGGGGATTGATCACAATTTCTCGCTCTAAGGACTCCTCAACAAAACGGTGTTGTTGAAAGGAAGAATAGAGTCCTCACCGAGATGGCAAGGGCAATGTTAAATGAGAACAACACTTCTCAAGTGTTTTTGGGCTGGCGACGCGATGAGTACGGCTTGCTACATCTCCAACCGAGCCTATTTGAGGAAGAAGGCAACAAGTGCCCATATGAACTCTACAAGGGAAGGAAGCCAAATCTCGACCACCTACACATCTTTGGATTCAAGTGCTATGTGCACAATAATGGTAAAGAGAATCTTGGTAAATTCGATTCCAAAGCGATATAGGTATCTTCATTGGTTATTCAAATAGGAGTAGAGCTTATAGAGTCTTTAATACTCGCACTCGTATTGTTGAAGAGTCAATACATGTTGTTTTCTCGTGAATCCAAATCGATAAAGCCTTGGATAATGAAGAAGAAAATGTTTTCAAAAATCAATTCTTTTCGAAAACTACTCCCTTCTATTGAAAATCCTGAAAATGTTTTTTGGGCTGATCCCCAAAACAATATTGAAAATCCCGATCGACTCAACCTAGAGCTTGGAAATTTATTAGAAATCATCCTTTAGACCAAGTTATAGGTGATATTAATCAGGGAGTAAGAACCAGAAATAATACTTTGAATGAAGTAACCTTCTCTGCATTTATATCTCATATAGAACCCTCTAAGATTGATGAAGCCCTTTCGGATAATGATTGGGTAATAGCAATGCAAGAGGAGTTACATCAATTTGATAGAAATCAAGTTTGGGATTTGGTACCTAGGCCCAAAGACCATCCGGTCATTGGCACCAAATGGGTATTCAAGAATAAACGTGATGAGTCTGCAATCATTGTCCGCAACAAGGCAAGATTGGTTGCCAAAGGCTAAATTAAGAAGAAGGAATTGATTATGAAGAAACTTATGCTCCAGTGGCAAGATTGGAAGCCATAAGAGTACTTCTAGCCTTTGCATGTGTAAAAGGATTTAAATTATATCAAATGGATGTGAAAAGTGCTTTTCGAATGGTTTTATACAAGAGGAAGTTTATGTAGAACAACCTCCCGGTTTTAAAAATGAACATTGTCCAGATCATGTGTATCGTCTCAAGAAGGCTCTATATGGCACGAAACAAGCTCCTAGAGCTTGGTATGAGTGATTAAGCAAATTCCTTCTTGATCAAGGTTTTGTTAGAGGAAAAGCGATACAACTCTCTTCATAAAGAGTAATAAGCTTAATGAAATTGTAATGGTTCAAATATATGTGGATGATATTATATTTGGTGCTTCTAATGATGCTTTGTGTGAAGAATTTTCAAAGACTATGCAAGGAGAGTTTGAGATGTCCATGATGGGAGAGCTCAACTACTTTCTTGGACTGCAAATCAAGCAAAGAAAAGATGGGATATTTATTTCCCAAACCAAATATCTGAATGATTTGTCAAGAAATTTGGGATGGACCAATGCAATGGTGCTGACACTCCTATGAGCTCAACTACTTCATTAGATGCTGATGAGAAGGGCAAAGATTTCAACATCACAAAGTATAGAGGAATGATTGGATCACTACTCTATCTCACAACGAGTCGCCCGGACATCCAATTCAGTGTTGGGATGTGTGCAAGGTTCCAAATCGCTCCAAAAGAGTCCCATGCTGAACATGTGAAGAGGATATTCAGATATCTCTCAGACACGAAGACTCTTGGACTATGGTTTCCCAAAGGTCAACCGGAACACTTGGTGGCATACTCAGATTCGGATCATGCCGGCTACAAGACAGATAGAAAGAGCACAAGTGGCCAATGCGAATTCTTTGGCAACTCACTTGTCTCTTGGTTCAAAAAGAAGCAAACATCTCGTGGCCGTGTCCTCTACCGAAGCTGAATATGTGGCTGCTTCAAGTTGTTGTGCTCAAGTGCTATGGTTGAAGCAACAACTTGCGACTTGGGAGTTCACTTGAAGGAAATCCCAATTTAGTGTGACAACACAAGCACAATAAGCTTGGCCAAGAATCCGGTGCAACATACAAGAACCAAGCATATTGATGTGAGGCATCACTTCATTCGGGATCATGTCCAAAAGAGATGTCAAAGTGATGTTCATCCCAACTCATCTTCAACTTGCTGACATCTTCACAAAGCCTCTAGCCAAAGAACCTTTCAACTTCATAAGGAGAGAATTGGGAATGGTAAATCCCAATGAATTGTAAGCATTTCTCATCCAAGAGATTAATCCTTACTAACTTAAGCATCGGAGTGTATAGCAATTGTTTTTGCAGGATTTTCTGATGTTTCAGAGATTTCTTACTCAAGTAGAGTACATGGTAGTCGAGTAAACAAGCTGTAGAAAGCAAATTCAGAGGTTCAGAAATGCTTTACTCGAGTATGGAAGTGGATACTCGAGTATCCAAGAGGCAGAGAGCACATTCCTGAGAACAAAGGAATATTTACTCGAGTATAGAGTTCTTTACTCGAGTATAGGACCAGATAGAGGCCAAACCTGAAGGTATGCTGGTTTCAAAAATTCACACGACATTTTTGAAGTCCAGGTCAGTATACTTCCATCTTTACTCGAGTATGTAAATGAAAGTATGCTATACTCGAGTAAGCAAGAACTGTACTCGAGTATAGGGGTTTATCTATATATATACACTGAAACGACGTGTTCTTACATACTCGCACCCTTACTCCGAAAAGCCCTAGGAGACGCGACTTTCTCTCTTCTTCTCCTTCAGAATCACAATCCCTCATAAATCTTCACCAAACCTCGTCTAATTCTTCCTATCCTCATTTTCGCCAAAACCCTAAACGCTCAAATGTCTAAGGAAGTCTCTCAATCCTCTCAACCGGTTCCTCCACGAGCTCCAAGGACCAAATCGATTCGAAAGAAATTGTAGAGAGGCATTGATACAAGGATTCCTGGCGTAGGCTTTACGATTCCGGAGGCACAATCTCAAAACCCCAAGAAAAGGGGTTCGTCCTCTCAGGGCCTAGCACCGTCTTCAGGATCGAAGAAGAAAAAGAAGGCCTCTCCAAGCAAAGAAAAGGGAAAGAAGAAGGCCGTAGAAAAGATGAAGAGAAGGTCCAAGCAACCCTCCACCACCGTTGTCTCATCCTCTCGATGAAGCTACTCTTTCGGCTTCCGAACCGAAAGGTGATCAAGAGGAAGAGCAAGAGGAAGTATCTCCCTTCGTCGAAAATGCTATTGACGAGATTACACTTCACAAGGATCCACCAACGGGTTTCAAAGTTGCCCGGTCTCACTTCCTCCCGCCACAATGCCATGTTCGAGAGAGCAATTTTCAACCCGAGGATTTTGTGTCGTTGTCTCGATCAATCTGAACAAGTATACCAGAATGCAATGTTGATCTATCGCCGTGGTTCAGACCTTATAACTCGTTTGTTTCCATCAAGGCCGCCTACTTTCCGGAGTTGGTAAGAATGTTTTATTTCAACATGAAGTCTGATCACATTTTAGACTCAGAGGACAAAGTAACTGAAGAAAGGATCACCACATCTGTGCGGGGAGTCACCTTCACCATCTCTACTGCAATCCTCAACCGGATATTGAAGGTTGTTGATCCCCCAGAGGCTTCTACACCACGATATAGCAATGAAGAGGTGTATAGGACACTTTTGCTCACTCAAGACGTACCGGATGATCAGAAAGCTCATTTATCCTTTAAACCGTATGACATGCCAAACTTGCACCGTGTGATTTGGTTTGTGTATTCGAGAAATTTTGTCCAGAAGGGAGGTAGCTATACACATTTCACGCGAAGGACTACCGCTTCTTCACCGCTTTTATCAAGCAACATCCTTTCAACATTGGGCGCTGGCTCTTCAAGGAAATAAGCTACTTCAAGTTTACCTCCCGAAAAGGATCTTATATGCCCTTCGCTTCTCTCGGTGTCCCGATCTTATTTTACCATAAGATATGGTACGTGGGCCCTCCTGAGTCAATGAAGCATATCCCATCCTTCGGCAAGACTCAACTTAAGTTTATGCAGATAAACTTTGAACCGGAAGGATCCGGTCAGTCGAGGGCTCCTCAAAGATCTCAGGCCCATGCATCTCAATCGGTTGCGCACGAGGCTCAGTCTGCTCCTCCTCCTCCACTGGATTTTGAGGCTAGAGTTAAAGCAATTGTGGACACTTCCATTGCTTCTCACTTTGTCAGAATGCAATTTGAATTTGGCAAGCTAGGAGCTGATCTCAAGATTGGTCTTAATGAGGTGATTGCTGGCAAGAATGAAGTTATAACAAAGTTGGACAAACTCCAGGATGACACTGCAAAGAAGCAGGATGATATTTTTGATCAGTGCATCGACTTGGATTCTCGGATTGGTTCTATCTTGGATATTGCTTCGAGGCCCGGGACAAGGTCAACAAGTTGATCAAGCACTTTGATCTTGGTTCTTCATCCTCGCTACATTTGGGTTCACGACTAATCCTTCATCATCCTCTCCGTTCCGGAGGTCCACCTTCCATACCGTTTTTCCCGCCTCTACCACTTCCCCACCTTCTTCACCTCCCTTTGCATTTCCTAGCCCTCCTCACACCACACCATCCCCAGCCTCCGCATCCACTCCAGCCACTGTGGTGCTATCCTCACCCACCACTCCCACCACAAAGATTCTACCTGACACATTTCCATCTCCATCTACCCCGTCTACTGAGAAATTCCCCACACCTTCTCCTTATGCAGCTCGACATGACCCTACCTTTGATCCATCCACTGCCATGGTCCTCTATTCCCCTCCTATTGTTGTCCTTGATCCCTTGTATGTTGATGATGACAAAGGGGGAGAAGAAGAGAAAGATGTAAATGTATAGGGTCTAGGTTGTAGTGTCTAGCGTGTATTTCATTATATCTTGTTGATTCTGCAAATTTTGTTTCATTCTCTGATATCAGTGTTATCAGAGTATTTGTCATTTCTGATATCAGTAAAACATTGTATGAAGCTTGCCTAATGACTATGTTATCAGTTGTTTATGTGTTCAAAAGCATCTCTGCTGCCATTCTCTGAGTATTACAGTTTAACATGCATATTCAAATGTTTTTTGAACACTTTGCACCAATATTTGAAAAACTTCAATTCAAAGGAACTTCATCTTTCAAATTATTTAAAAAGATCGTTTACAAGTGTTGTCATCATCAAAAAGGGGGAGAATGTTAGTTCTCAATGTGTTTTGATGATTAACAACAATTGTAAACAAGTGTTGAAGTTTTTGCAAAATCTTTCTAGAACCATTTATCAGTTGTTTACTCGAGTAAAGGAATGCTTACTCGAGTATAGGACCGTTAAAGGATTGCCCAATTGGATTTTACACGTCAATACCGCGGTATGGATAGCCATACTCGAGTATTGACGTCTCGAGAGCAATCGAGTTTTTGACGAAAGGTGCTTACTCGAGTATAGGATTTCATACTCGAGTATAGGCCATCCAGAGAGCAACCAAACTTTTCAAGTTAAGTCAATACTTGCAAGTATAGATCGCTATACTCGAGTATTGGACTTACCGAGAGCAAATGAACTTTTGAACTTGAGTGTATACTCGAGTAGACACTTGCATACTCGAGTAAAGGGTCTTACAGAGAGCTCCCAAGTTTTTCTAATTCATGCATACTCGAGTAAAGGTTTTCATACTCGAGTAATGAGCTCTTAAACTGTTTTTCAAATTGACTCATGTTCTTGCATACTCCAGTATGAATTTGTTTACTCCAAGATAGACATGGAATGACTTCACACTTTTTCGAAAAGAGTTGCATACTCAAGTAAGGATATGCATACTCGAGTATGAGACCATACAGAGAAGTCATCATTTTGGCTTGAACTTGCTTACTCCAGTATACAAATGTATACTGCAGTATAGAGGCATTTTACACTTAAAATTTTCAAGCAAATAGTTTCTTACTCGAGTACACCAATAGCTTACTCGAGTAAAGCCTTTGGTTTCAAAAGTTCAAGTCTCGAAGGTTTGTCTCTCGGAAGTTGCTTACTCGAGTATCCTTTTGGATACTGCAAGTAAAGACTCTCTCACACATGACTTACTCGAGTAAAGATGAACTTACTCGAGTACCCAACACCGAAACCAATTTTTGAATTATACGAATTTGCAAATCACTCTTGTTTGTTCTAATTGCTTTCATGAATCATTCACTTATAAACCCAACTATGTTTAACAAGTTTGTTGAGTGAATTTCGGTTAGCGAGATGAAGATTATTGAAGGTCAAAGCCATAAAGCAAAAGTGTACGGTGCATTTAATGCACTTCTCGCAAATCAACCTTCTTTTGGATAATCCACTTTGAGCACGCATTCTCAACGGTCAAGAATGCTTTCTTCATCAAGTAAACTCTTCTCCAACGGACAAATCTCGAGTTCCACATCGATCATATTAGCACCTGGATTAGTTGGAGTTTAGAGAGAAAGATGACCGGACCTTAAGCTAATCACCTACAACGGTTGGATTCATCAAGCAACGGTCATTTAATGTTCTCTACCTATAAATAGAGTGCATTAACTTCTTCTCAAGCCGATACACCTACCGAGAGCGAAAATTTATTAATTGCCATTTATTGTGTTCAGCTTTCACCCGTATTGTATCAATCGATACTTGTACTTCGTGTTCATTTTATCTGCTCTCATGAGAGAGTTCTATCTCGTAAATCATTTATTGATTGAGATAACCACAAGTCGGGGGACTTGGTGGTTGGGTGTATTGATTGCAACTTGTAAGGGGGAGTGAGTTCTAGAGAGAGAACTACTCTTGAGTACGTAGTTTGTAATCGGTTTGTGAGTATAGTGGATTGAAAATCCCAAGTGTGGCTTGGGGACCTGGATGTAGGTCAAGGATAAGACCGAACCGGGATAATTTCTCTTGTGCAAGCTTTCCTTCCCTTCCTCCTCCGTATAATCTGTTTTTTACTTGGTCAAAACAGAGCACTTTCAGAAAAGTTTTTAAAATACCCAATTCACCCCCTCTTGGGTATATAGCTCCATTTACACTATCTTCACAGGCGATGCTACCGGCTGCTCCTTCACCAGCTCCGGCGGTAGTCCTCTATTTTCTTCTTGAACATGAGGCTCTAGTCTATACCAAGATGTACAATTCTCCCGGCAGTGTCCCTACCGGCCACAGCTGAAGCAGATCACATTAAGTCCCTCATAGACCACATTGTAAGCTGCATTTGCCACCAAAACTTTGCATACCAGTCTCTTTCCTAAATCCAGCTCTCCACAAATCCTCGCATATCTTCACTCTCTACCTTCAGAAGATTGTTGCTAGACTCAGTTAAGGTGTTCATATCCACTCTCAGCGTTCTTCCGATCCGATTACCCAATCTAGTAATAAAGGTTTTATCATAGCATTGCCTCGGGATATATATGAGGGATCCTTACTCATGAAACCACCCTCCCCAACTGATTGCTGAAAGGATCAAAGTTGGTTGTCACTGTTGCACCATTACACTGTTGCTGAACCTGTTAGAATATAATATTAAAATATATAATATGTAAGTAGTATTGTGATTGTATTATATTCTGATTGTATTTGTGAAAGATCATACTTATCCTGTGTCAAATCAGATTGCACATAAGGTGTGTTGGATTCAAACCAGAACATCTCCTTTATGGTTGGAGGTATTGCCTGCTGTTGTTGTGAGTGTGCATGCCCGAAAGGAAATATTTGTTTTGCAAAACTGACATGTCGTCTCACGAATAACATATTAGATTTCAGATTTAACAACAAATAACCTTTCGATTTTCTCGGATAGCCTAGAAATACACAAGGGAAAGCATGAGGTTGTAGTTTATCATGAACTTTAAGATCTGTGGCATAGGCAAGACAGCCAAAAACTTTCATGTGTTTGAGGTCTGCCTTATGCCCATAAACCCTTTCAAATGGGGATTGAAAATCAAGGACCTTAGAGGGCAACCTGTTAATTAAGTATGCTGCAGCCTTTACACATTCACCCCAGTACTCTACTAGAAGGTCTGACTGCAACATCAAACTTCTAGTAACTTGCATAATCGTCCTATGCTTACGCTCGACAACTCCATTTTGTTGTGGTGTGTAGGTACAAGTGGTCTCATGCACAATTCCTTTTTCTTGAATAAGCATTTTAAAGGCATTACTTAAAAACTCACTCTCATTATCACTCCTAATTTTCTTAACCTTCACATTGAATTGAGTCATCACATAAACAATAAAATGACGAATATAAGTAATTGAATCAGATTTATGTCTCATCAGAAATAACCACGTAGCCCTAGAATAATCATCCACTACTATGAGAAAATATGTAAATCCCTGATGAGTGGGTGCCCTATTTAGAATTTTTTTGTGATTCAGATTGGGCTTCTTGTGGAATTACACGGCGCTCGGTCATTGGATATTTTCTGAAATTTGGAGGATCTATCTCTTATGATGTGGAAGACAAAGAAGCAAACCACGGTGTCAAAGTCATCTGCAGAGGCTGAATATAGGGCACTCAGTATGGCCACATCTGAAATAGTTTGGGCACATGGATTGCTTCGTGACTTGTGGATTCCACAAACGCAACCCACGATCTGCCGTTCTACCGTGACGATGATTAAAGAATACACATCGCTACAAATCCAGTTTTTCATGAGCGAACGAAGCACATTGAAGTGGATTGCCACTTTATTCGTGATAAATGGCGAGAGAAAGTGATAGATCTGCGCATGTTCGTTCCCATGACCAAGAGGCTGATTTGTTAACGAAACCAGTGTCAAGAGATGTCCAACGCAAGTTATTGAGCAAGTTAGGGTCTATTGACATATTTGTGCCCCCAACTTGAGGGGGAGTGTTAGAATATAATATTAAAATATATAATATATAAGTAGTATTGTGATTGTATTATATTCTGATTGTATTTGCATTAGTTGGACAATTAGGAAGTTAAGGAAGTTAGGAGTAATGTTGGTCTATAAATAGTCTCTAGGGCATATCATTTTTTGATGATGAAAACCTTCTATGTTAATGAATAAGAAGTTTTCCATTTTAGCCTATTGAGAGGTAATTAGGCTTCAGATATTCAACAGAACCACCCATGGTCCTTTGTAACACCCCATTTTACAAAAAGCGATTTTTTTTTTCAAAGTAGAGCATCGGAGCAACAGAGTAACTGATAACCATTAATTATGGCGTATCTGTTTGTTCATAAAGAACATTACATTTATCCGAGTATTATAACGGTATAATTCTACAAATAGATATCTTTAGTCGGGTCTCGCACGTGCTGCTTACTCTTGTCTTCGGTCCTTGGTTCTCCGGACCCTGAAGCTATAAGAGCTGAGGTCCAATGCCCATTGGACCTCAGGTAACGGTTAACCTCATGCTTATGTAAACAATGTATAACAGATATTCATGACAATATAGCATTAATCAATACAAAAGCTCATGAAAGATGTATGATATGTCTTAATAACAGTACACCCACGCACATGTACGTTATCTTAGTCTGCACCACCTACGTGCCACGATTGGCCCTCGTGTCCTCGCTAGGAAAACTCACGGCATTAACAAGACTATAACCCATGTAAAGGCAATGTATAAGTAGTGATCTAAGCCCCATAAACTTAGTCACGGTGCATGACCCAAGACTTAGGGCCCATTTGGATGGGCTTTTTGATTAAAAAAAGCACTTTTTTAATTTAAAAAACGTTTTTTTTAATTAATTTATGTGTTTAGATGATATTTTTTTCAAAAAGTAAGTGTCACAAAAAAAAGCTAGAATGCTCCTTTTTCTAAAAGCTCCAATTTGGAGCTTTAAAAAAAAAGCACTTAAAAAAAACACTTTTTTTAAAAGCCCATCCAAATGGGGCCTTAGTCTTGTCCATCACTTTATGAAATTATCTATCACATATAAGCATACAATAAACATCGAGTTAGTGTTACGATGACGTCGCGAACATACCTTCGTCCGTTTGGATAGCGGTACGCTTGCTTTGATTGGTATGTCTCCCGATTTTTCCCGAATATCCTATAATGCTATTATCGCATTATTACTTTGTAAATAATATCTTAAGAGATATTATAGCCACTACTGGCCTTTTTACCCCTGGTGGTTTTATTATTCCAATTATATCTCTCTATTTTCTCAAAAACGCTGTTTCAGCATTTAGGGGCAGAATTTTTGCTAACTTTGAAAATTCATAATTAATTCTACAAAAATAGAAACGAGGATCCGTAAAATTTTCCGGAATCCTTAACATGTCTATTTTTAAGTAAAAATACTCATTTTCACCCAGAATTAGTGAATCATTCCCAGTTTAATATTCTTTAACCTCTGCTCAGAATTTTCCAGAAAAATGTAGCCTAACTTTGAGAATTTTTATCTCTCTGCAAAAAATTCAAAATAATATGTTCTTGGTATTTTTGAAAATCCATATATGTCTACTTTAACCATGAATATTTTCATAATTTTAGCATCTGATATTTAACATAAAAGTATGACGTTTTTGCTAGTGATTTCAGAAATTCCTAACCGATGAATTTTCGCCCGAGCTTCGCTATTTTGCTTTTCAACTCCCAAAAATTTTCTATATAACATGGCTCATCTAATTTTCGAAATATCAATATTTTAACTATAAAAACATGATTCTAGAATTAATCTAGCATATTTGAGATTAAAGCAACCTCTATCTATGAATTAAAGAACTAGAACTCAAAGAACTTACTTGCTATGCTTCAACTCCTTCAAGCTACTTCCCACTCAACCTCACTTCTCTCTAATTTCATATTGCTCTTGCTTGTTTTGGTGTGAAGAATGAATGAATACAAGGTGCCTATTTATAGGAAAAGACCATGGTACTCTTGTAAATTTTTCAAACCTAACTCATCTTACATTTTGGCCATTGGATCTAGGTCATTCTTCAAACTCTCATCCTCACCTTTCCCTTGCTAAAACCGACCTCCCCTCTCTCCACTATATCTTATTCCATTCTCATAAAGAGCTCTATCACAAAGTACTCTTATCTCCTTCCACCTTGTTGACTTTTATTTCACCATGTGTTTGCTTTAAAGTTAATATCTAGATTTTATAACTTTGCTTCTTCTCTTTCATTGTTGGCTTAATAGATGCCATGTGTGTTTAGATTCTTCTCCAACTCTTCTTCTCTTTCATTGTTGGCTTAATAGTTACCAAGTGCAAGAAGACTTTTGGGGTTGATCTTTATGATCAAATTAGTTACTCTAAGTATCCTTTGTAACTAGATGCAAAGTGATAGTTAACTAAGCAAGAATACTTTTAACTATAGGGTTTATCTAAGTCTCTTTATTAGCCTCTTTACTTTGAACATCATGGCTTAATTAGAAGTCTCTAATTGCCTTCCCATCATTTTATAATTAATTGTATAAGTTGGGTAAAAATTATGATGACACTTTATCCCAATTTCAATATGTTTCTTTGTTTGAATTAAACCTTTAATTGTTTTTGATAATAATTGATTGATAAATTGATTTATGAACTAATTATGAGAATTAGTGTTTAATTAGGCAAATATTATTTCACTTTTATTGGCTTAATTACTTGAGATATTATCTTTGGAACACTTGACTCTCATTGTGCCAACAAGGCTATTTGACTTTAATTTTGTAACACATGTTCATTAGTCAAATATCTAGATTCTTTAGCAATTCATTCTTGCTCTTTCCTCATTGAAACCGTGGCACCCCTCTTCCATGCACTCTTGAGTTGTGTTTTATGTATGTCACACAATTAGCTCCTAAAGCCTCTCATTGGTCAAACTCATTTCTCATGGATTATGCTTTAAGAGGTTTAATTAGGGTCTTTAGATTTAGCTTTATGAAATTAAATCTTGGCTCTTCACTTGTGTAGAAAAATCCTACTTACTATTGTAGATTTTTACCTTATAACACATGTAGTGCTCTTACCTTATATTTTAAATCTCTTGATCCATAATTGTTCATGAATTTCGCCCCTTATAGAAATTAGGGAGGGTTAAATTAATCTTTGACTAATTACTCCCAACAAGGTGTTTTAAATATTATTAGGCTTATTTGATTGGTTATAATATTAATCATGATCATTAGTAACCACTTTCATGCTAATCTTAGTCCTTCATTAGCTATTGGTTCTTAGTTAAGGTAATACATCCTTAATTATGCATGCCTCTAAATTAATTATGAAAGTCTCTGCAATTAATTTAATTAATTTAGATTTAATTATCTACCAATTGTTGATAATTTTCTCTAATTGGTTTAAGTATTTTCTCACAACTTTTTGGTTTTCTATGGTCATATATGCACCATTAATAATTATAGGGTAATTTATGATCCCTAAATGAAAATTTGAAATTTTGGGCCTTTGGCCTATTTGATTATAGGAGAAAGTTCCTTAAATTAAATTAAATAAACTACAAAGTTTTGAGACCACATATTCACCTATTTTCAATAAGTATTATTTACCAAAATATAATGTTTATAATGAATATGAATTTTAAGATATCACGTACATATCAGCTCCCCCCCTGTTTGGCCATATACTTCACCACAAAATAGTTATTCAGAAGATCAATGAGATCAAATTCCTCAAACCCCCATATGCCTCACAAATGATCCTTTAATGTAGAAACATTGTATCTTTTCCCCAACACTGTGATGATGAGCGTTGTATTCCATGGTTTACACCTTTCAGTGTATTCTGATCTTCTAGCTCAATGGGCACCACTGGGTAATATTGCATAATCTCTTTGTACTCCTCAGACCATTCTGGTAGCTTCCATTCTCTTTATTGAACGCATAAGACAATAGCTCATCTTCTTCCATTTGACTCTAACTGTTTCCACTCCATTAAAGCCAACCATAGAATCTCTATATGATACCTGTTTAGCCGCGGGGACAAGGTCCGTTTGCATCCCACCATCATCATGTTCTATGGTGCTATCCTCGATCTGCAACTTGATCAGCATGAATCGATTCCTCACCCATCTCTGTATCCTTGATCGGTTCAGCGTTAGTCGCATTCTTCGTTTTCTTTTTGTTGCCACTGACTAAGGCGTCGGATGGTCGGTCCAGCGGAATTTTCGGTTGACTTTGGTAGTCCATTCTAGAGCAACTCATAGGCACAAATCCCAAGAGAGAGAAACTCACAATCGCCAAGGCCACATTTTTTTTTTTTTGGCTTCTCCAACACTCCTAAATTGAAAACGTGTCAAGCCTATCTCCTTTAGTATCAACTTCTATTACAGGGAAAAATTTGGGACAATATATTTGTATTGGACTAATTTGATTCAATATATTATTGGACAAATTGCATTTTTGTATCAGAACATAAAAAAATCAATACACGGAAAAATTTGAAAACAAAAAACAAAAAAAGAAAGCAAACCTTTTCAGGAAACACCTTTAGATGTAAGGTTATTAAACCTAGACCGAATTGGTCAGTTCAGCCTAGAAATCAATAAATCGTTTCAATTTAGGCATCAACTTCGATCCACGTTTTTAAAAATTGTTTTTTTTTAAAAAAATATAATTTTATAATAACCCCCGAAATCTTTATTTTCACACTAGTCCTGGTTTTTGGGTTATTAATTTAACTCCAATCGGATTCAATATTTCAACCAGGTTGATTGGTCATTTCAAATAATCATGGGAAAATCAAGAGTCGAGCTTAGTTTAAATAAAAAAAACAAATTATGTGGGCTTAGTTTTTAGAGTCAGACGGCTAAAAAGTCAACAATGACGACCCGATTTTACCCCAAAAAAAAAAACAATGACGACCCGAATTTTTCCTTTAAGGTGCTTTAGAAGTTAAACCACTATTTATTTGTTATTGGACCAGAAGCCACTATTGAGCTGGGAAACGGAATGGTTTTTATAAAACCTAGACTGGTCAATAAAAAAGGATTTGATTTTTTTTTTTTTTAACATGGATAAAATATTTTACCTTTTCTATTAAAAAAATCCACCCTCATAATTTAATTATAAATAAGTTAATCTCCCGCCACATGTTTTGAAAGGCAAAATATTTTAACAATATTTTATATGTTTTTTTTCTAACACTCAATTTTTTATATTACATATGTTATAATATATTTATAATTTTAAAAATTAAATTTTTTAATTTCTATAGTGTGAACTAATATAATTCAAAATGTATTTTTGGTATTTAAATTTTATTCTTAATAAGTGATATATAATTAAGAAATATTTTTTATTTCATCTTGTTGGATATATTGTGACTTTACTAACTTTTTTATTAAATTGGATTATGGCCCACATCTGCTTAATGATAAGGTTAATTTTTCTTTCTGTTCTACTATAACTATTACTATGTAATGTGTTTATTTTATTATTAATATTGTTTTGCTTTATTATTATATTTTAATCATTATATATTTATATAATGTTATTTTAATTTAATTATTACATCACCAACCCGACCAGACGACCCAAGCGGTTTGAACCATGACCCGTTGATCTTTCTAGTTTGACATCTAGACCATCTCTTAAAACATTGGTTTAAACTCATATATTTTTTTCATGCCTAAGTTTTCTTATCATTAAATATAAATAAGAAATTTAGCGATAAACTCTGCTACTTTTAGTAATGTACAAATCACTATCTTCAGAATATTGTTTAAAGAAGTACCTACAACCTTAGCATATGACTATTAAAACGTTAGTGTCTATCTAATATAGACCCTATCATTTTATAAAATTCAGCTTTACTTTTTCTTCGAATATTAATCATAATCAAAGAAGTTAAATGAAACTATTTCCGAAAGCACAGACAATTAGGAAAAGAAAGTTGTTCAATGATGGACCTTACATATTATTCCTTTTTAGAGTTTTTCAATTATTTCTCCTCCTCCCTTATATTTTCTTTTTGATAGGACCTTTTAGGCAAAAAGGGCTAAAGCTTGGATTTCCTTTTAAGCAGAAAGGATAAGCTTACTGAATTAAAAAGGAATTAAACTAATTAAACTGATAAGGAATTTCGCTGCCTTTCATTGAATAAGCAAATCTCCTTAAATGGGAATTAAACAAATCAACTACTAACCTAAACTTAGAAGCCACTAGCAGTACGTGGCTGGGATGTGGTAAAAGCACTAACTCATATTTCAATAATTAAATAACAAATGAATAATTAAATAACAGGTAAATAACAATAAGCTGCAAAATAGGAAAAGGTATCCCACATTCTCCAGGTTACTATGGTCGTATCATTTTCCCACCCGTTGGAAAACGAACCTTGTCCTCAAGGTTCAGGATATCGTCATTGTTGCTGGGCACTAAATGGGGTAATGGTCCAGGTGACTTGGGGGATTGGATGTGTGGTTTGGATTTTCTGGAGATGGGTCGAGATCGGAAATGGGTGTGACCTCTCTCAAAAGGAGGAGGATGGACGGAGTCTTGCATTTGTGGGTGTGGGTAAACTGTTCATCGCAATTGAAGCAAAGTCTCAGTTCTCTTCTCCTGCGCATCTCATCGGCTGTGAGGCGTTGCGTGTAACACCCCAAATTCCACATTTCAAAATGTGTCGGTTGACACTTAGTTTTAGAAAACTTAACAGAGTTTGTGTTGGAAATTATGCCCTAGGGGCAATTCATTGTACTTTGGATATTTAAGTTATTTAAAGTATTCTCTTTTGTTATCATTTTCGTTTGCATGTTCGTATTGATAACGCATCCCTGGATACATCTTATAGATTATCCTAAATGTCTCTCGGTCGGTCATCTACGCGGAGCGAAGATGAGTTAAGACCCGCATGACTTTGATGAGGTATGGAGATACGAATCAAAGTCATGGGCACTTGTAAGAGTACAAGGTCTTTGGACCGACCCACTATGAGAAAGCCGCATGGATCTAGTCATAAGTTTATCTCATGTATAGCCGCGTCACGACGCCCTATGACTTGAGATCATCATGGATTCCTACATGATGAGTCACCGGTCTTTGACCTAGTCAAAAGTCACCCTTGACCGGGTGATAATAAAGGCTGGATCGGATCGTGGTTTTCATGCGGAGGAATGTGAATGGTCAAGATGGAATTTGTCCCTCACATTTGTAGAGAGATAATACTGGGCCCCTCGATGAGTGAGTCTAAGAAATGTATGGCCATACTGTGATGGAAAGGGGTTTCCATTTCACTTATTAGACTACTCGAGAATCGAGAAAGTAATGGTCAAGAAAAGGAAGTTGACATTATCCATGCCTCATCCTTGACCGAATTATCGCGTGACAAAAGGGACGTGACATGGTTGTACGATAGGTTGTATCGTGTAATCGGTCCCCATGTGAATTGGTAGTCGCAATGTCTTGCTAGAGGCCGCTTGCGACTTGTGGGCTTACACGTGTTGGCCCACCGCCAATCTCATATGGGCTGCAAGGTCGCACACAAGAATAACCCAACACGAGCAAAGTGTCCAGTTCATTGAATCTTAGATTAATCTGAGATTTAATGAATACTTAATTTAATCTAGGGTGAATATATATATATATATATATATATATATATATGTATGTATAAATTCGAAATTGATATATATAGTAATATTATAAATGGAGATTATAATATTATTATATATCATTTGTTTTATATTTAATTTATTTGATAAATTATATATCTAAAACAAATAGAGATATTGTATCTCATTTAATTTTCGAATAAAGATATCATATATCTATTTAATTTAAATTGAGATATAGTATCTCGATTTAATTAAATAGATAGATATCATTTCTCGGATTTAATTTATAGAGATAAATTAAATCGAAGGCTTTTGATTTGGATTAAATAAATATATCGATTAAATCTATTAGATAGATTTAATTAATATGTTTTAATTTAGATTCAAATTTTGAATTTCAGATCGCCTTTTAATGCGGATTAAATGCGTTACATTAGATTTAACAATGATTGATTTAATTAATGTATTTTAATCCATATTTGAAATTCAAAATTTAAAATTAATGCGGATTAATTTTATATAATACGCTGACCGAGTTTGAGAAAACTTACGGGAGTTTTATTCGAGCGTATTCAGAAAGCCACGAGAGTAAACCCTAGAGTGGAAAATTAAGAGAGACGCACAAGAGGCGCTAGCACGCTGCCGTAGCCGTGTTCGGGAGTTGTTCGTGTGGATACTGGTGGAGGAAGACGATCCTACGAGTCGTCTTCTACTGATCGAGGAGGTAGCCCACTTGTTCAAGGAAGAACGAGACGTGAACGAATTCTCCAAAAGTAATTTCGGATTCCTTAGCCTAGGTTTAAACGCACCTGAGTGATCCTCGGGACGAGATTCGTAAGTTTTTTAATTCGCTGCATTGTACGGATCCCAACAGTTTGAGGTGCTACAGCTCAGAGTAATGCGGAAACGGAGAGCATGCGCTAACGTTTGGACGATGAGTAACTGATACAAAATGCCCAGGCATATGCTGATGCCCTGACATATGCTGATATATTACAAATTTCCCGAATGAATATTCATGTGATACAACAATACGAGCTTTGTATAATTACAAATCTTTATACAATCTTCAACCAAGCTGTAGCTAGACTTGGGGCAATGAACCTAACTCAGTTAATCAAACAATTTGGCCAGGCCGGTGTCTAGTGGAAGTCTCCTCGAGTTCACGGTGACTCACTGACTGAATCACATAGACGAACCCTTTCTAGACATCAAATGGTTTGAAGTAACCTTATTAGATTCATGCCGAAGGTAGGCTCGTTAAACTTCTTCCAAGCATTTGCTTTGACCGGTGCCTCTTTTCCGTCCATCGGTGCCTCTTCACGGCTCCGTCTACCGGCGCCATCTCTAATCCAGGTTCCTTTCTTGAACCTTAGACAGATCTGAGGTCCAATACCCATTGGACCTCGGTGTAACGCTTAACCTCATATAAAAAGTATAAACAGTATATATGACAGACATTCACAGTTTGGAAAACAATCAATCATGAATCAACCAATCATATCAAAGCCATACAAGACAGATGAGAGTTAAAGTACACGAATGTACCTTCCTTCTTCGTAGTTAGCAATATGTATGATCTTTGAATTCGGCCATGGACTTCCCGGATATCCTAACATATCACCATATCACTTAGAATAATATCCTAAGAGATATTTCCACCTCTATTCACCTCTCTACCCTTGGTGGATTTTCTATTTACAATTTTGCCCTTGCATTTATTTAAAAACGCAGTGTAGTATTTTCTGGGCAAATTTTGCAGCAACTTTAGAAAAACATAATTGATTCTAGAAAAATCGAAACGAGGATCCGTAAAATTCCTCGGAATCCTTAGGATGTCTATTTTAAATTAAAAATACTTGTATTTTCCCAGATTCCTTGAGTCATTCACATTTTTCACGTGTTCATATCTTGCCCAGAAAAATTCCAAATTTCGTAGCCTATTTTCTACAATTTTTATCTCCTTGAAAAAACCTCCAATTGACACACTCTAGGTATATTTGGAAAGTTCTATATGTCTACTTTAACCATAAAAAATTTCAGAATTTTAGAACTTCATCTTCAACATAAGATATTGGCCTTTTTGTAACTGACCTTCAAAAACGCCTAACCGTAAATTTTGCCAGGATTTCGCTACTTTGATCTATAACTTCCAAGAATTTTGCTCCATAATATTTTTCATCATATTTTCAAAATAGAGACATATTTAACCATAAAAACATGAAAATAAAACTATATTGGAAGATTAAAGATCAAACTAACATTTCTACTAAGAACTACAAGAACTTAAAGCTTAAAACTCAAGAACTAGAAAACTTACCCTTGAATAACTTCCTCCTTCTTGCTTCCCACTAGCTCTCACTTCTCTCTACTCTCTTTAGAAAATCACCTCTTGGGTTGATTTTGGTGTGAAGAATTGAAGAGACCCAATGCCTCTATTTATAGTAAAAATTCATTATTCTAAACTACTAGATCACTTTAATAAATCAATGGCTAGAAGGGAGGATGAATCATCACATTTTACTCCCTTTGACCTTACATTGTTGGCTCTTCCATGTTCCACAATTTTAACCTACCTCTTGTCCTTGTCTCTTAACTTGCCTTGTTGGCCCTTTTAACTTCTCATATTTTACCTACCACATGATGTGGCATCTTATGGTTCATGGATTTGGTCTTTGATAATACTTAATTAATTGACTTATGGACTTATCATGAGGATTAGTGGTTAATTAGGCAAACATTACTTCACATTAATTGTCTTGAGATTTTTACCTATGGAACACTTGATCCACATTGAGCCAACAAGACTCTTCTCCTTTAATCACTACACACACACACACACACAAAATTGCCACCTCCCCCCCTTTTCTCCATGCACTCTTGCTTTATTTTTCTATGGTCCACAATCATCCACACACAAGCCTTTGTTGCCTCTTGAATTTTCACTTAGGTTTAGTCTTTATTTAGCTTAATCTTTGGTCATTAATCCTAAAATGGTGTTATTAAATTTATTTGATCGGCTACTATATTAATCATGATCATTAGTAATCATCTTTATGCTAATCTTGGCCCTTCATTAGCCATTGGTCTTTAATTAGGGTCACACATCCCAATTTAAAACATGTTGTTAAATTAATTATGAAAGTTCTATGAAATTAATCTAATTAATGTAGATTTAATTATCTACTAATTGTTGGCAATTTTCTTTAATTGGATTAATTATTTTCTCACAACTTTTGGGTTTACTTTGGTCATTTATGCATCATGCATTAATTTAATAATCATAGGGCAACTTAGGGTCCCTAATATAATATTGGATTTTTGCCTCTTTAATTTTCAAGGAAAATAATCAAATAAATTACTAAAATTAGAGACAACATACTTTCCTATTTTAAATAGGTATTAATTCCCAAAATATCATATTTAGGAGAAATACAAATTTTGGGTATTACATCGCGTGCCTTGGGGGTTGCAGGCATTGGTTAAGGCTTGGTTATGAGAGGGGGGCGATGTACGGGAATGCAGGGCGGGTAATAGTAGTGGTTGGTGGGGGGATAGTGTTGAGGGTAAGGCGAGACGTGGCTGTGGTGTGTATGGCGGCGGTATTATAGATGGGGAAGGTAGGTCAACCAATTTTTCTTCCTGGAGCTTGGCTAGTCCTTGAGCCTCAATGATTGTTGTGGGACGGAGGGCTTGAACTTCTCGGCGTATGTGAGGTTGGAGCCCAGAGACGAAAATTGTGCAAGAGAAATGGTGTTGGAAGGTCAGTAGTTCGGTTGGCTAATGCCTCATACTCGGTCACATAGGCTAATACAGTTGAGGTTTGGATGAGCTTGGCAAGGGCGCCCATATGGCTGGTGTATGGTGAGTCCCCAAATTGATTTTCCAGGCTTTGTGTAAATGCATCCCAAGTATGAAATGGGGTATTATGAAAAGTCCATTGGTAGCAAGCCAGAGCCGTGCCATCCATATGGAAGGATGCTATCCGGAGGTGTTGGGGGGGGGGGGTTGTGAAAATTGAAGAACTATGTGGCTTTGAAAATCCAACCTCGTGGATCATTGCCATCGAAGCGTGGGAAATCAAGTTTGAAGGGGCGGGGTTGGGGTGGCGACGACAATGGGTTGTTGGGTGGTGGTGGTAGCGGTGGTGGTGGGCGAGGGGCTTGGTTAACTCGCTCAACCAGGGCATTGATATTTGTGGAGAGAGTCTGGAGTTGATAAGTGATGAGGGTGGTTTGGTCGCATAGGTAGTCCATGCGAGTGTTGGCCTGAGTTGATACCTCTTGCAGTCGTGTCTCCAACCGATCATTAGTCTCGGCTAAGAGTTCTTCCAACTTCTTGAAATGAGTGCCTTCGGCCATGGGTGGAGGCGGAGTTTTTACTCTCAACGAGAGCACCAAATGGTAGGACTTTTTGGGCAAAAAGGGCCAAAGCTTGGATTTCCTTTTAGGCAGAAAGGATAAGCTTACTGAATTAAAAGGAATTAAACTAATTAAACTGATAAGGAATTTCGCCTTTCATTGAATAAGCAAATTTCCTTAAATGGGAGTTAAACAAATCAACTACTAACCTAAACTTAGAAGCCACTAGCAGTACGTGGCTGGGATGTGGTAAAAGCACTAACTCATATTTCAATAATTAAATAACAAATGAATAACAATAAGCTACAAAATAGGAAGAGGTATCCCACGTTCTCCAGGTTACTATGGTCGTATCACTTTCCTTCCCTCACCTTATGTTTGGATGAGAAGAAAATTATGAGGAAAAGAATATTAAAAAGAAAAACTCCTAAATAATTTTTTTTTTTAAAAAAAAACTATTCTTAGAAGTTTTCCTTCCTAATATTCACTCTCCCCTATTTTCCTCTTACTTTCCCTCCGTCCAAAATAGCCAAAGATAAGATGTTGTCTTACCTGATAAGTTACTTCAAAAATATTAAATAAAGTTACTTCAAAAATATTAAATATATATGGAGATAGAAGACAAAATACTCAAATATCAAAAAATAAAGAAATATCCTTTTCATTAAGAGCATGAGGTCATTAATAAATTAAAGTCTTACATTTATCACTAAATCTAAGCCTAACTAGTTCTTATAATAAAGGACAAATGTAATCCTAGCAAAAATTAAAAAAGGAGAAAAAGTAGAGACTAAATATAATAATTGAAAATATAAAATTTGGATAGACTCCTGGCCTTGTTGTATTTATAATATCGATATGACCATTGAAGTGTTTGTTTCAATTCGGTAGATATAACAAAATAAAATATGTAGTAGATATAATATAATATACTCCATTTGATCCTAACATTGGAGTCATATAATTTATAAAAAAAATAAGAAAATATGCGTTGATTTTTGTAAAATATTTTTAATAAAACTATAAAAATATTTATAATGTCGAGACGTCAAATAGATCAAGATGTTATAGGACGACTATGTGACTGGGTAAATTTGAGATTTAGCATCAACTTTTTTTATGATTAAGATAAGAGTCACATGAATACGTAAGAATCTTGGCTTCTGTGTCACTGTTTGGCGAAATCTTGTATGCTAATTGCTAACCAAAAAACAAAAAACAAATACAAAACCAAAAAAAGGGAAAAAAAGAAAAAAAAAAAGAAAAAAAAAGAAACTGCGTTGAAGGGACTTAATTGGCAGAGAATCAAATCTCGTTGCCCCACCGTACCCTGAGCCCCGTGAGTTCGCAGACATAGTCGAAGCCAAAAGGAAAAGCGGAGGTCTCTGTGCCTGCTCATTTTTGTAAAATATTTTTAATAAAACTATAAAACTAGATCAAGATAACTCTTTTTTTAATTAAGATAAGAGTCACATGAATACGTAAGAATCTTGGCTTCTGTGTCATTGCTAACAAAAAACCTGAGCAAAAAAAATTATAATGTCGAGACAAAAATTTTGGATTCTCTCATCAAATAGATCAAGATGTTATAGGACGACTATGTGACTCTTTTTTTATGATTAAGATAAGAGTCACATGAATACGTAAGAATCTTGGCTTCTGTGTCACTATTTGGCGAAATCTTGTATGCTAATTGCTAACAAAAATCTTGTATGCCCTGAAAAATTGCTAACCAAAAAACAAAAAACAAATACAAAACCAAAAAAAAGGAAAAAAAGAAAAAAGAAACTGCGTTGAAGGGACTTAATTGGCAGAGAATCAAATCTCGTAGCCCCACCGTACCCTGAGCCCCGTGAGTTCGCAGACATAGTCGAAGCCAAAAGGAAAAGCGGAGGTCTCTGTGCCTGCGGCTAGATTCTCGTCGTGGTCGATCCTTATTGCGATCCCTTCCTTGCACTCGCGGGGCTGTTGTTTCTCCTCTTCTCTTCCTCTCTGCCCTACGCGTCCTCGAAATTTTCGACTAGAATAAGAGCGATTAGTTGAGGAATCAGGCGCCGAAATCGTTGTTTTTTGTTGTTGTGGCGGTGGGCAAGAGGGAGGGGGAGAGAATGTCGAAGAAGAAGGTTAGTGGCAATACCATGACCCTCAAAGACTTCCATGGAGGTTCGATTCCCACTGATCTCCCTCTCCCTTCTGCGCCTGGCGTGTAAGTGTCCTTTATTTCACTTTCCCTTTTCTTGATCTTCTTGCTTTGAATTCGCAATTTTTCCTTAGGTTTAGGAGGTTATCCATAAATGGGTTATATGAACTATCTCAATTGATGCTCTTGTAGTAAATGCTTGGATTATTATGGTATTTGAGGGAAATTGGATCTGTTGGCTGTGATTTTCTGTGATTCATCTATGCTTTGGGTCAATAATTTAATATCAATTTACGAGCTTGTATGTGTAAGACCCTTTTTGACTTTTTAACCTAATTTGACAGAACCGGCAGAACTTCTGATCGTTCAGGGTATGACCGACCCACCTCATGGGGGAATCCAATGGGCCGGTCTGATCATCGGTCTCGCCCACAAACGTCCCCGGCTACTATGCATTACGATGATAAAACCCCGTTTCTCACCCACACTGCCCAAATTGGCCGTAATTTTGATGAAGATGAGCGTAAGCCACTGGATGGTATCTCAGCCCCTCGGAGAACAGTCAGTGATGATAGTATTCGGGCTCCACCTTCTCGTGTTGAAATGAAGCCTGAGTATGGAGTGGGAAGAAGTTCCCTGAGTCGGCAAGTAGCTCCAGTTTCTCAAAATTCTTTTGGCACTGTGGATTCCTACTCTGCAAGGCTTACTGAGGCAATTCATGTGAGGGGGAGTTCTCAACATTCAAGAGGAGGTAGCCAGGAGCAGGGAACTGCTGGACTTTATCCAAATGCATGGGCAGTGCGGAAGGAGGTGGCAAGTGCTGTTGAGCCAACTGCTTGGTCCAGTCCTAATCCTGTTTCCAAGTTGGCCCATGCAAGTGCTATTGACAAGGTTTCTTCTGGTAGGTGGCAGTCCAAAACAGTCCACTATCAGACAGACGTTGAGGTGGTTAAATCTTCTGAAGGGGAGAGTGCGTCATATGGCAATGTTACTGGTAATAATGTCTACAATAGGATGGATAATTTGGGTGAAAAGGTGCATAATGATGTAATGATAGCAAGACAGGCTGAAAAGAGTCTAGTTATCAATGACCAGATGCAAGGTGGTAGAAACGACTTACCGGATTATGAAAGATCTGGGGCTTCCAAGTACTCCGAAATACCACCAAGAAGTATAGCTCATCACACTGGTGATGTTCAGCAGGATGGCAAACTTGGTGGGTCTGAGTTTCAACACTCAATGCCTTCTGAACCAACAGAGCGACCTAAATTGAAGTTGCTACCTTGGAGTAGGACAAAACCATTGGATAATTCAGATTCCCCTGTTTATGACTCTGTACAGGTATCTGTGCGGTCAACTTAGAGACTTCATTTTTGCTGCAGAAAGTGGACTTAATGATATCTTTGTTTTCTCCATTGAAGGGATCTGGTCGATTGGCTGATGCTGGCCATGTTGAAACTGTTCATGAGGTGCATGCCCATGCCAATCTTGTGAAGCCTGTCTCAACTTTGACTGAGATCGGGAAGGAGGTAGGACAGCGCCCAAAGCTGAATTTGAAGCCTCGGTCCCAGCTTCTTGATCATTTGGAAGGAAATGTTGATAGAGAAAGGTAAAAGTTATGGTTTAGTGGTTTGGGAATTTTTAACCTTGCTATATGCCTATTATTTGCATGGGTGCAATCGACCTGCCTTCTTCCTGTGGGTTTAGAGACAACAATACTGTCATGTATCTTATAATTGCCAGAAGAACTTCATTTGGATTTAAAGATGAAAGGATGCCTTTTTTTTTTTTCAAATTGCAACATGTTCATAATTTTTTAAGAGAATTGCATAACATTAGATTAATTAATTTTAAAATACAAGTGTCTGTCTATTCTGTTAAGCACTTCAGGTACATTATTAGCCTGTGCTCTTTAATTATTCTGTTAGGTTCTTTTGAAATTTAGTGTTTGGTCCTTTGATTGTCTTGAAACTTCAATAACTTGGGGACTTGAATTGCTTTTGGCAGAAGAGTGCTTTATGGCAATTGTGTAAGAGGGTGCTTGCAGAGCATTTTCTTTGCTCATGATTTTGCAAAGAATATGAATTACTAAATTCTTGATGAAACCTGTTGATTTCTCTCCTCTCTCTCTCTTTTTTTGGATTATGCAAACAAGGAGTTTTAATTCTTAGCCCTATCAGTTGGAATAGATGCTTCCTTTCCATGCAGACTGTTATGTTTGGGAGACTTTTTAGTTTAAAGAGCAGTATTTAAGTTTTTAGATGCACTTATAACAAACACTTTGTAATATAAAAATTGAATAAATTGATAAACATCTCTATGTAATCATCTAGTGTGACATTTCTTTGTTGATTTCATTTTTCATCATTTATTTTGCCCTCTATTGTAGCAGAGATTTAGAAGACTTGTTATTGTACCTTTATAAGCATCTATATAACTAGAGAAAGGGGATTTCTATTTTTTGTTGTTGACTTTTGTTTTTCGTAAAATTCCAATTTTCTCGGTTTCCTATTATGAAGATTCAATGATGCATGATAAAGAGTATTCGTGAAAATGAAGATGCATGTTATGGTTTCAACTTTCAACCAATTTTATTTCTTGAAGGGAAACGATTAATGTGGATTTTGTGCATGTCAAGATTCTGTGTCTGTAAATAAATCCTTATCCCTGCATTTTGGCATTTAGCATATCACTATCAACCCATTCCCGGTAGGCCTCATCCAAAAGTCATCTGTCTCTTTCTCTCCCTTTTTCTGGGTTACAGATGCATTATATTTTTCCCCATAAACATATATGTCAGGCTTACTGTCATTGATTATCATTACTAGGTTCATCCATAAGGGCTACAGGTACCATGGATTACATCAATGATTGTAAGCTTTCATCTCTTCATGTTGTCTGGTTTTGGCACTCGAATCAACAGTCTAGATTATTTTTAATATTCCTCATAGATTGTATTTTCAATTAGCTCTACTTTCTAATAGTTAAACTCTTTTTTAAATTTTCCCTTCTTTTGTCATTCTCAGTTTTCCCCCTATTTGATTATTCTTTAATCTATATTTTACCTTGAGGAAAAGTTGACTAGGCGAGTTTAACGAGTCTTGATTTTGGTCTCTATACTTTTAACGAGTTTTGATTTTGATCTCTATTTGTTAACGCCATTAAACTTAGACCCAGACTTTATAAGACTATAGGGACTAATTTTTTGGACAAAATAAGCTATAGGGATGAAAAACCATGATTTGGAACTATAGAGACAAAACTAAAATTCGATTAAATTGTAAGGACCAATGACGGTATTAGCCCTAATTTATTTTTGTTCTGCAAGTCAAAACTATTTTATATGCATTTCTTCTGTCATCATTTGCACCCCCCACACACAACACAAACCTAATCTTTGATTGTCCTAGGCAGATGGGTATAAAAAGTTATATCTTGTTACGCTTTGCCATTCCCCCTTGCAGTCTTTGAGGTTGTGGTGGGAGATGAGTATCGAGAGTCATATCTTGTTACCCATATACATATCAATAGGATATTTTGCATCATTTTTTTTTTTTTTTTTTTTTTGGTGGATGAAAAACATTTTGTATCATTGAGCATGGCAGAAGTGTATGTCGAACTATTAGACGTATATTTTGCTTTCAGGAGTGCCCAAGAGGCTTAAAGATTTCCGCCCCTTTTAAATTTCTTGTTTAGCTTTTCCTGTAACAATGAAGTGGTGTTGTAAATTTTTTCAGATGATAGAAACACTATGAAATGTGTAGACTCTACATTCCTCTCATCACTTCATCAAGATTATGAATATGAATTGTTTATGATGCCCTAGAATATTAAATCAAATAATATCAGACCAGAAATGTATGTTTGACCTGGAAGTTTCTCAAAGATGAATCACTTTATGGTTTAAACATCGTTGTTCTTGAACTGCCAATTTGATGGGCATACTCCTATTTCTCAAAATCAAGAAGGTTGTGAGGAGATCACTATGTTGAAATTAATTGTATCCTGGATTCTCATCTTGTTTGTTATTGTTCAGTAATTTCATGTAGATTTTATCCTTATGCTTGATACTGAGTGTTGTTATTATGTCATAACAGCTATTATCTTATGTGGTCTAGTAAGTTAGCACAAAAACATTTTTAATTTTCTATTTTATTAATGCTCGGTATGACTGGGATTATATTTGGAAGTAGTTGAAACTAGAAGGATTGGTTTAATAGCAATAACACACAAGGACCAAATTGCAAATTTGGTTAAGTTTGGGAACCAAAATTTTTGTTTTTCCTATATTTATCATTGCATTTTTGTCTAATTATGAAACTTGCTCAAATCACTCAGGAATGCTTTATTTGGTGGTGCTCGACCTCGAGAACTGGTAAGCTTAATTTTTTTTAATATGTTTTGTTTTTTGTTTTTTTTGTTTGGGTTATGTCAAGAGGGTTTTGAGCCATGTCACTACCTGTACCGCATCTCACCTTTATGACTTGAACTAGTTTCAGGTGGCTAGTTCTTAAATATCTGAACTAGTTAAAAACCTTTCATTATTCTTATTTTGTTTTTTTTTTTGGGACATGTAAGATAGCATGAAGTTGGATCTTCTTAAGTACTTCTCCATGTTGGAATTGACAGATGGAAACAAAATTATGGATCCCACTTCAGCACATATGAAGCCAAATAAGTGGAACCCATTCTTCTGTTTCTATCGCCCTCTACTTAATTTCATGAAGTACTTCTGGGGATCCAAATTCAGGGTGACATGTTTTTATTGCTTCCTCCTTCAAAATGATGTTCTTTTTTTTAACTGAAATTCTTTGTGCTGTCATTTATATGCCTTGACATCTTTGCTGTTTTGTCAAGTGTCTGGCAATGGTTCTTCCTTCCTTCTTTGTTTTTATTTGCCCCATTCACTTCTATCTGTGCCTGGCTTCATATTTTTCAACTTATTATTTCCATTATTTGTTTTCCAGGTTCTGAAGGAGCGAGGGATTGATAATGTTGCCATCAAGGATTATGATGTGGCTGAACATTCAAATAAGTAGATACTTGTTTTGTGTCTGATTGTAATTCATTTGTCTTTAATTGGGATCAAGTCTGGTTCAATTCGTACTCAAGTTTTTCTTTTTCTTTTTTTCTTCTGTTTGGTAGGGTTGAGTATAGTATTGGGAGGGCTGAGAATGTTCTGGACCGGTCAATCCATGTTGAAAAACCCCAGAATTCTCTTCATGATCAAAGGGCCATGAAAAGGCCGGAAAAGAAGGAGCAAAGGGTAGAAGCTGAGAGGGGTAATGCGCAGAGGAGGAATTGGCGTGGTGATAATCAAAGGAACATTAGAGAGGCTGAAAGGCAGCGGGTGTCCGAGAGACAACCTTCACCTGAGACATGGCGTAAGCCTGTTGAGGAGCCAAAATCATCTACTGACACTGAAATGCGCCACAGTAAAGCAGCTTCAGCAGTTGAACTTGCCCAAGCATTCTCCAGATCTGTCTCCGATCCAAAAGTGAATGATCGGTTTACAGGTCAAAAGGGTCTGAACAACGGCCGCAATCAGGTCCCATTTTCACGGCTTGTTGGTCCTCCTGCGAGACCTCAGATCAATGGCTATTAACTATTTATATTGGCCTTGAGAAAAATTGGGACATCTTGATCAGACAAGAGATCTATTTCCTGGAGACAGCAGTTGTTAGATGCAAGTGGTGAAATTGCTGGGAACTTCTGTGGATTTTATTTTCTCATATATGAGTGAGAAAATTGTTGTTTGCTAGTTAGTAAACTCCAGATATGGCATTGCCAATTTTACAATTCTCATTTTACTTTGTTTCGTTTTTTTTTTTTTTTTTTTTTGCCCTTCAATCCCAAACAAATGTACTTCATCATTATGGAGGAGGTGATGAAAGGGCTGTTGCCTTTAACTTATTTCAGTATTTAAGGCCTTTTAGGTTCTAGCATGACCCTTAGCAGGAATGAAATATTTAAGTTTCTTCATCTTGGGCATGTGGATAGTTTGTGGCTTTGTGCTCGTTGTGGATTTTTTTTGGTACAAAAAAGCTTAGGTGAGTTGGTCCTGGTAGCTCAGCAGAGTCGACGCCTTTGAGTTCGGATCTAGTTTCTCTCATCATTATTTTCTCATCATCTCTTATAATCTTTAAATCATATTCGTTCAATCAATCTGAGTAGGTAAAAAATGAGTCATGTTATCAAATTATCACTCATTTGACTTTTCCTTCATTTTCTCAATCAACGGTTCAATAGGGTTCATGGGGACGATGAGAAAATGAGAAATGATGATGAGAGGATAGGCTTCCTTCGAGTTCAAATAGTGTTTACAAGAATTTTTATAAATCACCTACTAATGAGGTTTTTATATCGACGGTGAGATTTGAACTCAGCTAACTCTTTATTGACTTTAATCGCTTTTGGTTGTGAATTTTAATTATCAAAAGAAAGGAAAGTTCCTCACTATGCACCTTTTATCTTTTGCCAAATGGATCCTCTACACTTATAAAGTAATTATATAGTACATTCGAGAAGAAATACGGGGAAAAGAACATTGAAAATCCAAGTTGAAAAAAAGGGTTAAAGAGAGTGGATTTTGTATGATCATTTTTTTTATGTCATTCTTTTTTTAATGGATGATTATATATCATTGTAGAAGATTTTATTTATTTTTATTGTTAGTTTATTTGCGTCAGAATATAATGTTTATACAAACAATTATTATTCAACATAAAATTATTGATTCGTGATTAGGAGTTTATTCTTTTGACAATGGAGATTAATCTCTTCCCCATATTAAGAGCAAATAATAGGCATTTTGTAATTAGATTATTATATGCATGAGATACGATCTCTCAACTTACTGTTTAAGTGACAAGCTTGCAAGAGCTCTTGTCACTCACATCAACCTGAGTTGGTTAACTCTCCAATTTAAAAAGCCACTCATAAGGTTGATTTTGAAATATACCAAATGATATATGGCAAGATAGTTTGTGATCCTTGGTTTGAGGATTTATACCACTTTATTTTAATATGAAAAATCTTAAACCACCAAAGATATAAATGTACGCCAACCCCTATGAGGTCCTCTTTCAACTTGAGCATTGTGGAGGGTGATATATATGATCATATGCTTTCAAGATCACATTCACGTGGTGCAAGTACATATTTGATTTTGCATTGGGAACAACCGGAATCTTGTTCTGGTGGATGTAGTTTTTTCCCCCAATGTGAAACCAAACATGTTTTTTTTTTTTTTTTTTGGGTTAAGGATAGGTATCCTCCTATTGGAGACAAATCTTATTTGAAATACTGTCGAGTACTAAAGATGAGCACCTCTCTCATAGGGTTTCGAACCTTAATTTACCACGTTTTGAGAAACTAGTCCCTTCAGTTAGACTCAACCTCTATTGATGAACCAAACATAGTTTAAATCTATATATGTGGAACTTTAAACATTCTTGGAAAATTGTAAAATTGATGATAAAAAGTTGTTTGAATTTGCAAAAGTTGGTAATGTAATGCTAATCATGTTTTGAGAAACTAGTAGACTCAATCCCCCGTTGATAAACCAAACATATTTTAAATCTATATCTGAACTTATTCTTGGAAAATTGTAAAATTGATGAAAAAAAGTTGTTTGAAATTGCAAAAGTTGGTAATGTAATGCTTCTTCTTTTTATTTTTTTATACACAATGTAATGCTTCTTTTGTGCAATGTTATTATTATTATTATTTTTTAATTTCTCAAACCTAGAGAATTGTCTGTCTCATGTGATTACCAAGCTGAGAAATACTTATTAAAAGCTTGATCAGTTGGATGGTGCCTCTGACTGACACGTGGAATTAAAAGCCACGCAAGCACACCCCCTCCAGCAAAAGTGCAAAACACATGGCCACTTGTTTCCTTGAGAGCATTGTTGTAAAAAACTAGTATAAAAATGTAGGTAGAAATTGGTAAAAACACCGCACAAACACGTAAAAACGGTAGAAACGTAAGTTTTTACAGTTTCTACCATTTTTACTTATAAAAAAAAAGGATGAAAAGTTTTTTTTTTTTTTTTTTTTGGCGAAAAGGATAAAGCTAATGAACACGTCTTGAAAATATACTTCAATCCTTTTCCTTTCTACATGATCCAGAATAGGAAAGAGACCCCTTTCCACTTTCTGGCAAAAAATAACGAATTAAAATATTATGAAACCTTATATTTTTTCTTTGCTTAATTCTTACAATTATCTATATGTAAAATCTTTAATCTATTAAACCAAAATAGTCTATTAATTTAGTACTCTTTACTTTCCTTTTCGTTGGGTTTATTATCTCATTTTTAGTATAGATCTGTTCTCATCTGGCTTTTAAGAAGCTAAGTATAGAGATAAATTCAATTTAAATAAAAAAGAGAAGGATAAAAAAACAGATAGGATAGAGAGTTTATGTTTTGGCAATTTTTTTTTGCTTGTTTATCTTTTTCGCTGTATCTTCTTTTTACTATAAATCTCTACTTGTCATTTTAAGAAGTTAATTACATAATAAAGTTAAATAAAAGAAAGAGGAAAAAACAAATAGGATCCATGAAAATTTGATAATTCTATGCGAAGAAATTACCCCCAAACTTTATTCTTTTGATGTTTTTGGACTTATGTCTTATATAGTTATATGACTTATATCTTTTAAATATGAAGTTGTTCATTGAATTTTGAGTAGTGATTTTTTTTTTCCACACACATACACACAAAAATTTGAGCTTTGACCTTAAGTAGTAAAAAGTAGAAACTTTTCGTTTTGTATCATTTCTACGATTTACATTTCTAC
This sequence comes from Acacia acuminata, assembly GCA_019022655.1. NCBI lineage: Eukaryota > Viridiplantae > Streptophyta > Magnoliopsida > Fabales > Fabaceae > Acacia > Acacia acuminata. The sequence continues at coordinate 501,486 of JAFJYI010000151.1, read as the reverse complement.
CACTTCTTTTCATGTCTATGATTAAACTCAATTTTTACAACATTGCCTGAGAGAGAGCCTTGACGCAGCATATATATGACTACAAACGAGACGAATAACAACTGGAAAGCAGATACTCTCAGTGTTCATTCCCTCAATATTCCTCAAAATCTTTACATCTTGGCGCCCAATATTGATTCAAGAGAGTCACATCATCTTTTTCAAATTACCTCACGTGTGAAAAATTACCTCCTACGGTGGAAATAAAATTTTAAAAAGTAGATGATGTGTGTTACGGACCTGTACTAAGGCCCACATCGAGGTGGCCCAACTAAGTAAACATCTAAGATAACAAGCGTACCTATAATATAGGAAGACCCACTATTATAGTGGATCCTAATTATCAGCATCGTGGGAGCATCCGGACTATAGTTGCGCTATGTACTCCCCCACCTACTCGCCATGGGGATCATGCCCAACCACGATCTCCCACACGGTGACCTCTATAAATACAGAGACAGGTTAACCAGGTGCACACATTCTAACTCACCCTATTTACATACAGTCACACTGTGCACACACACCACCCCTCTATATCGTGCACAGTGATCCCACGCTCCCCTGACTATCTACCCTATAGATACTTAGGCCGAGTCCAACGATCCAATATCAAAGCACCAGCCCTTGGCTGGACATCTGTGTTCGACACCAGAACATTGGCGCCGACCGTGTGGACGTTAAACTTCGATCCCCGTGACCACCGATGGCTACCACGCGCGAGCCGGAACCCTCGGCCTAGCCAACCACCGGGGCCCGGTCGGCGTCGTTCTCGAGTCAACAACGGCAAAGCAAGACCCCGGAGGGTCACATTTCTGACACAGCATCATCCCCTCCCATATCTGAAAGAGCACCTGAGGCGACATCAAAGGAAACCTCGCTAAAGAACATTTCGGAGGGTCGTGCGTCAGACACCACGACTTCCCCTCCTACAGTCCGCAAATCCCGAGAGGCGGTTACAAAAGAGATCCCGGGTCCGACCCCTGATGTCCGCTTCCTGTAGAAAACACAGGAGTCCATGCTCCAGAGGTTCGAGAACAAGGAAAAGCGGGATCACCTCCAGCGCCAAGAAGATTTCAGGATTCTTGAGCAGATGATTGACGATCGATTCAAAAAGGTCCATAGCCTAGTTCAGAATGGAGTCCGGAACGACCCTCGAAAAGGCAAAGAAAAGGTGATTGTACAGAGTAGCAGTTCGTCTGACAGTTCGGAGCCAAGGCCGAATCGCAGGACCAGGAAAGGGACTAGCACAGGGCGAGAACGCCAATCGGCATCTGCGCTGAAGAAATTACGATTATCTCGGATCGTAGACGAGGAAGATCGAGGCTATAAGGAGGTTCGATTCGATAAACGAATCCGAGGAGGCACAGAAGACCGAGATGGTTTTGAAGACTGAGATCTTGAGGAGGACCAATATTCGGATGAATACCGAGGTACCCAAAATCACCCCGGTCACATGGCTCACCGAGGAATACAAGATGAAGTACCTAACGTTGGGATCCGTATTCTCTAACGCGAAATGCGCCTTATCCGAAAATTTTGATTTAGCCGAATTCCAAAGTCCCGAGGATCACTCGCGCAACCACCTCGAGATTAAAGCTCAAGGCTAAGGAATCCGGATATTAAGGCTTTTAAGAACTCGTTCATAAGTGGTTGATGTTCCGTACTTAAAAATTTTCTACGAATCCATCCCGAGGATCACTGGGGCATTTAAATCAAAGCTAGTGAATCCTCGAGTCGTCCGCGACGGTTCTTCCTTGAACGGATGAATCCTCTTCCTCTTCCTCTACCGGGTATCCACACGAACAATCCTCGTTCACGGCTATGGCAGCGTGCTAGCGCCTCTTGTGCATCTCTCTCTATTTTCACTCTAGGGTTTCTCGCGGCTTTTCGAATACGCTCGAATCGAAAGTCCCGTAGGTTTTCTAAAACTTGTTCGTATTTAATGCAAAATTAATCGTATTAATTTTGAATTTAAACTTTAGATCTGGATTAAATATATATTAATTAAATCTATCCGATAGATCTAATATAATAATATTTATTTAATCGAATTAAAAGCCGATCTGAAATTTCGAATTCAAATCTAGATTAAAAAATAATTAATTAAATCTATCTCGATAGATTTAATCCAACCTATTTATTTAATCCAAATTTAAAAGCCTTCGATTTAATTTATCTCAATAAATTAAATCGAGAAATGATATCTATCTATTTATTTAAATCTAAGATACCAATATCTCAATTTAAATTAAATAGACAATAATATCTTTATTCGAAAATTAAATGAGATACAATATCTCTGCTTTGTTTTAGATATTTAATTTATCAAATAAATTAAACATAAAACAAATAATATAATAATAATATTTTAATCTCAATTAAATAATATCATTATATTATTTTTGAATTTAAATATATATATATATATATATATATTTATTTACCCTGCATTAAACTCGATTCATTAATCTCGATTAATCGAGATTCAATGAACCCGACACTTTTACCCGTGTTGGATTATTCTTGTGTGCGACCCCCGCAGCCCATGAGATTGGCAGTGGGCCAACACTGTGTCAGCCCACAAATCGCAAGCGGCCTCTAGCAAGACATTGCGACTACCCAACTCACATGGGGATCGATGACACGATACACCTATCGTACAACCATGTCACGTCCCTTTTGTCACGCGATAATTTGGTCAAGGATGAGGCATGGATAATGTCAACTTCCTTTTCTTGACCATTACTTTCTCGATTCTCGAGTAGTCTAATAAGTGAAATGGAAACTCCTTTCCATCACAAAGATGGCCATACATTTCTTAGACTCACTCATCGAGGGGCCCAAAGATTATCTCTCTACGAATGTGAGGGACAAATTCCATCTTGACCATTCACGTCCCTCCGCATGAAAACCACGATCCCGATCCCAAATTTTATCATCACCCTATCAAAGGTGACTTTTGACTAGGTCAAAGACCAAACTGATTCATCATGTAGGAATCCATGATGATCTCAGTCATAGGCGTTGTGACGCGGTTATACATGAGATAAGCTTATGACTTAATCCATGCAGCTTTCTCATAGTGGGTTGGTCCAAGACCTTGTACTCTTACAAGTGCCCATGACTTTGATTGTATCTCCATACCTCATCAAAGTCATATCGTCTTAATTCATCTTCGCTCCCGCGTAGATGACCGACTGTGGGACATTTAGGATAATCTATAAGATGTATCCAGGATGCGCTTATCAATACGAACATGCAAACAAAAATGATAACTAAAGAAAATACTTTAAATAACTCAAATATCCAAAGTACAATGAATTGCCCCTAGGCATAATTTCCAACAGTACTCCCACTTGCACTAGGTACAATCATTAATTACTCTAATTCCCATTGCCCTAACATGACGCTCATGTGTCGCTTGTGCAAGCGGCTTAGTAAGAGGATCTCGCTACATTGTCTTCTCCTGGTACTTTGCATATGCTAGTATCACCTCTCTCATTGATTTCTCTGATGAGATGAAATCGCCTGAGTATGTGCTTGGTCCTTTGATGTGACCTAGGCTCCTTTGTCTGTGCAATAGCACCGTTATTGTCACAAACAAAGTTATTGGATCCGAGATGGTAGGAACCACCCCCGGCTTCGCCGATGAACTTTCGATCCAAATCGCTTCCTTAGCCGCATCCGATGCTTTGCTTATATACTCAACTTCCCGTTGCAATCAGCTACAAAGCTCGCTTTAGAGCTCTTCCAAATTTACCGCACCACCATTCAACAGAATACATATCCCGATCGCGATCTTGAATCATCTTGGTCGGTTTGAAACTCGCTCACGCATCCGTGTAACCACACACAGCTCATCCTCTAAACTACCATATACCAAGAATAAGTCCTTAGTCCTTCTTAAGTACTTAAGGATATTCTTGACAAAGAAAGTCAATGATCCTCACCGGATCTTGTTGATATCTCGCTGGTCATACTTAAGGCAAATGACACATCCGGCCGAGTACATAACATGGCATACATGATAGACCCAATGGCGGAGGCATATGGAATCTTACTCATGCGGTCTCTTTGATCTTGTGTACTAGGACACAGATCCTTACGAGACGAATACCATGAGACATGGGCATGTTACCCTTTTAGAATCCCGCATACCGAACCTATGCAGATCTTGTCTATATATGTGCTCGACTTAGGCCTATCAACCTCTTGGATCTATCTCTATAGATCCCGATCCCTAGGATATAAGAGGCTTCGCTTAAATCTTTCATTGAGAAAGACTTTCCTAACCAAGACTTGACACTCTAAAGGTAGGAATGTCATTCCCAATGAGTAGGATGTCATCAACATAAAGCACTAGAAATACAACCGTGCTCCCACTAACCTTCTTGTAAACACAAGGTTCATCCATGTTTTGAATGAATCCAAAGTCTTTGACTACTTCATCAAAACGATGATTCCAGCTCCGAGATGCCTGCTTCAATCCATAAATGGATCTTTGAAGCTTACATACTTTCCTAGAGTCCTCTGGACGCACAAAACCCTCAGGTTGTGTCATGTACACATCCTCAAGCAGCTTTCCGTTAAGGAATGCCGTTTTGACGTCCATCCGCCATATCTCATAGTCATAATATGATGCAATGGCAAGAAGGATTCTGATTGATTTGGCCATTACAACCGGGGAAAAGGTTTCATCATAGTCCACACCATGAGTTTGAGTGAATCCTTTTGCAACCAAATGCCTTGAAGACATTTACTTTGCCATCCATGTCGCTTTTCTTTTGAAAACCCACTTGCACCCAATGGTTTTTAAACCTTCAAAGGATCAACTAAGGTCCATACCTTATTGTCGTACATGGATTGCATTTTAGACTTCATGGCATCAAGCCATTTTTCGGAGTCTGGCCCCACCACGGCCTCTCGATAGGTAGTTGGCTCATTCTGCTCAATGAGCAAAACATCACGACTTCCAGTAATCAGAAATCCATATCTCTGAGGCTGTAGCCGTGATTTATCGGACCGTCGTGGGCCTTGTGTTACTTGAGCAGGCTCAACAACTTCTTGTTGTGAGTCTTCTCCGGTTTCCATCTCGTTGTTCTACATTGTCCCGTGACTCTCGAACTTCTTCGAGGTTCACCTTACTCCCACCGGTTCTTTTAGAGATAAACTCTTTTTCCAAAAAGATACCATTCCGAATAACAAACACTTTGTGATCGGTGGGATTGTAGACATAGTATCCTTTAGTTTCCTTAGATACCCCACAAAAAGGCATTTTGAGGATCTGGATGATAATTTATCGAGGCTTGTTGTTTAACATAAACCTCACATCCCCAAATCTTGAGAAAAGACAAACCGGGTTTCTTCCCACCCATATTTCATATGGTGTCTTTTCAACCGCCTTTGACGGAACACGATTTAGTGTGAACGCAAATGCTTTTTTAGGGCATGGCCCCAAAAGGAAGGTGGAAGTTCTGTTTGACTCATCATAGATCGAACCATATCTAATAGAGTTCGATTCCTCCGTTCAGAAACACCGTTCCATTGAGGTGTTCCTAGAGGAGTAAGTTGTGAGATGATCCCACAACTCCTAAGATGGTCAATGAACTCTTGGCTCAAATATTCACCACCTCGATCGATCGAAGTGCCTTAATTGTTTTGCCAAGTTGGTTTTGCACTTCATTTTGGAATATTTTGAACATTTCAAAAGATTCGCACTTATGCTTCATTAGATAGATATACCCATATCTACTCAAATCGTCTATGAATGTAATGAAGTACAAATGACCTCCTCTCGCGGTGATGTATTCATTGGTCCACATACATCGCATGTATGAGGCCCAATAAATCAGCTTGCCCTCTCACCGTGTCCAAGTAAAGGAGCCTTTGTCATCTTTCCCAATAAACAAGACTCACATGTATCAAATGATTCAAAATCAAATGAATTCAGAAATCCATCTTGATGGAGTTTTGAAATGCGTTTCTCATTTATATGGCCTAGACGACAATGCCATAGGTAGGTCGGATTCAAATCATTTGACTTGAACCTTTTAGTAGTTATGTCATAGATTCGTCCATTATTAGGATGTTCTAAATTTAGTACATAATGACCAAAGATGCAAATCTCCATGAGCATAAAAAACATCATTATGATAAATCGAACATTTACGGTTCCCGATAATGGAAGTATAACCTTCCTTATCCAAATAAGAAAGCGAAATAATGTTACTACTCAAAGCGGAACATAAAAGCAATTGTTCAACAATAACAAAAGCCCACCGGCGTAACTAGTTCATAAGTGCCTACGGCTAAAGCAAAGAACTCTTGCTCGGTTTCCAACTCGTAGGTCAACTTCGCCCTTCTTCAATCTCCTACTTTCCTTGAGACCCCGCACATTTGTACAAATGTGAGATCCACATGCGTCAAATACCCATGTAGAGGAAGTAGAAAAATGAATATCTATGACATAGATACCTGGCGATAGCGCCGCTATCCTTCTTGTTCTTTTTCACACCTTCTTGATAGAGTTTGCAATTCCTCTTCCAATGACCCGGTTCATTGCGAAATAGCAGACCCCATCCTTCGGAGGCTTTGCCTTCTTGGCTTCGTGCTTAGATTCGGGCTTTGCCGGCTCATTGGTCTTACCACCGAGCTTTTGCCCCATCTTTTGCCCTTGCCTTTCTTTTTCATACCCTTTCCTTTCGAACCAACAAAACAAGTCTTTGGGCTTTTTCTTAATGCTTTGCTCACTGCTTTGAGCATCCCATGCGCTTCGTAAATTGATTTCTCCATGTTGTTCATATTATAGTTCATGACAAACTGGTCATAACTAACCGTCCGGAGTGAGTTCAAGATCATATCTCGTAGCTAACTCCGACCCATGGGAAATCCCAGCCTCTCAAGGTGATCAAGATAGCCTTTCATCTTCAAAACATGATTGCTAACCGATGCACCTTCAGCCCATCTTGCAAGAGTGTAAGGCCTTAGCGGTCTCATACCTCTCTTGCCTTGCTTGTTGCCGGAACATTTCCTTAAGACGAGCAATCATCTCAAAAGCCTCCATATGTTCCAGATCTCTTTGGAGTTCGGAACCATGGTGGCAAGCATCAAGCATGCTTGCATCCACAGAGTCATTAGTATGCTTCGTGTAAGCATCTTTCGAGCTCTTGGAGCATTAGCCGCAGCTCCTCGTGAATGGGTTGATCAAGGACATAAGTCTTTCTTTCTTGCTTGAGAACAATTCTCAAGTTTCTAAACCAAATAAGAAAGTTTGTCCCATTCAGTTTTTCCTTCTCAAGGATTAATCGCAGTGGTGTTGTAGTGGTGTTGGTGTTCGACATGATTCTACAAATAAAATTATGCAAAGTCGCTTAATATTCTCCCACCGAATTAACAACCCTCATTCTAATTAGTGGGCTAAGATCCATATTTGGCTTGATCTTAAGTCCGCTTTGGCAGACGCTTAAAACCAAGTTATTTAGGTAGGCAATCCACTTTGCCAATTACATCACATGTAACTCTTAGATCTTTATGGGATTCGATCATCATATGACCTAGCATGTTTAATCCCATCCAATGCCTTGAGATCCAAAACCGTTTTGATAATCTCAATTAAGTCAAGACAATAATGAATATAGAGTATCACCATTACTCTCTCTTGCCTCACCAAGATAACTCAAATGCATCCACTTTGGTGGAACATACAAATGGGTGATCTAGGTTTTGACAAGTATTCATTTATTGACGGCATTGTGACTTAAGATTGTATTTAGAGGGTATTTTTATATTAAGTAATTAATCTTATTAATTCTACCTATATGAATGCAATCCTTATTGTATATCATATAATGTGTAAATTAATTATGCTATGATCACATCAAACATAATTAAGAAACTCGTGACACAACATGGCTCATTTAACCTTGAGTCCCCTCAAGCCAATGAGGGGACTTCTCTAAATAATAAAAGGAAGTACATAGTTAGGAAACTCGTTTTACATACGAGGGAGTGAGATGAGAAAAGAATGTACATCAAGATTATTTAGAGAGAGGCATGGCACGCAGCCATATACAAAATTTACAACCCTAGAGCCATGTTATTCACCATACCCAAACAACACTTTGAAAGGTAAATTATAATGTATATTAATTCATGATAAAATTCTCTAATTTTATTTTATATTACATGATACATATATAATATGCCATGATTTAATTAATCGCGTTATGAACAATCAGGCGGTCCCTACGGCGGTCCCGCTAAGAAAACTACGAACAATCAGGCGGTCCAGCTTTTCAAAACATCATATTTCTTTAGAAAATTTCTTTCGTGAAAAATAATTTTAACCCCAAAAAGGCGTCGATTTAACCTGACTTCGCGTCGATGAAGAAGGCCGTCCCCAACGCTGTTTATTTGAACGTTCGAACGCAGCCATGTCTAACATGACTATCGTTAAATCAACGGATACCCGAAAACTACGTTGAAGGATGAACCCTAACATCCTCGCGAATCCAGACGTGTTCGACTCAGCCTTCAACCCACGTCGCGTATGATCATCGTCTCTGAACGTTTCAGAATCCGATCATCACGCGAACAACATGCCGTCCGAGAATCACCAACGTTCGATCAACATCAAACGTGTCTGATGATTCCGACCATTCTTCAAACCCTAACGCGAATTATCAAATTAAAGCATTCAAGATTCGATTTCTTGCATCAAAGATTCGGTTTCTTTCATACAAAGATTCGGTTTCTTTCATACAAAGATTCGGTTTCTTGCATACAAATATCCAGGATTCGTTTTTCATTCATATATCATATATATAATCAAACACGAAGAAGCCTAATTTAAACGCACGTTGAGTTGGCTCTGATGCCACTGTTGGGATCCGTACAACGCAGCGGATAAAAATTTTCTACGAATCCGCCCGAGGATCACTCAAAGTGCGTTTAAATCAAAGCTAGTGAATCCGGATATTACCTTTTAGAACTCGTCACGTGGGTTCTTCCTTGAACATATGGGCTACCTCCTCGATCAGCGAAGACGACTCTTAGAATCCTCTTCCTCTACGGTATCCACACGAACAATCCTCGTTCACGGCTATGGTAGCGTGCTAGCGCCTCTTGTGCGTCTCTCTCTATTTTCACTCTAGGGTTTCTCGCGCTTTTTAGAATACGCTCGATCGAAAGTTCCGTAGGTTTTCTAAAACCTCGTTCGCGTATTTAATGCAAAATTAATCGTATTAATTTTGAATTTAAACTTTAGATCTGATTAAATATATATTAATTAAATCTATCCGATAGATCTAATATAATAATATTTATTTAATCGAATTAAAAGCCAGATCTGAAATTTCGAATTCAAATCTAGATTAAAAAATAATTAATTAAATCTATCCGATAGATTTAATCCAACCTATTTATTTAATCCAAATTTAAAAGCCTTCGATTTAATTTATCTCAATAAATTAAATCGAGAAATGATATCTATCTATTTATTTAAATCTAAGATACCAATATCTCAATTTAAATTAAATAGACAATAATATCTTTATTCGAAAATTAAATGAGATACAATATCTCTGTTTGTTTTAGATATTTAATTTATCAAATAAATTAAACATAAAACAAATAATATAATAATAATATTTTAATCTCAATTAAATAATATCATTATATTATTTTTGAATTTAAATATATATATATATATATATATATTTTATTTACCCTGCATTAAACTCGATTCATTAATCTCGCATTAATCTAAGATTCAATGAACCCGGACACTTTTACCCGTGTTGGATTATTCTTGTGTGCGACCGCAGCCCATGTGAGATTGGCGTTGGGGCCAACACCGTGTCGCCCCACAAATCGCAAGCGGCCTCTAGCAAGACATTGCGACTACCCAACTCACATGGGGATCGATGACACGATACACCTATCGTACAACCATGTCACGTCCCTTTTGTCACGCGATAATTTGGTCAAGGATGAGGCATGGATAATGTCAACTTCCTTTTCTTGACCATTACTTTCTCGATTCTCGAGTAGTCTAATAAGTGAAATGGAAACTCCTTTCCATCACAATATGGCCATACATTTCTTAGACTCACTCATCGAGGGGCCCAAGATATCTCTCTACGAATGTGAGGGACAAATTCCATCTTGACCATTCACGTCCCTCCGCATGAAAACCACCGATCCCGATCCCAACCTTTACCATCACCCGGTCAAAGGTGACTTTTGACTAGGTCAAAGACCAGTGATTCATCATGTAGGAATCCATGATGATCTCAGTCATAGGGCGTTAGACGCGGTTATACATGAGATAAGCTTATGACTTAATCCATGCAGCTTTTTCTCATAGTGGGTCGGTCCCAAGACCTTGTACTCTTACAAGTGCCCATGACTTTGATTGTATCTCCATACCTCATCAAAGTCATACTGGTCTTAATTCATCTTCGCTCCCGCGTAGATGACCGACCAGGGACATTTAGGATAATCTTTAAGATGTATCCAGGGATGCAGATTATCAATACGAACATGCGCATTTAAAATGATAACTAAATAAAATACTTTAAATAACTCAAATATCCAAAGTACAATGAATTGCCCCTAGGGCATAATTTCCAACAGTTGAGTCCTCTACCGAGCAACTCCGTGCGGAATTTTGAAGACCTCGGACGCAAGTTCGAGTTGCACTTCACCACCAGTAAAAAACAGCCGAAGTCTTAGTTCATATTGAGCAAGGTAAAACAGAGAAAGGGTGAAACACTACAAAAGTACCTGGATCGGTTCAGAGATGTGGCGATGCAGGTACGCTCACTCTCCGAAGAAGTACACGTGCACTGTCTTGTCGACGGTTTGGACCCAAACTCACGTCTGGCGAAAAACTTATGTAAGAGATGAGTCCGCAACTTGACCGCCTTCTACACTCGGGTGAAGCAGTATTTGGATGTGGAACAGATGGAGATTGCCAACGCCGTCGAACCTGAGAGACGGAGGAATACGTCACCATACGATAAGGATCCAACGGACAAACACAAGACGGAATCCCGTACGCGTAGGCGGGATAACCGACCTAGAGGGGAAAAACCCGAGAGTAGAGCAAGATATGAGAACTACACCCCTCTGAACGTCTCTCGAGCGCAATTATGGAAAGAGGTGGCTCAGACGGAGATGAAGAAGGTCGGGAAACCAAAATCTCTCAGAAGCCGGCCCACAACAGATCGGTCAAAGTTTTGTACCTTCCATGATGGTCCGAGGCACACCACGGATGAATGCTATGAACTCCAGGATGCCATAGAAAGGTTCGTAAGAGAGGGAAAACTGCGCCAGTACGTGATCAAAACTCAAGGAAGAAGAAGTGGCAAACGGAATCACGATGGCTGAAGTCGTAGCCCGGCTAGGGAACCAAGAGGTGAGGAGAAGAGACGGAAGTCGAACTCTGGGGATGAATTCCCCGACCCTGATCTCCGCTGTCATGGTATCAGCGACGGCTTTGGATGTGGAGGAGACACGGCGAGCCAGCGCAGAAAATACATGAGAGAAGTCCTTTCGGTGAGAGAACTCCCGAAATTCAAGGACGATCCAAATGCTGCACCACCTCCCTTAACATTCACAAGGGAAGAGTTGGATGATGTGGTACGGACATCAAGACGGATTGGTAATCACCGGAACCTTGGTAAATTGCCTAGTTAAAAGGATTTTTGTGGATGCGGGAAGCTCGTAGACATCATTAGCCGGACGCTTATAAAAGGATGCACTTAGATGCGAGAAGATCCGAAGCCGTGCAAAACGACCCTCATAGGGTTTAACGAGAACGCTCAATACCCAAAGGTTATATCGACCTAAGACTGACACTTGGCACGAGGGAGGCGTTTAAATCAGAGCGGGTAAGGTTCATAGTAGCCGACTTCCCTTCCTCCTACAATGTCATACTGGGCAGATCGACCATCCATGAATGGGACATATTGGTATCGACTAAGCATCAGAAGCTTAAGATGGTCAACAAAAAGAATCAGGTAGTAGTAGTATCCGGCGATCAGAAGGAATCTCGGCAGTGCTATTTTCAGACTCTCCGAGATGGGAATGGAGGACCTTCATCTCCACCTCGGCTTAGTAAAGGGGAAAGTTTGGCCGATGCCGCAAAGCGTAGGAAGCCCCAACGACCAGTGAACATGGTAGAGCTAGACCTTATGGACAAGACCGAGTTCCCACGTCCGGAGCCAGAAGGGGAACTCGACGACTTGGTCCTAGGAAGGGATCTATCGAAGACCACCAAAATTGGCAGAGACTTGGAAGAGCTAGACCTTAGGGACAAGCCCGAGTTCCCACGCCCGCAGCTAGAAGGGGAACTCGACGACTTGGTCTTAGGAAGGGATCTATCGAAGACCACCAAAATTGGCAGAGACTTGGAAGCCGAGTTGAAAGCCCAGTTGGTGAAATTCTTGAAGCAGAACAAGAATATATTCGCATGGACGACGTCCGAGATACCAGGGATCGACCCACGTTTCTGTTGCCATAGATTGGCCATTCAGCCGGGGTCAGCGCCGGTTGCACAAAAGAAGAGGAAAATAGCGGCCGACAGACATAAGGCACTGGAGAAGCATGTGGCTGAGCTGTTAGAGGCCGGGTTCATCCGAGAGATTCAATACACCACTTGGCTCTTTAACGTCGTCATGGTGTTAAAGCCAAATGGTAAATGGAGGGTGTGCATAGACTACACCTACTTAAACAAAGCGTGCCCAAAAGATTCCTATCCGATGCCCAATATTGATCGTTGGTGGACAACTCGGTTTTCCGGTTGTCCTTCATGGACGCCTACTCCGGTTACAACCAAATAGCCATACATCCCGATGACCAAGAGAAGACAGCCTTCATGACCGATAGGGCTAATTACGCTACAACGTTATGCCCTTCGGCTTGAAAAACGCCGGAGCCACTTATCGCGGATAATGAACACGGTTTTGGAGACCGAGATCGAATGAACATAGAAGTCTACATCGACGACATGATCGTCAAATCCAAGAAGCCGAAGACCATATCGAGACCTGGAGCAAACATTTGAGAAATTGAGGAGGCACGGGATAAGGCGTAACCCGACCAAATGCGCTTTTGGGTTCCTACGGAAATTCCTGGGGTTCATGTTGACCCACCGCGGAATCGAGGCCAATCTAGACAAATGCAGGGCCGTGCTAGATATCCAGGCCCCCAAGAAAAAGAAAGAGGTCCAACAATTAACGGGCCGACTCGCCGTCTTGACTAGATTCTTGCCGAAGTCGGCGGAGAAGGCACTGCCATTCTTCAACCGTTGAAAAAGGAAACCCAAGAAGGGTGGAACTCGGACTGCGGCCGCGTTCGAAAAGATCAAGCAATGCTCGCCATACCCCGGTCCTAACAAAGCCGGAGCCGGGCGAGACATTATTTTTATACTTGTCCGTGGGAGAAGAGGCCGTAAGCTCCGCCTTGGTAAGAGACACCGAGGCCGGGCAGACACTGATTTACTTCGTAAGTAGGGCATTGCAAAGCTCGGAACATCGGTATCAGAAGCTGGAAAAGATGGCGTTCGCCTTACTAATGACCGTAAAAAGACTGCGACCGTACTCCAGGGACATCATATAGTCGTCCGAACTAGTCAACCAATCCCCTAGGTATTACACAAGCCAGACCTTGCCGGGAGAATGACCAGCTTGGCAATTGAATTATCCGAGTTCGACATCGCTTTCGAAGCCCGGCATGCAATCAAATCACAAGCACCGACTTCGTTATGGAGCTCACCCGTCTGGGGCAACCGACGATATATGGAAGGTATACGTCGATGGCTCATCCAACGCGAAGGGCGGCGGAGCGGGATCATAGTCGAGAGCCCGAGGGTGTAGCGAACAATCCTCTCCGTGAAGTTCCCGACTTCAAACAACCAGGCCAAGTACGAAGCTCTCATTGCCGGACTGATACAAGCCAAAGAGAATGGAGCTCAGTGAGTCAAGGTTTTCACCGACTCCCAACTCGTAGCCGCACGTATTGAGGGTACCTACCGTACGAAAGGCCCCCTTTTGGCCAAGTATCTCAACAAAGCTAAGGAAATCATGGCCGAGTTCCAGGAGGTGGTCGTCGCACATATCCCAAGACAAGAAAACGCTAGGGCGGATATCCTATCGAAACTGGCAAGCACGAAAGATGCCAACAATCATAGAACAGTGATCGAGCAGAACTTGTCCGAGCCGAGTTGTGTCATGGCAATCTCGACTGCGACAGATTGGAGGAAGCCGATTGAAGATTATCTGGAAAGAGGTATTATTCCAACCAATCCGACCGAGGCAAAGAAGTTGATACGCGAGGCCGCTATCTACACCATGGTCGACGATCAACTGTACCGTAAGGGCCTACACTCTCCAATGCTCCGATGTTTGGATGAAACAGAAGCCAAATACGTGCTGGCCGAAATACATGAAGGAATCAACGGCCATCACATGGGGGCAAAGCACTCGCCAGGAAAGCTCTTCGCGCCGGCTACTACTAGCCGACCATGGCAGAAGATGCCATAGAAGCCGTCAGGAGATGCGACAGTTGTCAGAAGCATGCCAAGATCATGTGGCCCCCGCCAACAGAGTTGAAAGGCATCTCGACCCCGTGGCCCTTCTACAAGTGGGGAATGGATATTCTCGGACCGTTCAAACCGGTGCCCGGACAACTCAGGTGGCTCATCGTCGCAGTAGACTATTTTACTAAGTGGATCGAAGCCGAGCCTTTGTCGACAATCACATCGGCCCGGGTGATGAGGTTTTTTCGTCACAACATCGTCGCTCGTTTCGGATACCACCGAAGTCGTAAATGACAATGGGACGCAGTTCATGGACCACCGATTCCAGAACCTGATGTCTCACTTGGACATTAAGCAGCGCTTCACCTCGGTCGAGCATCCCCAATCCAATGGCCAGGCCGAGTCCGCCAACAAGATCATTTTAGACGGCCTGAAGAAGCGAATGTTAGATGTAGAGACCCACTGGGTCGAGCAACTTCACAGCGTGTTGTGGGGCTACAGGACAAGTGTGCAGACTTCGACCCAGGAGACCCCGTTTTGACTAACTTATGGATGTGAAGCAATGATCCCAGTTGAGATAGGACAGCCATCATGGAGGAAACTCAGATCTCGGCAGGAGGGGGAAGTGTCCAATAACGACGCCTTGAGGACGAACTTGGAGTTGATAGACGAAATCCGAGTCAAGGCACATTGTCGGGAATTAGCCGCCAAGCGGCTTCTCACGGCGAAATATAATCGGAAGGTCTGACCCTGATCTTTCAACCGAGGTAACCTAGTACTTCGATGTGCCGACATCGGCAATAAAAATGCTCGTGATGGCAAGCTGGCCACAAATTGGGAAGGCCCCTACCGAGTCAAAGAGAGATTGGACGACAGAGCCTACATACTCGAAACCTTGGCACGGAAGCCGGTCAAGAGAACCTGGAACGCCGATAAGCTAAAGATCTATTACCCTTAGATCCGAGATCGCCTGCAGTTTGGTCCAATCTTGATTTTAGCATATCCATGTTATTTCTCCAATTTATTCTATTCATTTTCCTGTTATGTTTTCACTAAAACAATTTGTTAGCTTTTCCGAGCTGTTTTGGTATTAATAAAGGATCCCTCGGCGGAGATTCGCTAACGTGCACGAAAGAACGCTTAAGCATTACACCGAGGCACATAAGCCCGGTCACAAATATGACACCGAGGTCCCTAAACCCGGTCCCAAACAAAAACCATCTAGATGTATGACATCGGCCGTTGTAATCCGACGCGCTTAGGTTAGAGCTCGGCGAAATCACCATACCCATCGCGAAATTGACGCGTCAACGCTCGCCTCGATTTAAGCATTCGAATTGTCATTCCGACCCTGATTAGGTCAAAACATTTAAGTTTTGCGTTACGTACACCTCGTTTAAACAAGTGACAATTCGCCCTTACCTCGGTTACGATCCTGGCCAACGGCTCCGGAATACGGTAGTGCGGTTAGGTTAATACCCTATATGGTTAAAACTGACAACCTTGCCATCCATTCCCAGACTTAACATCTGGTAGAATGCATAGCTCGGCACCCTTTGCGCCGACGAATCTCTAACTATGTTTAGAATTCAAAAAATAATACGACAATAAATTGATAAAATCTAATCATAATTTGTCATCCAAGAGTATATACAACCGGCACAGACGCCGGGAATATGCAAAGTCAATAGGGCATAGACGTCCTTAAGGAAGAGCAAAGCAAAACTAAAGACTCCGGCCCCTAGCTCGGGGGAGCAGCATCGTTAGAGGGCACCACCTCATTAGACTAAGCAGCCTCGGGACCTCCTTGCTCAGCCTTTGTATTTTGACCGTGCCCGCCTCCATGCTCCTCGTCCATCTCTTCCTCTTCAAAAGACAAGGATCCAGCATCAGGCACCGGAGGAGCTGGAAACAGGACACCGTCCTTCACGTAGGCTCAGTGGTCATACCCGGCAAGGTTCAGAGTTACGGTCGGTTTCAAATGTTTGATCTGTGCCAAGGCCATCTTGAAGCAGTCAGAGGCAGTCTCCTTTAACGAGTCGGTGGTGTTCAAATAGGCTTGCTGCTCCGCGACAAGAGTGTCTTTGGTCGCGCCCAGCCCAGAGGCCAGCTCGGCACGCTGCTTTTGTAGGGCCTCCACAGCATCCAGGCTCTTAGCAAGAGCGTCCTACAGACGGGCGCACTCGGAGGTCGTTTTCTCCAACGCCTCTCTCACAACCAGCCGTCCCATATCGGTCATTGACAAGTCACCTTTCACCCCTGACAGCGGCTTTAGCAACGCCTGAGGGAACTACTTCGCTGGAGGGAATGAAGACTAACCTTGGACATGGATCCAGGTTGAATAGCCAATGCACCCCGGCAGCCTAGAGCCCTTGACTGCCAGGCTGGGGGGTAACTACTATACAGTTGGCGACGGTGTGAGAAGAACTAACGGAAGCCCTCACGGGGTTATTTGAATTTTGAAATGCATCAAAGGCACCGTCAACCGAGGTCGAGGTAAGCAAAAACAAAGAACAAGGGAAAGGTGAATAGATCTCGCCTTGGAAAAATATACCTATCGCCTAAACAGGCAAGTTGGTAGTAGAATACGAATGAATCCGAACTAGTCAAGACTCGGACAAAAGCAAATAAAAGTTGGAACAACTCGAATACGAAAGACCCCAACCTCGAAGCTAGGCAAACCGCCTCGGCATTATCCCGGATCTCAGAGACATTACCTCGGATCTTTGTAGTAGACAAACTTCGATAGTTGAGATCAACACCTGGATTCAAATGCAGGCGAACCATCTCGGCACTACTCAGGATCTTTGAGATAAGACCTCGGATCTTCGAAGTAGACCACCTTGATAGCCAGGATCAACGTAATGCAGCTCAGCAATGTAAGGCTCATGACAGTAAAGCTCGGCTAGAAAAACCAATTGGGGGCAAAGTACATCCCGGCAGCTCAAAAGCTTGAACTACCGGGCTGGGGGGCAACTGTTACGGACCTGTACTAAGGCCTAATATCGAGGCGACCCAACTAAGTAAACATCTAAGATAACAAGCGTACCTATAATATAGGAAGACCCACTATTATAGTGGATCCTAATTATCAGCATCGTGGGAGCATGCGGACTATAGTTGCGCTATGTACCCCCCACCTACTCGCCATGGGGATCATGCCCAACCACGATCTCCCACACGGTGACCTCTATAAATACGGAGACAGGTTAACTAGGTGCACACGTTCTAACTCACCCTATTTACATACAGTCACACTGTGCACACACACCACCCCTCTATATCGTGCACAGTGATCCCACGCTCCCCTGACTATCTACCCCATAGATACTCAGGCCGAGTCCAACGATCCAATATCAAAGCACCAGCCCTTGGCTTGACATCTGTGTTCTACACCAGAACAATGTGGCTCTTTCTGGATACGTGGATCAATATTGGACAGTCAGGATTTAAAGCTACTGATGGATACTGGGAGAATCCGGATCCGAAGCAACTGATGTTGAACCCATAAAGAAGAAAACATCTTCCACTCCAAGTTATGGTATGCATGATTCTTTCTAGAAATTCGATTGCTTTGGTAAACCCTAGCCTCTTCGCTATTTTCTGTGTGATTGTCGTCTTGTAGAAATCTTTTAGTGAAAGAGGACGGTGGACCATTGATAAACATGTCAATGATTTCTTGCTGGTTGGATTCGGGTTTTTGACTAGTGAGAATGCAAGAAAAGCTAATTGTGCATTGTGATTCATATGTCGTATTATTGGTTATTTTACATTTTTTTTTAAATGAAGAAATCTGATTCTCCTTGTAGGCTACATTCATATGAAGAGATGCATGCTTATATAGTAGACTTGGTAAGATTGGCATTGTCCAATCATATAGTAATTTATACACCTCAACAAGTCTTTAGCCTTCTCATCCTTCCCTTCATTCTATCACTGCCATGTGGAGGAGTCAGGGACGAGTTATTAGAATTTCATAAGCAATCGGGATAAGCGGGGAAAATAGAATAATTATTGGGATTCACTTATATGTTTTTAAGGTATAAGGACCTGCTTGGAAAATGGTGTGAAGTAGAGGGAGTAATTGATTAGCGTTCTCAATAAAACATTGTTAGGATGTCTGAACCAAAATTATAATAACCATTATAGTGACGGTGTTCTAACCATGATTGACAAATGTAATACCGGATAATTATTTATCTGGAATACTATATTTTAGCAAATAATACCTATTTGGAAATAGGTGAATATGTGGTTTTAAAACCTTGTAGGATACTTATTCTATTGTTTAGGGAAATTTCTAATGAAATTAGAGGGATTAAAGTGTCAAAATCCCTAAATGCAATTATGGGCCATGAAATGCCCTGAAAATATTATGATAAATCCCAAGAGGCAATAAAATATTTATTGAAAATTAGAAAGTATGTTGTCTCTAATTTTAGGAATTTTTGGGATTATTTCCCTTGAAAAATAATGAGGCAAAATTAAATATAATTTTGGGGAGCATAAATTGCCCTATGATTTTTAATATTTTACATGGAGCATAAAATACCAATATCAGTAAAATAGTTGTGAGATAATGATTAATCCTAATTAAGAAAATTATCAACAATTAGAAAGTGATTAGTTAAGTAATTAATGGCTAATTGTTTAAGCCTCGAACAAGAGAATATTTAAGGTAGATTATGGAAAATCCTTTAATTAAGTGTTTATGGCTAATATTAGCATAAAGTGTGCTTGCTAATCAATTAGAAAAGATTAAGAAAAATTGGTGAGATTAAGAACATGAAAACCCTAAATCCTAAAAGATTGCTAATCATGGGATTAAGGCTCTAATTAAGCTTCTAGCTAATTTAGATAAATTAAAGAAATAATAATAATAATAAAGGGAAGAGAAAACCAAAATTTGAGTGTGAAAAGGGTTGTGGGTTTTTCAAAGATAATATCATGATATTTTGTTAATTAAATAATAATATAATTAAGATATTTGTGGAAGAACCAGTTGGATAAATGAAACCGATAGAAATTAAATCC
This sequence comes from Acacia acuminata, assembly GCA_019022655.1. NCBI lineage: Eukaryota > Viridiplantae > Streptophyta > Magnoliopsida > Fabales > Fabaceae > Acacia > Acacia acuminata. Next base: position 481,871 of record JAFJYI010000151.1, on the reverse strand, counting down.
TATCTAAAAACCATGAACTAAGTTTCTTAGGTCAGGACATATTACAAACAAGTGATTTTTTGTCCGAAAGTTGGTGTTAGCGAAGTCATTTCCGTGAAGTCGCGGGCGAATAAGGGATCAGATGAAAAGATATTTTGTAAACAAAGGGCGATAAGAAAAGTCAACCAATGGAAAATAAATCGTAACTTGAAATCCTTGAACTAAGTAGAAAACAACTGGACATATTATGAACCGATTTTTGTCTCGAATTTGGCATTACCCGAAGTAATTTACTCAGTCGACAATCTGTTCGAAAATGTTCAATGCATTAAACGGAATACCCTTAAGGGTGAAGGAGCAAATTGGCCAACAGACTTTTAAGTCAGGAGCGTTCAACACAAAAAACTTTTAAATGGGGATTTTATACCAAAAGACTTTTTAAAACATAAAACTATCACAAAAACGTTAGTTTAGTTGTAACTCCGTTAGTGGTGAACTTTTTTTTTTTTTTTTTTTTGACAACGAGAAGGTTAATAAACCAAAATTACAAAGAAACAAACACGTCCTTAAACGAGCTGGGCAAGATCCCAAAACATTAGTCCTTGAAATTCCAAGCTTGGCTAATGCATCTGCTAGTCGGTTTATCTCGCGTGGGATACTCCTCTGGACTTGCCACTCTCGGCTTAACATGGATCTGATCTGTTCAAAAGCAAGCTCCCCGTCCGAAAACTTGTATCATTAAATCCCGAGAATTAAATCCCGAGCATCAGATTCGAGACAGAAGCCCCAAACGCCGCCGTTGATGCAGAAAATGCCGACCCGGTTGGCGATATTTCCGTTGCACGGCGGCTTGAGTTGATGGCGGGATCCCAGCTGCTGAAACTTGAAAGGTTGAAATTACTTACAGCAAAGGTTCAGGGGCAAGGCTTGCAGCAAGAGAAGAGAGGGGGGAGAGAGAGAGAGGAATAGTGCGAGTACGGACGCTTCTGTGAAATCCGTGGACTGAGGAGGACTTTGGTGAAACTTAATAAGGAAAAAACAAGAGCTAGGCGGTGCTGAGGGGAATTAATTTAGTCTGGGATTTAGGCTTCATAAGGGTGGTTATTGAGTCGGACAATAAGGAACTGGTTGACATCCTTAATGATGAGAGCTCAGAAGCCCGTGGAGATATCATTTCTTGGTAGGTGTGGAGAATGAGGAGGAGGAGTTGGGAGCTTAGTATCCAATTTGCCCCAAGAGAAGCTAATAGCGTGGCGGATTCACTTGCCAAAGATGGAATCAACTTTTTAGCTATTTTGGACGTTTGTCCCAGGCACCTCCAGTCGGTGATCCACCGAGAGAAATTGGGATTGAATCCCCTGTGTAATTGTTAGTGCCCACTGTAGCGGTGTTTTAATTTACTCTCTCTTGTAGCAAAAAAAAAAAAAAAAAAAAAAAAAAAAAAAGGAAAAACAAGAGTTATTATATTAACTAGAGTTAGTGCCAAACTAATGTTTTTGTGATAGTTTTATGTTTAAAAGTCTTTTGGTATAAAATCCCCATTTAAAAGTTTTTTGTGTTGAACGCTCCTGACTTAAAAGTCTGTTGGCCAATTTGCTCCTTTACCCTACCCTTAATGGGATCAAAAATTTAGTTAACTCCGATATTTCCAAAGAGGAAGAATAGAACTTCAAGGTCGTGTTCCCAGATTTTTGAGATTTTCTAAGATTACGCGATTAGAACACCGAACGGGGACTTTATCGCTAGAAGTTCATAAAGCATAATCCATGTGAAATTTAATCCACCAATAAGAGAAAAGAGTTGTGAGTGTGTGTGTGTCTAGTATTCAAGAGAGAGAAAGAGAGAGAGAAAAAAGAAAATTAAAGAAAATTTGATAAAGTTTGAAATCCTAGAGTAAATTGGATAATGGTTTGAAATCCAAAATATCGATGTACACAACGAAAAACTCAAAACAACAAATAAAGTGAGAATTTATACAAATTTAAATAGTTGTGAAGAAGTAGGAACCCCGAAGAAAATATAAGGACTTATCTTGAACCCACATAATTTAACCTCGAAAGTAAGTCTCGGTAAAGGCTATTTTTGCAAACGTTGAAGAATAAGCTTAGTACAACCGAGGAATCTAATTAGACCATAATTCTCGATATCCAACTACTAATCAAAAAGCATACTCGGAATTCAAAAGTATTGGTAATTGATCAAGCAACCAAAAATAGATTTCATTAAAGTAAATTAATTCTCAAAAAGCAAAACTTAGAGATTAAGTTAGGGTCTTCTAATCACATGGATGGATGAGATTAAAACTTCTTTACTAAGTTTAAATCCAAGGGTTAAGGTGAGTGTTGGTCAAATTTAATTGCCACTTGTGTCCTTAGAATTCTCCTATAAATAGGAGGCTCCTCTCTTCATAATCTTCACACCAAACTCAACCAAAATAGGTGAGTTTTAGAGAGCAAGAGTAGAGAGAAAGAGAGTGGGAAGCATGAAGGAGGAGGAGGTTCTTCAAGGGTAAGCTTCCTTGTTCTTGAGTTCTAGTTTTAAATTCATAATTTGTTTATGTTTGATCTTTGAATCTTCCAAGTAGTTTTGATTTCATGTTTTTATGGTTAAATATGTCTTAATTTCGAAAATATGATAGAGAATATAATAGAGCAAAATTCTTGGAAGTTGAAGATCAAAGTAGAGGAATTCGGCAAAACTTTTGGTGAAAATTCTGGGCAAACAGCGAAAGAAATGCTAATATTTTATGTTGAAAATGAAGCCCATAAATCACGAAAATTTCCAGAAATAAATTATACATGTAGGGCTTTCCAAATATATATAATATGTACCGTTTTGATTCCTGTACAAAGAAATACAATCAGTTGAAGTTAGGCTATTTTTCTGGACGAAATTCTGGGCAACGTTGTGAAAGATGAAAACTGGGATTTTTTCATAAATTCTGGGTATATAAAAGTATTTTTACTTGAAAATAGACATCTTAAGGGTTCCGGAGAATTTTACGGATCCTCGTTTCGATTTTTGTAGATTTAATTATGATTTTGTGAAGTTAACCGAAAATTCTGCCCAGAAACTCAGCATAGCGTCATGGTAATAATAAATCTACCAAGGGTAGAAAGGTAAATTAAACCCTTAGGACATTATTCTAAGCAATATGATATTTATCAAATATCATATAATAATCCGACGATAATGTATAGGATATCCGGAAGTCCGGAGTCGGTTCAAAGGTCGGGCTAGATAGCCGTTACACGGTGAAAGGTACGTTCGCGTCTTTGTAACACTAACTCGATGCTTATTGTATGCTTATATGTGATAGACTATTTCATAGAGTCATGGACAGGACTTGGTCTTGGGTCATGCACCGTGTCTAAGACTCGTCTTAGTTCACTGTTTATACATTCAGCTTTATTTATACGGGTTACAGTCTTGGTAATGCCGTTGAGTTTTCCTAGCGCTGAGGACACGATGGGCCGTCGTGGCACTGGTTAGTGCAAACATGGGTAACTTTACATGTGCGGTGTGCTATATACTGTTGATATGTTAATCTTGCATCTGCTGTGTGCTTATGTATTGATTACTGCTGTAATGTCATGAATATCTGTCATCCATATACTGTATTACTTGAGCATGAGGTTAACCGTTACCTGAGGTTCATTGGGCATTGAACCTCAGCTCTTAACATAGCGTCAGGGTCAGGAGGACCGAGGATCGAGGAGAAAGGCAAGCGGTACGCATAGGGACTCAGCTGAAGACTTTCTTTTGTTATTTACTTTGAAAACACTCGGTATGATGTACCGCTACTGTAATCAGCCAGACTTACGGCATTTTGAATATAAATATCAGTTACTCAATCGCTCCGATGCTCTACTCTGATGAAAAAAAAATATATACTGCTTTTGAAAATGGGATGTTACAATTGACATAATTGTCGTTAGGACACTAACGCTAGGAGTTTGTTTTGTAATGTGGATTTGGAGAGTTGATGTCAGAGGAAGTGATGCTGTAATAATTTTCAAATGACTACAAGGATTGAAATGGGAACCGAGCCCTTCATAAAGAATGCCATGCCAGAAGTTGGTGAAGATTAATGAAGGGCATGTTCTAACTTTTAGACTGTTAGTTAAGGAATGTTGGCGATCAATCATTGTTAAACTAGATTTAGTTGAGACTAATTAATATATATCTCTGAGCAGGCACTCTACATGAAAGAAATGAAATTTAGTCTTAATTTTCTCCCATCTACTATCTCTCTGTTCTGCAAGCTCCCATAACTCATGGTATCAGGGCAAAACCAACTTTCCCGTCTCTTCTTTCTTGCTGCACTTTATTGAAGTTTGCAATGGAACAATCCCACCGCATACATGGTCCCTGCAATACCCAAAATAAAAAGGAAGAATCTTTAGTTGGTGTCTGCATCACTTTCAGTTGGGTGTGGGGTCTGTTTGGAAAATTGATGACATGCCTTCTTCTGTTGATTCCTGGTCTGATTCAGAAGGAGTGATACACATATGTGGAAACTCAAGAGAACAATCATTGATCTCTAAAGAATTTTGTGTTTTTCTCAGTCCTTCTAGCTCTGCTGAAACCTCTTGCATTGTGGGTCTCTTCTTCCCATTGAGTCTCACGCATCTCTTCGCTAGGTTCACGACACTAAGAATATCATCTTTCCTTCCTTCATGAACAACTCTAGCATCTAAAATCTCAAAAACTCGGTCCTCCTTCATCAAAGCAATAAATTCTGCCACAAGGTTTCTTCCTTGATCTTCATCTGAGATGGTAATGGGTTTCCTTCCAGAAATGAGTTCTATAAGTACAACCCCAAAACTATAAACATCACTTTTATTTGTGAATTGACTGGATTGGAAGTATTCAGGATCAATGTACCCAAAAGTGCCTTGTACCACTGTGGTTAAGTGAGTCATATCATTTGGGACCGATCTTGAAGTCCCAAAATCAGATACTTTGGCACTGTACTTATGATCGAGGAGTATGTTGGAAGTCTTGATGTCTCTATGAAAAATGGGAATGGAAGCTGCAGAATGCATATAGGCCACTGCCCCAGCAACCTCACAAGAAATTCTGAGGCGGGTGTCCCATGAAAGCTTTCCTTCAAGTTCCTGGTTATGGATGTGATGAGAAAGTGTTCCATTGGGAATAAATTCATATACTAATAATGGGGCTTCAGTCTCTAGGCACCAACCCAAGAGTTTGACGATGTTCCTGTGGTTTATTTGGGATAGAACCACCACTTCATTAATGAAAGTCTCAATCTGGCTTCTCACAATTCCTTTCGCCTTCTTAACTGCAATAGTGGTACCATCTGGTAACATTCCTTTATAAACAGTTCCGAACCCACCTTGACCAAGAAACCTACTTTGATTGTAGTTATCTGTTGCTCGTTCCAAATCTTCCGCCGTAAAAAGTCTTGCTTTTTGTCGGTTTCCATAACATGACATCTTTTCTTGTAGCAAGTGACCACCATTTTGCTTGAACAATTTTTCCTTACGTACTCTTTCTTGCTTTTGTCTTAGGTACTTATATAACTTGTGACCCAAAAGAAATAAGCTCAGAAGGCCAACACCAATACCAACACCTGCAAGTACATGATTAAAGGGCAATGGAGTAATTCTATTTTTGCAGACAAGAGATTAAGTACTTTGAAAATATGGAGCTTTACACCTAGCGTAATCCCAAATATAGTACATGGCATAGTATCATCGACAATCCTTGAAAAGTAAACACCAAAATTTATTTAATCTATGATTTGATCCGCTACTTAAACAAAGGGGAGAGAAGGTTGTCTTGGAGAAAATAATCAGCTTGGACATCTAAGATATGTGCCTGACACAAGGTAACAAAGAGGAGAGAAGGTTGTTTTGGATTGGATGCAAGCGATTTATAAGTTGCCAAGAAATACAAAATAATTTTTTTCTTAAAAAAATTAAATGATGGGATCAAATTTAGAGGGAATTACTATGAGGTCCCAAGGAAGGGCCACCAAGAAGTCCCAATGACAACTGAGAAACATACGATGACAAATTCTAGTGTAAGAAATCACAACACCTCACTAATCACCTCACTAATTATTGAGATATAGTGGCAATGAAATCCTTTCTTAGGACCTCAAAATAATTCCCCCTAAAATTTATAAAATTATAGGAACTTGTATGTTGTTTTTCTCAAATTTAAATTCAAGGAAATCACACATTTCAAGACACAATTTTGCCATCTAAAAGCCTAGTGAGCTATGGAGGATTGAAAAGAGATTACCTAGAGAAGCAACCAATTTGACGGGGAAACGGTGAGGATCAGTTTGAATATGATCACAATCAAGAGTGTTGAAACTTGAATTTGCAAGGTATTTCCGGGAGAATGAACAGGGGCAGTAGAATAAATGCGGATTGATTTTGCAAGAGGAGGGCTTGAGGGGAACTAAGAGAGATGTGAAGGGATAGATTGTGGCGTTTGAACTCAACTGGTTAGTAGTCAACAGAGTCTGTAGATTCACACCATAGGCCTGTGCAATTAAGTTAGGTGACTCCTCAGAAGAAATTGAGTGAACTAGCAGAGAGGAGACCCCATCTGAGATTTGGTCAGCAGCGGGACAAGCGCACAAGACTGGAACTGAAATTTCGGCACCAATATTGAGATTGAGGGTTGCTGCGTAAAATTTTTGCTGGAGTATCATCTGGCAAGTGGCGAGGCCTTGATAAATACTGTCGGCCACCGAAAAGAAGGTGTCACCTATCTTCACTGTATAAGAAGTGACATGCTGGTAGATACCACCCAAACAGGAACAATCAATTGGAACAATAACAACTTGATTGGAAGGAATGTGCTTGGTGTTGCTTGTTATGTTGTTGATGGAGGCTATGGAAGATGCTTCAGAGCCAAGAAGATTGGCAATGCTTAGAGTGGTATTATAGGGAGGATTGGATCTGAACGTTACGAAGGAGGTGCATGACTTTTGGAGGCTGTTGCAGTTATGTCCTAGTGTATTTGTGTCGTTGAAAGAGCATTGTAAGATGGTGTCAGCGTCAATCTGGCAGCAACAATGGAGGGATTGAGAAAGGACAGACAGGAGCAGCAGAATGTAATACGAAGAGAGCTTCATGTCTTGATGCTTGAGATGGGTTTCATTGGAATTCTTCTTTTTTATACAAGGAATTATTCTTTAAAATATATACGAGTGTGGCATATATTTCAAGTTCAATGGGAGAAGAGAGGAATATAATTTGGAGACGACATTATTGAGTGATTTGAGTTGGATGTACCAAGTCAAATCTATCATATTTTTCACTTTTTTTTCCCCCTGATTGAGTTCATGATATGATCATGTAATAATATTTTCAATTAATTCCATCCACCACCTTTGTTGTATTGAGGTGGTCAATGATCAGTGGTTAACTTAATTTTAGTGGGTACGTCTTTGTATTTTGAGTTAGTATTAATACAAGGAATTTTTTGTCATTCAAAACTTATTTTCAATTAAGTTGTTATCTAATGGGTTTTGTTTCATACCACTCTGGTTCTATTTATAAGTTCACTTTCACTCTCTTAAAAAAGTCTTATAAATAGAATCAAGGTGGTAGTGTGTTTGTGTATATTACATCAACATGAATTTATACTATTCATATATTCTAAATGGTTCGTAGACTCTAAACAGTACATGTGGCTTACATCTTGTTATTATATAATTTTTTTTTAAAAAAAAAGAATACCAACTTCTTTATAGGAAAAATTAGTGTGTATGCTTCATTCTAACGAAGAGAGTAGATGTTTGACTCTCCAACAGTATCACATATTTAAAATGTTGAAACCTCATACGCACCAAAACTTAAAAAGGCACACATACTTTAACAGTTTAACATCTTTTTCCCTCTCTATGCATAGGTATCTTATTTGAGGTACTATCAGACGCTAAATGAAGATACCTGTCCCAGTGGAGATTTGAACATTGATTTATCACGCTATGAGGTACTAGCCCTTTCTATTAGATCCAATCCCGTATGATGTGCGGTGTGTTTTACCTTCAAGGCGGAAAAATAGATTCCAATTAACTTAAATTTATTTTGGATCTGCCCATATTATAGTATTGTTATTACGATCTTGATCATGTTGCGTTGGTTTGTGTTGCCATTATTGGTCGCTGATCCTTTTTAAAATATATTACTATTATTTTAATACTTCCTGTAAAGATATATTTGATGAGTCGATCTTAGTTCTAAATATATGATACAATTTTTATATTTGTTAATCTTTTCTTAATTTACCCCTATTGATATTTTCTCAACAATAATCATAAAGAAGGGGGAAAGAGCTAAAGAGGGAATCAAGGAAGATAACTAAGGTGATTTAGAAAATACATGTCACATTAATTAATTTAACTAATTTTTTTAATTTAATCAAATTAGGTAAATATGTCTTATATATTAAGCAGCGGATAGAGTACTTTTTTTACTTTAGAAAATAATGAATCATTAGTGTTCCCTACTCTACCAAGCGATGATCTTTTAAGATACGGATTAAACTTGACTAAATTAAAAATCACACTATACTGAATTAAAAAGCATATTATAGACTTGTCATAATGGCAAAAAAAAAATTATTATTCTATCAAAATATGATATTGATAAGGATTGCACTGAATAAAATTTTTTGAGTGCTTGAGAAATTATAGAGGGCAGCAGAACGTAAACATGGAGGGAAGCTTCATGCCCCGAGAGAGAGTAGAGATGAGTTTGAAATTCAATGGGAGAGGAAGAAAATTCCAAGACAACAGTATTGTTGAATGTTGACCGAGTTAAGTTGATTTCAAGGTGGGGCCCACAATTATTTTTAGTAGGAAGGCTAACACATTTAATAAAATTCATCTATATGAGGAAATGACACTTGCAGCTTATTTTAACACTTCATGTCCAGGACTTGGTTTCTTCAAACCACATTTTCTCTCCATTTTGACCGAGTTAAGTTGACTTCAAGGTGGGGCCCTCAATTATTTTTAATAGGGAGGCCAACAACTTCAATAAAAATTCATCTGTTTGAGGTCACTAGCAGCTTATTCTAATAACACTTCTTGTCCAGGACTTGGTTTCTTTCAACTACATTTTCTCTCCATTGTGATTATGAACTTTTGAGATTTAATTTTAACTGTACACAGATTAAATTTATACTTTTAAAATCATCTCATCAAATTCAATTTTCAATTTAACAGTCAAAAAGTAAACCCCAAAACCAATTGAAAACTATAAATCATTATATTAATGTCAAAGACTTGTATGTTTATTATATTTTAACAACTATAAATAATCCCTGAAATTCATTTCTTTCATAATTATGGTTATTCAAAAAAAAAAAAAAACATGTTCTTTTCTTTTTCCCCTTTGATCAAGAACAAAGGAAAACTACAAATTAATAGAAACAAAGGAAACTAAGAACAGATCTAGCCAAGTCCTAATGTACATTTCAATAGCTTGATAATCCATAAAATCTTTCTAATGTCCACAAGAGAATGTGAAAGATTCCTGGATGTGAACCTATGTTCAAGATTCCACTGATTCTGTAAAATCCTAAATTCATTTTGACAAAATTTCTTGTACAATATGTGAATGTAATAGAATTAACCAGTAAATTTTGCTCAAATACCCGATTTTTCTGAACCTGAAAATTTTGAGACACATGTTGGCATCAATTTAAACACATGAGACTAACACCCAATTAATTTAGTTGGGTTATTATTTTCAGCCAAAAGGGATGAAAAGAGGCTAAACGAATTTTACTACGATCATGCCAGATGGTCGAACTACTTGCTTAATATGGTGCCACATGTCACACTTGTTGGAAATTATTTAAATATATATGCATGTGCCCAACTGGTTTCTATTTTCGGGCAAGGAGAGGATGGAAGGAGGCCAAAGGGATTTTTATTTAATAAGCATGCCAAAGGTCAAATTATACTCACCAATTATTTCTTTTATTTGCACCAATTGCTGCCACTTGTCATCGTAGGGCAACAAATGAAATTAATTAATCAATTTTATATGCAAAATTAAGTCAAAATATGAGATCATCAATGCTTCCAAATGGGCCATGATTTTCGGCCAAGTTTCCAAAGAAAAGAGAAGAAGCATGTGATTGCATTATTGTGGCACATGATCAAAGGGGGAAAAAAGAAAGAAAGAACAAGAGATCCAAGTCATATTTGGAAGAACATGTGGGCTCCACAGCTTGCTTTCTAAATACTTCAAGTAAGGGTGAGCAACAGGTGGGCGGGGCTGCCCCATGGCCTAACCCGTATCCCGCCTATTTATTCATAACTCGTTTATGAGAAACGGGTATAGGCAAATATGAGCGGTCCCGATGGGTTCCTCGGAGCCCGTAACCACTTTTTTTAAAAAACAAAGAAACTCAGTCCCTCATTCTCATTCCTCACACAAGTCACAGCCACTATCCACAAAGAAGAAGAAGAAGAAGAAAAAAAAAATCAGACAATAAAGAGGAAATAAATCCTTATGATTCGGGGCGAGTTCTAAGATATGCGAAGGCAAGATCTGAAAAATCTTTATGCTCGATGAGGAAGCAAACAGATCTGAGATGAGATTGCAAACACAATTGAACAGATTTGGGAAGAAGAATGACGAAGTCAACTTGTCGTCATCGCAACAGAATGGATAAGGATATGACCCTGGACTATGGCAACGTGAGAAAGGAGATACATGAGAGAGAAAGATGAGGATGAGCACTCAAGGATGAGGAGGCGACATCAAGGGAAAATGAAAGGAAAGCTATCGTGATTCGTATTGTGAAAATGAAGAAGAGGGCAAACAGGTTATTTGTAATTTTGGTGTTTTAAAGTTTAAAATTTTATATAAAAATTGATAAAGAAAAAAAAAATGAAAAATTTAGGGCATGGGGGATCAAAGGAAGAACCTCATGGTAAAAGCGCAACTCTTCCTCCACCAAACCAAGAGCTATGATTATGATAATGAAGAAGTATTAAAATATTACATCTCATTTTCTTATATATAAAAAATATACAAGTAACAGGCAGAACGGGTGCCCGTGGCCTAACCGTATCTTGTCGTTTATTTTTACACGGGTACGTGCAATCCGTACTTACTAGCCCAATCAGGGTGGGCTCAAACGGTCAAAAAAATAAAAACTAGGGGGCGCCAGTGGACAGGCGGGCTACGGTTGTTTTTCTCACCCCTAATTTCAAGAACACTTTAGTCCCTCCTTTTATACTCATAATTTAGTTAAGAGCCAAAGAAAGATAGGGAAGGAGAAGTTAAAGGAACTAAAGATGTAATTGGATTGTAACTATTTGGCATACTTGTAGATAGGTAAAATTTAATGTCCGAATAAACCCTCCTTGCTCCCAACCTCCAAACTCATCCTTAATACCCATGAATTCCCTTCTTCATTCCTCATAAGTCAGACAAAACACTCAAATTGAGCGAAAGTGTAAGCTTGAGAAGTGTTGGAAATTATGCCCTAGGGGCAAGTCATTGTACTTTAAACATTTATGTTATTTAAAGTATTCTCTTTTGGTTATCATTTCATTTGCATGTTTATAGTGATAACTGTATCATTGGATATATCTTATAGATTATCCTAAATGTCCTTGGTCGGTTATCTACGTGGGAGCAAAGACGAAATAAGATCAGTATGACTTTGATGAGGTATGGAGATACAAATCAAAGTCATAGGCACTTGTAAGAGTACAAGGTGCTGAACTGACCCACTATGAGAAAACTGCATGGATTAAGTCATAAGCTATTTCATGTATAACCACGTCACAATGCCCTATGACCTGAGACCATCATGGATTCCTACATGATGAGTTGCTGATCTTTGACCTAGTCAAAAGTCACCTTTGACCGAATGATGATAAAGGCTATGATCGGGATCGGTGGTTTTCATGCAGATGAATGTGAATGGTCAAGATGGAATTTGTTCCTCATATTTGTAGAGAGATAATACTGGGCCCCTCGATGAGTAAGTCTGAGAAACGTATGGCCATACTACGATGGAAAGGAGATTCCATTTCAATTAGACTGCTCAAGAATCGAGAAAGTGATGGTCAAGAACAAGAAGTTGACATTATCCATGCCTCATCCTTGATCAAATTATCGTGTGACAAAAGGGACGTGATATGGTTGTACGATAGGTTGTATTGTATCATCGATCCCCATATGAATTGGGTAGTTGAATGTCTTGCTAGAGGCCGCTTGCGACTTGTGGACTGATACAGCATTGGCCCGCTGCCAATCTCATGTGGGCCTGTAGGGTCCCACATAAGAATAGCCCAACACGAGCAATAGTGTCCAGATTCATTGAATCTTAGATATGTCTAAGATTTAATGAATATTGTTAATCTAGGGTTGATATATATATATATATATATATATATATAATATCATATTATAATATAATATAAATTCAAAAAATAATAATGATATTATTTATAGATAATAATATTATTATGTATAGTATTTAATTTATTTGATAAATTAAATAACTATAATAAATTGAGATATTGTATCTCAGATTTAATTTTCGAATAAAGATATAGTATCTCGGATTTAATTAAATTGAGATATAGTATCTCAGATTAATTAAATAGAAAGATATCATATCTCGATTCAATTTATAAAGATAAATTAAATCAGTAGGCTCATAATTCGATTAAATAAATATATTAGATTAGATTTGTTGGATAGATTTAATTAATATATCATTTTAATTCAAATTCAAATTTCAAGATTAATTTTGAATATTTTAATACGGCTCATTAGGGTTTTAGAAACTCTTTAAATAAATATTGATCTAGTCGTATTACGAGTACGGATGAATTAGAGAAGCCGCAAGAAACCCTAGAGAGGAAACGAGAGACGCGAGAACTCGAAGGCGCTAGCACGCACGCCGTCTGTGTTTGAAGGCTATTCGTGTGGATACCGGTAGAGGAGAAGATTCATAGAGTCTGATCCTGGTTGATCGAGCAGGTAGTCCACGAGTTCAAATCTGACGGAGATGCACACCAATTTGTATAGGTATGATTTAGATATTTTCTACCTTGATTTAAACGCTGTTGAGCGATCCTCTTTGGGATTCGTAAATATTTTTAATTCCGCTGCGTGTACGGATCCCAACAAGAAGTTGGTGGAAGAAGAAGAAAGAAGAGGAAGAGGAAAACTCAAGAATACAAGGTGAGTATATGTGTTATGGCCTTCTCTCTTCTAGCTCTTCACTCTTGTCACACTCTAGCCTCTAAAAACTCTCTTGTATAGTGTTTTAGAGAAGAGAGCTGAAACCCTAAGGGCCCGTTTGGTACGGAAAAAATTTAAGGAGGGAAAGGAAGATAAAGTAATGAAAGGAAGGGAATGGAAGATTTTGAAAAATGAGGGAAGATGGTTTGAGAGAAGGTGAGTTGTTTGGTAGGAAGAAAATGAAAGGGTGGTAGTTGGTAAAGAATCAAGAAATGTCTATTTTACCCTCAAAAGTAATTAATTCAAAATTAAAAAGAAAAATAATTTTTTTTGCTAAAATATATTTTTAATAAATATATTAATTCAAAATAAAAAAGAAAAATAATTTTTTTGCTAAAATATATTTTTAATAAATATATTAATTCAAAATAAAAAATAAAAATATTTTTTTTTGCTAAAATATATTTTTAATAAATATATATCAAAGTTTGAATTTCGTCAAAAAAATTCCCGCCAAGTTCGAACGTTCCCGCCATGTTCGAACGTACCGCCATATTTGAATTTGAGGGGTAAATTTGTCAAAAGTGTGAACAGTGACGTGGGAAAGGTGAAATCCCTCCAAATTTGGAGGGATTTGATCTTCCCACATATGAGGGAAGATTGGTGGGCCCGGAAGATAGGTTTCCGAGGAAGATTGGTCCAAAATGCGTACCAAACGAGGGAACTCTCTAATTTTCCTTTCCTTTCCCACGGATTCTGTGTACCAAACGGGCCCTAAAGAGCCAAGGGAGGAGGAAAAATTTGCAAGAAGCACAAAGAAGAGACAAGCACTACAAAAAAAATTGTGATTAGCGACCGACTTTTTCCGTCGCAAAAAAGGGATTTTCCATCGCAAAACTAGTTTGCGACGGATTTTGTCCGTCGCTAAAAATCTCGTCGCAATTGTGATGGAAAATGAAAATTTCGTCGCAAATTTTGAATTTTGCGACAGAATCAGAATTCCATCGCAAATCCTCGATTGCGAGGGAATTCAATTCCGTCAAGAAATCCTGGGATTTGTGACGGAAATAAAATCCGTCAGAAATCCCTTTGTGACGGAAACCAAATCTGTTGCTAATCCTTGGGATTTGCGGACGAATTTGCTTTCATTGCAAATTTAATCAATTTTTTAAAAATAATAATAATATTTTTTAAAAAAATATTTAATAAAATATAATAATACTATATATAAAAATTGCTTTAGATAATAAAATTACAACATATCAAATATGAAAATGATTTTTTATTTTTATGCTAATTTAATAACATATAGATAATGCTATATAAAAATTGCTTTAGATTCTTACATACCCCCTGATCATTCATGTCTACATGCAAACAGTTTTGCTTCAATTTTACAATAACAATAACAATAATACCCTTATTTGTAAAGAAATCCCCAGTTATCTGATTATTTGGATTTATTTTATTATATATATTCTTTTTTTCGATTGAATGATATTATATATTTTCATTCAAGTTTCCGAACCCACAAATACGAAATCTGCAATATTAAGTTAATTACAAAATTTTCAAATATTTCTCACACACTCTCTGTTTCTACTGTTATTGTGATAATAACTGCCTATTCATATATACATTTTAAAATACAAAAAACCTTAAAAATCATATAACTTCCCTAAATCACAATAAATCTCCTACCTATTCTGATTCATGATATACTAATACTTTTTGAATTAAATTTTTCCAAACCACAAATGCAAACATAAAATATTAAATAAATAAAATTCTCTAATCTCTCTTCTCTCTAAGCTTATAATAACTTGTCACTTGAAAAAATCATACTCCTATAACTTTGCACAGCAATTTAATTAACATTAGTTATTTAGGCAATACGTGTAAAATAATACGAAAGGAAAGAAAAACAAGTTTTTCTACTTATTTATCAATAGAGCAATTCCTTTCTCACCCAACTACATTGATGCACAAGGTTACCATACGAGATAAACAAGTTCAGAATGAGTCTTCAAAATGAACCACAGCAAATATGTTCAAATACAAAGCAACTATCTAACAATAAATGATAAAAAAGCTGGAAAAAAAAAATTCAAACTTACCTGGCAAAGCAATGACGGTGGAGACCAGAAGGGGTGGCGACAAGCATTGACGGAGACAGGGACGACACGGCACGACGGTGGGAGGTGGAGGATGGATGGTGAAAAGGCGAGCACGTAGGGAGGGAAGAATCGTGAAAATGAAGGAGGAAGACAAAGTTGAGAAATTTAAAATGAGTTTGCGACGGAAATCCAACTCCGTCACAAAATGAAGGGTTTTGCGATGGAAATCCAATTACCGTCGCAAATTTTGAATTTTGCGACGGAAATCCAATTTCGTCGCAAAACCCGGGTTTTGCGACGGAAATTGGATTTCAAGGCAAAACCCTTCATTCAATTCCGTTGCAAAATGAAGGGTTTTGCGACGTAAATCCAATTCCGTTGCAAAAATTACTATTTTCTCGACGGAATTTAAATTCCGTAGAATACCCTAAATTTGCGATTTAAAAAATTCCCTCGCTAATCGCCTATTTTCTAGTAGTGAAGGTGAGTGGTTCTTTAGTCTTTTTGTAGTTCTTGAACTTGTTGTTGTCTTGTGGTGCCTTCTTCTTGCTTCTTGTGATTTTGGAAACCCTAAGTGTTAAGGGGAGATGCTGTCCAATTTGTCTAAAATGGGTTAAAGTGTGATTTAAGTCTAAACTATAAACTAGAAGGTGATTAGAGGCCAAAACCATGTTGTGTTCGGGATAGAACTTGGAAAATCAAACCTTGTCTTTCCCTTGCCATATGTCGATCAGAACAGGGGACCCATGATAGAAGGTTAGTAGGCCGTAGTCTGTGTAAAATGAGAAGGATTAGGATGGACTCATTTGAATCTGATTTTCCCTTTGGCCTAGACGCCATTCTTAGACCATTTATGGGACTGCTGGAGTTGGGTTTGCCTTATAGTGAGTCTATTGTGAAGGTGTTTTATTCAAACCTGAGATTATCTAGAACTGGAGTAGTGTCAACATGTGTTAGGGGCAAACCATTGAATTGAATGAGAAGAAAATCCTTAATTGGTTAAGGGTTAAGGCTGCACAGTCCAAGATACAAGCTTTAGTGGAGAGGAAATGGATAAAATCTTGCTAGAGGGAGGGATGATAGAGGATGATTCTCCTCTGTACAGACCCAAGCAGTTGCCTTATAAGTATAGGGTCTTGCATTATTTGTATAGTAGGAACTTCATAAACAAGGGCAAACACTTCACAACCATGAGCATTGAGGACAAACAAATCCTTAGCTGCTTGATCAAAAGGAAGTCATTTCATGTGGGGAAGAGGATCATTAACACAATGCTCAAGGTTGCATCAATTGGCAAGAAAAATTCTGAACTGCCATACCCTTGCATTGTGTCTATGATATTACAAAAGCACAAGGTTTGGTATCTTCATGAAGGTGAACCCCCCCCCATATGGACTCCTGAATTTGATGAAGAGGCTCTGCACAAAATGCAAATCCCTTTTGTCCCCAAACAGTCATCCAATAGATCATCGAATGAGGCTGAACATGGTAGAAAGGGGAAGCAAAAGGGAGTTCACTTGCAACTGCTTCAAGTACAACAGCCCCTTCATTTGAGGAAAGAGTTGTAGAAGTGATAGCCATGTTTGCCAAAAGTGTGGATGAAAAACAAGGATTAATGAAAGCTGACCTACAGTGAACCCTCAATGAGATGGAGTCACGCATGTGTTTAATGGCAATTGACATGAAGGACGTTCGAGATTTCATTTACTTGTATGCCACTGACTTCAAGGACTTTGTTGCATTCAAGGCAGAGAAACATAACATAGCTGGTCCTTCTACAAAGGCACACTACAAAAAAAAACCATAATTTGTTGCGGTTACCCTGTAGCGGTCATAAATAACCGCTACAAAATCAAGGATTTGTAGCGGTTTCATCAAACACCGCAACAAATTTGTAGCGGCAGCATTGGCACCAAAGCACAAGCTTGTTTGCAATGATATTTGTAGGGGTTACTGTAAAGTAAACCGCTACAAAAATGTGGCACTAGCTTGGCGCGAAATGGCGGGAATGTTTGTGGCGTGTAATTTGTAGTGGTGTTGTGAGAATAACCACTACAAATGTGGTGCCAAACGTTGGCACACAATGGCGTAATGGCGCAAACTTTGTCACAATGAATTAATAGTGGTTACATGAAAAGAATCTCTACAAAAAGCGAAACAACACAGTTTTGTGACGGTCAAAGTAAAGCGATGCTTTAACCGCGTCAAATCCTATAATTTAATAGCAGTTTTTACGTTAACCGCTACAAATATTTATGCTATATATAAAGACTCTGTCTGTACATCAATTATAAATATTAAGAAATTACTAAATCTCGGCTTGTCACTGAATGAACTATCTCAACTTGGTAGTCGAAGACATGCAGATATCTGCAGCTCTGATCTCTTATTTCTGGAGATGAGAGCTGAAGATATTTGCCTCTCTCATCCTTGAAGTCGAGGCAATTCCTTCAGTGACAATCTAGATTTAATTCTTTCTTTGATGTGAAGACTTCTACTTGTCTGAAGATAGTCTAACATGCGACCGAAGTTTGAGTTCCAATATAACCACCTTTCTCTCATAAAAATATCTCTGATCAAAATGAGTCAACGAGTTTTTCGTGGGAGATCGGCGGCTATACTGAATCCGAATCTTCACGAGCATGTTGGATTGTTTACTAAACTTATTATTCTTAATTTATTACTTCCGACTTTTTTGGAGAAATTAAAGAGTTAATTAAATTACTTGAGAGTTTTTTTATTTTTATTTTTTTCACCAAACTAATTAGCTTGACTAATAAACTAATTAGTTTGGAATTCTTTTTACCAAAAAATTAAATTTGTAGCAGTGGTCTCAAAAACCGCTACGTAATCTCAAAGGCCAATCATTTTGTAGCAATTGGTCACAATAACCGCTATAGAATCTAAAAGGTCAATCAATATGTAGCAGTTAAGTAACCGCTACAAAATATCACGATGAACGAGGCAAATTTGTCACAGTTGATGAAGCGGTTTATTCATAACTGCAACAGTATGCTGAACTTTGTAGCGATTATCATTGAGAACCGCTACAAAATGAAGCGATTTTTAAACAGTCTCCCCTTATTTTGAATCACGCGCGCAAGGTTTTGATTTTTGACCTTTTAACTTTTCAACCGCTGTAAAACTTATACATTTTGGTTTCTAAGGAAAAGGGAAAAGGGAAAGTCGTTGCACGAGAGAGAGTGCCTATCAGGGGCAGTAGTAGTAGAGGGGGCTGTACGAGAGGGCGTGGGGCTCTAAATATCCCTCCATCCCCTTAGGCGGGGAGCGAGTTTGATGACCTCTTCATCGATGAGCCAATCCGAGACCCAGAGACTGTAGGGGGAACAAGGTGCGAGTTTGTCAATCAGCGACCTCGACAAAAATGCGGAGATCCATATTAACATTCCCATAGCTGAGGCAGAGCAATTTATCGACCAGGAGAACGAGCAGGACCAAGGGAAGTCATGACCGTCGTCTTCGCGTTCGACCAGATTTGTGGTGGAGGTCGAAGGTAAATGTAATTAGTTTTTTTGACAAAAATTAAATTTAAATTCCTTACGTTTAATTAAATTTTATTTAAACGCAATACAAACATGCTTTTATAATTGTACAGATACACATGGGAGCACTAGTAGGAGGACATTGGATGTTGCTGGGGTCACTCAGATGGACGGGTATCGCGTCGTAGTCCCCTGGAACGTCGACATGGACCAAGCAGAGTTGGCAATCAAGACCGGCCCGTGAAGGGCCAGGGCCTAACAGGACTGGCCCTCCAGGGCTCGGAGTAAGAAAAACACATGTTTTTCAAAGCCCGGCCCGAGAACACCAGGGCTAGGGCCGACCCGTAGGGCCCGAAAATTACTATTCCAAATTTTAATTATTTTCCCCCTTTTTTAAAGAAATATAATTAGTAAATTACAATATAAATCATCTAACAAATAAACACAAATCACTAATTCATAATCAAAAGCAAACTATGTTCACAAATAACCCATATAAAACATAAGAAGCATACTACTAACTACTAAGCGACATTAGTACAATGACTATTATTGTTGTCATCTTCGCCACTATCATCAATTTCAACGACATGTGATTGTTATTTACTTTGAGTAGTAAACTTTGATTCATGAGTAAGAATATCATGAATTTCTTCTCTAGCTTCATGAACACATCTATAATATTTATCTACAACAAATAATAAATCAAATCATAAAATTATAGTATAGTTATTATGTATTTGTACTTAAATAGATAAATAACTCTATAAAAAATAAAAAATACATATAAATTATTGAAGGATCTAATTTCAACAAGTGTTCAACTTTAAAAAATAAAGAATAAAAAAAATTGAAGGGCCCGATGGGCCGGCCCGTAGCCCTCCAGGGCCAAACATCACCTCACTCCTCCAATTCCAAGCTCGGCCCTTAAAGGGCCAGGGTTTAAACGGGCCAGCTCGATGGGCCTAGCCCGCTTTGCCGCTTCTAGGACCACCAATCAGCAATGGTGGTCACCTATTGAACCGGTTCCTACAGGAATTTGGCAGTAATTGGGCATGGTTCCTGATCGACTTCCATGATTGGAAGTGTGTTCTGAAGGGGAACAAGGACAAAGTGTTTACTGACATTGTGCGTGTAAGTTATATTGTTTAATTAAAATTTACATGTTAATGGTTATAATTTATGGTTTATTTATTTATTTATTTCTTAATTTATTAATTATTAATTAATTAATTACTAATTAAATTATGATACTAAAAAGTTTAACGTGCGAGGCCACACGGAGAGGTACGTCTTTGCTGAAAATAGGGGAAGGGTGGAAGAGCCGAGGGTTGTCTTTACACCGAAAGCGTAAATAGAGATGAGATGATTCCTCTATAGCAGTTGATCGAGAGCGTCCCAGACGGTGTGGACCCAAATGACTAGGTTGGTTTTGTCCAATATAAGAGGAGTCCAAAGGGACAAGTATGTTTTTTAATTAATCATAGTTTAAATTTTGTTTAAACATGAGTTAATTTATAATTTATAATTTCTTTAAATTAATTTTGTTTAAATGTAGTTTAAAAATATAAATATAGTTTAAATTAATTTATAGTTTACATTTGGTTTAAATTAATTACTAGTTTAACTTAATTTATAGTTTAAATGTACTTGAAATATAGTTTAAATATCAGTTAGTTTATAGTTTAGAAAGAGTTTAAATTACTTTATAGTTTAAATACAATTTACAAGATATCAAATTAACAATTAATTTCACTTAACATTTTATTTGCTCCTCCTTATGTGCTCTGGCGTAGAGGAACACCGGGAAGCCGACACGGAGGGTTCATCACATGGCAAGATCCAAGACGTTTGCTATGACCTACAATGAGATGATATTTTGAAAGTTAAATTAATTTTAGGTTTAAATGATGATTGTTTTATTTTTGAAATAACAAAGTTTATATTCTTTTAATTCTTTCAAGAAGCGAAGGCTCGGGAAGAGAACTGTCAAACAGACTATGGGTAGTTGTTCACACTTACCCATAAACACCATGATGGGACGCCAACCTCTGAGGCAGCAGAGGAGATAATAGTAAGCTAAAAAAAATTATTTATATAGTTAATTTAATATATTTAAATTGAATTAAATTTCTTCATTAATGTTTTATGAAATCTGTGCATCAGACCCGGATTGAGCAGAGCTAGGAAAATCTGTGAGCATCACAGCCCTGGGAGTCACAGAGGTCTGTGGATCCTACAATCTCATTGAAAGCTGCTGTGGGCCCAGTTGAGCATCCTAGCCACGTTAAGGGTATGGGCTAGGCTCTAGGCCTAGCATGGTGTATGGCAAGGCCTCTGGCTTTGAGGTCGAAACCTCCGGCTCGAGAAGGCCACCACCAGAGGCGGTTGAGGTGATGATTTTCGAGAAAGTGGCTATGCAGGTTGCCGACAGTTTACTATGCAGGCAGTCGAGCATGCTGCCAGGAATAGACGCATGCAGGAAAGATACGATCGTTGGTACGCTAGTTAGAGGCAGAGCTGGGATGCTATTATCGGTGCCTTGATAGAGTTGTTACCTCACAAACGGGTTCCATCTCCCCTGCCTCCCCCGTTGTTCATCTACAAGGATTCCCCCCGCCTCCCCCTTCGTTTGTGTAGGCGGCCAAGCATGCTATCGATGATGAGGGCGTTGTTACCTCTGGTCGTACACATGCCCCCCTGAGAGAAGCCCTACTAAGACAGCTCCTTGAGACAGGACCTGATCATCAGGCTTCTAATAGTTAGTTTTTATTTTCACACACATTTTTGTACCTAAAATGTTTGTTCTCTTTTTATGTTACTTGGTTTATTGACAATTTGATTTCTTTAAATTATTTGTTATCTTTTGTTTTTGTAGGTTTTTGAAATTAGAGTACTATTTCAATACTTATATTTCATTTATGTTAGGTTATTAATATTACTTATAATATATAACAATAGTTATTGAAAAATGTATTTAGTGAAATAAATTTATTATAGTTACATAAAATAGATATTGTAAAATAATTAATGGACTTAATAATTAGTGAATAAAAAGATATTTTCTAAAATTTTAAATAGTTAAACTCAAACTTTGTAGCAGTTAGTATGAATCAACCGCTAAACTCTAACCGTTGAAACCAATAATCAACGAATAAACATTTGTAGCGGTTATATGGAGACAAACCACAACAAATTTGAATTTTAAACTGAATAAAAGAGCGCCAAATATTTGTCGTGGTTCATTTGACAAACTGCTACAAATTTCAAATGGTTAACATTTTGTAGCGGTTAGTATCACGGTTTATTAACCGCGACTAAACTCGGCGGGATTTTATTCACTTGTAAATTCAAATAACCTGTTATTGTACTAATTGTATTTTATATTTGTAGCGGTTTCTCCACCGCTACGAATTATTTCATGTTGCATTTAAAGATCTCAAAGCTTGTTGTGAAGGTAATTAAACATTCTCTCTTCATTTATATTCTATCCTCGCTTTGTTTACTACATATGGATATGTCATGGATCAAGTTGCCGTGCAATTCTCCGGTATATTTAGCGAGATTGAAAACTTTCTTAGATTTCGCCTTCCCTCACGCCAATATTAATGGCAAGATTGTGCATCCGTGTTGTCGATGCAAGTTTAAGAAGTGACAAACAGGAGAAGGTGCTATGGAACATCTTCTTCTGAAGCCTTTCCCAGAAGCATATACATTCTGGGAAGTTCATGGTGAGAAACGTGGTATGAGATATGGAGATCATCTTCCTCAAAGCTCATAAGTAACAAATCAAGTAGACCAAAATGATCCGATTAATGAAGCTGTTTGTGATGCTTTTGGTTTTCAAGATGACAACTTCACGGTAGAAGTTCAGGGTGCAGAACCTATTTTCTTTAGGAATGATGCAACTCGAGAATTTTTTATCCTCATGGATGAGAGTGATCGCCTTTTGTATCAAGGTTGTTAGAAATACTAAAAATTATATTTTCTGATCAAATTGAACCATATCAAGTGCTTGTGTGGGATCACTGATAAGGCAATATCGATGTTGCTGGAATTACTACGAGATGCTTTCCCTGACGTGGACATTCCCACAACCTTCTATGAGGCCAAGAAGATAATTAACAGATTAGGCTTGAACTACGAAAAAATCGATGCCTACCCCAATGACTGTATGCTTTATTGAGGAGAGGACGCTTGGAGGGAGACTTGTAAGAAGTGTCATACTTCAAGGTTTAAGACAGTTCGGAAGGGAAAAAAGCAAAAGAAGAAACCCGCAAAGATTCTCAGGTATTTTCCTTTAAAACCTCGCTTACAAAGATTGTTTATGTCGATTAAGACAGCTGAGCATATGAGGTGGCATGAAGCTCACAAGAACAAAGATGGTAGACTCAGACATCCACAGGATGCTGAAGCGTGGAAAGCATTTGACTTAGACTTTCCTGATTTCACAGCGGACCCTAGAAATGTTCGTCTTGCTTGGCGACTAACAGTTTTATTCTGTTTGGGAATCTTAGCACAAGCTATAATATATGGCCAGTTGTGTTGATACCCTACAACTTGTCCCCTTGGATGTGTATGAAACAAAGCTCCTTCATTATGTCCACGATCATTCCAAGCAAAAAGGCACCAGGAAATGACTTCGATGTATATCTCCAACCGCTTATTGCGGAGTTGGTGGAGTTGTGGAATGTAGGCGTTGAGACGTATGATGCCCACGAGAAGACATTGTTCAACTTGAGTGTGGCCTTGATGTGGACTATAAGTGACTTCCTGGCCTGGGAACATTATCTGGGTGGAATGTGCCTACCTACCTTGCGTGTCCATCTTGCAATTTTGACTCTGACTCAATGCACCTTCCCTACAATCGTAAGTGGTGCTTCATGGGTCATTGAACGTTTCTTGATGGTACGCATAGGTTTAGGTTGCAACATAATCATTTCAATAAGCAACAGGAAAAAAGAGGACCTCCTCGAAATTTATCCGGTTCAGAAATCATAGACTAGCTTCAGGATGTTGAATTTGAGTGTGGGAAAAAAGACGATCCAATAAACGCCGGGACAAAGACTACCAGGGCTTCTGGTTCTCCGCCCCAGCAATGGCAGAAGATAAGCGTCTTCTTCACTCTTTCATATTGGAAAGATAATTTGCTCTGACATGGTCTAGATGTCATGCACATTGAAAGGAATGTGTCTGACAATGTGTTGTACACGATTCTAATCAAACTAGGCAAGTCAAAAGATCATCTTCAAGCGAGGAAAGATTTACGGGAGATGGGAGTTTGTGGAGACATGTGGTTAGATGAGCATGATAGATTTCAACTGGGAAAATCACCCTAACAAAACCGAATAAGAAAATCTTCCTTGCGACATTGGAGGCTATAAAAGTTCTGGATGGGTATTCAAGAAACATTTCATGATGTGTTGACGTGCGGCTCGAAAGGTTACTCGGGCTTAAGAGTCACGACTCACATGTGCTTATGCAACAGTTACTTCCGCTGGCCATCAAAAATACGCTGCCTCTCGATGTGTCGATCATTTAGGTTGAGCTTTGTTCTTTCTTTCGGAAGTTGTATTCCCAAGTCTTGATCGTGGAGGAGCTCGACCAGATGCAACACAAACTCATTCTTACGCTATGTCATTTGGAGATGATCTTTCCTCTGTCATTTTTCATGGTCATGGTTCACCTAACAGTACACCTTGTTCACGAAACAAAGCTTGCTGGCCCAATTCACTACCGATGGATGTATCCTATTGAGAGGTACTCATTTAAAATTAATTACTTTAGGATTACTTCTTGGTCACACATTTTAGTATTAATGTATCAACATTTTACCTTCATTACTTTATAGGTTTCTTAGGAAACTGAAGTCTTATGTGAGGAATAAGGCATGGCCTAAAGGTTCAATAGCAGAAGGTAATATTGAGGATAAGGTCTTGTATTTTTGTTCCAGGTACTTTGATGACATTGAGACGTCATTCAACCGACCGCCTCGTGTAGACGATTGTCCTGAGCCGGAGATAGAGCCAGAGCCATCAGTAACAGAGTTGTTAATCCCTCATGAAAGTAAACCAGTTGGCCGAATTGAGAACTTCAAACTGACGGCACTTGAGAAGTTTCAAGCATATAGACATGTTTTGATTAATTGTGCTAAAGTTGAACTGTACCTTCAATAAGATTTCACACAGATATATGTTATCCTATATATTTCCTTATATTTTAACCTCACATTTCATGGTCGTCTTACCATGTTTAATTGCAGGGAATTCAGGAGTCATGTCAAGCGTCAACTGAGGATTCGTACACAGACATCATCCAAAATTGATAGAAAGGTGCATAGAGAATTCCCGGGTTGGTTTAGGCAAAGAAAATGAATGATCACAACCCGTACTCACCAGAATTCAGAGCTCTCGCACTCGGCCCGCTTGACACGCCCAAAGATTTACTGCATACAATGTCAATAGTTTCAAGTTTTGCACGTTTTACGAGATCAAGGATTGCTGACCCAAAACTCGGGTGTATATGGCACATTTGAGACAAGGAATTACTCGAGCAGCAATGACAGGAACATGCAGTTCGGTGACATCTCGTATTATGGAGTGATGCTTGATATGGTCAAGATAAATTACCAAGGCCGTTTCACTGTGACGTTATTCAAGTGTTTGTGGGTGAATACAACAACGTCCTGAGGACTCACGACTGACGACTTAGGCATCGCATTAGTGAATTTCTCCCCGCCTATTCACACTGGTCAGTCTGAAGATGATGAGCCGTATATTCTTGCCTTAGAGGCCCATCAGGTTTATTATGTCACCGATAAGAGGCATAGGGATTGGAATACAATGGTTTGCTTAAAGCCTCGGAACGTTTACAACATGGGCGATAGTGATAACATCGCCTACGAGAATGAGCCGTCCCAGCCCGCCATTTTGAAAAACTTCTTCCTAAACGGCGATGACAATTTACCTATAGTTCAATACGTTTTTTAATATAGGCTTTAGGAAATAATAACATTCAACTAAAGTTTTATTTCTTTTCAAACATATTTACTCACAAATAACATTTTCTTCATACTTTTCTTGTAGGGATGGCGACGAATATTGAGAGGAAAAATTTATACTTACGATGTAATCTGTAATCTTCTTTTTTTTTTTAATAAAAAACTACAATAGTATTTGTAGTGATTAGTAAACTGCTACAAAACGAGAAAAAACCACTATAAAACTTATAACCGCTACAAAAAAATGAATCATTAACTGCTACTAAGTAAAACTACTACACAAAATGTCAACTTAACCGCTACAAAGTGCTGCGCAAATATTAATATAAATACCCCCACCAAACCACATTTAATATGCTTCAGCTTTCCTTTTCTTTTTCACCGTTTTCTCTCATATTTCTACGTTTTCTTAAAGAGGTTTAGTGTTTGAAGTGGGTAAGTGCCATTCAACTGGATCAAATCTAATGATTATCAAAATATTTCTTTTTCCTTCTACCTTGTTGATACTAACTTTTTTATTTTACGGTTGCATTACGTATATTTTTCAACTTTATTTGTTTTTTCACATACATTATTCGATCTACTTTCACACACATTTTTTTTTAGAATTAATATTATTTTAATTAACTCATAATTAGTTGTTACTATACCTATATATTCTCATTGTTTTACACCTATATGATAGCCTTATATATAATCCAATATCATATTTTATTATCATTTATTTTCACTAAAAATATAAATTATTAATAATACAATATTTACTTAATTACTCAAATAAAAAAAATTTCAATTTTATTCATTAATATGAACAAAAATATGAAAAACGCACCAAAACTACTTTCCAAAAAAAAAAAAAAAAAGACGAAGTGAATATTTTGAAGCGGTTGTATACTGAAAAAGGCGGCAAAACTTTTTTCCCAAAAAAATTATGGGATTTATTTCTAGCGCTTAACCATCGCTACAAATATTCAAAAGAGTTAAAACTGGTGGTGACAAAAAAATTTTCTAAAAAATGGCGGGAATATGTTGTAGCAGTTAAGTTACCGCTACAAAATATTTTGGAAGTTTGGCACAACTTTTTCATATAATTAGTAGCGGTTATGTAACAGCTACAAGTCTGATCAAATACAATTTGTAGCGGTTTTCTAACCGTGACTAATGTCTCAAACAAGACGTCTGCGCAACCTCATATAGTGGCGGTCAATTGGAACCACTACAGATATAGTAGCGGTCAAGGTATATGTAGTAGCGCTTTTTGTTAGCCGCTACAAATTGGTTTGTCATGGTGTATTTTGTAGTGGTTTTGGTAACCGCTGCAAATGTCATTAGTAGCGCCTAAAACCACTACAAATATGCCATCTTAACCGCTATGAATGGTCTTTTTTTTGTAATGGCAAGAGATGAGCCTCACTCCACTTCATAGGACACACCATTAAGCTCCAAATCTGAGGCTGTAAAAGAAGGAAGTGAAAAAGGTGTTTCAAGTGTACATGGCTCCCCAGTGACATCTAATAACTCTCATAGCAATGATGAAGACAATGAGGATTCATCAAAATCATCGTATAAGTCCCCAACAATTGATGACTATGATTCATTAGAGGCTGGAGATGAAAGCAACAAAGGTGAAGAAGGAGAGAAGGAAGGGGATGATGACCATGATTTAGAGGCTGGGGATGAAAGCAGAAGAGATGAAGAAGGAGAGAAGGAAGGGGATGATGACCATAATTCATCAGAGGCTGGGGGTGAAAGCAGCACAGATGAAGAAGGAGAGAAGGAAGGGGATGATGACCATGATTCAGAGGCTGGGGATGAAAGCAGCACAGATGAAGAAGTAGAAAAGGAAGGGGATGATGAACATGAGTGAGAGGCTACACATGAAAGCAAGAGAGATGAAGAAGCAGAGAAGGAAGGGGATGATCCTTCTAACGATGCAGTTGTGGAGACACAAGATGGAAGAGCAGCAGGACTGGCTGCGGATGTGACTGATGATGCTGTAGGTGAAGACACCACTGGTAAACAAGGAAGGGAGGATGATGAACGTATTGGTAACCATATGTCTGGAGGCACCCCACCTGATGCGTAAGTGGGTGAAGGGACTATAGATAAGCAAGAACTCCATGCAGAGGTCATTGGTCTTTCCACAGATGAACACCAACCAGCTTCACCTGTTACACCCCTACCGGCCTCACCCTTTCGGGTGGCGGGTTAGAGGGATTCCTCTTACTGGTTACCTTTCCTTCATTATTAGGTCCAATTAATACATATCAGAGTTATTACAGCAGAGCATTTGACCGGTTTGGACACCCTACTATACTGGTAAAAGTAAAATAAACAGAAAATATAAGTCCTCGAAGGGTTAAGGGTACAGTTATCCAAAGTAAGTACCAAAATATAAATACAGTCATCCCAAAATGTAAATACAAAATAAAATAGGGCATTCCCTATTCTTCAACTGCACTGCAATTCCCTACCTCCAAAAAGATTCTTGATCTTCAGGCACGTACCCCTGTAGCTTCAAAAATGTCTGGAGTCCAATAATGGCCCCTAGAGTAACCGTCAAGACTCATGCACTATATGTGAAATGTGTATGCATGCAACCATGTGAGTATGTAAATAGAAACAGTGTGCCAAATATACCACAATATGCAAACAGACACAAATACCACAACACGTCTTCACATCGTCGAGTCGCCTTACCAAGACAGGCCCCGGAATTACCGGAATCACAAGCTTGTCTCCGTAGAGTCGCCACGTAGGCCGACCTCGGCAGGCACCCTCAGCGCTAGGGACACAACCATAAACATGTTCTGTATGCATATTTGGCAAAACAATACAAAAACACACATATGGCAAGCAAATACATACATCAAACACATAAAAGTGCTGGAGTAAAGAGGTTACTACCTGGTATAGTTTACACTGCCCTTATTATTATTATGTCCAGCAACCTTTCCAAAAATACCCTTGACCTAAAAACACCACAATACACCATTTTCAGTATTTGCAAAAATAACCTTACAAATATTTTGTCAAAATCGAGCCCAAATAGTGATTTCCAGAAAATCTATGAATCTGACCCAACTTCCAAGATTTTTAATAAATTACAAAAAAAAATCATCTTAACATGAGACCAGCTCCATCTGAACCATGGAGATGTATATGTTTTAGGAACAATATATTTAGAGACCAATAGTACACATGTTTTGGCGTGCAGCCAATATTTTACTCCCTGGTTCAGATTTGCCCTGTTGCTTCCAGGGGCAACTTTGACAATTTTTATCTCTTAGTAGAAAACTCCAAAACACACAAAATTATACATCACGGGAATATTAGAAATTTTAATTTCTACCTGTAAAATTTCAGATTATTTCAAGATCATTTACTATTTTTAAGATAGAGTGGAAGCATCACTGCTAGAATTTCCAGAATCACTGATTAGCTTGTTCTTAGTGGTTTTTCGGTGTTTTTGAGTTCGGAAACTTAAACCATAACTTAACCCCATACAAAAACATGTTTTAGACCCAGTGGAACCCTAAAAAACACCATAATTAAACCACAACACCAAGCCCTATGCTCATGCACGAAAATCCCAACTTGAACTTCAAAGAGTTGAATTTTCTGTGTTTACCTGAAATCGAGATCCGGCTTGGTGTTCTTGATGATTGGCTCTTATTCTTGGCTATGGAACTTGGCTGAACTCCTCTCTCTCCCTCTAAAAAATTTCGTGCTTCATGGTGTATAAGAGAGAGAGAGAGAGAGAGAGAGAGAGAGCATGTGTTTTAATAATGGTAAAAGTACAAATCAGTCTAGAATAACTGGAGTAAAATCCTGTCCACTAATTAATGGAATTCATCTTGCTTTTCTTGACTTTCTCCCCAAGAAAATATAGAGAATTCCAGATTCCAAAGGTGTCCAGCTGCTTCCAAGTGTCAAAACCCTCTCCAAAATATCTAGATATTTTCTGCTTTTGAGGCAAATTACCTATTTTGGCCCAAAACTTTCAAAAATTGCAATTGTGGCCAGAAGTTTTAAATAATTACCAAATTTTTTCCATCATTTCACCTGTCCAAAAGGACCCTTTATGTGCCATTTGGGGCCCACAATTCTGCCCAAATTAATTTTTGTCCATTTATTCCCTTTTTGCCCTTTTGCTCTGAATGTGGGACCCGCGGTTTGACTTTTACACGGACTTTTCTTCCTTTTTCTCCAAGTTAATATTTTTAATGACTAAAGGGGGTGTGTGACGCCTAAGGGGCCCCACACATCCGGTCTCTAGTATTTAATTCCATTTTTCCTCACTTATCGGTTCAGTTCGATTTACATCGGCCCGTGTGGGTCCCGCCGCCAACAGAGTGGTTCCGTTTGCACTTTTCTTTATCTTTTTCAAAATTTTCCTTCTTGAATAGACACTCCTAGAGGACACTCTCAAAAATTGAATATGACTTAAATCACCTGGTTTTCTCAAAACTTGAATATGACTTAAATCACCTGGTCCTAAAGGAACCCCTAATTGGTCCCGGTCGGCCCCGTTTCTGTCGTTTAATCGCCTGTAAGACCCGCATTTCAAATTTGTGTTTGAATATGACTTAAATCACCTATTTTTCTCCTATTTCTCATGAGGGAATAAATTCAACATTAAAAGGACAAGGAATTGACTATTTTACCCTTACTTTTCCTCTTTTACCCCTGAAGTGACACGTGTCCCAATGTAATCATTACATCGACTCTTGCTTTTGACATATGACCCTGCAGTGTCTCCTTCTCTTCCTATTTTTCTCTAAGATGCAGAGGATCCTTATCTGTCCAGGAAATGTCACACTTCCTGAATCGAGCTTAATAGTCTGCCTAACTTAGGCTTATTCTCAAGTTTCCATGCCCAAAATTCAAGATATTACATCACTAATGTCTCCTAGTGGCGCAGGTGAGGATTTGGATCCAATCAACCCACTGTCAATTGTTCCTCTGCTTGAACCAGTGAACCCTCCTCCTGCCCCTTCCAGGAACACATCAGAGGCTGTTCCTTTAAGGTTCATTCCCGTATCAAGTTTCAGTTTCGTGCTTGCAACAGAGAATTTGCCCCATATCTTCACAGATGCAACACCAGATCCTCTTCCAAGTCTACGACTTGCTACCACACAGTTCATCCCAGTGAACCTCCCTTGTTCACAGACATTATCGCCTAGGCGCACCGCTCCAAAGAGGTCCCCATTGAAGAAGAACAAATAGGGACAAAGTTGTTTATCTTGTACGTTTTGAGTTAAATGTAATGAGCCAATATAGTATTGTCTATGGTTTTTGTTGTTATCACTGTTGCTTAACTGTTGCTGAGATGGTTTACATTCTGTCATGTAGAGTTCGAACTGTGTTGTTTGGTTTGAACTTCAACTTTTGTGTTGTTCTGTCATGTTCAAATAGTTGAATGATGTTTAATCTATGTAACTGTGTCTTCACATTTTCTACATTAGAGTTCATGTCTGACATTCTTCCTCAGCATCACTGTCGATTTTAGGCAGCTACTTTTTGGGTGCTTGATGCACCTTGTGATAAACTTTACAATTAATTGTTATGCAGCATTAGAAAAAGCCAATTTCCTTCATTTTATTTCCGTTCACCCTATAGTTCATATGGCATGGCAGATGCCTTACTGTTGCTGATATGGTTTACATGCTGTGATGAGAGTTTGAACTTTGTTGTTTAATTCGAACTTAAACTTTTGTGTTTTTCCATCATGTGAAAACTGATGAATGATGTTTATTCATTTAATTACTATGTCTGCATATTTTTAGTATATTGAAAAGTTCATGTCTCCAAGTCTTCCTCAACAAAGACTTGTGGATTTTAGGCAAATGTTTTTGGGTGCCCGATGCACCTTGTGAAAAACTTGACAATTAATTGTTATGCAGCATTTGAGAAGACTAATTTCCTTGATTTTATTTCCTTTCACTCTATAGTTCACATGGTATCATTTATGTCCATTTATCTAACTCTTCCTTATGTTGCTGTCATGTCCAAGGTTCTGTTTACTTTTATGCAGCATTTGAGAAGGCCAATTTCCTTCATTTATGTGCCTTGGCATTGTGCTGCTCTCATGTGTTGGTTCAAGTTTATTGTTACGCAGCATTTGACAAGTCCAATTTCCATTTTTGTTCTTGCTTTCGTTCTTATGCAACATTTCAAAACGCCAAATTGCATTATTTTTAATTCCTTTCACACACCTTGCATTGACTGAAGATTATTAATAAATTGCGATGCAATCTGTCAAAATTTTAGGTTGTTTTGTGCATCAGATTGGTTCACTTCTATTGCCCATTTAACAGTAACCAATGATCCTGATTTGCATATTGTATACTTGTTAATGTCTTCTTCTTCATCCTGACAATTGCAATTTTTCATACTTCCTGTGACCTTTTTAGTAGAGGTCATTTTCGTTATTGTTTTGTGGCTGATTCTAAGGGCAAATATGAACTATAGTCACATGAACCAATGCGATATTTTCCTCACTCCTTCGTAATCACCTCTATTTCCCCAGCCCAACAAAGTCATTTTCATTCAACGACTTCACATTGTTCAGGGATTTAGCAGTCATTTGTTTCAATCATTCTTCACCTCTCTATAGCATCACCTGGGTTCAATGTTCAATGCTAATCTTCCCTATTCCTGTTGTCATACTCGTTTCCACAGCTCGTTTTGTATACTTTGGTGCTTTCCCCACCTAATTCCTTCCATCTCCATCGTCCTTGTCACCACTGGAAGCCAGTCCTCATTGCAATTTCATATCCCATTGCCATCTACTTCAATTTTACATCTCAACCTCATGCAATTTGGTTTTAGGGTTCATTTAATTCATGTCGCTCGAAAAGAAATCAAATCAGTTATCATTTTTTTTCTTTTTTTAATTTAGGGGCAATCTGGGAATTTCACCTAATCTTCCCACTTAACCAACATCTAATTCTTCATACCAAACATTTCATTTTCCCTCAACTAATTTTCATTCCCTAGTATACCAAATAGCTTGCATTTTTAAAGTTCCCTCCTAATCTTCCTTTCCTTTCACTTCCATTCATTTCCTTTCCTTCCTCAAATCTTCCGTGTAACAAACATGACCTAACAAGGTAGAAGAATTCTTCGTTGTGATACTTGGTGGGAATAACAAAAATGGGCCTATTTGGAATCAACTTAAAGCTGACTTAAAGTTAAAAAAAAGGTGGAAAAAATGTCCAGTGGAAAAAAAACTTAACGTGGCCTATTTAGAATGCATGTTGCATCCACTGGGCTTTTTGAAAAAGCTAAAAGTTACTGGGTTTAACTAGATGCTCCAATTTGGAGCTTATATTGTAATGAACCGTGAAAAAGCTGTGACCATTGCGTGTCTCACTGAGCAAACCAGCTCCATCCACTGATTTTTCTCAGAGATTCTCGTCCTCAGCCTTTTGACTCGTCCCCTTCATCCTCAGCTGAAACTTGTGCTTCAGCTTTCATCCCTTCCTCCCGTAGAGATTCTTTTGAATATAACCAAAAGAAACTCGTTTCAAATGTAAGTTATTATTATTATTATTATTAAGATAGTCAAGGCATTGATTTTTTTTTTCTTTTATCAATAACGTAACACGCCATTCTGAACTGGGAGTTTTAATTAATTCAATATTTACTTTTGGTTACGTTTAATATATAACTTTAGTCAACTCAGGGTTTGAACTTTATAAATTTATAAATGCAAAAAAAAAAAAAAAAAAAAAAAAAAGAATTACATTAAAACAATTGTTTGTTGACTATATGTTGCGACCTAATCCAAAAAGCATTTGACATCAACTATCAATGGTTGCAACTGTGCTTGAGGGACCAATGGCCTCTCTTTTTCTTTTTCACTCCTCTCCTTTTCACATCCTGGCCAATCACCATTGGTTCATATTTAATAGTATTTTTTTAATATATATATATAAAATGATTACTTGATTTTATTTATAAATCTCATTTAACTAAAAAAAATTTGGTCCCATTTATAAATATTTTTTAAATAAAAAATGAGATTATGAAAACTTTGTTAATATTAATTGTACTAATAAAAATAGACAAAGAAGAAAAAGTTGAAAGATACTCATTTATAAATATGGATATAGTTAAAAATTTACTCCATAATCATTAAGTTGTATACTTTTTATATGTACCTGTGATTTAGTTAAAAGTGAGTTATAAATAGAAGTTGAGGAAGAAAAAGAGAAAAGAGTGGCCCTGGTTTGCATTTGAGCCCTTGGATCAACAAATCAAAAAGTGTTTGTTGTATGAGAGAAAGCCTTGACGCAGAAGATGACTGCGAACGAGACGAATAAAAGCTGCGATGGAGGCGAACGGGCGACGAGGCTTCCACGGTGAGCTGACGGCGTTGAATGACCCAGAGGATGGTGAAGAAGCAACTGATGCTGAACCAATAAAGAAGGAAACGTCCTGGACTCTAAGTTATGGTATGTATGATTCTTTCTAGAAATTCGATTGCTTTTGTAAACCCTAGCCTTTTCGCCATTTTCAGTGTGATTGTCGTCTTGTGGGATATCTACCTGTTAACGAAATCTTATAGTGAAAGTGGAAGGTGGACCATTGATAAACATGTCAATGAATTCTTTCTGGTTGGATTCGGGTTTTTGACTAGTGAGAATGCAAAAAAAGCTATTGTGCATTCTGATTCATATGTCGTATTATTGGTTATTTTACCCTTTTTATTAAATGAGGAAATCTGATTCTCCTAGTAGGCTACATTCATATGAAGAGATGCATGCTTATATATTAGACTTGGTAAGATTGGAATTGTCCGATCATGTAGTAATTTATATTCCTCAGCAAGTCTTTAGCCTTCTCATCCTTCCCTTCATTCCATCACTGCCATGTGGAGGAGTCAGGGACGAGTTATTAGAATTTCATAAACTATCGAAATAAACGGGGAAAATAGAATAATTATAGGGATTCACTTATATGTTTTTAAAGTATAAGGACCTGCTTGGAAAAAGGTGTGAAGTAGAGGTAGTAATTAATTAGCGTTCTAAATAAAACAACGTTAGGATGTCTGAACCAAAATTATAATAACCATTGTAGTGAAGTAGAGGTAGTAATCAATTAGCGTTCTAATTGTCGTTAGGAAACTAAAGCTAGGAGTTTGTTTTTGTAATGTGGATTTGGAGAGTTGATGTCGAGGAAGTGATGCTGTAATAATTTTCAAATGACTACAAAGATTGAAATGGGAACCGAGCCCTTCATAAAGAATGCCATGCCAAAAGTTGGTGAAGATTAATGAAGGGCATGTTCTAACTTTTAGACTGTTAGTTAAGGAATGTTGGCGATCAATCATTGTTAAACTAGATTTAGTTGAGACTAAATATTATATATCTGAGCAGGCACTCTACATGAAAGAAATGAAATTTAGTCTTAATTTTCTCTCATCTACTATCTCTCTGTTCTGCAAGCTCCCATAACTCATGGTATCAGGGCAAACCAACTTTCCCATCTCTTCTTTCTTGCTGCACTTTATTGAAGTTTGCAATGGAACAATCCCACTGCATACATGGTCCCTGCATACCCAAAATAAGAAGGAAGAATATTTAGTTGGTGTCGGCATCACTTTCAGATGGTTGTGGGGTCTGTTTGGAAAATTGATGACATGCTTTCTTTTGTGGATTCTGGTCTGATTCGGAAGGAGTGGCACACATATGTGAAAACTCAAGAGAACAATCATTGATCTCTAAAGAATTTTGTGCCTTTCTCAGTCCTTCTAGCTCTGCTGAAACCTCTTGCATTGTGGGTCTCTTCTTCCCATTCAGTCTCACGCGTCTCTTTGCTAGATTCAGGACACTAAGAATATCATCTTTCTTTCCTTCACGAACAATTCTAGCATCTCAAATCTCAAAAACTCGGTCCTCCTTCATCAAAGCTATAAATTCTGCGACAAGGTTCCGACCTTGATCTTCGTCTGAGAAGGTAATGGGTTTCCTTCCAGAAATGAGTTCGATAAGTACAACCCCAAAACTATATACATCACTTTTATCTGTGAATTGACTGGATTGGAAGTATTCAGGATCAATGTACCCAAAAGTGTCTTGTACAACCGTGGTTAAGTGAGTCCTATCATTTGGGACGACCTTGAAGTCCCAAAATCGATACTTTGGCACCGTACTTATGATCCAGGAGTATGTTGGAAGTCTTGATGTCTCTATGAAAAATGGGAATGGAAGCTGCAGAATGCATATAGGCCACTGCCCCATTTACTTTCTGCAACACAGAGCACACACCCCACCCCTCTGGCTAACGCCACTGTGTGTCTCGAACTATGTGGACTTTGATCCCACTCATTGGGTACGTAGGCCCTAGGCTTGGCTCCTAGTCAAGTCCAATCAGTCCTGTTCCCAGAATAGAACATTGGCTCAAAATTAAAAGGGCACGGACGCCTCAGATAAAAACAATAACAGCACAAGGAAAGCCATAGGCTCAGGCGTCGGACGGAGGCAGCTTCGAGGGACCTGGACCATCGTCCTGAGGGGCATTGAGCGAGATCTCCTCTTCCCCTTCCTCCCCTTGTTCCGAATCGCCAAGTTTTGACACTGAGGCATTATCCGGGGACGGAGGAGGCGGGACATACTTACCCTGGTGCATATACGCACGGTAATCAACTTTATCAAGCTCCAGAGTCACCGAAGGGTTAAAATGTCAGACCAGGGCCAGAGCCATATTAAAGGCATCCTTGGTAGTCGCCTTCACCGTATCCGAGCAGGCAGAGAGAGCTTTCTTTGTATCGGCAAGTTCGGCCTAGGTGGCGCCTAGCTCTTCCACCAAATTCCCTCGCTGTGCCTGAAGCGCCTTTAAAGATTCCAGGCTCTGGGAGTTAGAAGTCTTCAAAGAAAGAATCTCGGCATCCCGCTTGGCCAAGTGAACCTTCGAGGACTTCAACTCCTCCTGGGTGGATTTCAGCTCCTCAGACGTCTTGGCAGCTTCAGCCTGAAGGGCGCCCAGCTCGTCCTCTGTCCTCTTCTTGGCCGCCACAGCCAGATCTCGGGCCGTCTCCAGTTGACGTTTCTCAGTTGAGAAACCGACCACCTTCTTCTTCAAGAGAAGCAGGGACTGCGTCAAACCCACCCCCTTCACCAGATGATCCTGCACTGCATGGATCAGGCGTTCATCGGCCTCGGTCAGATCAAGGCTAATATCCTGGAAGCGGTTAGGAGGAAGGTAGGCTATGCTCAGCTCCTCGGTCGAGCACCCCTTTTCCCAAGCAAAACCGCGTGGCAATTTAAACGAAAGAGGCGGAGGAGGAGCCAGCCTGTCTTCAGGATGAGCTTGGGCCTGTCCCACCACAGCAGCCGTGTTCTTTTTAGGCTGAGGTTGTCCGGTAGAAGTTGATGAAGAGGGACTGCTCGAGGCCGAGGTCCTGGTCCTCTTGGATAATGGAACTTGGGGGGCGGCCCTCCTTCTACCCCGGCCGGGCTCAGCAGCAGCACGCTTCCGAGTCTCCCTCCTTGGCTGAGCACCCTCGCCAGGATTAACTTGTGACATGTAGGGGGCAACTCGTCCATCGCTTGAGCTACAAAATAAAGGCTGGATCAGAATCGACCAAAACATAGGTACAACACTGCAAAAGAAAAAAGGATCAAACACATAAGAAATACATGGGCCAGCGCCAGGCTCAGGAAGAGACTGAGAGAGTATTGAGGCAACACTCTGGACACCGTGCTCTTTAACGAAAGTCACTAGGCGGGAAACCAACACTACGCCCTCGTTCGGGAGGTCTCCCCGTCAACTTGGTAAGTAGTCGAATCCTTGTTATGGTGGTCTTGGGTCCAATACAGTGGGAATCTCCATTCCACGTCTTTGGACTCGGGCCGAGAAGAAACCAGGGTTGCTGCCCGGACACGGCCACGACCTTAAAAAAGCTGGTCTTGAACTATTTGAAAGAATCAGAATAGGCCCGGAAGAGTTTACGGTCAGTAACCCCTCGGAGGGAGGTTAAGCCTTTCAAGGTCTCATCGTGTTTGTCAGATTGAGGTGTAAATGGACAGAAGAAGTAAAAGAAAATGGAGCGTTTGCAAGGAATGGGCTTCGGCAATAATTTACAGAAGCACTCAAAAGTGAGAATAAAGCCCCACACATTAGGATGGAGCTGAGAAGGGGCAAGTTGAAGATAGGTTAAAACGTCTATTTAGAACTCGGTGAACGGAAAGCGAACACCAAGATGGGTTGAGTAATCCTTATACCAAAAGAAGAAAGAGTTGTTGGTCCCCTCCCTAACAGCGCATACCGGCTCCCCATCTGAAGGAGGGCATAAGGTGCAGGAAGAAACGTCTCCTAAGTCAAGGCGGGAGATATCTTTCGACGACATCAACGACCGGGTTGACAACACCCCATGCGCAACCCACGGGTATTTGGTTAGAAGGACTTGAGGGGGCCTGGCAGACTCGGACTCCCCAGTGACAAACGGGGTCCTATCAGGTGACTGAGACGGCTCCATTTAGACCTAAAACCAGCAAAAAAGGGACAAAAGATCAGTAAATGAAGGGTATACCTGAGGTATGCATGTTAACAATAGAAGCGCGATGGAGGCTGGGTCTCACGGCTGAGGTAAGGATTGGAGGAGACCTATGTCGGCAGGAACCTAAAATTTGATTGGCAAAAGAGTCTTGGCCGAGGGCAATATAGTGAGAACTGGAAGCAATGCAATCCCAGCTGGGGCCGAGGTACCCCTTAGGATGGGTATCCGACCTTGACCGAGAATGAGTTTGGTAAAAATTAATAGGAGTAGCCGAGATGGCCCCTGAACCATCTCGGCCCCCAGGACGAGTATAGCCGCCATGAGGTCTCGGCCGGGAAAGTGGAACAACAGCGGATGAGGAGCCCTCGACTCTACTGTCACTAGACCCACCACGAAGTAAGGTGGCAAGCCTGTGTTCTTTAGTAAGGGAAGAGCCGAACAACCAGAAGCTGGTCAATGGATAGCGAGCGCAGAAGGCCCCCTCTTCCTCTGGGGTTAAATTTTGACTGGAAGAAGGCGAATGCCTAGACCTACCCATCGCAACGGGACCTAGAAAGGCATAGAACGTTGGATAAGGGAAGGAGAGCCAAAACAGGAAGTGGACAAGGGGTACTCCCCCACACAGGACAAACGCTACGATGAACAAGGGTCCAAGGCTAAAATGATATCCATTATCAAGAACCTACCCAGAACCAGAAATGTTTAAATCATAGAACTCCCAAAAAGAGAAATACAACCATAGAAATGTAACAGGAAGGCGATAAGCATACCTGGGTTTTCGAAGGATGAAAAGACGATGAAGTATAACCCACGAAGATGGTCGCAACAAGGAGGAGAG
The DNA here is from genome assembly GCA_019022655.1 of Acacia acuminata. Taxonomy (NCBI): domain Eukaryota; kingdom Viridiplantae; phylum Streptophyta; class Magnoliopsida; order Fabales; family Fabaceae; genus Acacia; species Acacia acuminata. The sequence goes on along the minus strand of JAFJYI010000151.1, from coordinate 442,715 downwards.
TATGTTCGATGAGAGAAGCGAGAAAAGGTAAACCGAGAGCGACGAAGCAAATGGAGGGAAATACGAGCAAGGGACGAATGTTTTTTCAAACGTCGTAATAGTTAGGGGTAAAGAGGTAATTGATAATTGAATATTTCATACACTACTTTTTGTCTCTTGATTTATAATTTAGGACTCTTTAGCTAATAAATAATGGCTTTTATACTTATTTGGGCCTTGGGCCTTTTATTATATTTTAGCCATTATTTAATAATAAATTCCAGTTTTACATTGCTTCACCATTTTTACCATAACTCTTGAACCAGACATCGGATTTGCCTCATTTTTCTCTCATATTTCAGATGATTCAGAGAGCTACAATTGTTATGAAGACATGAAGAGCAAATTCGGACAAGAGGGCGGTTGATTTTGGAGCCGAAGTCATATGTATTTTTGGGCTCGAATTTTGTAATTAAAGCCCATTTTATTTTATTTTCGTTCCGGGCACGACTTGTGGATTGGAGCCCCATTTCATTTTGTCATTTTAGGTTAAGTGAGGCAGTAGCCACAAACACACTCTCATTCACGTTTTTAGAATTCGAGGATCAAAATAGTAGTTTTCAAATTCTCTCGCAATGTTCTTCGTGTTCTTCGCGTTCTTCATCTCGTTTTTCGTCTTTCTTAATTATGTTCGGCTAAATTTCTGAGATTGATCCACGATGAGGGTCCCATCCATTATCCAGAGGATTCGCGCCTAATTGGTAACCGTCTAACTCGTTTCGTATCCCTTAATCAGATTTGATTTTTGGTTCGGATTGGGTTTTTGATTAAAAACCCAAATCGATATTTCCCAAGGACGAAGTTCGGATCGGGTTAAAGTATTTCGTGCGATCGTACGAGGTGCGCCAATGATTCGAACAAATTCTGAACGATTGTTCAGTTGAGGGAATTTCTAGACAAATGCGAGATTTCGGTTTGTCTAGAGTCGATTACGAGTTCGATTATAAATCTGTTTCGTTCGAGGAAGGGTAGTGGGTGAATCCGAAATCGTGGGTTAATCCTTTAATCCTCGCTTTGTTTAATCCGTGTTATTTCGTTTTGTTTCTGCATATTTCCATTTTCAATCTCTTCTGAATCAAAAACCCCCGATTTTACTGTTTCTGTTTTCTTGCTGTTCAAATTAAACCGACTGCGAATTCGTTGGGAAACGACCCAGGTTACATTATACTGCAAATCCTTTTCTAATCTGGTTATTTTGGGAGATTACGGCAAATCTCTCAAAATATGGCGCCGTTGCGGGAATTTGCATCGGTTTGATTAGTAACGGTAGTGTAAATAGCTTCGTTTTTCGTGGTTTAGGTGGTTCGGGACTGGACGAAATTTTTCGACCCAGATCACTCAAACCAGGTCTTATTCACAAGGAATTGGGCATTCTAAGAAAGAGTCACTCTCCTTGGGAGTGAGGTCTACCCTATTTTCCCCAAATTCCAACGTTTAGACCACTTTTTTCGCTTTTTTAATTTCCGATTTCATGATTTCTACTAGTCGGTTTTTTCGGAGTATCTCCGATTTGGCTGAATTTTGGTACGTGATAGAAAATGGCCTATCTCGCAACGCACATAGAAAATCTTTGATTTTCCATGTGCTAAGCTCCGTTTTGCCAAATTCCATCGTTTAGACCACTTTTTCAATTTTTGAAGTTTTTTTATTCCATTTTTGGGTTCCCCAATGGTCTAGGAGTTGCCCTGTCCAAGTCCCAAAAATTTTAAAAATCATTTGATAGTGTTTCTGGACTTGTTTAGGTCAATTTCTACCATAGGTTTTTGTTTTTGTGTTTGCTTTTGTGTGTTCTAGTGTTTTTCTACTTTATACCACTTTTAGTGGCATTTTCGTAATTCGATTGGCTGGTGGCATTTTCGTAATTCTGATTTTTTTTGCAGATTCTACCTTGTGACTATGCTGCATGAGTACTAGGAGCACTATCAATGCAGAAGACTTGTTGCCATTTGATCCTGAAATAGAAAGGACAATTCTTACTGCTAGAAGAGTTGTTAGGCTAAGTCGTGAGATTAATACTGAATTGGACATTGCACTTGAGTCCGATTGTGGCCATTCGATTGTGTCCATACCGTTGATCTCTCGATTGTGTTTCGATAGTACTTCGATAGTCTTGTTGTTTTCACGATTCTAGTAGCAATTTTCCTAACTCGAAATTATGGCGGAAGAACAGGAAAATCGGCCTACTTTAAAGGAATTGAATGAACTCGATGTTAATTATCAACCTTTGTGCATTCAATATCCGCGCCCTTGCTTTACTAACTTTGAGCTTAAATCTGGTCTAATACACTTTCGCCTAAGTTTCATGGTCTTTCGGAGGAGTGTGCCATTAAGCATTTGAAGGAATTCCATCTAGTGTGCAAGACAATGAAACCACATGCCATTGATGAAGATCAAATCAAGCCGAGAGCTTTTCCTTTCTCATTGGAAGGTGGAGCCAAAGATCGGTTGTTGTACCTTCACCTTCATCTATTGGGAGTCAATGAGGTTCGAGGTTATTTATGGAGAAATATTTCCCTTCTTCAAGAGCAACTGCGATCAAGAAGGAAATTGCCAACATTAAGCAAGTCAATGGGGAGACTTTGTATGAGTACTGGGAGAGGTTCAAAAGGTTGTGTGCAAGCTGTCCACACCACCGCATCTGCGAGAAAGACTTGATTACCCATTTTTATGATGGTCTCATACCGTAGACAAAGGTTTGGTGGATGCTTCTAGTGGTGGGGCTCTACGTAACAAGACACTTGAAGATGCCCGAGAATTGTTATCCGAGATGGCAGCCAACTCTCAGCAATTTGGCACTAGGGCCAATAGTACTCCTGTTTACCATGTTCAAACACCTCCAAATCAAAGATGATTCTCGAGATTAGAGAATAGACTTGATGATCCGACCTCTCCGGTGAGGCGGTTAGCGTGACACACGACATACAATCTTCTCCTCTTCGATTGGGTACTCATGTGGGTTCTGTTCGACCCTTCCCATTCTACGACTCTTGCCCTACCTTGCATGATCCCGCTTATCAAGACCAATCGGTAGCTTCAAAGTGGGAGCTTTTCCGAAAGCCACAATACCAGCAGAATAATGCCTTCTCCAACACCTACATTCCTGGTTGGAGAAATCACCCCAATTTCCGTTGGAACCGAATCGAACCGTAGTAACCAATATCAGCAAAATTCGGGAATTACCAACAGACAAGATAGACCACGAGAATTTCCAACAGCAATCCGCACCTCCTTTGCCTTTGCTAGCACCACCTCCTCGACCGCCATATGTGCACCTCCACAGCAACACAACAACAGCTAGTAGTAGTGGTAGTGGTGGTTCCTCCCTCGAGGATATGATGAAGCAATTTGTCACGGCCAATATGCGGTTCCAACAAAGAACCGACACTTCCATTCGAGTTTGCAAACACAGATTGGGCGGTTGGCAACCTCATTGAACCAGCTTCAACCTCGGGATCCAACACTCTTCCTTCACAAACAATTCCTAATCCTAAGGGGAATGTGAGTGCTATCTCCCTTCGTTCGATAAGCAATTGGAGGAACCTAAACCCATTGCATGTGACTTCCACATCAAAAGAGAGTCGAAAAATGTGAAGATTGACTCTAAAAATAAAAAGGCAAGGCAGCAAGGTGAAGAGGAAGACATCCCCATTCCTCTTCCTTTCCCTCGAGAGAGCGTTCAATCTAAGAAGTTGGCGAGAAAAAGCACAAGAGAAGGATATACTTGAGACATTCGAAGAGTAGAGATCAACATTCCTCTCTTAGATGCGGTCAAACAAATTCCTAAATATGCCAAGTTTCGAAGGAGTTGTGCACCAATAAGAGGCGATCAAGGGGAGTGAACGAGTGAGTTTGAACCCGAATGTATCAAGACTCATCCAAATTTACGATGCCTCACAAGTGCAAGGATCCAGGGGACGTTTTCTATCCCTTGCTGTTTTGGTAACTATAGATTTGATGATTGCATGCTAGATTTAGGTGCTTCTATTAATGTCATGCCTGCATCTATTTATAAATCTCTTGGTCTTGGTCCTTTACGTCCTACTGTTGACTAGCTAATAGGAGTAATGTTCATCCTTCGGTTTAGTTGAGGATGTATTAGTCAAGGTTAATGAACTGATATTTCCCGCTGATTTTTACATCTTAGATATGGAGGATGAGTCTCCCGGTAGTAGATCACCTATCATTCTAGGGAGGCCTTTCATGAAAACAAACAGGACTAAGATAGATGTACATTCCGTACTCTTTCCATGGAGTTTGGTGATATATCCGTGAATTTCAATATTTTTGATGCCATGAGACATCCTAGGGAAGAACATTCTGTTTTCGCATTGATGTGATTGATGATCTTGTGGATGATGTTATTGCCGATTGGTGTGCTTGATTATCCCGATTTTGCATCTGAGAGTGATTCTCCCATTTGTGCATGTGCTAATAATGAATGGTGCTCTGTTTGCACTGATTTGCTTAATGCTGCATTATTTGGTGATTTTGACTTGCTTGGTGATTCTACATTACATGTGGATTCTGATATTGATTCTGAGTTTGAGCTTCACCCTGATCCTAATGTGCATCCCGATTCTGATTTTGATAAGCTTAACTCGATTTTGATGAGCTTGATTCGATGTTAACATTGAGTGTCTAGACACAGTCCTTGTTTCTTTGAATGTGGTTTCGGCATTTCCAAATGTGATGACATCGAGTTGTTGCAACAACCACCCAAGCTTCTTCCCTCCACCGAGCAACCACCCAAGCTTGAGTTGAAATCCCTTCCGGATCACCCGAAGTATGCATTTCGAGGTGGATGAACAGCTTGCCGCTCATTGTGGCAAATAATCTTCTTCCCGACCAAGAAGAGAAGCCGCTTAAGCTTATTGAGGGCGAACAAGAAAGCCATTGGGTGGACATTAGCCGACATCGTTGGCATTAGCCCTTCCATGTGTATGCATCAAATTCATTGGAAGAGGACTCTAAGCCGGTGAGGCAACCCTGAGACGCCTTAATCCTCTTATCCTTGATGTGGTGAAGAAAGAGGTCACTAAGCTTCGCAAGTAAGCCGGTATCATCTATCCCATTTCGATAGCCGTGGTTAGCCCTGGTCCGTGGTTCCTAAGAAATCCGAGTCACCGTGGTAGCCAATCGAAGAATGAGCTCATTCCTACTCGAGTTCGAATAGTTGGAGAGTTTGCATCGACTATAGGAGACTCAACCAAGCCACTCGCAAGGATCATTACCCTTTACCTTTCATTGATCAGATGTTAGAGCAATTGGCTGGCAAGTCCCATTACTGCTTCTTGGATGGCTACTCCGGATACTTCCAGATCCATATTGCTCCTGAGGATCAAGAGAAGACGACCTTCACATGCCCCTTTGGAACATATGCCTACCGAAGGATGCCTTTTGGCCTTTGCAACGCACTGGCACCTTTCGGCGTTGTATGGTAAGCATTTTCCGAGTTTCTAGAGGACTCGCATGGAGGTTTTTATGGATGATTTCACTGTATATGGGTCTGATTTTGATGCATGCTTGGCTAATTTGTCTAGAGTTTTGCATAGGTGTATTGAGTCTAATCTTGTGCTGAATTATGAGAAGTGTCACTTTATGGTTGAGTCGGGTATAGTCTTGGGACACATAGTGTCTAGGAAAGGGATTGAGGTAGACCCTGCTAAGATAGATGTAATTACTGCTTTGCCTTACCCCGCATCTATGCGGGAAGTTCGCTCTTTTCTTGGTCATGCAGGTTTCTATCGGCGTTTCATTCAGGATTTCAGCAAGACTGCTCGACCCTTGTCAAACCTTCTGCATAAGGACACTGACTTTGTATTTGATGATGCTTGCAAGGCGGCCTTCGATCATTTGAAGCGTTGCCTGACTACAGCCCCAGTGATCCAAGCCCCTGATTGGTGCCTTCCCTTTGAGTTGATGTGTGATGCTTCCAACTATGCGGTTGGTGCTATCTTGGCACAACGAGTTGATAGAGCATCTCATGTGATTGCATATGCCTCCAAGACTTTGGATCCTGCCCGATCTAATTACACCACTACCGAGAAAGAGTTGTTGGCTATTGTATTTGCTTTTGATAAGTTTAGGTCATATCTCTAGCAAGTAGAGTAATTGTTTTCTCGACCATGCTTTGCTTTTAAGTTTCTTTTGAAAAAGACGAGATGCTAAGCCACGACTCATCCGGTGGATGTTATTGCTCCAAGAGTTCGATGTTGAGATTCGAGACAAGTGGAGACAAAACTGGGTAGCTGACCACTTGAGTCGCATCACTCATTCTCCTCTCACCCTCTTCTATTCGGGATGATTTCCACGATGAGCGGCTTTTCTACAACCTGCAAGGTAAGCTTCCATGGTATGCGATCTCGTTAACTACTTGGTAGCCGGTGTTTTGCCTATAGATTCCACTAGGGCCCAAACCCTTAAATTAAAGAGTGAATCTAAATATTATGTTTGGGATGACCCTTATCTCGTGGAAATTTTGTAGTGACCAAGTAGTTAGGAGATGTGTGCCCGATCATGAGTTTCCTCTATATTGCATTTTGCTCATGCTTCGCTCGTGGTGGTCACTTTGGACCCCAAAGAACTGCTAGGAAAGTGTTAGACAGGGATTATTTTGGCCTTCCTTGTTTCATGATTCCCATATGTTTTGTAAGTCATGTGATAATTGTCGAGAGCGGGGAGTATTTCCGTAGGCATGAGATGCCCCGTAACCCTATATTGTTTTGTGAGATCTTTGATGTTTGGGGTATTGATTTTATGGGTCCATTTCCTACTTCATATGGTTATACTTACATACTTCTTGGGGCCGTTGATTATGTCTCAAAATGGGTTGAGGCGAAAGCCACTCGGTCTAATGATTCTTCTCGTGGTGGTGGATTTTGTTAGGTCTAACATTTTCTCGCAGGTTTGGCATTCCTAGAGCTATTATCAATGACCAAGGCTCCCATTTTTGCAACCGAAGCATGGGTGCCTTATTACGCAAGTATGGAGTGCTTCATAAGGTCTCCACAGCATACCATCCTCAAACCAACGGTCAAGCTGAAGTCTCAAATAGAGAGATTAAGCAAATCCTTCAGAAGATTGTTAACTCTACCCGGAAAGATTGGAGTAAGCGATTAGAGGATGCTTTGTGGGCATATCGCACCGCCTACAAGACTCCGATTGGGATGTCTCCTTATCGGCTTGTCTTTGGTAAGGCATGTCATCTTCCTAGGTTGAGTTGGAGCATCAAGCCTATTGGGCCATTAAACAAAGTGTAACATGGATTTGGCCAAGTCGGGATGGAGCGGAAGCTACAATTGCAAGAGTTGGATGAGCTTAGATTGGATGCCTATGAAAGCTCGCGGTTATACAAGGAAAAGACTAAGGCATTCCATGATAAGCATATTCTGAGGAAAGAATTTTCTGTGGGCCAGAAAGTTCTTCTGTTTAACTCCCGTTTGAAGTTTATGCCTGGTAAGCTTCGATCTAAATGGGATGGCCCTTTTGAGATCACTAACATTTTTCCATTTGGTGCTTTGTTGAGCTATGTGATCCACCCACAGACGAACCTTTAAGGTCAATGGGCATCGCCTCAAGCCATTTCATGAGGGATCCCGGCGACGAGGGAAGCGTAGATTCTCCTCATTGATGCCACTTATCCTCCATAAACCCCTTGGGGAGTATTCTTCTTTCTTTCTCCCTCTTTCTTCTATTTGCTTTCCTTTTTCTATTTTGCTTTTTGAAATAAATACGCTCTCTTTCTATGATTGCTACATATTATGAACTTGGACATTTTGGTTTTAATGGATCATTCTGTTTGGTCTCATTCTTGACTCTTCGATTACATGTCTTGGTAGTTGATTTGATGTTGTTGATTGCCTAAGTTGGTATTGACCTTGTGAGGTTTTAGGCCTGCATGAATGGAATTCATCTTTTGCCATTCTTTCTTTCATGTGTGCATCTCGCTATGATTTGTGTTCTCTAGAACTTGCTCCTTTTCTTTTTGAAACTACATTTTTCATTTACGTGCATAAGTATGATGGAAGCTTGTTTTCTTTCTTTTATTTTCCTCACTTTGGCCAAATAGCCTTTCCCTTGCATTATGATTCCTTTGCTAGCCCTTTGTGCCTTTTTGACTCATTCTTTTCAAAGCTACATTACAAGCCTAAGCGAAAAACCATTTTATTCCGCACCTTAAAAATTTATTGAGCATTGGTTTCACCTTGGTTTTGTGTTTAAGTGTGGGGGTTGCTCGAGTGCAACAATTTAAGTGTGGGGGGATGTTTACTTTTGTCATTGTGATTATGAATATAGTATAGTTTCATTTTTTTTTTCTCAAAAAAAAAAATGAAGAAAAAGAAAAAGAAGGAAAGAAAGAAAGAAAAGCAAAAGAAAAAAAAGAAAAGAAAGAAAAAAAAAAAAAAAAAGAAAAAAAGAGAAGAAATATAGAAAGAAAATACATAGAAAGAAAGGAGATATATAAGTAAAATAAAAATTTTCTTACATAGAGAATGATTGTGTTAATTAGTGCTCTTTTTAATTTCCTTGGTGCTTAACCTCTCATTCCATACTATTACCTACCTTCACCCTAACCCCATTACAACCTTTCATAACAAGCTCTCTTGATTTGTGCATGCATGTGTTATGAGTAGTGGAGACGTAGAAATTGAGCAAGCTTATGGTAGAGCAAATTTCTTGAGTAGAATTTGAAAGCGATACACTTATTTACCTTAAACACTTGAGAGATTGATTGATTGATTGATTGAGCGCATCATTTGAGAGACCATCTTATGTGATTAGCATCATTAATTGAGATTACCATGAATTGTAATTTGAGATGAAGGGATTGTGGTCTTGATTGATTGATCTTTTGGAGCTTTGTGTCCCTTGTTCAATTTTTGCATTGTTAGCAATTGTTAGAAAATAAGAGTTTCTCCTTTAGGTCTTTTTCTTTGAATTTTGCTCAGGAGTGCAAAAAGATAAGTGTGGGGAGTTTGATAATTGAATATTTCATACACTACTTTTTGTCTCTTGATTTATAATTTAGGACTCTTTAGCTAATAAATAATGGCTTTTATACTTATTTGGGCCTTGGGCCTTTTATAATATTTTAGCCATTATTTAATAATAAATTCCAGTTTTACATTGCTTCACTATTTTTACCATAACTCTTGAACCAGACATCAGATTTGCCTCATTTTTCTCTCATATTTCAGATGATTCAGAGAGCTACAATTGTTATGAAGACATGAAGAGCAAATTCGGACAAGAGGGCGGTTGATTTTGGAGCCGAAGTCATATGTATTTTTGGGCTCGAATTTTGTAATTAAAGCCCATTTTATTTTATTTTCGTTCCGGCCCGACTTGTGGATTGGAGCCCCATTTCATTTTGTCATTTTAGGTTAAGTGAGGCAGCAGCCACAAACACACTCTCATTCACGTTTTTAGAATTCGAGGGATCAAAATAGTAGTTTTCAAATTCTCTCGCAATGTTCTTCGTGTTCTTCGCGTTCTTCATCTCGTTTTTCGTCTTTCTTAATTATGTTCGGCTAAATTTCTGAGATTGATCCACGATGAGGGTCCCATCCACTATCCAGAGGATTCGCGCCTAATCGGTAACCGTCTAACTCGTTTCTGTATCCCTTAATCAGATTTGATTTTTGGTTCGGATTGGGTTTTTGATTAAAAACCCAAATCGATATTTCCCACGGACGAAGTTCGATCAAGGTTAAAGTATTTCGTGCGATCGTACGGAGGTGCGCCAATGATTCGAACAAATTCTGAACGATTGTTCAGTTGAGGGAATTTCTAGACAAATGCGAGATTTCGGTTTGTCTAGAGTCGATTACGAGTTCGGTTATAAATGCTTTCGTTCGAGGAAGGGTAGTGGGTGAATCCGAAATCGTGGGTTAATCCTTTAATCCTCTGCTTTCTGTTTAATCTGTGTTATTTCGTTTTGTTTCTGCATATTTCCATTTTCAATCTCTTCTGAATCAAAAACCCCCGATTTTACTGTTTCTGTTTTCTTGCTGTTCAAATTAAACCGACTGCGAATTCGTTGGGAAACGACCCAGGTTACATTATACTGCAAATCCTTTTCTAATCTGGTTATTTTGGGAGATTACGGCAAATCTCTGTCAGTAATTCACTTGCAAAGTGGGATGGCGCACGCCACGCAACAGGAGCATTAAATGGGCACGAAAACCGCTGACAGCTGGACGCTGCGGTTGTGAGCCCTCGCCATTCCGAAGGAGCCATGTGTCAAGAGGTAATGATGATAGGGGCGTAAAACCCCAAACTTGGAGAATCGGGAGAAATGGTCGACATTCACCCGGATATAGGGCCAGTCCGTATTCCCTCGGGTCTGGGGCAGCAATGGAGCTCCTCGGCATCGAAAACCTCGGAAAGAACGCACGGCTCCCCTAGTTCGGACCAATGCCAGATGACATAGTGACGTCATGACCTTGACATGTCTACTCAGGATGATCGACCCGACACAGTTCAGATGACAAAGCCGAGTATGGACAAAATAAATCTCGGCAGCTCAGAACACCTGACCTACCAAGCTGGGGGGCAACTATTACAGACCTGCATAAGTCCCATATCAAATATGCAGCCCAACTGAGAATATATCATATGCCGAATATCGCCTATAATACAGGGATATCCTACATCATAGGAAGATTATATCAGGTAACAATATAGGAGCATCAAGTAGATATCTACACGATACTCGCACCTAGGATCTCGCCATAACGAGATATCCAATCCACGATACCCTCTATAAATATAGAGACCAATGACTAAGGTGCACACGTTCTAACTCATGCCCTATTTACTTTCTGCAACACAGAGCACACACCCCACCCCTCTGGCTAACGCCACTGTGTATCTCGAACTACGTGGACTTTGATCCCACTCATTAGATATGTAGGCCCTAGGCTTGACTCCTAGTCAAGTCCAATCAGTCCTGTTCCCACAGAACAGAACACTTTTCAATACAATTCAGCATATTTTCCTTTTAGAAACAATCCTTTCACCATCTCCATGCATGAATCACAATTGTCAAATACTTCACATATTAAATAAATTCAAAGTGCAAGAAAAACTTATATAGAAAACTCTAGAAGAGTAAACAACATTAAGTAATATTCTTGTTCTTTACTTATTTCAATATCAATGTGAAAATGAGATAATTCAAATAAAAGTTATAATGGGACGCTATTCACTCACCTGATGCATTCCCGAAATATAATTCACTCTTTCCAAAACTTCCCAAAACAATCGCCTTTGAAGCCATCTAACTGCCTAACCAATAGAACAATATCATCACTTCAATATAATTCTTTTACTTAATCTCTTCTCAATATTTAAACATCCACACCAGACTCAAGATAATTTTGTAGTTATTTTCTTTATTAACTTGCATAGCCACACATTCATACTTATAGAAAAGAAGGAAAGTCTCTCCCAACAACTTTAATTTTTCACTTAATAGCTCAATAGTCTTAAAAAGATATCTTTCATTATCCTTGTTTAACATACCATAAAACTTATTTCATCAAGCAAGCCTTGTGATTTCTATATTACTATCATGCTTGTAAATCTTTTCCATGTTTCAACATTCAGATTAAGTGGTTTCTATACTATATAATCATGTCCACGCCACTTTAACGTGCTATCAGTTCAACATGATTAAGTTATTTCCTCCAACATTTCACACATTGTATACCGCCCAAATACTAACAAAAGAATAGACGACTTATGCATGAAGATATCAAGTTTCCAAATTCCATATTTAAGCAAGATTTAAGTAAAATTCAATATAATTTCAAGTTAGTATATGTGCATGCGTGTATTTCTTCTTCACCATAAATATACTATAGAAACATATCAAAAGTCTCCTTCCTCTCAAACATTACAATGAACACCTAATAGGCAATCAAGATTAATTCATAAAACAAACATCTTTGAGCCACTTGATTGTCGCAATAATTCAAAATCTAACAAACCAAACAACTCATCCAGCATCTCATGACGATAAAAGTTTAAGGCACAATTAATAACATCCAACCATACCCATTCCATTAGCAAAACAAATGGTTTTCTCAGTTTCATCAATTCCCAGGTTTAGTTTATGATATTTTTACCATTATATTTGAGAGTTCTCCTCTCAAATATTTTATCAAACACTCCATGTGCACTCTATTTTTACAAGCTTTAAGAATAATCTCTTTTTAAAAAAATAAAAAAATAAAATAAAATAAAAAATAACAAATAAATATCACAAGGCCCACATTTCACATATAAAAACAATAAATCCAATCTTTGATAATTACCAAACCCTTATTCAGCTCAAACCAATTATCTATTGGAGGAATAACCATCCTTTCCAAACCACAAACGGCACAACAAATCAAAGAAGGGAAAGCAATATTCTCTACCCATTCAGAAATTGAGGCATTGTGGAAATCAAAGAAGAAAGAAGCTATTCATACGTATCATGAACAATAAAACGCATAGCCAAAGACTGAGAGAAATGAAGATGGGATCTGTTCCTACCCTCAAACAGCAACGTCACCGAGCAGAGAAAGAAGGAGAAGAATGATTGATGAAGATGAAGGATAAACCAACAAGGAGGACGACATGGATGGAGTATTAATTCTCCACAACAATCACGCTGATCGATGGAGGAGGAGAAAGTCCAGAATGTTCAAGAGAAACCCATATTTTTTTTCTCTCCCTCGTGTTGCTGCTGGGAAGGCGGATGAAAGATTAAAATTAGAGGGTAAAGGTTTGGTAAATGACTAAAAAGACCCATGAGATATTTTAAGTTGGATAATTAAAATGGGCATTTTGGTATTTCAATATGTTGAAGAAAAATTACTGCTTATAAGAGAGTGGGAATTTGAGCTCCTACACTTAGACACTCTCCAAAACCTCCAATACGACCAAACCACAAAACTTTTCCCTGTGTTTTCCCTGTTGCTACACTACAACAAATCACAAAAAAATTTCTATAAATAATAGAAAATTTTAAAATAACATAAGTAAATATATATATATATTTAATTTATTATCGGGATAGTCTATAAATATTTCAAGACTATTACATTTTAATTCTCAAATATCTTGACTATTACACATATATTTCAACTTCAATGGAGAGGAGAGGAATAGAATTTGTAGACGACATTGTTGACTGATTTGAGTTGAATGTACCAATAGAATTTGGAGACGACATTGTTGACTGATTTGAGTTGAATGTACCAATAGAATTTGGAGACGACATTGTTGACTGATTTGAGTTGGATGTGCCAAGTCAAATCTATCCTATTTTTCACTTTTTTTTCCTAATTGAGTTCATGATATGATCATGTATAATATTTTCAATTAATTTCATCCACCACCTTCTTGTATTAATTAAGGTGGTCAATGATCAGTGGTTAACTTAATTTTAGTGGGTACATCTTTGTATTTTGAGTGAGTATTAATATATGGAATCTGTTGTCATTCAAAACTTATTTTCAATTAAGTTGTTATCTAACTGGGTTTGTTTTATAGTGTGTTTATGTGTGTATGAAATCTACATGAATTTACACTATTCATATGTTCTAAAAGGTTCGTAGACTCTAAACAGTACATGTGGCTTACATATTGTTATTATATAAAAATTTAAAAAAGAATACCAGAAAATAATGTTTGAGATTTCATATCAACTTCTTTATATGATAAAGGGTTAAAGTGTGATTTGACCAATAAACTATTGGCTCAGGAGCGTCCAACACAATTAACTATTAAGTGGACCAAAAATACCAACAAACTTTTAAGAAGGAGCGCCTAGCACAACAAACTTTTAAAAAAGAAGCGCCAAAGACAACGCCGTTAAAAAAAAGTTAACCTCCGTTATCTAAGGTGCATTGGCTAACGAACTTTTACTCGGGGCGCCCAACAAAAAATTCTAAATTTTACTAAATTAAATAATTTTTTTCTCAATTGTCATTATTCAAAACTACTTGTATAGATATCTATAGACAAAACTAATTCATTCTTTAATTTTGTCAAAATTATAATTTGCTAAAATAAACAAAATTTTTAATTAAAAATATAATTATATGATTTAAATAAAACTCAAGGTATTTTATAGTTTATTATATATGTTAAACAAAAAAAATTATATGATTTATTTTTATTTTAGAAGAAATTTATGTGAGTTAAAAAATTCATTTAATGTTAATAAAAATTTTAAAAATCTAAAAAGAAAAGAAATGAGTTTAATTTTTATTTTTATAAAAAAGAGCTTAATGGATATCAACGTTGATACTTAATAATATAAATCTGTCAACTTGATGATATATTTGTTAATTAAATGATCTATTGATTATATGAATATGAGACTTGTTTGGGGAAAAAAAGATAACTTAAGAGGCTTGAGGAAGGACAATTTAATAGTAGGTTAAGGAGCAATTTGGCCTACGAAAGTCTCATATCCATATAAGCAATAGATCATTTAATTAACAAATATATCATCAAGTTGCGGGATTTATATTATTAAGTATCAATGTTGATATCCATTAAGCTCTTTTTTATAAAAATAAAAATTAAACTCATTTCATTTCATTCAGGATATAATAGATTTTTTAAATTTTATTAACATTAAATGAATTTTTTAACTCAAATAAATTTCTTCTAAAATAAAAATAAATCATATAATTTTTTTGTTTAACATATATAATAAACTATAAAATACCTTGAGTTTTATTTGAATCATATAATTATATTTTTAATTAAAACTTTTGTTTGTTTTAGCAAATTATAATTTAGACAAAATTGAAGAATGAGTAATTTTTGTCCATAGATATCTATACAAGTAGTTTTGAATAATGACAATTGAGAAAAATTATTTAATTTAGTAAAATTTAGAATTTTGTGTTGGACGTTCATGGAGTAAAAGTTCGTTGGCCAATAATATGCACCTTAGATAACTGGAGGTTAACTTTTTGCTAATCTGCCATTACTAGCTCCTTTTTAAAAGTTTGTTAGTATTTTTAGTCTACTTAATAGTTAATTGTCTTTGGACGCTTCTCCTCGAGCCAATAGCTTGTTAGTCAAGTCACTCCTTAACCCTATGATAAATAAGAGTATATGCTTGATTCTAATGAAAAGTAGATCGTTGACTTTCCAGTATCACATATTTAAAATGTCGAAACCTCATAGGCCCCAAAACTTAAAAAAGGCACACATACTTTAATAGTTTAACATCTTTTTCCCCTCTCTACGCATATGCATCTTATTGGAGACACAATTGGACGTTAAATGTAGATATCTTTTTCAGTGGGGATTTGAACATTGATTTATCACGCTATAAGGGACTAGCCCTTTCTATTAAATTTAATCTCATATGATGTGCTGTGTGTTTTACCTTCTGGGAAAAAAAAAAAAAAAAAAAAAAAAAAAGATTCCTATTAACTTAACATTTATTTTGGATCTGCCCATATTATATTACTGTTATTAGTATTACGATCATGATCATGTTGCGTTCGTTTTTGTTGCCATTATATTGGTCGCTGGTCCTTTTTAAAATATGTTACTATTATTTTAGTTCTTGTAAGGATATATTTGATTAGTCGATATTGGTCCTAAATATATGATACAATTTTTATATTTGTCAATCTTTTCCTAATTTACTCATATTGATATTTCCTCAACAATAATCATGAAGAAGGGGGAAAGAGCCAAGGGGGGAGCCAAGGAAGATAACTAAGGTGATTTAGAAAATACATGTCATATTAACAATTTTAACTAATTTGTTTACTTTAGAAAATAATGAATCATTGGTGTTCCCTATTCTACCAAGCGATGATCTTTTGGGATACGAATAGGAGCGGAAACATGCTAGGTCATGCCATGATTCACCCTTAATAGGCCAGACCTGTTTGGCTATAAACTAAACTGAGCTTGACTCGTGGCATTTACATGGGCCCTTTTTTTGGTACAGGTCAGGCTACGTACAGACCTATATATTAAGGAGGACCGTTTTTTTTTTCTTCCTTTCTTTTAAAACTTTTTAAGTAGGCTAACAAGCCACAGGCCTCATCGCAAAACAGACCTACTTCAAATAGGCCAAAAACAGGCATACTTTAAAACGGGAAGAATTACATAAATTAATATTATTGATAAAAAATACATCATAAAATATGAGAGTGATTACAAATTTACAATTTTACCTAATACCTTTATAATAGGTCTAAAAGGCTCAATAATTATAAGAGACCTAAGCCTAGCCTGTTAAGAAAAACAAGTCTTGAAATAGGTCTTGGTTTGGCCTATTAGCCTGACAGGCTAGGCATGATCAGGCTTCGAATAGGCAAAGCCCGACAAGCCGCTGTCTACCCTTAGATTATATGGATTAGACTTGACTAAATTAAAAATCACATTGGACTGAATTAAAAAACATATTAGACTTGTCAGAATGGCAAAAAAATTATTCTTCAATCAAAATACCATCTTGATAAGGATGTAATTGAATAAAATTTTGATTGCTTGAGAAATTATAGGGAGGGGAGCAGAATGTAAACTTAGAGGGAAGCTTCACGCCTTGAGAGTAGAGATGAGTTTAAAATTCAATGGGAGATGAAGAGAATTCCAACACAACAGTAAGTGTTGAATGTTGACCAAGTTAAGTTGCATCAAGGTGGGGCCCTCTGTTATTTTTAATACGAAGGCCAACAACTTCAATAACAATTCATCTATATGAGGAAATGACACTAGCAGCTTATTCTAACACTTCACGTCCAGGACTTGGTTTCTTTCAACTACATTTTCTCTCCATTATGATTATGAACTTTTTAATTTTAACTGTACACAGATTAATCTATACTTTTAAAATCATCTCATCAAATTCAATTTTCAATTTAACAGTAAAAAAGTAAACCCAAAAGCAATGAAGAATTCATTGAAAAATATAAATAATTATACTAACCAGTAACCATTATAGTGACAGTGTTCTAACCATGATTGACCTAATTGTCGTTAGGACACTGACGCTAGAGTATGTTTTGTAATGTGGATTGGAGAGTTGATGTCAGAGGAAGTGATGCTGTAATAATTTTCAAATGACTACAAAGATTGAAATGGGAACCTAGCCCTTCATAAAGAATGCCATGCCAGAAATTGGTGAAGATTAATGAAGGGCATGTTCTAACTTTTAGACTGTTAGTTAAGGAATGTTGGAGATCAATCATTGTTAAACTAGATTTAGTTGAGACTAAGTACTATATATCTGAGCAGGCACTCTACATAAAAGAAAAGAAATTCAGTCTTAATTTCTCTCATCTACTATCTTTCTGTTCTGCAAGCTCCCATAACTCTTGGTATCAGGGCAAACCAACTTTCCCGTCTCTTCTTTCTTGCTGCACCTTATCGAAATTTGCAATGGAACAATCCCACTGCATACATGGTCCCTGCATACCCAAAATAAAAAGGAAGAATATTTAGTTGGTGTCCGCATCACTTTCAGATGGGTGTGGAGCCTGTTTGGAAAATTGATGACATGCTTTCTTCTGTGGATTCCTGGTCTGATTCAGAAGGAGTGATACACATATGTGGAAACTCAAGAGAACAATCATTGATCTCTAAAGAATTTTGTGTCTTTCTCAGTCCTTCTAGCTCTGCTGAAACCTCTTGCATTGTGGGTCTCTTCTTCCCATTGAGTCTCACGCATCTCTTTGCTAGATTCACGACACTAAGAATATCATCTTTCTTTCCTTCATGAACAACTCTAGCATCTAAAATCTCAAAAACTCGGTCCTCCTTCATCAAAGCAATAAATTCTGCGACAAGGTTCCGACCTTGTTCTTCGTCAGAGAAGGTAATGGGTTTCCTTCCAGAAATGAGTTCAATAAGTACAACCCCAAAACTATATACATCACTTTTATTTGTGAATTGACTGGACTGGAAGTATTCAGGATCAATGTACCCAAAAGTGCCTTGTACCGCTGTGGTTAGGTGAGTCCTATCATTTGGGACTGACCTTGAAGTCCCAAAATCAGATACTTTGGCACTGTACTTATGATCCAGGAGTATGTTGGAAGTCTTGATGTCTCTATGAAAAATGGGAATGGAAGCTGCAGAATGCATATAGGCCACTGCCCCAGCAACCTCACAAGAAATTCTGAGGCGGGTGTCCCATGAAAGCTTTCCTTCAAGTTCCTGGTTATGGATGTGGTGAGAAAGTGTTCCATTAGGAATAAATTCATATACTAATAATGGGGCTTCAGTCTCTAGGCACCAACCCAAGAGTTTGACGATGTTCCTGTGGTTTATTTGGGATAGAATTACCACTTCATTAATGAAAGTCTCAATCTGGCTTCTCACAATTTCTTTCGCCTTCTTAACTGCAACAATGGTACCATCTGGTAACATTCCTTTATAAACAGTTCCGAACCCACCTTGACCAAGAAACCTACTTTGATTGTAGTTATCTGTTGCTTGTTCAAGCTCTTCCGCCATAAAAAGTCTTGCTTTGTCTCCGTTTCCATAACATGACATCTTTTCTTGTAGCAAGTGGCCACCATTTTGCTTGAACAATTTTTCCTTACGTACTCTTTCTTGCTTTTGTCTTAGGTATTGATATAACTTGTGACCCAAAAGAAATAAGCTCAGAAGGCCAACACCAATACCAACACCTGCAAGTACATGATTAAAGTGCAATGGAGTAATTCTATTTTTGGAGACAAGAGATTAGGTACTTTGAAAATATGGAGCTTTACGTCTAGTGATCATCCCAGATATAGTACAAGGCATGGCATAATATCATCAACAATCCTTGAAAAATAAACAGAAAAATTTATTTAATCTATGATTTGATCCGCTACTTAAAGAAAGAGGAGAGAAGGTTGTGTTGGAGAAAATAATCGGCTTGGACATCTATAAGGTATGTACCTGACACCAGATGACTCTTAGTGCTGTTTTTTTTAAAAAAAAAAAAAAAAAAAAATCAACAGTTTCCTTTCAATTTGGATTTTTGTAATTTGAATTCAACCTCATTTATATTTTGAAAAAAATGAGATTGTTTGTTTAAAATTTAAATGAAAAAGTTATTTGTCAATTCTTGCAGTTTCACGTAATTTTTAATTAGGTCCCTACAGTTCTTTCTTTCTTTCTTTTATTAGGTTCTTATAATTTCCTTAGTTATAAGCATTAGTCTCTACGCTCATAATATGTTAATTTGCGTTGGTGTGGATGCTGATTAAGCGTTATATAAGTTGCCAAGAAATACAAAATAATTTTTTTTAAAAAAATAAAATAAAATGATGGGATAGAATTTAGAGGGAATTACTATAAGGTCCCAAAGAAGGGACTTAATTAGCAAGAAGTTCCAATAACAATTGAGAAACATATAATGACAAGTTCCACCTCACTTATCATTAAGATTTCTTGGTAATTAAATCCTTTCCTTAGGACCTCATAATAATTCCCCATAAAATTTATAAAGTTATAGGGACTTCTATATTGTTTTTCTCAAATTTAAATTCAAGGAAATCACACTTTTCTAGACACAATTTTGCCATCTAAAAGCCTAGTGAGCTATGGAGGATTGAAAAGAGATTACTTACCTAGAGAAGCAACCAATTTGACTGGGAAATGGTGTGGATCTGTTTGAATATGATCACAATCAAGAGTGTTGAAACTTGAATTTGGAAGGTATTTCTGGGAGAATGAACAGGTGCAGTAGAATAAATGCGGATTGAGTTTGCAAGAGGAGGGCTTGAGGGGAACTAAGAGAGTTGTGAAGGCATAGATAAAGGTGTTTGAACTCAACTGATTAGTAGTCAACAGAGTCTGCAGATTCAAACCATATGCCTGTGCAATTGAGTTAGGGGACTCCCCAAAAGAAATTAAGTGAACTAGCAGGGAGGAGACCCCATCTGAGATTTGGTCAGGAGCGGGACAAGCGCACAAGACTGGAACTGAAATTTCTTCACCAATAGTGAGATCTACGTTGTGAGCTGCGTAATTTTGCCGGAGTATCATCTGGCAAATGGCGAGGCCTTGATAAGTACTGTTGGCCACCAAAAAGAAAGTGCCACCACTCTCCACTGTATAAGAAACGACATGCTGGTAGATACCACCCAAACAGGAACAATCAATTGGAACAATAACAACTTGATTGGAAGGAATGTGCTTGGTGTTGCTAGCTATGTTGTTGATGGAGGCTATGGAAGATGCTTCAGAGCCAAGAAGATTGGCAATGCTTAGAGTGGTATTATAGGGAGGATTGGATCTGAACGTTACGAAGGAGGTGCATGACTTTTGGAGGCTGTTGCAGTTATGTCCTAGTTTATATTCGTCGTGGAAAGTGCAATCATTATACTCTCTCTGGCAGCAACAATGGAGGGATTGAGAAAGCACAGACAGGAGCAGCAGAATGTAATACGAAGAGAGCTTCATGTCTTAATACTAGAGATGGGTTTCATTGGAATCCTTCTTTTTTATACAAGGAATTATTCCTTAATATACATGCGAGTGTGGCATATATTTCAAGTTCAATTGGAGAGGAGAGGAATATAATTTGGAGACGACATTGTTGACTGATTTGAGTTTTTTTTTTTTTTTTTTTTTTCAAAAATTTGAGTTGGATGTACCAAGTCAAATCTATCATATTTTTCACAATTTTTTTTTCCTAATTGAGTTCATGATATGATCATGTATAATTTCATCCACCACCTTCTTGTATTAATTAAGGTGGTCAATGATCAGTGGTTAACTTAATTTTAGTGGGTACAACTTTGTATTTTTGAGTTAGTATTAATATATGGAATCCGTTGTCATTCAAAACTTATTTTCAATTAAGTTGTTATCTATCTGGTTTTGTTTCATAGTGTGTTTATGTATGTATTAAATCTATATGAATTTACACTATTCATATATTCTAAATGGCTCGTAGACTCTAAATAGTACATGTGGCTTACATCTTGTTATTATATAAAAATTTAAAAAAAAAAACCAAAAAATAATGTTTGAGATTTCATTTCAACTTCTCCATATGATAAATTACCGTGTATGCTTCATTCTAACGAAGAGTAAATCGTTGACTCTCCAACAATATCACATATTTAAGATGTTGAAACCTCATTCGCACCAAAACTAAAAAGGGCACACATACTTTAACGGTTTAACATCTTTTCCCCCCTCTACACTTTGGTATCTTATTTGAGGTATTATCGGGTATTAAATGTGGATAATTTTCCGAATGGGGATTTAAACATTGATTCATCACTCTGTGAGGGACTAACCCTTTCCACTAGATCCAATACCGTATGATATGCTGTGTGTTTTACCTTGAGGAAAAAAATAGAGATCCCAATTAACTTAAAATTTATTTTGGATCTGCCCATATTATATTACTGTTTTTACGGTCATGATCATATTGCGTTGGTTTTTGTTGCCATTATTGGTCGCCGGTCCTTTTTAAAATATATTACTTTTATTTTAATACTCCCTATGATCCTTAATGGAGGGTATATTTGATTTGTCGATCTTGGTCCTAAATATATAATATAGTTTTCATATTTATTAATCTTTTCCTAATTTACCCCTGTTGATATTTCCTCACCAATAATCATGGAGGAGGGGGAAGGAGAGAATTAAAGAAGAAAACTAGGGTGATTTAAAAAATAGATGTCATGTTAATTAATTTAACCAACTTTTTTAATCTATTAAATTATGTAAATATATCTTATATTAAGGAGGGGAGCGGGTATATTTTTTTTCTTACTTTAGAGAATAATGAATCATTAGTGTTCCCTATTCTACCAAGCCAGATCATTTGGGCTACAGATTAGACTTGAATAAACTAAAAATCATACTAGACTGAATTAAAAAACATTTTAGTAGACTTGTCTGAATGGGAAAAAATTAGTATTCTATCAAAATACGATCTTGATAAGGATTGCATTGAATAAAATTTTGATTGCTTGAGAAATTAGAGAGGGGAGCTAGCAGAATGTAAACTTGGAGGGAAGCTTCATGCCTTGAGAGTAGAGCTGAGTTTAAAATTCAATGGGAGATGAAGAGAATCCAACACAACAGTATTGTTGAATGTTGACCGAGTTAAGTTGACTTCAAGGTGGGACCCTCAAGTATTTTTAATTCGAAGGCCAACAACTTCAATAACAAAATGATCCTGGACTTGGTTTCTTTCAACTACATTTTCTCTCCATTGCGATTATGAGCTGTTGAGATTTAATTTTAACTGTACACAGATTAATCTATACTTTTAAAATCATATCATCAAATTCAATTTTCAATTTAACTGTCAAAAAGTAAACCCAAAACCAATGAAGAATTCTATTGAAATCTATAAATAATTATATAAATGTCCAAGATTTGTATGTTTATTATATTTTAAGAACTATAAATAATCCCTTAAATTCATTTCTTGCATAATTATGGTTATTCAACTAAGAAAATCATGTTCTTTTCTTTCTCCCTTTTGATCAAGAACAAAGTTTAAATTAACCAAAACAAAGGAAACTAAGAATATGTCTAGCCAAGTCCTAATGTACATTTCAATAGCTTGATAATCTATAGAGCCTTTCTAGTATTCAACAGAGAATGTGAAAGATTCCCGGATGTGAACCTATGTTCAAGATTCCACTAATTCTGTAATATTCTAAATTCATTTTGACAAAATTTCTTGTTCAATATATGAATGTAATAGAATTAACCAGTGAATTTTGCTCAAGTACCTGATTTTTCTGAACTTGAAAATTTTGAGACATATGTTGGCACAAATTTAGACACATGAGACTAACACCCAATTAATTTAGTTGGGTTATAATTTTCAGCCAAAAGGGATGAAAATGAATTTTACTATGATCATGATAAATGGTCAAACATTTTCTTACTTAATATGGTGCCACATGTCACACTTGTTGGAAATTATTTAAATATATATGCATGTTCCCAATAGTCTCTATTTTTGGCCAAGGAGAGGATGGAAGGAGCCAAAGGGATTTTTATTTAATAAGCATGCCAAAGGTCAAAGTGTACTCATCAATTACTTCTTCTGTTTGCACCACTTGTTGTCACTTATCATAGGGAAACACAATTTTTAATCAATCAATTGTATATGCGACATTAAGTCAATATACGAGATCATCAATCCTTCCAAATGGGCCATGATTTTCGGCCAAGTGTCCAAAGAAAAGAGAAGAAGCATGTGATTGCATTATTGTGGCACATGATCAAAAGGGGAAAAAAAGAACAAACAAGAGATCCAAGTCGGTTTTGGAAGAACATGTGGGCCACAAGGATTGCTTTCTAAATATTTCAAGTAGGGGTAAGCAACGGGCGGGCGGGGCTGCCCCATGACCTAACTCATATCCCACTCGTTTATTTTACACGGGTACAGGACAACCCGTACCCGTGGCATAACCCGTTTGACTCGTGATAAACGAGTACAGGCAAACACAAGCGGTCCCGATTGGTTCTCGGGAACCCATGAGCATTTTTTTTTAAAAAAAACAAAGAAACTCAGTCACTCACTCTCATTCCTCACACAAGTCACAACCACTATCAACAAAGAAGAAGAAGAAAAATCAGAAAATAAAGAGGAGAGAATCCTTATGATCCGAGGCGAGATCTAAGAATGCGAAGGCAAGATCTGAAAAATCTTTATACTCGACGAGGAAGCAAACATATTTGAGATGAGATTGAAGACACGATTGAACAGATTTGAGAAGAAGAAGCATGAAGTCAACTTGTCATCATCTCAACGGCAACGGATAAGGAGATGACCATGGACTATAGCGACGTGAGAAAGGAGATAGATGAGAGAGAAATACGAGGATGAGGACTCAAGGAGAAGGAGGCAAAGATCAAGGGAAAATGAAAGGAAAGCTATCGTGATTCGTATCGTGAAAATGAAGAAGAGGAAAAAGGGTTTATTTGTAATTTTGGTGTTTTAACATTTAAAATTTTATATAAATATTGATAAAAAAAATGAAAACTTTAGGGCGTGGGGGATCGAAGGAAGAACCCGATGGTAAAAACGCAACTCTTCCTCCACCGACCAAGAGCTATGATTATGATAATGAAGAAGTATTAAAATATTACATCTAATTTTCTTATATATATATATATATATAATATACAGTAACAAGGTGAACGGGTGCCCCGTGGCCTAACCCGTATCTTGCCCGTTTATTTTTACATGGGTATGGTAGCCTACCCATTACTAGACCAATATGGCGGGCTCAAACAGTCAAAAAAACTACATGGCACTAATGGGATGGGCTACGGGTGTTTCCCTCACCCCTAATTTCAAGAACACTTTAATCCCTCCTTTTATACTCATAATTCATCCAAGAGCCAAAGAAAGATGGGGAAGAAGAAGTTAAAGGAACTAAATATGTAATTGGATTGTAACTATCCGGCATACTTGTAAATAAGTAAAATTTAATGTCCAAATAAACCCTCCTTGCTCCCAACCGCCAAACTCATCCTTAATACCCATTAATTTTCCCTTCTTGATTCCTCATAAGTCGAACAAAACACTCAAATTGATAGAAAGTGTAAGCTTGAGAAGTTGGTGGAAGAAGAGGAAGAGGAAAACTCAAGAATACAAGTTGAGTATATATGTTACGGCCTTCTCTCTTCCAGTTCTTCACTCTTGTCACACTCTAGCCTCTAAAAACTCTCTTGTATGGTGTTTTAGAGAAGAGTGCTGAAGCCCTAAAGAGCCAAGGGAGGAGGAAAAATTTGAAAGAAGCACAAAGAAGAGACAAGGTGAGTAGTTCTTTAGTCTTTTTGTAGTTCTTGGACTTGTTGTTGATTTGTGGTAGCTTCTTCTTGCTTCTTATGATTTCGGAAACCCAAAGTGTTAAGGGGAGGTGCTGTCCAATTTGTCTAAAATGGGTTAAAGTGTGATTTAAGTCTAAACTATAAACTAGAAGGTGATTAGAGGCAAAACCACGTTGTGTTCGGGATAGAACTTGGAAAATCAAAACTTGTCTTTTCCTTGCCATATGTTGGTTAGAACAGGGGACCCATAAGGAGTGGGATTTTGTTCATTTTGATGATTGTAATGGGTTTAAAATGAAAAATTGTGTGGGGTGAAGGTTAGAAAATGAAATTGGAAGCAATAGTATTGAATTAGAACAAAACCCAAATTGTTGCCAGTTTTGATTCCTGCAAAGCAATTGGATTGTGACGTGTATTTGACTGAGTAAATAGTGTCCAAAAGCTATAAAATTTTCTAGAATTAAATTAGACATATCAAGATTTAATTTTATAGGTGATATGCTTAATTTGGATTTATACACGTGGATATATGAATTTTTGAAAATGACCCTTGAATCTGGAAAGCAAATCTGCCAATGGTACCGTTTGATTAAAAACTGGAATGGTATGCGTGTATGTGACTTCTAGAAGTATTTTTTCTTTAAAATAGACTCAACAAGATTACATTGTTAGTTCACAGAGTTTTGATGATAACAAGAATTAGATGTAATTAAGGTTTTGAATTAAAAATGATCAATTTATGAATCAATGAATCTTGCTTAAGTTAAGAGTGTACTCGAGTATAGCATTCTACTTACATGAGCATGCTCAATCTAATAGTGTGTTTAAGTGTTCACAGAGTGTTACTCGAGTATTGATTCATAACTACTCGAGTCATATATTAGATAGAGCTCTCTGTGCCTATATCATATGAACGTTACTCGAGTATAACAACTACGTTACTTGAGTAATGATGATCCATAACAAAGTTCAGAAATCGCCAACATCGTACCCAAGTATGTATAATGGCTTACTCGAGCAAGCTACTCGAGTAAGGCATTTTGGCTACTCGAGTAAAAAGGGTTCATGTCAAGAACCAAGCCTCTGACTAATAACTACTCGAGTAGATGGTAAGTGCTACTCGAGTAAGGTACTCAAGTAGAGGTAATCTGTTACTCGAGTAAATATGCTTTCATCTTTAACTTGCTCTCTATTTAAAGTATACTTGAGTACAATTTTACTGTTACTCGAGTAAGGATAATTGTTTACTCGAGTATACATATTTCAATTCTAAATTTACTCTCTACCTGAGGTGTACTCTAGCACTATTCTATTGCTACTCGAGTATGAGGAGCTTGGTACTCGAGCATCAATTGCTAACAGTTGTCTAAGTGTATTATTTCAGTGAAGAATAGATGATACTTGAGCACTGGGAATAAGGTGCTTGAGTATGCTACTCGAGTACAAGAACGATGATACTCGAGTATGGCCTTCACTGAGACCTTTGATATGTTAAGATGCGATGATACTCGAGTAAAGGAATTGTGGTACTCAAGTATAGGCAATTGATAGAGTCTCTAGGAAGCACTTGTTCATAGAGTACTCGAGTAGTATGGTATGGTTACTCAAGTATGACTCTTCACCTATCAGAATCCTTTGCTGTAACGTTAATCGTAAACTTAAATATTTTGGGTTATTATCTGTTTCTATTTAAATCTTACTCAAACATATTTATGCTACTAATAACTGTTCTGTATGAGAACACAGATGTCTAGCCCGGTGGGCTAGTGCGTTGATATTGGATCGGGTAGTTCAATCTAGATATCTATGAAGTAGATACCTAGAAGAACGTGGGATTTACTGTACACAATAAGGCTTGCGCCAAGGGGGTGATGTGTGTGCACAGTGACGGCAATATATTAAAGAGTAAAGAGTAGGTGTCCGTACCTTAGGGTTTTACCTCCTATTTATTGAGTGTACCTTAGGTTGAGATTTATGGGCCTTGTGCGTCTAGTAGCCCAAGTATCGTAACTGCCTGATATAGCCAAATCCCTTGATTGCGTTCTTCCTGGATTATAGGTGGGTTATGATCTTGCAATGTATTGCCCCTGTTGGGCCACTCCGTCAGTGGGCCTGATATAGGTCCGTAACAGTTGCCCTCCCAACTCGGTAGTTCAGATCTCTGGATTGCCAGGATGTATTGTCTATGTAACTCAGCTCTTATGTCCGAGTTTCTTCTTTAACTTGCCCCCAGGCCAGAGGCATAATCCGGGTTAACTTGCTTAAACTTTATTCCTGTTCCTGATTGTGCGCATTCTTGGTACGTCATCATCTGGGATTTCGGCTTCATACGCTGTAGTACTGAGTTTCCCCCTATACGGACTATCACGAGCAGGATCCGGGGTTCTTTGCTTGTCTCTTGGATATTGTCTGAGCTCACCTGCGTTGATCCTGGATACTGACAGCTTATGCTTTAGGAGCCGGGATAAAATTGGAGAGTTCAGGCAAATCCAAGATAACTTCCATTCCTCCTGCATCATGATACTCTTTGCTTGTCTCTTGGATACTATCATCATGATCGACTGACAGCTGTCCGTCCTCGACTGCCAAAAAGCCGCAACCGCCACGCTTAGCCACCTGCGTTATTCGTGTGTATTTAATGCACCCATCACTTCCCATACGTTACCCCCGCTTTTTGGGTGAATAGTCTATTTTGCCCTTGACCCTTCAGATTCATAACGTTTACATTCATATTTCCCTCCATTCTCCATACTTCTCACGTTCGCTATTTCATCTTTCTTCCCAGAAACCTCACAATTTCTTGCGATTATTGTCTCTTTGCAATCCTCGAATCTTGCCCTTTGAAAATCCTTTGACCTTCATTCAGTCAAGTATTTTCACCATTTCTTTCTGTTCCTTTGGTTTTTGTTTTGAATTTCTTCGATTTTGTGGTATCTGATTCTTACTTTCTCATCCGTACTTGCAAAGAATTTGGTTTTTGGGTCTTTCGGGTAGGTTTCGATAGGATTTTCTGGGTGGCCTTTGATTTCTGGCCTTATCCGCACAAATGTATACCCCAATTCTTGAGTGTATCCGCCTTCACCGTCTTCCAATAATTTGGCTTTTACGTCCAGTTTTATCAATCGAACAATAATGTCGTCGTCTGGTTGGATTCTCTTTTTCTCCTTTTTTACTAAGCGTTTTGTGCCTCTTTAGGTTTTAATCCCTGGTGAAGATGGATAGGATTAACCCTTTGCCATCTTTGAGTCAGAATACTATAATTCTAGAAGAGGAGGAGTCACTTCGTACAATTCCTCCTAAGACCCGTTTTTGGTTATGGGGCACTCCCCTTACTGAAAAGCAAAGACAAGCAGTCTTGCTTCGTGAAGGGCTTAGTAGGAGAAATATGGAGAGATTTTAACCTGCCATAGGTAGGTTCCGGAGTGGAGGCTCGACCAATGTGTTGTCTACCACTGGGGACCGGGGCATGTTTGGTGCTATCCCGACGCCGCCCAATGCCTTCTATGAGGATACTCCTCGCGTAAGGCTGAAATCCTTGCCGGAAGATTATGACGGCCCATGCTGGGACTGTGTCGCCTTAAGCTCCTAGTATATCATGAACGGCCAAGATTCCTTAGCCAACTTCACTCTAGGCTAGTGCCGTCATAGCTTATCCTCTGACCCCGTCCCAGGCCTTAGTAGTCAGGGTCATCCCAGTCCTCCAATTTTTTCTTCTTCACACAGTAGCTCTTCTACTTCAAGTATGCTGCCTACTTTCTGATCTTTATTTCTTTGTTATAGGTATAAATGGATTTGCCTTCTTCATCCCATTGACTTCGGGGAGTCGGGTTTCTCAAGCCCCTCGAAAGTCTTAACGAAGAAGTATTCATGGGTGACCCATGACGTGCTAAGGAGACATTCATTAATGAGTCAGGCCGACATGTAGGAGATTCTAATGGCTGCACCCTTTGTCCACTGAAGATGAGGAGCCGATTTGTTCCATGAGAGAAGGAAATGACCCATCCTTTTTCTTTTTCTAATGGGATTTTATTTCCCGCCTCGATATTCGATTCCCGTTTACCGAGTTTCAAATGGCCGTCTTAAATTATCTGCATTAGGCTCCTTCTCAACTTCACCCCAATGGTTGGGGCTTTGTGATAGCTTTTTACATCTGTTGTTGGTCGATTTCCTTGATGACAAGTGAACTAGTCGAACAAGTAATAAAGAGTAAGTAGAGTATCGTCCCATAGAGACTGGATACCAAATGAGGACACTTAATTGCAGAGTAGTTGTGTTGAAAAGAGAATGATTTTGATTTGGTTGGGAATTTTTATGGCTATACTACTAAACAAGAAAAGTAACCAGAGTGTCGTAGTCGTAAGAAGATATCAGTAGGAAAATAAGCTGAACTCGGAATCATTCTTAAGCATATCAATCCCTCAGTTGCTTTGCACATTGCTATAGCATCTATACTACACAGCTTCCGCAATGCTACAGTATAGCTACTAGTTACAACGCTATTCAGTTAATCCACTACTATAGTCTATTGAAGCTTCTGCGTCCGATACATGTAATACTAACTTTACTCATTCCATATGCCTATGACAATTTTCTAGTTAGATCTTCATTACAAAGCAAGGTGTTATAGTTATGAACGGTAGACCCATTCCTGAAGCCTAAAATAATAGGTCAAGCCTTGCACCAGCCTGCTTAGGAATCACTATTTCTCAGAGGTCTAACCCCGACTCCTTTTCAGTAAGCCGAGGCCACTAATCTAGACTTTACCTTCCGCTAATCGACAAGGTAATTAATTCACTGATAAGCAAACTGAATTTATTGAATTAAAAACTAGCAACTGGGTTCATTCCAAACTTAAGAAATCATCCTCGCTCAGCCATAAGAAATTTAGTTCATGACTGACGAGGGAAACGCAAAACAGATAACAATAGAATGACCCATGATCAAAAGATTTAAAATGAGAGAAAACAGAAAGCTTGACGAAGTTCCGACGGCGTGGAAGAAGCCTTGTCACGTCACCACTCCACGTCTTCTTCTCTCCGTCTTATTGCAAGGAAGGATGTTGGGTTCTCCTGGAATTTCTTGTGCCTTGTGAATTCTCTCTCTCTCTTCTTTTGAGTCTGGCCGTATGAATAGGATTGAACTCTCAGCGACTTGACCTCCTCTAGGGTTGACTTGCTGTTTGCTTATATAATCAGGCTTTCTTGCAATGTAAGTTCGAGGAGCTGGGTCTTTCCTAATCTGTCGAGATCCAGTCGTATCTCTCTTTCCAATCTTACTAGATTGATTCTATTGGTCCTTGCAAGATTCTTCAAATCTTCTAGTTTCAATCCTCCGCATCTTCTATTCTGTTACGTCAGCAATCTACCTGTCGTTCTTGACCTTTACTATAATTCCTGAAATAACCTTGACAAAAGATTAGAACATATGCCACATAGCATTGCATCTTTTACTTTTCCATAGCACCAGAGATGCCTTGTATTGCACTTCGATATGCTGTCATGATGCTATAGCATAGTATCAACTCTGCTATATGTTCTTCTCTTGTTCTTCTCTTAGCACATGTTTAGGATGTAGATGGTTTTTATCCTTCAGTTCCCTATATCATGAATTAATGCCTTTTTGCTTAGATTGATTGCAGTTAAGCTTGTATTTACCATACAATTCAATCATAAAATACAGGGAAAATATGACATAAATAGTGCTCATCATCTGTGCAATTCCTTTCATGAACCCATACCTTGCACAGTCCCTCTCTTCTTCTATTTCTTTTCTCCCCATACAGCTCGCTCCGGTAAAGAGCCAGCAGAGAGGAAATGCTGGACTTCCCTTCGTGGTACTCCTAATAAAAAACTCTTTCATGCCTTCCCTGAATCTTTTAAGCACTTTAAGGCTAGCTTCTTCAAAGTCGTAGCCAAGCTTGGGCTTCGAGCTGCCGAGTCCAGGAATGTGGAATGGAAGTTCCCATTATATTGGACTTTCGTTCACCATAAAATGCAGCCCCCTCCCTACCTCATCGAAGACGATGACCTTTCGGCCGAAGAGGTTCCCTCCATTGCTCGCTTAATGTCGTATATTAAGGAGCATGGTGCCACAATCGTGGCTTCGCTTATCTCGTCCCCTCATACTAAGTTGGGATTGGCAGCGAGTACGATTGTCTTTATTACCTGCTGTGTGTTTGATTTTATTTCGTGCAGGGTGATTAACCACCATATTTCCTGATCATTTTTTTTCCTGATATGCAGTTCAAGGTATGGAGAAGTTGTCGCATTACCTGTCCTATGTGAATGAGGACAAGGGGGACCCGAGTACCGTGAAAGGAAAAAAGTGGTATGCTCCTGAACCCCGGAAGACAAAGGTTAACGTGGGTGCTTAGGTGAAAGTGGTCAAGAAAACGAAGACCGCTTGGGATACCTCAGACTGCATGCCCCAAGATACCCCGGTTCTTGCTCAGTCCACCGGTGCTCAGAAAGTCACTTTGACCTCTCATACAGTCATTTCGGCCTCTGGACCCTCTTCTTTAGTTCTTCCTCCTCCGCCCACAATCAAGCTTCCGCGTGGGTTCAAGTAGAGCAAAGGAAGCACGGAGGAGCTCTGCGTGTCTCTTCTCCCCCGGCACTATACTGAGACCATTCCTTTCTCGGATGTTGAGGAACACAAACTTTGAGATATCGAACATCATGTGCTGAGGGCCGCCGGATTGGCCCAGGCCATGGGTACTTTGAAACACAACAACGTTGAGACCAGTACAGTGCTAAAAGTGTGTGAGGGTGGAGAGGGATGTGGTTGTGGAGGAGAAGAAAAGGCCGATGAGGAGCTCCAAGCGTCCAAAGCTGAAGCTGGCAAAATACATGAGGAGCTTCTGATAACCAGATAGGCCCTTGAGGGGGCAAACTCAGACCTCGTCAAATTGCAAGCCGATCATGCCAAAGATATTCAAGCCTTAAGGGTTGTACAGTCCCAGCGTGACGAGTTTGCACCTGAACTGGGTGTGACGAAGGCCACTCTTGCGGATGCCCAGAGAGCCTACTCTGAGTGTTTTGACATGGTGAATCGCAAGGGATGCCTTTGATATAGCTTTAGCATAGATCTGCACTTGGACCCCGATGTAAACCTGAATGTTGCTGAGTTTCACTAGAATGCATATGTTCGAGATGGATAGGTAGTCCCGCCCCTTCGTCTCCTAGCAACAACTCGGTGTCCGAGCCGGATGGAGGCCGGGTCAGCAGGGTGAGGAAGAGGTCTGGACCGACGTTCACCCTAAAGGAGAAAAGGCTCCATCAGAAATGGCTGCACCTTCTAGCTGAGTGGCCGAGGTCCTTGCTTTGTCGTGTCATCTACTTGGGGCATTGATGCCCATTATGCTTTATGTGGATTTCTGCCGGTTTTCCATCTCGGTTTTGTTCTTTTTGTATTACTTGTTGTATTTGAACAAATTA
Organism: Acacia acuminata; assembly: GCA_019022655.1. Taxonomy (NCBI): domain Eukaryota; kingdom Viridiplantae; phylum Streptophyta; class Magnoliopsida; order Fabales; family Fabaceae; genus Acacia; species Acacia acuminata. The sequence goes on along the minus strand of JAFJYI010000151.1, from coordinate 410,451 downwards.
ATCATTAATGATAGTTTTACTTCCTGATCAATTCGAATGTGTTTCTGCATCTTTAATTCATAGCGGTGACAAACTAATTTCATGAACCCAAATCTATATTCAGAGTTCTACGACCGGGCCAAGGTCAAATATGTGTTATGCAGAATCTGCTCCAAATATTCTTCTGGCATTAAAGTCTGGGTATATCAAATTGTCACATGTTTAAACTCTGTTTGGAAACACGACATTCAAGCATTTTGACCTTATCAGAGTTCGTATGACAATTCTCCTTATTATCATGGAGAGAGCTTCGATGCATTAAAGTTGTGAGGGCTTATAACAGCGACATCATAATATTGATAAACTGGGCTCCACGGCCCTAGTTTTAATCTTTTGTTGGCGCTTTACAATCGGGTTTGTTTGTTTGTTCATTTGTTGGCAACTTGTGTAATTTGGATAGTCTAAAACTTGATTCTCTACTAAGAAATTCTTCATTAATTTGAAAGATAACTTGCTTAATTGAGTTAACAACTTCAAAAAAGGAAATTGAATAAGCCAAAAGGAAAACTGAATTCAAAATGAACTAAAGCAGACACAGTCTATCCGTGAACGTCGTGAACATGGAGCTTGGGTCTAACTATAATAGACTCAGCTTATCCATATTCCATGTTCTTTTAATTGGCTTCCTCTCTAGAGTCTCCAGCATGTAAACTCCTTTGTCGACTTTTTCTCTAATTCGATAAGGACCCTCCCAGTTTGCGGCGAGCTTGCCATCCCTGGCATTTTTGTTCCCGACATCCGCTCTTCTAAGCACCAGGTCACCCTTGTCGAATGACCGGGGCCTCACCTTTTGGTTATATTTGGCCGCGATGAGTTGATTAGTGGCCATATCTCGGCAATATGCCATGATTCTGACCTTGTCAATCAAATCTAACTCCACCACCAGTGATTCATTATTCATCCCCTCACTTTCTTGGAGCGTCTTCAATCTCCTCCATGACTGCTGGCCTACCTCGATCGGGATCATCGCCTCGCATCCGTAGGTCATCCATCCACTTCCTTAGACCATCGACGATTATCTTTTTTGCTGCTTTGGCTTGACCGTTCGACTGCAAATGTTCTACGAAAGCAAAATGGTGCTTGATGTCTAGACTCGACATCATATCTTGGAAGCCCTTATCAACAAATTGGGTTCTGTTATCCATCACCACCTCGGTAGGGATCCCAAACCGGGAAACGATGTTGTGTTCAAAGAAACGCTGTCTGCGAGCAGTAGAAGTAATTGTAGTTAAAGGCTCATCTTCTATCCACTTCATAAAGTAATTGACAACTACAATGAGCCATCGTAATTGTCCAGGAGCTGTTTTGAATGGTCCCAAATGATCCATGCCCCATTTGTAAAAGGGCCATGAAGCCGAGATACATTTCAACTCCACTAGAGAGAGCCAAATGATCTTAGCATGTTTCTGGCAGCTATTGCACTTCTTGACGAGCTCCTTTGAATTCGCCTCTATGGTTGGCTAGTAATAGCTAGCCTATAGAGCTTTCCTGGCCAGAGCTTTCGGTCCCATGTGTTGGCCATTGATTCCTTTGTGTATCTTTGCCAAGACATACTTAGCCTCATCCGAGTTCAAGCACTTCCACATTGGAGAGTGTAATCCTTTTCGGTATAGTTGATCCTTTACCATCGTATACATGGCGGCATCTCGGACCAACTTTTTTTATTCGATAGAATCGTCAGGGAGGATTCCTCATTCCAGATAATCTTCGATTGGCTTCCTTCAGTTGGTTGCTGTTGATATGGCCATAACACAGCTCAGCTCTGCTAGATTTTGTTGAACTACGGTTTTATGGTTCCGTGGGCCCTTTGTAGTTGCCAGTTTTGACAAGATGTTGGCTTTGGTATTCTCTCCTCTCGGGATGTGAGCGACGGCCACTTCTTCAAAGCCGGGAGATCACCTCCTTTGCTTTATTCGGGTATTTTGTCGAAAACGGACCATTTGCTTGGTATGTCCCCTCGATCTGTGCTGCTACGAGTTGAGAGTCGGTTAAGACCTTAACTCTCTGGGCTCCATGTTCTTTCGCTTGCAGTAGCCCGGCTAGCAATGCTCCATACCTAGCTTGATTATTTGATGTCGGGAAGTTTAGCTGAAGAGAGTACTCAATTGCAATCCCTTCTGGGCTCTTGACTATAATTCCGGCTCCATTTCCCTTAGCATTTGATGAGCCATCCACATACACTTTCCACATCTCAGAGTTGTCGTTTTCCTCTTTATTTGTGGGGTTAGCTCCCGCACAAAATCTACCAATGCTTGCAATTTGATGGCATGCCGGGCTTCGTAAGTAATATTGAACTTAGATAGCTCTATTGCCCAACTGATCATCCTACCAGCCAAATCTGGCTTATGTAGCACTTGACAAATTGGCTTACTGGTTCAAACGACGATCTGGTATCCTTTGGAAATAAGGACGGAGCCTTCTCACCACCGTGAGTAAAGCAAAAGCCACTTTTTCCAGCTTTTAATACCTTAGCTCCAAACTTTACAAAGCTTTGCTTACGAAGTATATCGGTACTTGGCCATTCTTTGTCTCCCTGACCAAGACCGCACTTACCACTTCTTCACCCATAGACAAGTAAAGAAACAACAACTCACCGGGTTCGGGTTTAGACAGGACTGGTGGGGTTGCCAGGCACTGTTTGATCTTCTCGAATGCGGCTTCACACTTTGGTTCCAATCTCCTTGTGCCTCCATTTTCAGCAGCTTGAAGAAGGGAAGAGCATTCTCTACCGATCATGGTAAGAATCTAGTCAGCGCAGCCAATCTTCCGATCAACTGTTGAATTTCTTTCTTGTTCCTTGAGGCTTTCATGTCTAACACTGCTTTGTATTTATCTGGGTTAGCTTCGATTCCACGGTTCGTTAATAAAAAACCTAGGAATTTCCCAACTGGGACTCCAAATGAGCATTTAGCCAGGTTCAAACGAATTTGGTACATCCTCAACTTGTCGAAGGTTTGTTCCAAGTCCTGAATATGGTTTTCCGGGTCCTTTGACTTGACAATCATGTCGCCGATGTACACTTCTACGTTTTGACCGAGTTGGTCTTCAAAGACTTTGTTCATCATTCTCTAATATGTGGCCCCGACGTTCTTCAATTCAAACGGCATCACGTTGTAGCAATAATTAGCCTTCTCGGTGATAAAGGCTGTCTTCTCTTGATCCTCCGGGTGCATCGCTATTTGGTTGTATCCAAAATATGCATCCATGAAGGATAAAATTGGAAACCGGATGAGTTGTCGACTAACTGGTCATTGTTGGGCATCGGATATGAATCTGTTAGGCACACTTTATTCAAGTTGGTGTAATCCGTATACACCCTCCATTTTCCATTTGGTTTCATCACCATAACCACATTAGTTAGCCACGTGGTATATTGTATTTCTCGGATGAATTCAGCATCCAATAGCTCTTTGACATGCTTCTCAAGGGCTTATTGCCTGTCCGGTCTGAGTTTTCTTTTCTTTTGCGCCACTGGTGCTAATCCCGGTTGGATAGCCAACTTGTGACAGCAAAAATTAAGGTCAATCCCAGGTATTTCTGATGACTTCCATGTGAATACATCTCGGTTCTTTTTCAAGAATTCCTTCAATCGGGTTTTTAACTTTAGACTCATCGTCCCGCCTACTTTCATGATTTGCGAAGGCTCACTTCCAGTATCAGATCTTCCAACTCGCCTTCTGGTTCTAGTCATGGAATCGTGGGCTCTTTTCACAGATCTAACTCCACCATACTTACTGGCCAGCCTAACTGCCTCCTTTTTCCCTCATTCGCACTCCTTTCACCTTCATGAATCCGGGGTGGGGATGATGGTTCGACTTCACTCTCTCGGACTGTTTCAAAATAACATTATCGATATTCCTTCTGGTCTCCATTGATAGTTATAACTTTATTCTTAGTGCTCACCATCTTTAGTTTTTGATGCTTTGTGGAAACCAACATGTCCCAATTGTGGATAGTCGGCCTTCCCAATATTATGTTATATGGGGAAGGGAAATTGGCCACAATAAATCTTACTCGTTCTGATTTGAAGGCCTATTTTGTACCCAAAGTCAGTCTGAGATCGACGTACCCTTTGGGAGGAGAATGTTCTCTGTTAAATCCTATGAGGGTCGTTTTGCATGGCTTCAAATCTTCTTGATCCAGGTTCATCCATTTGAAGGCATCCCAGATAATAATGTCCGTAGAGCTCCCAACATCAACAAAAATCCTTTTAACCCAGTAATGTACCAGGGTTCCCGTGATTATCAAACCGCCCTGATGGCCTAGAACTATGCCCTTCAAATCTTCCTTTGTGAAAAGTAATGGGGGATGTTCCAGTTTGCTAAGATCTTCTTTAAATTTTGGGAGGTCCCTTACACAAAGGACCTCTTTCAAATACTTCCTCTGTTGGCTCACCATGTCTCCCCCTCCGCCCAAGGCTTCACTGATCACATTATAGTTGAACTCAGGTTCTGGGAATTCGTCATCATCACTAGCTAGTTTTCACCACTTATGGTCTTTCTTTTTCTCCGGGGCCGGGCTTATACTACGGACTCCTTGTTGCGCTTGTTGCTTTTCCGCCCCTGAGTTTTTATCACATATTGATGTAGTTTGCCGTCTCTGATGAACTTCTCGATGGCATCACGAAGTTCATAGCATTGATCCGTAGTACGCCCCGGTCCATCATGAAATGCGCAAAACTGGGATTGGTCAATATTGGCTCGGTTATGGGGAGGCCGAGGTCATTCGACTTTTTTCATCTCAGTTAATGCTACCTTCTTCCATAGCTGGGAACATGAAACATTCAAAGAGGTGTACTTATCATACTTCGCTTTCCCTTCAAATCTTCCACCTCGGGATCTATTTTTCAAATTTCTTCCACAAGAATCTTCCTTTCGATTTTCAGACTGCTCTTTGCCCCTCGGAGGCGAGTTCTTTGTTTGCTCATTTCCTAGGACATTGGCTATCTCCATTTTCTCTACCTTTAGATACTTCCTTCACCGAGTTCAGAAATTGTTCAGGGTCTTTTGTCGGGTTCTTAAAAATCAACTTTACCAGCTGAGACGATGCATCCAAGCCATCTATGAGACAATGCACGTGTACACTCTCTAGTAGTGAACGTACTTGTAAAGCAACGTTTTTGAATCTATCCAAATACTTTTGGAGCGTTTCCCCGGGTGCTGCTTAATCTTACTAAGAGCGAATTGAGACTTTGATGCTTCTTACTAGTTGCAAAGTTCAACTCAAACCTACTTTTGAGATCTTCAAAGGTCTGGACTGAATTGGCTAGCAGAGTATGCAGCCACTTTTGGGCAGCTCCGGTCAATGTGGCGGCAAAATTATGGGGAACGACAGGCCCTAGAATTTGTCTTACAAACATGAGCAGTTCAAAAGTATCGAGATAAGATCACGGGTCTTGAGTTCCATCGTATTTTGGCAGGTCTGCCAAGTTGAAATCTTCTGGGTAAGGTGCGCTTGCGATCTTGTCGGAGAAAGGACTGCTGTTGTACCCCATAGTGTACTTCATCTTATACATCTTTGGGGAGCTTTCTATTCGGGGTTCCATCTCACGATCTCGGTCCTCATCATCCGAGGTCCTCTCAGTGGGCAGTTTCTTCAGGATAGAAATGAGATTCTGAACTCGTACTCGTACCAAGCTCGTCTCTTAAGTAGTACCGCCAACGTTACATAGATCTAGGCTGCTCACTGTGAAGAGGATTATGAGCATTCTGAGTCGCCCTTTCTTTCCTCTAGCGTTGGTCATCCCGGCTTTCTTTCCGTATCGACGTTTCAAATTTCTTGAAACGCTCCTCGATCAATTGTTGTATTGCTCTGAGATCTTCTTGGGGCTTGAGGGTATTGCACTTCTCCATATCTTCCATCCGCCTTATCATCGAGCCTATGGTGTTCTGCAAGAGGAGAACGTCTGGGTTCGGGACGGGGATCTCCTGAAAGAGATCCTGCTGCTGGACCTCTTGGATCACCGCATCTTGGGGATCAGCCATGATTGGTGGGAAGGATGTCGTATCAGCTACGTCATCTCCATCATTCACAGTGTCGTAATCGTGGACATCCTCAAGTAGCAATGGGTCTTGATTCTGTTGCAGCTAACTCGCCTCCACTAGAATTTGGTTTCCTAGCAGAGGGATCCTACTACTGCTTCTTGTGTCTACTATTGTTGGTCACAGGAATCGAAGTTTATGTCCCCATGGTCGGTGCCAATATTTTGTATGAGAACACAGATGTCTAGCCTGTGGACTAATGCGTTGATATTGGATCGGGTGGTTTAATCTAGATATCTATGAAGCAGATACCTAGAAGAACGTGGGATCACTGTACACAATAAGGCTTGCGCCAAGGGGGTGATGTGTGTGCATAATGACGACAGTATATTCAAGAGTAAAGAGTAGGTGTCCGTACCTTAGGGTTTTACCTCCTATCTATAGAATGTACCTTAGGTTGAGATTTATGGACTTTGTGCATCTGGTAGCCCAAGTATCGTAACTACTTGATCTAGCCAAATCCCTTGATTATGATCTTCCTGGATTATAGGTGGGTTATGATTTTGTAGTGTATTGCCTCCTGTTGGCCCACTTCGTCAGTGGGCCTAATATAGGTCCATAACACTAACTATATTGTTGAGTGGATTTTAGATGATTAACAAATGTTTAATCTGTCATTAGCCAAAAAGCCACTTCATGTGTCAGAAGAATTTATTGCTTGCAGAAAATAGAGCCAACAAACGGAATGAGCTTCATTGCAGGCCAAATCATTGCTTTAAGGCATAACCTTTCTAGGAAATTGTCTGAGTCAACTTTTGAGCACAAGTACATCGATGGCAAGCTAATTAATGAAGCAACGGTCGACTGTACCTAACAGAAACCATCTCTGCCTAACGAAAGTTTGAATAGTCACAACGGCTACATTCAAAGCTCTTCAACGAACATTAATGGAAGATGATATAAAAGTTTATCACATTCAATTCCACCAACTATCAAAACTCTACGCATTCAATTTATCATTACTATGAATTACTGTTTCATTCACTTTATTTAATATCTTCGAATATTCTTGTACTTCAATGATTATTATCCATATACTCAGTGAGGAGTTAAACACTTATTTGATTATCTGTTTATCTGATAATCTCAAGGTAGAGGGACCTTCAGTGTGGGTATACAATTACAACTTGTAAGGGGGAGTGAATCTGAGTATGAAAGGATCACTTCGAGTACAGTGTGTGTAATTGTATATGTGATTATGAGTTAGTGAAAATCCCAAAGCGTCTAGGGACTAGACCTAGGTCAAAGAGTTGGACCAAACCAGTATAATTCCTCTGTGTCTATTCTCTCTATCTCTGCCTTTGTATTTATTATTCTTCATCCTATTCCGAAAAAGAATTTGAAATCTCCTATTCACCCCCTCTAGGTGATATTCCTCTTTCATACATAGCCTTTGGAACCACCCCATTTGGACATGTATATAATGAAATATGATTTTTCAAAGTTTGTAGAACACTTGGGTAGAATTGGCCAAAGGGGTGAAAATGGAAAAGTAAGGCCTAAAGTATTCTTCAAAGGTTAATAATATGAACTCGAGTGAAATAATGTAGGCCTTATAATCGTATGTTAAGTGTAGTGTGATGTTAAACCCTAATGTTCAGGAATAAGTAGCAATCTGTTGTCTGCAATTGTATTACTATAGGATCCTACATTTGCCCAAAGCAATTAAAAGGATTCGGAGCCCATTCGTAGATTGCAAAGCAATCAGGTAGTAACTCTAATCTCACATCCTCTGTATGATTTTCTATGTTTGTTTGAACCATATTTGTGATAGTCCTGCCTCGTGTGGAGGACAACACCACTCGTGAGCTGATTGGCTAGAAGGGCTCACCATGAAGATCTTTCCGGATAGGTGTAAGACCTATTGGGTTGGTAGTCCTTGGGCCTTAAACCTAGTGGCATTCAGTTGTCATGTGTTATAACCATAACCTAGTTGGGTACCCAGCACTGTGGTAATGAGTCACGTGATTATGGTTTGCATGCAATGTTGCATATGATATATGTTATGTGATATTCTGAATGTTGTTATGTTTTTGTGGACTATTCCGTGTGTGGTTAACTATCATGTATTTTTTATATGTTAAATGTGATATTAATTTTTATTTTGAGATCCATTTGAATCTCAAACATTCCCAAAGGTTCAGGACATGGTCAGAGCAGTGGGCAGAGTTCAAAGGGAAAGGTAGCAAACACAGAAGATTGATAGTAGCAAAGTGTTGATATTAGATAGGATTGTAGAATTGCAGTTTTAGTTATGTATTGTTATTTTGGGTTTTAGTGTTATGACACCGTTGTACTAGGATTACTATATTGAGAACCCTATGGGTTTCTCTTGTTTTGGAACCAAGAATTGTATTTCTTATCAGTATATTATGCTATTACTATTTTTCCCACTGTATTGCATTGTATCACTTTGATAAATTTCGTAATATCAGGGGTATGATAGATTCACTAGCATGCTTAAGATTCCTATGATCAAATTTGTAATAAATTTTAAATGACTACAAGGATGTGGAATGAAAAACCAACCTTCCATAATAAATGCCTTGCCACAAATTGGTGAAGATTAATGGAGGGAATGAGTTGATCCGTGAGTTATTAGGTAGTTAGGAGAATATTTTAAACTTACAGAAGCATTGTAAAACTTAAATTAGTTGAGAAGCACATACTCATGAAAGAAATGAAATACAATCTTATTTTTCTCTCTCTTATGCAATCTTTCTGTTTTACATGCTTTTGTAATGTCATGGTGACAAAACAACTAAGATCCCTGTATGTTATTTCTTGTTGCACCTTTTGAAGTTTGTCAACAACCCAATCTTGCCCTAAGGATATGGACCCCAACAACAACAATAAGCCTTATCCTATTACGTGGAGTTGGCTACATGGATATATTGTTAGCCACTACAAAAAAAGTCATTTTTTGCGACAGAAAAATTACGTCGCAAAACAATCGTCCTCACAAAAAAGGCTATTGCAATTGCGACGGAAAACCTTAATTCCGTCGCAAATTTATGACATTTACGACTTTGATTTATTTTCCGTCACGAAGTCGATTTCAAGATTTTGCTATGAAAAATATAATTGTCGATTTCGAGATTTTGCTACGAAAAATATTTGCGTCGAAAATTTCAGAAATTTGCGACAATTATTATTTTCATCGCAAACTTCATTTTATTAAATTTTTTTAAAAAATATTAAAATATATTTTAAAAAAATTATGAAATAAAAAAATCTTGTATATCATAAAAATTTATAGTAACAATCATGAAGAGTTTACACGAGAGAAAACAAAATATAAATAATACGCTGCGAACAATATGTACTAAAAAATAATCTAAACAACAACAATACGATCATCATCATCACCACTACCAAGATGGTCATCATAACTAGGAGTCGACCCCATACCGTTGTCCTTCACTAGGGACTGGAGTACAAGCTGCATCTGCCTTATCATCTCTTGTGTCCAATGCAGCTCATTTGTTTGCTGACTTATCTGTTGCTTTGTCTTGCTCAGCTCATTTGCTTGCTGACTCATTTATTGCTTTGTCTGACTCAGCTCAGCTGCTTCCTCCTGCACCAACGCCTTCATCTTTTTCATCTCATCTGCAAAAACAACATTAGGAAGTAAGTTTATTTTGTGTACTTCATTTAAATGGACAAGGGAATGAAAATGTAACAATCAATATCAAATGTATTACGTTTACCTGTAGAAACACCTTCACTGCTGAATGAGGAGTGCTTCATTTGCTTCAGTCGGTCCGGCGAGAGGCACCCATCCCGAAGAGTCTCCTTTCTTATTAAATCTACCTATAGCCTCAATGAATAGACTCTCGTTATCGGACTGAGAGGATGTGGGGTCGCCCTCACTCTACGAGTCTCTCTCCTGCGTCAGCTTCTGATAGTTTCTGATGAGCACAATTTATGTCATGTTTTCCCTATATTTCATGACTGAATTGTATGGTAAATATAAGCTGAACTGCAAACAATCCAAGAAAAAAGGCATATATTCATGATATAGGGAACTGAAGGATAGAAACCATTTACATTCTAAACATGTGCTAAGAAAGGAGCAATTTACATGGTTTTTAAGAAAGAACGTATAGCAAAGTTGATACTATGCTATAGCATTCTGATAGCAACTCGAAGTGCAATAAAGGGCATCACGAAAGCTGTAGCAAAGTAAAGGACGCAATGCTATGCCGCATATTTGCTGACCTTTTTATCTAGATAATTTCAGGAATAAAGAATGTCGAGAACGACCGTAGATTGCTGACGTAATAAAATAGAAGATGCGGAGGATCAAAACTGAAAGATCTGAAGAATCTCGTAGGATCAGCAGAATCAATCTATTAAGGACAGAAGATTCGGTGGACCTCGACAGATTTGGAAAGCCCAGCTCACTAGAACTTGCGCCACAAGAAAGGCCGATTATAAAAGGAAACAGCAAGACAACCCTAGAGGAGGAGTCACACAGAGCCCAAAACGAGATTACACATTCGGTAGACTTAAAAGAAGAGTGAGAGATTTCACAAGGCATGAGAATTCCAGGATAACCCAGCATCCTTCCTTGCAATACGACGGGGAGAAGAAGACGTGGAGTAGTGACGTGATAGGGCTTCTTCCAGGCCGTCAGAACTTCGTCAAGCTTTCTGTTTTCTCCTTTTATTTTAGTATTTAGATCATGGGTCATTCTGTTACTATCTATTTTGTGTTTCTCTCGTCAGTCATGAATTGATTTTCCTATGGCTAAACGAGGATGAATCCTTAAGTGTTAAATGAACCCACTTGCAAGTTCTTAATTTAATAGATTCAATTTGCTTATCAGTGAATTAATTACTAGTCGATTAGCGGAAGCTAAGTGCTAGATTTGTGGCCTCGGCTTACTGGCAAGGAGTCGAGGTTAGACCTCTGAGAAACAATGTTTGCTAGGCAGCCGGTGCAAGGCTTGACCTATTATTGTAGGCTTCAGGAATGGGTCTACCTCTCATAACCATGACACCCTGTGTGTAATGCAGATCTAACTAGAAAGTTGCCATAGGAATATGGAAGGAGTATAGTTAGTATCATATGTATCGGACGCGGAAGCTTCGATAGATTATAGTGGTGGGTTAACCGAATAGCATTGTAGTTAATAGCTATGCTGTAGCATTACGGACGCTGTGTAGCATGGATACTATAGCAATGGGTAGAGCAACTGTGGGATTGATGCACTTAAGGGTGATTCCGAGTTCAGCCTAGCTTCTACTGATATCTTCTTAAAACTACGATACTCTGTTTATTTCTGTTATTAGCAATAAATACAAAAACCTCTTAAACCAATCATATTTACTTTTTGTTTGCGCAACTATCGTAGCAATCGAGTGTCACTTCTTGGTATCTCAGTCTCTGTGGGATGATACTCTACTTACACTTTATTACTTGTTCGATTAGTTCCCTTGCCATTAAGGAAATCGACCAACAAGTTTTTGGCGCCGTTGCCGACTACGATACCCTTAGTGACGACGCCCTTTTGCTTAATAGTTGTGATTTACCTAATAAAAAGCTCTTTTTTTTCTCTGTTCTTGATTTTCAGGTACATTCTGTAGTGCATGCGCAACTCACTTTCAGCCAACCTAGAGCCTTATGATCTTGAAATAGAACGCACCTACAAGCAAAGGCGCATAAAGCAGAAGCGAAGAAGTCAATCTTTTGACTCAGCAAGTATGGTGGATATACCTGTCAACCATGAGTGGGATCAACGAGAGCATATAGTAATAAATAGGGATAACCAGGTCCCTCCACCTCCAAACCCAGATGTGAACAAAGCCATCATGGAATTTGGGATTCCAGATCTAAACAAGCTGAATTTGGCCATCACACCACCAACCTTCAATGCTGGACACTTTGAAATTAAAGGTGTCATGATTCAGATGCTGAATGCAGCCAGGCAATTTGGGGGACTTCTATCTGAAGATCCACACCTTTACCTCAAGACCTTCATGGAGGTGTGTGATTCTTTTGTCATCCCAGGAATCCCGCCTGATGCTGTCCGAATTAAATTATTCTCATTCTCAATAAGGGACATGGCTCGGACGTGGCTTAACAACCTACCTGCTAATTCCATCACCACATGGAATGATCTGGGAAGTAAGTTCTTTCTCAAATTTTTTCCACCTACTAAGAACGCTGAACTCAGAGGGGACATCACCAACTTCCAACAAAAATATGGTGAATCTACCTATGAGGCTTAGGACAGATTCAAAGTGAAGATGGAATATCACCTAGAGGGGGTGAATAGGTGATCTTTAAAAATTAAAGATTTCTCTCGTGAATAAACGAAATAGAGACCAATAAGATAAAAGAACACAAGACAATTTATACTGGTTTGATCCAATACTCGACCTACGTCCAAATCCCTAACTCCCGGGATTTCACTATTTCTCAAGAACAATTACACTCACTGTAAACGAAGGATGGTCCTCTCGATCTCGGACTCCACTCCCCTTACAAGTTGTAATTAATGCACCCACTCTTAAGGTTCCACAACCTTAAGAATAAAAAAAAAAGAATAAGAATGATATTTAATGACTCCTCACGAGTAGGTACAATATGAACACCGAAGAACAATTAATATCAAAGATATTAAACGAAACAGTTAATAGTGATAACTCAGAATTGAATGCGCAGAGTTTCGGTAGTTGGCGAATTCAATGCTCTGGCTATTTATAGATGTTGAATTTAATGACGTTGATGAAGCTCGTGAAATAGTTGTTGTGTCTCTTGAAGGTGTCCGTTAGACGATGATGCATTCGTCAAGAGTTTCGCCATTTGAATATTCAGATGGAATGCGCAGAGTGACATTCTCTTTCATTCCTTTTCTTTTGTCATTGTAAGATAGCATTTAATGCGCTAGGGGAATATCAGAGTTGGCTTTACTTTGCTCAGAATATTGGTTTCTGAGAGTATCACTGGTTTAGGTAGTTTGCATTTAATGCTTCTGACATGATTCTGCTTTATTCAAATCTGACCGTTAATCCATGTTTAAATAATCTGAAACTCATAAGCAAACATGTTAAGAGCATTTGGTATTCGAATGAGTAATATTCAGGAGTAGTAAAGTAATATAGTATGATTCATGATTTCCGGAGTCGGAGATTTGAAGAACAGAGTATTCAAATTCAATTCAACATTCTCGAGAATTACTCAAGGCATTCTCGAGAATCATTCAGTGCTTATTGATTCTTGACTTAATTATTCTCGAGAATTTATGTGTTGATTCTTGAGAATCATAATAGGTAAATGGATTATGGAGAATCATATCTAAGTTCTCGAGAATCACTTGGAGAGAATTATTATGAAAGATGTATTCTCGAGAGTCACTTTGGACATTCTCGAGAATTCCTGGGAGAGGCTGAGATTTATCGTTTCTGCAATACGCGAGAATCATATCCTAATTCTCGAGAATTTAAAGAGTGAAATGATTACCATTAAATATGAGGATATGTATTCTCGAGAATCATTTATGTGTTCTTGAGAATTACATGAATGTGAATTTTTCATTAATTATAATCAGGAGGAATTCTCGAGAATCATGTTCTTATTCTCAAGAATTGCTTGAGAAGAGGTTTGTACAACTTTGCATGCTACTCTCGAGAGTTACCTTTTTATACTCGAGAGTTAGTTCAAAATTTTGAGACACTCGCATATACTCCTATTCTTGAGAATTAGACTTCAATTCTCGATAATCTTAAACATATACTGAGTGTTGGAATGACATTCCCGAGAATCCATCTTGAAAATATCTGATACAACATAACGAACCTTTATATCACACTTGACCATTACTTCAAAATCCTTAATGAGAGGCTTTAATTGTCATCGTCAAAACAATTGGAGCCAACATTCTCCCCTTTTTGATGATGACAACATTTATGGAAGAAGTGGGTTTGAAAAAAAATTTAGTCTTTGAAGGCTAATTCATTTAATTCACACAAAGTCAAAAACTCAAAGGAGAATAAAAAGAAGAACCCAACAACATTAGATGATCAGTTGATAACTATGAACCTTACATATTATCATATAAGTCAATGCTAAACATCAGCAAAATAACATCAGTCAGGAATTTAAGAGCTAAACACTAGCAAATCTAATCAGTTTCTTTTTCTTTGACTCAGCAGTATTTCCAATCTTCCTCAATTTCATCTTCATCTTCAATAACCTCTCCCCCTTTGTCATCATCCAAAAGGGAAGGAGGAGCAGATGAAGAAGGAATATTCGTAGGAGTAGATATAGAGGCTGGATGAGCAGGCTTGGAGTATTTCTTGAGAGCCAAGCCTTCGAGAGACATATCCAACTGATGAACATGCCCCTGAAGAGACTAAATTTCCTTGGTCAATTTAGCTGAAGATTCATCCTGAGACTTGATGCAGGTTTGAAAGCTGGTTGAAATCTTGTTGGCCAACTTTTCAAATTCAATGCCAAGAACCTTAGAATGATGGTAGAGACTTTTTGAAGTTTGTTTGCGAGGCCAGTAACCTGGTTGGCATTATCATACAGTGGATTGATAGCGTTAGAGATACCTTTGGCCATTGCTCTTGCAACAGCCTGTTCAACATGGTGCTAGATGGTAGCCTGAGTGAAGGATGAAGCAGCAGTCCCAGCCTGTGAAGATTGAGCCTCCTCAGGTTGTTTAGAAGAGGATGGCTTAGGATTTGGAGGACTCTTGTCTGTCTTCTTCTTCCCTATAGCCTCGGTAAGGGAGATGTCCATGTATAAGATATGGGTGCTGGTAAATTTCTTAGGGAAGGATATATCTTCTTTGTCCAGCAAATACCATATATTATTGAGGGCGAGAATCTGAGACACGAGGTTACAATATGGAATAGTGTTCTTTTTGGCCTTTTTGTTTTTGTAGGTGGAGATAAACTCTGACATCTCAGATATGACCAAATTCCCCAGATTTCTAGCTTCCTTAGTGACAATAGAAGCCATTAACTCATAGTCTTTGCTCACAAAATGTGTGAAACTCTGTCCCTTATTAACTATATTGCAACTATAGAGATACCCGATAACTCTATATGTATCAGACATCCGAGAGGGTTTGAATTTCAGAGGCTTGCCATCATAAGTTTCATTTGGAAAAAGAATTTTAAAACTTTCAATCGCAGGAAGTTTAGGAGGGTCAGGTATGTCAGACAAACCAAAAAATGTATTCAGAATCTGAGCAGTAATCCGAATTTCTTTTCCCCTAACAGAGGTAGTTAAAATGATCTCATTGTCTTCCTTAGACTCAATCATATTATAATAAAATATTTTTACTATCAGAGGAGAGTATGGAGTGGTAATACCAAGCAGAGGCATATATGAGGTTAACCAGAGAGATAGATCCAAATTGTATTTTGTTCTGAAGTCTTCTAGGTCTAAATAAATAGTAGGACAGAATGGTCTTTTCTCAAAATTTGACCAAAAAGCTGGTTCAGATGGAATTACCAGTTCATCTTGGCAGAATCCAGGAGGACAATGCAGAGCACTCTTCTGGCCAGTGAGTTTGGAGGCAAATGATTTTTGAGTGTCTCTTGTGGTATGCCTCTGACGACCAGGATGCTTATGAGGGGTCTCGTGGTATATTTTCCTCGCTCTTTGTTCTCAGTTTGTGAAATTGTGGATGATCATCTCCAAACAAGTCGGATGTCTTCATAGACTGAGTGAGGAGACTTTTCCCTTTTTTGGTTGGCAAAGAACGAGTCTGAGTACGAGTAACAGGCCGAGAGGATTCTGTAATGACAATTTCTTTGGATTTCGACTTAATGTGCGTTGGCCGAGAGGGTTCCTCGATAGAAATGCCTTTGGATTGTGACTTGGAAGGCTCTGAGGTGTTTACCTTAGGGCGAAATCTTGTCCGAGGCTTCTTAGTGAGAGGCTTTGGAGGTGAGTCAGAGGGAGATTTCTCTAGAGAAGATGTATCCATTGTAGACGGCGTTGGAGATGAGCGAGGTAGATTCATCAAACCGAACAGGGGATAAGCAGACGATGAGTTTGAGAAGGAAGTAGAAACCAGTGGTCAACGATGAAGACAGATGAAAATAGAATGAGAGATTCAAAGTTCTCAAGAGTTTTATGAAATAGGAGCTCAGTAGTTCGAATAGGGTTTTTGAGAAATGAGCAACGAAGGGTAAATGGCGTCTTATGAAAAGATATAGGCTGAAAGAGAAAACGAAACGACATGTTTTGGCGGAATTAGAACAGCCCAACATTCTCAAGAATTATTTTTAATTCTCGGGAATGTGAGAGAATTAGACGATATTTGGATCCCCAATTCTCGGGAATCAAAGTTGATTCTCGAGAATGAAACATCTGGATTAATTCTTCTTGTCACAAATTCTCGAGAATCCCGAGTGCATTCTCGAGAATGTCTAGGTAAGATAGGTTCAATTAGGAATATGAGCACCCTTATTCTCGAGAATCCAGGTACAATTCTCGAGAATTACCAAAAAAATACTTCCTTATCTGCTAATTCTCGGGAATTCCTAAGGAATTCTCGAGAATTCGAGGTCTTGGACTATCTTCACCAATTCTCGAATCCAAAATTGATTCTCGAGAATGTGATACTTAGAACATTCTCTAGTTGAGAGCTAAGAATAATTCTCGAGAGCCCATCGTCAATTCTCGAGAACGTGAGAATACATTAGCTCGAAACACGCCGATTCTCGGGAATAAGGGAGTAATTCTCGAGAATGAAGAGATTGATACAATGATTTAGTTCTGACTATTCTCGAGAATCCTATGGTGATTCTCGAGAGTCCTTCTTTTTCTTAAGCAAGTGCATTAACTGTGAGTATCCAATTCTCGAGAATATGTATCATTCTCGAGAATGCGAGACTTGTAGAGTTCTCATTTATCAAGCCGCTTCTCGAGAATCATTGAGTGATTCTCGAGAATCCTCATTTAGAAAATTCTCCTAAGAGTTTAATTTTGCCAATTCTCGAGAGTTTACTAGAAGTTCTCGAGAATTATGACTTAAAAATTGAACAATACTCATTATTTAGTGACTAAAGAAAAATAAATACCGATATTTCTCAAGAATTCTCTTGCAATTCCCGAGAGTACAATAGAAGCATATTGAAACACTTTACCTCAATTCTCGAGAATGATGAGATCATTCTGGAGAATTTGCATACTCATTACACCTCTCGTTTGTCAACCACATAACGGGGAACCTCGCAAATCGTGATCTAGACACTCGATGCTTAAGTTAGTTTCCATCAATCATCAAAACATAATTAACAACATTAAGTTAATACTGCTTACAGTTCATTGGGATTTACCATTCCCAATTCTCTTCGAATGAAGTTGAATTGTTCCTTTGCCAGTGGTTTAGTGAAAATGTTAGCCAGTTGAAGGTGTGTGGGAATGAACATTACTTTGACGTCTTTCTTCTGAACGTGGTCTCGATGAAGTGATGCCTCACATCAATATGTTTGGTTCTTGTGTGTTGAACTGGATTTTTCGCCAGGCTTATCGTGTTACACCCCTACTGGCCTCGCCCTTTCGGGTGGCGGGTTAGAGGGATCCTTTTCGCTATTCCCTTTCCTTTGTTGGTTAATCACTTTAATAATATATTAGAGTGTGCGCGGCAAAGGATTGGATCGGTTTGGGCAACTCACAATATACTGGTAAAGATACAAACAGTTACATAAAATAATCCCCGTAGGGTTAAGGGTATACTCGTCCAAAACAAATGCAAGACAGTGAGTGTAAATCTTACAATCATCCCAATTATATAAGTACAAGAAGCAACAGGATATCCTCTATTTCTTCATTTTTCCGCCTCAAGCCATACCATCTTCAAGTCCTCCAGTCGCTACTGCCTTACGCCTGTATCTTTTAGAACCAGACTGGAGTTCAAAGTTGAACCCCAGAGTAACTGTTAAACTCAAGTACAATATGTATACAGTGCATGCAAGCAACCATAATCAGGAAATCAAATCACATATCATAAATGTATTCAGAACCACATCACAATCACAACCACAACGACGTACCGTCGAGCTGCCCTACCAAGCAAGCCCCGGATGCCCGCGTACCGTCGAGTCGCCCCACAGGCAGACCCCAGGCGCTCGTGTACCATCGATCGTCTCTCAAGACTGACCCTGGATACTTGTGTACCGTCGAGTCACCTCATAAGGCAGACCCCGGACACCCGCGTACGGTCGAGTCATCTCATAAGACAACCCCGGACACCATCCTCAGCGCTAGGATCAACACAGTAGCTAGGGAGTTTAACCCCAACTACCTCGAATGCATCTCAGGCTCGGTAGCGACCTAAGGACACACAATCCACTAAGCCCTACTGCCTCGCATCCTCAATCATGGAAAACAGACATACAACAGCAACATAGAATACGTGAGTTAACAGTTCCTACCTGGCAAGCCTCGCAATAGTAAACTCTTCCATTGGTGTTTGAAAATATGATCCACACATGCAAACACCCTAGATACAGCAAGAACATCATGCTTTATGTCATCTATACGAGCTTCACTTCATGGTCCATAAATTTCGCCTAACTCCAGAATTTTTCAGAAACGCTGACCCAACTTCGCCGCTTTTTAATAAATTCTATAAACATTGTATCAACATGAAATAAGTGGCCTTAGAACCCTTAGGATGTCTAATGTATAGGAAAAATAATCACCAAAGTCATATGGGTTCGAAACTTGTCCTTATTCCCAAATATTAGCCACTAGTCTGAGACAAAGTTCTGGTTTTTAGGTGATTTTAAACTTAAAATATATCTCAGTTGGAAACTCCAAATGACACAAAATATTATATCAAAATAATCCTCATAATGTCTACTTTCACCATGTAAAATTTCAGAGAAAAAATAATTTATTTACTATATTAAAACCACCGATTACTACACACTACCCAGAAACCATAAGAACCGACAGATTTTCGTATAATAAAGACTTGAGCCTTTTTGAGTTGCAAAAAGGTGATATCACTTTTCCCCATACAAAAAAACCTTATGGAATCAATGGAAACCTCAAAGATACCAAAATCCTACTACTACTCCACGAAAATCACCATAGGGCAGAAATAACAGTTTCCAAGTCGTCGGTTAGGGGCTTACCTTAGGATGTCGGTTGCGGGTGCCTTCCTCCTCCCTTGGACCAAAGCCTTCAGCTGGAGACTCCCTCTCTACCCCTCAATTTTTTTCTGGGCTGATGGAAAATGGAGGAGGAAGTGCCCTATTTATAGGCTCCAAAGGTGGAGCCCTCATCCAAACTTGATTGTGATCCGACGGTCGGGAAAATTTCTCGGATTTAAATTATTATTTTCTTACTTGTTTCTCAAGGCTTCTAGAGAGCTCCTTGGGCAGATGAGTGCGCCTTCCAAGACCAAAAATAAGATTCCAAAATTGCCCCTGGGGGTGGTCTCTGATATGGCTGGTTGTAGGTTTTTGACCCAGGGGTAAAACGATCATTTTGTACTGCTCTTTCTCCAAGACCGTGGGACCCGCATGATCTGCCCTAAGATATGAAATAATTACCCCTTAGGTGTCATAATTACTTGTCCTTCATCTTGTCACATCAGCTTCAAATATGTGGTCCAGATTAAACCGGATTATTTTATCTTTCTCTCTCTTCATAATTACTTGATGTGACCCTTCTCTCTCTTCATAATTACATGATGTGACCTTTTCTTTTCCTCCAAGTCACTTTCTCTCTCTTATGGGCCCACCCAAATTCGTCCTCCCTCTATGTCCAGGGGTCTGGGCCTAACTCCGGTAAACCCTAACCAGTCCCGCTTAGCTCCTTCTTGCCGGTTACACTTGTCCTCGTAATTCGTGCCCTTCAACTGGACTTGTGTAGGCCCGGATCATTGGTCACCTTTCCCTGACCACGAGTGAACGGAACATGATACCTTGGGGATCAAGAAACCCTTATTCCAGTGTCTCAGATCCGCCTCGTAATGCGTGCACCCGATAATCCAACTTCTAGCCCCGAAATGCCACGTGTCCGACGTAGCACTACTACCATTGACTTTTCCTTCTAAATTGGGTCCAGACACATGTTCTCTCTCTCTTCCCTTCTTTTTTCCTTCAAAAACGTAAGTCATCCATGACAGCCCTGAAAATGCCGTATACTTACCTGTACCGGCATATTTTCACCCAACTAAGTGTCCTATACCTCAGGACATAGTTGGGCGGCATCTTTTTCGACCAAACTTACACTGTGTACATCTTATGTGCCCATTTTACATTAGCACCTTAATTCCACGGCTTCAGCATACTAGGTCTACTGACCCATATAGCCGAGTTACTTAGTCCCAGAGAGGCTTCCTAACTCTTGACGTTCTTGGGACTCTTCTCGAACTGGGCCTAGTCGTCCGTATATTTCAGGCTTATTCTCACTTCTCAGGGCCCAAAATTCAGGGTGTTACATATCGTGCTTGTGTTGTCACACAGAATTGGAATCTCCTTTAAGTGGACTCCCAAGTTAGACAATTGCTGCTTTAACCACAAGACTTGTGCACAGCAACTTGAGGCAGCAACATACTCTGCTTCGGTGGATGAGACAGCTACAGTGGTTTGCTTTTTACTGAACCACGATACGAGTGAGCCTCCAAAGAATTCACACTGTCCACTTGTGCGTTTTCTATCAGTCTTGTATCCCGCTTGATCAGCATCCGAATATGCAACCAGAAATTCTTGTTGACCTTTTGGGAACCAGAGACCCAACTCCTTCGTATCGAGTGATATCAAAAAATTCTTTTAACGTGCTCTACGTGTGATTCTTTAGGGGCAGATTGAAATCGCGCGCACATTCCCACACTAAACTGAATATCCGGCCGGCTTGCAGTCAGGTAGAGTAATGATCTGATCATCCCTCTATACTTAGTTATATTAAAATCTTTTCCTTTTTCTTCATCCGCATCCAGGAGGCCGTTGAGCTCATTGGAGTATCTACACCATTACATTGCTTCAATCCAAACTTTTTAAGCAAATCACGGAGATACTTTGTCTGTGAGATGAATATCCCATCCTTTCGTTGCTTGATTTGTAATCCGCGAAAGTAATTAAGCTCTCCCATCATTGACATCTCGAATTCACCCTGCATAGCCAAAGATATGGAGGTGAGCCAAATTTGGTTTCCTTCCTTTGTAGAGTTCGTAGGGAGTCTTGTTGAGTTTCTTTCAAGATACGCTCGATTGGCGATGTAGCTTGCTGTGCTCATTGCGTACGCGAGAAAAAATTGTGAAGTTTGATTCTCATTCAACATTGAACGGGCCATCTCAGTTAGTACATGGTTCTTCCTTTCGACCACACCATTCTGTTGTGGTGTCCTTGGAGCTGAGAAATTGTGATCAATCCCGTGAGCATCACAGAATTCTCCGAATGCTTGATTCTCGAATCCACCTCCATGATCCGTTTGGATGGCTGTAATACAAATACCTTTCTCATTTTCACCTTATTGGCAAACACAACAAACAGATCAAATGTTTCATCTTTAGAAGATAAAAAAATTGTCCAAGTGAAACGCGAGAAATCATCGACAATGACCAGAGTATATAGATTCCCACCAAGACTCTTTACTCTTGCGGGCCCAACTAAATCCATGTGAAGTAGTTGAAGTGGCCAATTTGTTGAGACTTCGGGTTTGTTTTTAAAAGACGATTTAGTTTGTTTACCTCTTTGACATGAGTCATAAATCATATCATTTTTAAATTGAAGTTTGGGTAAACCAATCACTAAATCTTTTCTTAATAGCTTATCAAGTTGATACATGTTGGCATGAGCCAAACGCTTATGCCATAGCCAACTTTCATTTAAGTTGCTAACAAAACACTTTTCAGAGTTCATTTTTGGTAGATCCAAGGTATGACAATTTCCTTCACGAGGAGCTTTGAATAATACCTTTAGTTTACCTTTATCAACTGGGAGATCATCTTTGTTGACAATGAGACACTCTTCTGAGTCAAAGATAATCCAGTTATTCTTGTCAACACTTTGACTTACACTCAGAAGATTATGGAAGAGACCTTCCACAAGATAGATGTCTTTAATCTGTGATCCATCCTTTGTTCCGATTTCACCAATGCCAGTAATTTTTCAGGATTGATTTCCTCCAAAGGTGACTCTGCCTCCATCTTTTGATCTCATAGCAACAAACTTCTCTGCATCTCCTGTCATGTCTCTGGAGCATCCACTATCGATATACCACTTGTTGATTCTTGATGCTCTCAAACACACCTGCAAGACCAGAAGAGATCAAGCCTTAGGTACCCATCTTTTATTGGATCCTTTGGGTTAGTCTGGGCCTTAGGAACGTAGGTTCCCTTAGGCACCCACCAATAATTACCAACTGGCTTATCCCTTCTATCCTTTTTATGAAAACACGATCAAGTACTATGTCCCTTTCGGTTGCAATAACTACAATGTGCAAATGGGTTTGAAGAGTGAACTGTTTTTCGAAAATAATTCAAGTAGGGTTTTCCACCAGTTTTCTTCTTCCCTTTCTGTTTATAAAAAATAGGATTATATCCTATTCCTGAACGATCATTCGTAAATCTTTGTGCTTTCAAAATTACGTTGAGCATTTCACTACCCTTAGTGAATTTCTCAAGTGATTTTGTAAGGTATGAATTTCTTTTCTCCAAATCCAAACAATCGTCACAGATAAGATTTTCACAAGTAAGATTTTCAACTCGTAATTTAAGAGTCATATTTTCCCTTTTTAAGGATATGCACTCGTCCATAAGTTTTTCAAATTCAGATTGTATCTCATTATATTCATTAAATAATTCATCATAGGTTACCTCATTACCGTTTTCGGTTTGCTCTTCTTCTTCGCCACGAGACGGACATTGGCGCTCTCTCTTTCTTCGCTTTCTTCACCCGAGGAGTCATCTCCCGCATTCCCGACACATAGGCCTTCTTCTTAAATTGATAAGACTTCTTCTTCTTTTCTTTCTCACCTGTCTTTCGCTTGAGGGCATTCGACTTGTAGTGACCAGGCTTCCCACATTCGTAACAAATGATTTGATCTTTGTCTCGAATTCTCGCCATTATTGGAATCCCCTTTTGGAATCTATTTCGAACCCACGATCTTTTACGTAGAACTTTTTGAATCTTTGTACAAACATGGCCATCTCGTCATCGTCTTCATCATCCTCATCTTTTTCTTCTTTCTCCTTCAAGGCGTTAAGAGAAATTCCCTTATTCCGCTCTTGTTGACATCGTCCGAGTCCTTTTTGAATCTCGATCTGCTTTCATATTCGAACGGACTTTCAAATAAGGCAAAGAATCGAGGCCATAGATTCTCCTCGAGCCTCCTCTATTGCGTGACTTTAGCTTCCCAATCTTTTGTCGAACATTGAGAATCTTCCGACTTGAGGACCTTGATCATATATTTTACCCAAGGCCGCAAACTGATTTGTTAAATGAGTGTATCTGAGTTGCAACTCGGCAATGGTTTCTCCTAACTTCATTCGTAGTAAGTCATACTCGGTGGTCAGAGTATTAATACGATTCTCCTTGATGCCTAAGTACCTTCATATGCAATTTCTAGAGCCTTCCACATTTCTTTCGCGGTTGACAAATTACATATTCGAAAGTACTCCTTTTGACTAAGAGCACTTTGAAGCATCAGAATAGCCTTATTGTTGAGAATGATGTTCTTCTTATCATTCTCGTCGAATTCAGCCTCGATCTTTCGAATGAATTCCTCCTTCGGTTTTCACGGCACATAGTCTCCAGTTTCTATCACTCTCCGAGACCGTATTCAATAGCCAACACGAACACTCTGAATTTTGTTTTCCAAAAGGAATAGTGTTCCCCGTTGAATCCTCGAGGTCGGTTGATTGAAGAACCATCAGGTAATATTCCTTCCATGATCTTTCTCGGGATGTTAAGCCCAACTGAGAAACCAACGCTCTGATACCAAATGAAGATGGAATATCACCTAGAGGGGGGTGAATAGGTGATCTTTAAAAATTAAAGATTTCTCTTGTGAATAAACGAAATAGAGAACCAATAAGATAAAAGAACACAAGACAATTTATACTTGGTTCGGTCCAATACTCGACCTACGTCCAGTCTCCAGAACTCCTGGGATTTCACTATTTCTCAAGAACAATTACACTCACTGTAAACGAAGGATGGTCCTCTCGCTCTCGGACTCCACTGCCCCTTACAAGTTGTAATTAATACACCCACTCTTAAGGTTCCACAACCTTAAGAATCAAAACAAGAATAAGAATGATATTTAATGACTCCTCACGAGTAGGTACAATATGAACATTGAAGAACGATTAATATCAAAGATATTAAATGAAACAGTTAATAGTGATAACTCAGAATTGAATGTGCAGAGTTTCTGTAGTTGGCGAATTCAATGCTCTGGCTATTTATAGATGTTGAATTTAATGACGTTGATGAAGCTCGTGAAATAGTCATTGTGTCTCCTGAAGGTGTCCGTTAGACAGACGATGCATTCGTCAAGAGTTTCTCCATTTGAATATTCAGATGGAATGTGCAGAGTGACATTCTGTTTCATTCCTTTTGTTTTGCTGTTGTGAGATAGCATTTAATACGCTAGCGGAATATCAGAGTTGGCTTTACTTTGCTCAGAATATTGGTTTCCGAGAGTATCACTGGTTTAGGTAGTTTGCATTTAATGCTTCTGACATGATTCTGCTTTATTCAAATCTTCCCGTTAATCCATGTTTAAATAATCTGAAACTCATAAGCAAGCATGTTAATAGCATTTGGTATTCGTAATGAGTAATATTCAGGAGTAGTAAAGTAATATAGTATGATTCATGATTTCCGGAGTTGGAGATTCGAAGAACAGAGTATTCAAATTCAGTTAAACATTCTCGAGAATTACTCAAGGCATTCTCGAGAATCATTCAGTGCTTATTGATTCTTGACTTAATGATTCTCGAGAATTTATATGTTGATTCTTGAGAATCATAATAGGTAAATGGATTCTGGAGAATCATATCTAAGTTCTCGAGAATCACTTGGAGAGAATTATTATGAAAGATGTATTCTCGAGAGTCACTTTGGACATTCTCGAGAATTGCTTGGAGAGGCTGAGATTTAGCGTTTACTGCAATACTCGAGAATCATATCCTAATTCTCGAGAATTTAGTGAAATAATTACCATTAAATAGGAGGATATGTATTCTCGAGAATCATTTATGTGTTCTCAAGAATGAATGTGAATTTTTCATTAATTCTAATCAGGAGGAATTCTCGAGAATCATGTTCTTATTCTCGAGAATTGCTTGAGAAGAGGTTTGTACAACTTTGCATGCTACTCTCGAGAGTTACATTTTTATACTCGAGAGTTAGTTCAATATTTTGAGACACTGCATACACTCCTATTCTCGAGAATTAGACTTCAATTCTCGATAATCTTAAACATATACTTGAGTGTTGGAATGACATTCCCGAGAATCCATCTTGAAAATATCTGATACAATGAACCTTTATATCACACTTGACCATTACTTCAAAATCCTTAATGAGAGGCTTTAATTGTCATCATCAAAACACTTGGAGCCAACACAAAGACCTCCTCGAAGATACCCATAGCATGGACTGTGCGAATGGGTCCAGTTAGAAACATTTTACAGAGGTCTCGATGGACAAACACAATCAATTGTAGACGCCTCTTCTGGAGGATCCATCATAATGAAGTCTTATGAAGAGGCTCACAACTTATTGGAGCACATGGCCATGAACAGTCATCAATGGCAAGCAGACAGAGCTACATCCTCCCAAACTGTTACAGGGATACATGAACTAGATACTATTACTGCTCTCACAACTCAAGTTTCATCTCTGACCAATATGGTGAAAGGACCGACCCTTCCATCAAGCAACACATCGCCGCAACTATCTCAGGTAGCTTGTGTGTACTGTGGCGGAGAGCACTCTTACTCTCAGTGCTCCGCCAACCCCAAATCTTTAAACTTCGTCAACAACTTTAACAGGGGTTGTAATAGCAACAATCCGTACTCAAATACATACAACCCCGAAAGGAGGCAGCATCCCAATTTCTCATGGAATTCTCAAGGCTCACAAGCGCGGGACAATCATCGGGCCCACAATACTCAAACCGAACATCAAACCCACTAGGGATTATCCAGCAAGCAGTAGGGTGATGAGTCAGACCCACAGCACTCTATGCTGACCCTTCTGAAGGAATATATGGCAAAAAATGATGCAATCATTCAAAATCAGCAAGTAACCCTAAGAAATCTTGAAACTCAAGTGAGACAACTAGCTACGCCCTTAACAACGAGACCCTCGGGATCCCCGCCCAAACTGACACCGAAGTCCCCGATCCAAGGAAGAGAGGAAATCAAGCCGATAGAGCTCCAAAGTGGTAAAAGCTTAGAACCCATGAAAGCAACCAAGCAACCTATAGTTGTCACTGATCCGAAATATGAGAAATTTAAGGAAGGACAAGGAAGTACTGAACAACTTCTTGAAAACGAGCAGAGGCAACCAAGACTGTCACAACCGGAACAGGATCTCAGCACCACAATATTGCCTCCACGTGCAGCACTAGATGATCACGTACAATACCCAATAATGAATGCTACCGCTTCATCATCAAAGCATAATCGTGATCTTGGGCCTTCAAAGATGCTAAAACAACCCCTGCCTTTCCCACAAAGGCTATAGAATCAAGGTCAAGAAAAACAATTTAAGAAGTTCCTCGGCATGCTACGGTAATTGCACATTAATATTCCGTGGAAGCTCGGAGCAAATGCCCTGACTACGTGAAATTTATGAAGGAAATTCTGTCTAAAAAGAGACGACTGGAAGAGTTTGAGACAGTAGCATTGACCCAGGACTGCAGTGCCATGCTAACAAATTGGTTACCTCTGAAATTAAAAGATCCTGGCAGCTTCACAATCCCCTGTGCAATCGGACCTCAATATTCAGGGAAAGCTCTGTGTGATCTGGGTGCTAGCATAAATCTCATGCCCATGTCTATTTTCAAACAATTGGTAGTTGGGGAGGCCAGGCCCACAACAGTTACATTGCAACTGGCCGATCGCTCTATAGTTCTACCTGAAGGAAAGATCGAAGACGTTCTGGTAAAGGTGGATCAGTTCATCTTTCCTGTGGATTTCATTATCTTAGACTTTGAAGCAGATCGTGATGTCCTAATTCTTTTGGGAAGACCTTTCATGGCAACTAGGCGTACGCTGATTGATGTGGAAAAAGGAGAACTTACTATACGTGTGAATGATGATCAGGTCACCTTCTCAATTGAAGACCCAACTAAGAAGTACCTAACCTCTGAAGATGACAGCAATGGCACTAAAGAAGCAGGAAGCCTTCCTGCCCTACCACAGCATTAACTTGCTATAGCAAAGTCTGGCTGCAGACTTTAAACCAAGCGCTACTGGGAAGCAGCCCAGAGTCATGCTTTAAATTACTATTTTCGAGAATAGAGGATATGCCACTTGAAAGTTGAAGTAACGAAGAACCAAGGAAGTAATGAAGAAAGGCTATAGCAACCCATCTGAACGAGTCACACACAAGGACAGAATTATTAGCGGGCCACACAAGAATGGGCCCAATAGATTTGAAAGTATATTCAAAAACAAATTGGACACCGCCACTAGCCATACCAAGCGTCTGCAACGCGTCTCACCCCCAAGACTTCGGACGATTGCACGCAACCCACCTGAATTGTGCGCCCACGATCACTCTTCTTGATCCTTACTTAAATCAAACTTCACCTTTCAACGCAGACGCTCGCGCTCATTCACTCTTTGCAAAGTTACAATACTTCCTCTTTCATTACAACTCTAGAGTTTTCCAATGGCACGCACCAAGGGTTCCAGACAAAAAGCACCCACTGAAGCTCCAGACGTTATGCCATTTGCCACCCGAGAAGCCGAATCCCGTTTCAACTCCCTAAAAATAGATAAAACCCTAGCACCGGAACGAGGATTCGACGGAGATCCATTCGAGCAGGGCGCTTACCCTGAATGTGTTACAGGGATCATACGCCAGCACCAATGGGAAAAATTTTACCTTCACCCTGCCGAAGTGGTAACCCCTCTTGTTTTTGAATTTGGTGCAAATTATCCAGAAGGTTCCCCTTATTTCATAACCGTCCGAGGGAAGAATGTACAATGCAGCACCAGTGCAATCCGTAAGGTATTCGACCTAGATCCTACTGACGATAAATACAATGAGCTTCTCCAGCAAGAGGAAACCCTGAAATCCTCGCTAACGTGGACGCCCGGCCCTGTGTGCCAAACACCGAATGGAAAATTTCCAAGGAAGGGTCCTACAATTTGAAATGCAGTCGACTGAGAACTGAAGCACGTATCTGGTTTCACTTCCTCTGTTACCGACTCATGCCTACACTACATGTAATGAACGGCTTTTGCTTTATCGGAGACCACGTAAGATTGAGAATATTCAATAATATATGCCAAGATTGAATATCCAGTGTGACATGAATTATTATTGAATATTGATTACCTGGGATGAAATACACAACAAACGAATAAAAACAACCTAAACAATACCTCCTCGAAAAACATGCAAGAAAACCGACAATGAAATCCCACAACAAAACCCAAACACGCAAACCAAGACAACACCGAAAACCACGACACAAACCGAGACAACACACCGGAAACCAAACACACAAACTAGGACAACAACACAGGAACCCAAACATGTAAACTGAGATAACATGCAAAAACCATGACACTTGGTAACCCTACAACATTACAACACACATTTACATGCATTACATTTGGCAAGGCTTAAAACAAATCATATTTTGGCCTTTTAATTGTTCTATGCCGTGGCAACACCCATGAAATCAGATTTTTCATTTATATTCCCTCTTATGCCGTGGCATCATATATACAAGCACACATATTCAATTCAAAATCAGATTTCCTCTCATTCTCTCCAAGCACTCACGGCACCATAATATGAAGCCAACACACACATGCAAAATAAATGCCATTTGTCACACCAATTAACACTTGTTAACCAAGCAAAATCACACGTAAATCTGATCATTGCATTCATTCTCCACGGCAAGCAACAAATATACATTAAGACCATGCTCTTATTTATTATATTTCCTCCTCCTCTCTTAGCCATGGCGTCATTACACACATATTAAAATCCGATTCTCCTTCCATGTATTCATTTCTCACGGCAAAAGCACCCTCCCTTCACATTTCCATTTAATCTCCCCAACTCAACCATCCCTCCTTCTCTCTTATACACACAACAACATCTCCCAATTATCCCTCAACTCCCACGGCTTCATCAACATCTTCATCAACTTCAATTATCCTTTCATCTCCAAGGTTGGTTTGAAGGTAGAAGAAGAACCACAAGTATTTCAAGGTGAGAAACTTGAACTCAAACTATAGCATCTTGGATTTTCCTACATGCATGTTAAAGTTGATGGTCCAAAACTCACATGCATGTGATTCCCTTGAGTATAGGCTGAAGTTTGAGCAAGGATTAGTGTGGTAAAAGAGACCACAAGATCAAGAACAAGCCTATTGGTAAGAATACTCATCTTCTCTTCAGGTTTATCAGATTTTCTTTCAAACCCATAGATGGAAATTCATGGTAAACAACAAGAAAATTTTGGAATTTTGGAAATCTGAGATCACCTTCGTTTTCCTTATGAAAAATTGTGTGGGAAAAATATTTTTGGTGAATTTTTAAAGTTATTTTTACACATAAAATAAAGAGCTTGAAGGAAAAGGCAAATCTGCCAGTTTTGAACATCTGAACCCAGCTAGCTTTTGGGCGTGTTTTTACTGGATTAATGTCTCTTAAAAATTATGAACATATTTCAGGAGATAGAATACATCCATATCTTTAAACCTAGGGGTCTTTTGCATTATTTTGATATCTTTGCAGTGAGTAATAATTCCTCAAAAATGACCCTGCGTCATGCACACCAAATCTGGGCAGAAGAACTAAACATGTGTTTTGAATGGGTTAAAGTAGTTTGAATGGGGTAAAATTTCACATGCATGCAGAGGACTCATTAAGCGTGTGGGAAATGTAAATTTTGTAATTTATCAAGCTCTGGTCAGTGATTTTATAATTTTCAAAGTCAACAGATGTGTTTGGAAAACTCACTGGACAGTCCTAATTGTTTTTAAAACTGGGAATGATTTGTATTTTTATAAGTCCTGAAATTTTCCAGATTGGTAGAGGATTTTTCAAGATTTAATTTGATATAAAATTTGGGAATTTTAGAGCTATGTAAAATTTTACATGGATTTTCAAAAATTAGTCAAACTTCCGGACAATAGGGGCAAAATTGGAACCCGAGATTTTTATAGTATGTTTTGACCTCTAAAAATATATTTCCTTGAAATCAGAGAGGTCAAAGAGCACGTGAGAGTTGGAATCACTCAAAAATGATTTTTCTACAATTAATTAAAAATGATCAAAGTGGCTGTATTTTTAAGAAGAGTTAAGGTTAAGAGCTAGAATTTGATAAGTTTGGGTTATTAGATTAAACCCCAATGAAATAAGGTTAAAAAGGGAATAAACATGATAATAAGGACTTTTTATCATGTTTAATATTTATGGTTTAATTAATAACCGGTTATCCCAAATTATAGGTATAGGTAATTTCTCAAGCGCACGCAACCCGAAAAATTACTTGGACGAAATTCAGGTTACTACACACCAGGTAGTAACTCTAACCTTCTATGTTTGTGAGTGTACATGTGTATGTTTTAAATGCCATGATTTTTGGAATGTGTTTTATAAACATATTTGATTGTATACAAAGTTGTGTCGGCCATACACATTTGTGCTAAGGAATTCGGATCCGGGTAGGTTCCGTCTTGTGGTTTCCTTGTCTTTGAGGACTCGGGACCGGGTAGGTTCTGTTGGGCCTCGGAGAGATAGGCATAGGATCGGGTAGGTCCTGCTTGTCTTTCCAAGCACTATAGAATATTGAACCGGGTAGGTTCTGCACATGCTTTCCTAGCACTAAGATTTCGAACTGTGTTTTATATATACTGTCTGTATGCTTTATGGTATTCTTGATTATGGTGGTTTATTTATTACATATACTGATATTCCATGCATAGAGGTTAATGTGTTACTCTGAGATTCATTCGTGAATCTCAGATTTGAACAAAGCTGCAGGTAGTGGTAGTGTGAAGAAGGGGAAGGCGGTGCTGTGAGCAGGACGGAAGAAGGTTGAACTTGGTAGAAGTTCCTTTTTGTTTTGTATATATTTACTTATTTTGGAGTTTAATTTTGAAGTTTTAAATTTGGGATGACTACATACAATTAAATATCCCGGAGGGATTATGTTTATTTTGGCAAAACCAAGTTAAGTTTAAATTTCTGCATTTTTATCAGTTACTCATTCGTCCAAACCAGATCCATATGCTCCTTTGTGTATGAACTCTGATTATGATCGGGAGCTATAAGGGAGCGTTACACTACAGACCCAGACTATCTCACGAGAACGCGCATTCCTGCTCTATTGCCTCTTGGAGGGCAAACAAATTGATGTTGACGCACTCATTTACCGAGAGCTATTCGAGTCCCTGAAGCACACTACGGGAAACCTCTGGTTACCCGGACTTATCACTAAGCTCTGGCGAAATGCGGGGGTAATTTTTGATGCCAGCGAAGAAAGAGCGGTACTCCCACAACCTCTTACCGTGGCAGTTGTACAGCGCATTTTGCAAAAATGTTAGCCACAGGTCACCCAGACCAACTTCACCAGTTCTTTTGTCGAACCCCCATCAGACACAACTCCGATTTCTGCAGCAGCTTTTCATACTTTGGTTGCCCAGGTTACCACCTTGCAACGTTCAGTAAGCACACTATTTCTTCAGTAGCAGATGTGGTGGCAATATGTGGCCGAGAGGGATCGCAGCCTTGCTGCAAATCTCAGGGCGAATGCCCCAAAATACACTCCATTGCCGGTTTTCCCTGAGGCGACTTTTGATATGCAGAATTCGTTCGCCAGCCCACCACAACAGGAACCAACAAGCTAGTGAAAGCGTCATTGGAGCAAAAGCCCTTAAGAAGGTGAGCCCACCAGCACACACTCGTTAACACTGATGATGAAGAGGTGTCGAATTCTCACGGACCTTCGAGGGGGAAAGGTTAAGCTAAGTTGAGGTGTTTCTTTCTATTAACTGCTGGTACTAGACTCTTTCTCTATTTACGTACTATACTTTGAATGTTTTTTTTCCTTTCTTGTTGCCTAGAGGTATTTTTTAAAAAAAATTAATCCAGGCATGTGTTGGGTAGTTACTATAACCTGTAATTTGTCTCATCTCTGTCCCGTTTCACTCAGCCGTTGCAATGGGGGCATTGCATCATTCAAGCGTGGGGGAGGATTAGTGATGTGATATAATCTGCTACTACTATTTTCGTGTGTGTGATCCAAATTACCCTACATGTAGTTTTTTGCACAAACTGAAAATTTTTTCCAAATTGCATGATAACGCATGAACAGAATTTTGTAGCAATGGAATGAATGTCTGTATAACGGAGCATAGCATGATTGCCTAAGGAAACTGAACCTTTAGGCTTGGGAAATTGATGGTGCTAGCTAATCTGATGCGGGGTAAAGTGGCAATGAGGAAGTTTAAAGGGAAGAACCCCCAATGGAAGGATTGAGTTGAGCTTAATTGTTGTATTCTAAGTGTGCATGTCTGCTAGCCTATGTTTTATCCTTGATTTGTCTTAGTTCTTGGATAAACTATCTGGCATCTGAGTTTGAAGTTCGTAGGATAAAGGCATTCATGTCATACCCATCAATCCCATACACAAACCATTTATCATCATCTCCATATTGCTACCCCATTGAGCCACACGAGTGTGCTATAGCAGACCTAGTTAGATAGAAAAGCTAGAAGAAAACTATGGAAAATGCTGGCGAAAAGTGCTCCCATGAAATGCTGCAAAAAGAGCTACTTGTTTTGCTTACCAAAAAAAAAAAAATAGAAAATAGAAAGAAGAAGAAAAGAAAAGACCTAGAATAAAGAACAGAAAGAAATACAAAGTTCAAGGAGGAGCACTCGGCTGAAGCCAATAGATTTGTCTACCTAATCTGCTATAGCATTCACCATCATTTCCTATCTCAAACACCTGGCCATCCTCACATTGTAACCCAAGAAGTCCTTTGGATGAATGAATACTCAGATGTTAGGAAGCAATCTTAGAACTTTGACAAGGCTATGGATCTTCTGGGCCCGTATGACAAGAGAGAAACTAAAATCCCCTAGGAAAGAGAGCGTAAACACTGAACTTGAGAGCCTCTTAAGGCTTCTTCATCTAGGCAATACCACGCATTTTGAGCTGTTAGTATTGGGAAGTGGGATTGCCGAATGGGGGATGAGAACTGAAAGCAATTGTGTAAGCAAGGTTATACAGACAAGAGTACTGCAGCTCTAAGTCTTTGTTCGCTTCATCTTATTTTGCCCAGGAGTGCAAAAAGCTAAGTGTGGGGGTATTTTATGAGCACAATTTATGTCATGTTTTCCCTATATTTCATGACTGAATTGTATAGTAAATATAAGCTGAACTGCAAACAATCCAAGCAAAAAGGCATATATTCATGATATAGGGAACTGAAGGATAGAAACCATTGACATCCTAAACATGTGCTAAGAAAGGAGCAATTTACATGGTTTTTAAGAAAGAACGTATAGCAAAGCTGATACTATGCTATAGCATTCTGACAGCAACTCGAAGTGCAATAAAAGGCATCACGAAAGCTGTAGCAAAGTAAAGGACGCAATGCTATGCCGCATATTTGCTGACCTTTTTATCTAGATAATTTCAGGAATAAAGAAGGTCGAGAACGATAGTAGATTGCTGACGTAATAAAATAGAAGATGCGGAGGATCAAAATTGAAAGATCTGAAGAATCTTGTAGGATCAGTAGAATCAATCTACTAAGGACAGAAGATGCGATGGACCTCGACAGATTTGGAAAGCCCAGCTCGCTGGAACTTGCGCCACAAGAAAGGCCGATTATAAAAGGAAACAGCAAGACAACCCTAGAGGAGGAGTCACAAAGAGCCCAAATTGAGATTACACATTCGGAAGACTCAAAAGAAGAGTGAGAGATTTCACAAGGCACAAGAATTCCAGGATAACCCAGCATCCTTCCTTGCAATACGACGGAGAGAAGAAGACATGGAGTGGTGACGTGACATGGCTTCTTCCACGCCGTTAGAACTTCGTCAAGCTTTCTGTTTTCTCCTTTTATTTTAGTATTTAGATCATGGGTCATTCTGTTACTATCTGTTTTGTGCTTCCCTCTTCAGTCATGATCTGATTTTCCTATTGCTGAATGAGGATGAATCCTTAAGTGTTAAATGAACCCAATTGCAAATTCTTAATTTAATAGATTCGGTTTGCTTATCAGTGAATTAATTACTAGTCGATTAGCGGAAGCTAAGTGCTAGATTTGTGGCCTCGGCTTACTGGCAAGGAGTCGAGGTTAAACCTTTGAGAAACAATGTTTGCTAGGCAGCCGGTGCAAGGCTTGACCTATTATTGTAGGCTTCAGGAATGGGTCTACCTCTCACGACCATGACACCCTCTGTGTAATGCAGATCTAACTAGAAAGTTTCCATAGGAATATGGAAGGAGTATAGTTAGTATCATATGTATCGGACGCGGAAGCTTCGATAGATTATAGTGGTGGGTGGGTTAACCAAATAGCATTGTAGTTAGTAGCTATGTTGTAGCATTGCGGACGCTATGCAGCATGGATGCTATAGCAATGGGTATAGCAACTGGGGGATTGATGCACTTAAGGTTGATTCCGAGTTCAACCTAACTTCTACTGATATCTTCTTAAAACTATGATACTCTTTTTATTTCTGTTATTAGCAATAAATACAAAAACCTCTCAAACCAATCATATTTACTTTCTGTTTGCGCAACTATCATAGCAATCAAGCGTCACTTCTTGGTATCTCAGTCTCTGTGGGACGATAATCTACTTACACTTTATTACTTGTTCGACTGGTTTGCTTTCCATCAAGGAAATCGACCAACAGTTTCCTACAAGCACAAAAATACATCACAAATAAGGCACGTAAAATGAAACAAATATGTTAGTGCCCGAGACAAATAATAAATGCAATAAATGTCTCACCGCTACTTGCTGCGACTTGGTGTTAATCCAGCACCTCCCACTACCTTTGGACTCCTGGGAATGGGTCCGCTCAAAGGTAGCCCATTCAACTGATCTTGCAGGAACTTCCCCAGACGCTGCCTGTAAACACAAATGATGACCGTTAGTTAATTACTTCCAAGTACAAAATATTGAATACTGAAATAGAAAAATAACGTGTACTCACAAGTTTTCGTCGATGCTCACTATATGGAATGGAGCCACCACTATATGACGGTCCATCCATTTGGGCCCTATTTGATTTATTTTTCTCACTTTTCTCCTTAAATTTGGGATCGAACGGATCGAAGACCCATCTTTGAAATAATTGTTCTACAGTCTTAGGTTAAATCCAATCTTGCTTGCCTATACCGTGTCTCAATTCATAAAACTTATCAGACAACCACCGGCCTCCCTTGAAGTTATAAGCTTTTTTCAAGTTTGCTCGATAGTCAGGCAACCACCTAAACTGATCCTGAAAATCAATAACGAACAATTAGTGCTCCAAATTATAAAAGTACTTAATCATTTTGCATTTGGATAAGAAATTAATAACCATAAAGCCCAAAACTTACCAAGAACTTATTGAACCAAGCTTCCCGAGTATTGTTGGTCGATTTCCTTGATGGCAAGTGAATTAGTCGAACAAGTAATAAAGAGTAAGTAGAGTATCGTCCCACAGAGACTGGATACCAAATGAGGAGACCAAATTGCAGAACAGTTGTGTTTGGAAGAGAAAAAACTTGATTTGGTTGAGGGTTTTTATGGTTATATTAATAAACAAGAAAATAAACAGAGCGTCATAGTCGTAAGAAGATATCAGTAGGAAAATAGGATGAGCTCGGAATCATTCTTAAGCATATCAATCCCCCAGTTGCTTTGCACATTGCGATAGAATCTATACTGCATAGCTTCCGCAATACTACAGCATAGCTACTAGTTATAACGCTATTTAGTTAACCCACCACTATAATCTATCGAAGCTTCCATGTCCGATACATATAATACTAACTTTACTCCTTCCATACGCCTATGACAATTTTCTAGTTAGATCTACATTACAAAGCAAGATGTCATTGTTATGAGTGGTAGACCCATTCCTAAAGCCTACAATAATAGGTCAAGCCTTGCACCAGCCTACCTAGCAATCACTATTTCTCAGAGACCTAACCTCGACTCCTTGCCAATAAGCCGAGGCCACAAATCTCGCCCTTAGCTTCCACTAATCGACAAGGTAATTAAATCACTGATAAGCAAACTAAATTTATTCAATTAAGAACTAGCAACTGGGTTCATTCCAAACTTAAGAAATCATCCTCGATCAGCCATAGGAAATTTAGCTCATGACTGATGAGGGAAACGCAAAACAGATAACAACAGAATGACCCATGATCAAAAATTAAAACGAAAGAAAAAACAGAAAGCTTGACGAAGTTCTGACGGTATGGAAGAAGCCCTGTCACGTCACTACTCCACATCTTCCTCTTTCCATCTTACTGCAAGGAAGGATGCTGGGTTCTCCTGGAGTTTCTCGTGCCTTGTGAATTCTCTCTCTCTTCTCGAGTCTGGCCATACGAATAGGATTAGACTCTCAACGACTCAACCTCCTTTAGGGTTGGCTTGTTGTTTCTTTATATAATCAGGCTTTCTTGTGTTGGAAATTATGCCCTAGGGGCAAGTCATTGTTCTCCATTAAGTTATCACTTCATTCGCATGTTATAGTGATAACTGCATCCCTGGATATATCTTATAGATTATCCTAAATGTCCCTGGTCAGTCATCTACGCGGGAGTGAAGATGAGATAAGACCAGTATGACTTTAATGAGGTATGGAGATACGAATCAAAGTCATGGGCACTTGTAAGAGTACAAGGTCTTTGGACCGACCCACTATGAGAAAGCCGCATGGATCTAGTCATAAGTTTATCTCATGTATAGCCGCGTCACGACGCCCTATGACTTGAGATCATCATGGATTCCTACATGATGAGTCACTGGTCTTTGACCTAGTCAAAAGTCACCTTTGACCGGGTGATGATAAAGGCTTGGATCGGGATCAGTGGTTTTCATGCGGAGGAATGTGAATGGTCAAGATGGAATTTGTCCCTCACATTTATAGAGAGATAATACTAGGCCCCTCGATGAGTGAGTCTAAGAAATGTATGGCCATACTCTGATGGAAAGGAGTTTCCATTTCACTTATTAGACTACTCGAGAATCGAGAACGTAATGGTCAAGAAAAGGAAGTTGACATTATCCATGCCTCATCCTTGACCAAATTATCGCGTGACAAAAGGGGCGTGACATGGTTGTACGATAGGTTGTATCGTGTCATTGATCCCCATGTGAATTGGGTAGTCGCAATGTCTTGCTAGAGGCCGCTTGCGACTTGTGGGTCGGTGAAAGATTGGCCACCGCCAATCTCATATGGGCTGCGGTCGCACACAAGAATAACCCAACACGAGCAAAAGTGTCCATATTCATTGAATCTCAGATTAATCGATATTAAATGAATATTGAATTTAATCGGGGTGAATATATATATATAAATATTAAATTCGAAATTAATATATATTAATATTATTAATGGAGATTATAATATTACTATATATAATATTTGTTTTATATTTAATTTATTTGATAAATTAAATATCTAAAACAAATAGAGATATTGTATCTCATTTAATTTTTGAATAAAGATATCATATATCTATTTAATTTAAATTGAGATATAGTATCTCGATTTAATTAAATAGATAGATATCATTTCTCGGATTTAATTTATAGAGATAAATTAAATCGAAGGCTTTTGATTCGGATTAAATAAATATATTACATTAGATCTATTAGATAGATTTAATTAATGTATTTTTTTAATCAAGATTCAAAATTCGAATTTCAGATCTCGGCTTTTAATTCAAATTAAATAAATGTATTATATTAGATCTATTAGATAGATTTAATTAATATATTTTAATCCAGATTTAAAATTTGAATTTCAAAACTAATGAGGATTAATTTTATATAATGCGCTGATCGGGTTTGTAAAAATCTACGGGACTTTTTGTCAAGCGTATTACAGAAAGCCGCGAGAAGCTCTAGAGTGAAATTGAGAGAGACGCAAAACTAAAAGCGCTAGCACGCCGCAATCGGGTTCGGGAATTATTCGTGTGGATACCGGTAGAGGAAGCCGATTCTAAGAGTCGACTTCTGCTGATCGAGAAGGTAGCCCACCAGTTCAAGTCGAAGGAGACTCGTATAGTTTCAGTGCGTAGGTAATTTTCTGATTCCCTTAGACTTAATCTAAACGCTATTGAGCGATCGTCTGGATGGGATCCGTAGAAATTTTTAATCCGCTGTGTGTACGGATCCCAACATCTTGCAGCGTAAGTTTCAGGAGCTGGGCCTTTCCTAATATGTCCAGATCCAGTTGTATCTCTCTTTCCAATCTTAGTAGATTGATTCTACTGATCCTGCGGGATTCTTCAAATCTTTTAGTTTCAATCCTCCGCATCTTCTATTCCGTTACGTCAACAATCTACCTGTCATTCTCGACCTTCACATTATTTCCTAAAATAATCTTGGGCAAAAGATTAGAACATATGCCGCATAGCATTGCATCCTCTACTTTGCTATAGCTTCATATATACCTTGTATTGCACTTCGATAAGCTGTTCTGATGCTATAGCATAGTATCAGCTTTGCTATACGTTATTCTTCATAAAACCTTTTAACTTGTTCTTTTCTTAGTACATGTTTAGGATGTAAATGGTTTTTATCCTTCAGTTCCCTATATCATGAATGCCTTTTTGCTTAGATTGATTGCAATTAAGCTCATATTTACCATGCAATTCAGTCATAAAATACAAGGAAAACATGGCATAATTAGTGCTTATCAAGTATCCCGAGGAATCTCTATCTAATGGGCCCAAGGCTGATTGAAATTACAGAATATTTGGGCCGACATGAAATCTGTCACCAGATTATAAGGCTCAAATCTGAAGGTAGAGAAAATGATGCAAATATTAGCATACAAAATAAAGGTAAAAAATCGTAACATTACTAGTAACTTTATATGACTTACTCTTGGTTGCCAACAGGATGGATCCACACATGCCCTGTCGCAGGACCAACTGTTCCCTAAACTGGTGTATTGGAGAAACTAGCTTCCCCGACCTAGCTCCGAGGCGACTCAGTGTGCTGAAGGAAGAAATGTGAAGTATTGATAATGTTAGAACATAGATGCTTAAAGAAAACAAAATATACGTAATTCAATCAGAAATCATAAACTAAACCCGCTCTGCCCCTTGCTATGGAAAAGTCAGAGAGATAGGCACACATATACCACCCATAACGGAGTCAGTAGTAGACGGTGAAGATGAAAAATAAAGTGGCGGTAGCTCTGGGGAAGAGCTAAACCTCTGCTTACAGATGGGGCAGATGATGTCACCCTACCCCTTCCGATAGGACAGGACCGGGCTCTACCACCACTACAACCACTACTCAAACGCCCTGCTGAATGATCCATCGGGTTAGGTTTCTCTCATAATCATTTTCTTATTATCTCTCATCATCTTTAAATCATATCTGTCAAATTAATGACAACACTACTTTAACCTTTCTCGTCATCTTCCCAATCAACGGCCTAGATGGGCTGGTGAGGGAAAATGAGGAAAAAGATGAGGAGAGAATCCTCTTCCATCATCCATCTCTGTAGAATTATAAACATTATGTCAAATTATATATTCATATTATTTATATACTTAATACGTCACTATCGAAGTAACAGAGTATCTAGTATAATATATCGTCATAAACAAAGAACTAATACAAATCAACCGAACGATTCCTGTTCTTTGACCTCTGCTTGCACACCTTCCTCTGACGTCTCATAGTAGTTGAATTCAAATTCACTATTAGAGTAAATGTCTTGTGCCTCATCATCTGATTCCTCATTATCAATATGGATAGGAATCAATTCTAACTCCGTAGCGGAATCAAAGAGATTGCTTGGTAGATTGTCCTTGGCAATATTTACAGCCAGTACCTATTCCACATCAGCTTGGAATGGTTCAATCATATCGTCATTTGTTTCTGACTCTTTTGACTTAGGTATAATATTCTGTGCTTTGGTTTTGATAACTTCTATCCACCCTTAGCGGGATATGGGGTATGGTGTCTAATAAACTTGTTCTGCCTATTGAGCAAGAATGAATGGGTCATAACCAACTGTATATCTCCTTAACGAGTAGATCTCAACATTTCCATATTTGTCCACTTTTGTCCCATGCGGAGTCTTATCAAACCACTCACATTTAAATAGAGTCACCG
This sequence comes from Acacia acuminata, assembly GCA_019022655.1. Classification (NCBI taxonomy): domain Eukaryota; kingdom Viridiplantae; phylum Streptophyta; class Magnoliopsida; order Fabales; family Fabaceae; genus Acacia; species Acacia acuminata. Next base: position 369,850 of record JAFJYI010000151.1, on the reverse strand, counting down.
ACTTGTCCCACTCGGTAATCCAGCTAAATTATGTCAATTAACTTCCCGTAGTATTCGCCCTCGACCCCGTCAACTTGGCCACCTCGACAACATACACCATAATTGCAACTTTCTATATTTTCATTCGCTTCAAAAGTTGCAAACCGATACCCATTGATTACATATTTTCTGATTCGAGTGACAACTATTACAGATCCATAAGATAAACTCCACGCAACATCCTGGGGAGCTGATTAGTTTTGCACGAAGTAGGATTGTAACCAATTAGGAAACTCAGCCTTCATGAATTTATCAACCTCGAATCGACATCAAAGGATTTGTTGATCGGACCCAATTAGAGAAGTGACCATAACCCAAAAAAATGAAATTAATACTTAGAGAAGTGACTATAACAAAAAAATGAAATTAATACTTTAATACTTACTGTAACAGTAACAAAAGAGGAAATCTTACTTTAAGTATGGGGCAGCCTCTTCACAGTTGTTTAGGAATGTACAACTCTGCTACTTTCTTATTGCTTCCTTCCAGAGTTAACCTACAATGTTTTCCAAAGACTCGGCCAAGAAAATTAAATATTGAGATCTGACTACTTGGTTCACCGCCATCATCGTTGTGAGGTACCCCTCTCCATCTTGATATAACTTCAAGGGGATAATAGTATGAGGCAAATTTTGTGGCCTCTTCGACTAGATACGCTTCAGTGATAGATCCTTTGACGTACCTTTGATTTTTGATCTTGTACTTAAGTGTGCATAAAACCTATAATGGGCAATCAGAAGGTATTTATAAACTATAGCACAATGTGTTTCAATTAATCACAGACAGAAGAAATATATATATTACCTTTCAAATGGATACATCCACCTATATTGTTGCGGACCTCCTACCCTTGCTTCTTAAGCTAAGTGTGAAGAACCGGCTGAACCCAAGAGGGGGTGAATTGGGTGAAGATTAAAAACTTGAAACTTTGAAAATCTTTTCGTGTCTTCTAAATCAACAGTTTGATATTCAAATAAACATATACTGGAAATATAAGAAATAAGGGAAGAGAATATGCAAACTGTGATTTATACTGGTTCTGCACAATCCTTGACCTACGTTCAGTCCCCAAACTCCACTTGAGATTTTCAATCCTCTATCCTCTTGTTTAATCTGGGCACAAGATAAGCCTTTACAATCCCACAAGTTTACCCAGCACTTGTGAAGTCGAATCTCTCACTGAGATACTCCCCACTTACACCGTAAGGATACAATCGGTTTCTCACTCAAGATCCCTCAATCTTGAGTAACTCTCAGATAAAAATGATTACAATGAATCTTCTCTCTTAGAAGTGAATATGATTAACACTGGAGTACATAATCGTTCATATCACTCTCTACTGTAAACTATATGAAGATTGAGAAATAGAGAGTGTATGACGGTGAAGTAGTAACATCATTTAATTGTCTTCATCAAATCATTCATCAATCGTCACGCCTTCCAATTTGAAGACTTCACAATTTATAGGTTATTGTGGTTCGACCGTTGCGAGCATTCAACCGTTGGAGATCAGTTGGAAGTAGCTGTTGAAGCTTTTGTTGCTTTTTTCCTGTTGAGCTCTAATCCAACTTTAATCATAAAATGTTAACATTGACTTCGTTAATGTTTCGTCTTCGTTAATGCTTCGTCTTATTTATGGCCGTTGTAAAGATTCAAGCTTTTTGTTGGAATGTTCAAACTATCCGTTAGATTTAGAAGCTTTCCTCTATTTTCTGATGTAGCATTTAATGCTTCTGACACAACAAATTGCTTTATGCCAATTTGTTGTTAATCTATGATAAAATCATCTGAAACTCATTAGCAAACTGATTAAAAGCAATTAGCAATAGTAATGAGTAATGATATATAGAAATAAAATCACAATAGATGATTCAGGATTTACGAAGATGGTGATTTTGAAAACAGGATGATCATGCTCAATCATCCTTGCTTGTATGCTCAGGCAACCAAGGTGTAAATACGTTGTAGATGGAAATCATCGTCTTATGCTCAGGCAACAAGGAGCTACTGCTTGGGCATGCTTAGAATGTGGCATTTATAGACATTAACCATTGCTAATGAAAACCTTCATGCTCGGGAAAGTTATCGCCAATGCTCGAGCAATACAGAAAGTATGCTTGGGCAAGAGACAAACAGAAGCAAAGACTTACAGTTATAATGATGCTTGCTCGAGCACACTTTTACCTCTGCTCGAGCATGCCTTTTACTCGCTCGGACATGACTCTTTAATTTTGCAAACTCTTTGTTTAGCTCGATGATGCTTGGGCATGCCAAATGCTCTGCTCGAGCATGACTCTCCAATTTGCACTTCTTCGCTTTGAGCCCGATGATGCTCGGGCATCACAAATACTCTGCTCGAGAAAGCTTTCTGCCTTCGTCTGACTTGAGGCACAACGCATATGAACTTAAGGCAGAAGCTCTTCTAATTTTCTCTCTACTTCTTCTTGACTCGAGGCTATGAATTTGAGGCAATAATTCATTTCAACATGAGTTGTTCTCTCGCCTTTCAAAATGCAAGTATATCATCAACACAAGGGTCAATTTCTGGTGAGTGTAGCGTCCTTGATATAACTCCAACATTGGCAAACCACTTATCCCCATATATCTCTTTGAGTCTTCTTTCCGATGCAAGAAGAATCAGCTCCAAACTCATTGTGGTTCGTCCGTTATCATCAGATGAATGGAGGTTGTTCTTGATCAACGTTTTTGCAACATTCTCAACTAACCGTCAACTTCAAAACATCATATCTCCTTCATGTGATATTTTTTTCTATAAATTGATGTTTTTGAAAAGGTATTTGAGTCTAGTTTCAAATGGCACTGGTTTCAGCTCATTTGGATTTTTCGTTTGTGAGATACGCTCAAAATACTGAAGCTGGTTCTGGATTGTGACGTTGATTTTTGTTTCAACTTGTAAAATTCATAGCTCTCTCATCTGAACTCCTTTGGGCTTGAATTTTATGTCAAAATGACGCATTGAGAGTCTAGTTTCAAAAACAAATTGGTTTCACTTCAATCCGATCTCTGGTTTGGGAGATATCATCGAATTACAGTACGTCGCCTAAAACAAAGCTGAACAGAGTAGCTGAAAAATCGTTATTGCTCGAGCACCCGCATTTGCTTCGCTCGAGCAAGGCATTTTTTATACTCGATCAAGGACGTTTTTCATGCTCAAGCAAGACCCTAGAACTGTAGCAACCTTAGCAAACCATTATTCATCCGAAACTTGAACTTGCTTATTTTAACTCCAAATTGAGCCGTTCCAACTTCTATTTGATCACAGAGACTTGAATATTGATATTCTCATAATATTTAACAAGTTCTTCTTTCTTCAAACTCCATTCTTGATCATTCTTCATTGTATTAAACTTCACATCTACATTAAATATAAGAATTAGTCAAAGTAGACGATAAATGTAGTATGCAAACTTTTTGCTCTGAATAATGGTATCTATATAAGACATCATCAAAACTAATCATATCCAACAAAGTGAACAAGAAAATGTTCCATTGAGTCAAATAAGCTAGGAGGAAACATCATTTCTAACTTGCATAGTGTTATTGGCATGCTCTCTTCCAGTTGCTGTAACTTATCAACATTAAGCTCGAAACACAAATTTCTCTAAAGAACAAGGAAAATTTTGTCAAAATAGTCCATATATACTTCTAAGGTGCTTTAAAGGCCCACGGCAACAATCTCTGAAAGAAAACATGACAATCATGACTCTTCATCCCGAATAACTTTGCCTCGTTCATGTCGATCGACACATCTAGAAAAGTTTGATGCATAACCGTTCGGCAGTTTCAGACCTTTAACCCATCGCAACAATAGTAAATTCTGCTCCTTGTTCAATGTGTACAACGCTCTAGGTTTGGAAGTCCAGCCCGTGGCATTCTCCACCAAATGCAAATCAGACCTTCTATAAATCACTTCCATCCCACATCTTGTGTTGACTTTATCCTTCGTCTTATCCTTGGTGTCCATCATGGTGTATAGAATATTGCAAAACACATTCCTCTCAATATGCATGATGTTGAGGTTGTGTCTTAACAATTGATCTTTCTAATATGGTAGCTCAAAAGATGTTGTTTTTGTTCCAATGATGTTGAACGTCATATCCCTCACGTTCGCTGGATGCAGCTCCTTCTTCAACACTTTGAATGTGCTTTACCTTGTCCCATATTTCTTGGCCATTTAAACGACGAGGTTTATCTGATCGTTCAACCACATTCTAGTTGAAGTCTTTTTTATTTTTCCTAAGCGGATAATCGAAGGGCAAGAATCGTCGGTGCCTGTTGAACCAACAAACCTTACAACTGTATTGCAAGCTAAAACCCACGTTCTGTTTGAGACATACTAGACATGCAAGCTTTCCTGACATTTGCCAGCCACTCAACATTCCATATGCAGGGAAATCATTTATCATCCACATTAAGGCAGCCCGCTCTGGTGAAATTCTTGCTCAATGATACATCGTACGTAAAAACCCCTTTACTCCACAACATTCAACTCGTCTATCAAAAGCCTGAGGTACACATCTATTTTCTTTTTTGGGTTGGAAGGCCCAAGGATTAACGCGTTAAGGAACAAAAACTCTCTTCTCATGCATATGGACGGTGGGAGGTTGTACGGAGTCACAATCACAGGCCAACAGGAATAATTCCTGCTTGTCTTGTTGAAAGGAGCGAACCCATCCGAACATAAACTAAGAAAAACATTACCGGGATCCGATGCAAACAAAGGATTCACCTCGTCAAACTTAAGCCATGGTTCGGCATAATGAGTGCGTCACAAATTTTTCATCCCTGCGATGCTCCCGTGCCAACTCATATGACCTGCTATTTATTCTGATGAATACAATCTCTGAAGTCTGGGCACGAGAGGAAAGTACCACATCTTGCTTAATGCTTGAAAGGTCGTTTTCCTTCCATTCCTCACAACTTTGTATCTTTCATGTCCACAGAATTTACAATTGGTCAGCTCAGCATCATCCTTGTAATACAACATACATCCTCTGGGGCAGCAATGGATTTTTTCACATCTACGCCCAAGCTCTTTCACCTTTTTTTTTTCTTGGTAAAAATCCTTCAGCAAATTATTGTCTTTGGGAACAACCTTACTCATGATCTGCATCATTTCATTGTAATTCCTCTCACTCATATGGTAATCAGTCTTCAAGCTTAGTGTTGCCAGGGTAGCCAATAGCGATGAATGTTCACTATTTTCAATATGTTCGCAACCTTCCCATAATGGATATTGCGCATCTTGAAGCATTTTATAGAACTGGTCAGCTTCCAGATTAGGATCCTTTCCCATGTATGATGGTTGAGTATGTGTACCGGTCTCCTCCCCTATGTATGATGGTTCAACATGAGTAACGGGATCAAAATATTGGCCGATTGACGGTCCCGCAGCATCCATAACCAACTGCTCATATTGATTAAGGTTGTCTCAATAACTACTGTCCCTATAGTAACCACTTGGTGTCTGTCGGACTTCGCCATGACATTCCCAACATTCATAATCCTTCATGAATCCCTTTCTATACAAATGGATTCTAACCGTGCCCGAATCTTGAAATTTTAAACACCTACATTTGACACATGGACAATTGATGGTACTTGAATTAGTTGATTGCACCAAAGCAAATTGGATGAACTCTTCCAAACCCTCCAAGAATGCTTAAGTTAGTTGTCTTTTCTCAGTTAGACAATTGTACATCCAACTCTTATCACGATCGGCTTCCATACTTCCCCAACCCAACCCTACACAAATATATACAGTAGGGATATACCCCAGTCCACAAAACAACATGTCACAAATATAAGTGGCCAATACAACTAGCCACTTATGCCAACTAATTGCCACTTAATCAAGAAAGTAAGAAACAAACACATGCAACAGATTCCAGCAAGTAACCAGAGAATGAGGATAGTACACTAGAAGATGGGGACAAATCCATGTGATTATTTAAGACAATTTTATGAGGGTCATACTAAAGGCTAATGCAATTTTATAAGATGGCATAGGATGAATTTGAAGTTTTCTAATATATATGAGGCATATCCATGTGATTATTTAAGACAATATTATATAAGACATAATCAAGTTTATCTAATATACAATTCCCAACTTTATCTTTTGTATTTATAATTATCTTTTAACCTAAACAATATTTATAATTTGTTTTTTCAAATTATCCATGTTTATTGTATAACTTGTTAAGGATAGTTTTAAATCAAAAATTTAAATGAGATAATTTTTTTTAAAAAAAATTAACAATCATTTTTATAAGAGACTAAATCAACTAGCTAATTTCACTAATTCTTATCATACATAAAAATTTCATTATTCCTTAACGTCACACCTTTCTCCTATTTTACATTAATTAATTAATTCTCTTATCCCTAAAAATCACTTCTCAACACTTCACTTTTCTCATTTCAACACCATCCTATTTATAGATTTATGTATCATTACCAACTAATACAAGATCATAATCTTCTCCCACAATTTTTTCACTACACAAAATAAACCCAAAAGAAAAAAAAAACAATGCAAGATTAATATTCTCACTAATCACATCCAATCAAAACATCCAACGTAAATGATTTAATTCACCAATGGAATACTCATTATCATCGAAAACAATAAAACATCCAACATTAGCTTTCAAAATTTCCAACAAGACAATTTTACCAATTCAACATGTACACTGAAATGGAAAAATAAGAGAGAAGAGAGGGAACTTGCGAAAATGGAAGGGGAGATGACGACCGGAAAGGGAAGGGGAGGAACTGAACAGACCAAGGGGAGGAGGAGACCACCATACCGAGAAGAACTCACCAAAAACAGATGAAGGTCACGAGGAAGAGGCGAAGGGGTAGAAAACTGAGGAGGAGGAGGATGGCCGGAGAGGCGACAGTGAGGAGGAGGGCCGGAGGTTTGCAGAGGAGGACAAGGGGATGAAACTTTGAATGAATGAGGAGAAAATCGTGAAGGAGGAGTTAAAGGGAGGAGATTTGTGACAACTAGAATCCGTCGCAAATCTCCCATTTGCGACGGATTCGAAGAGTCCTTGCAAACTGGCAGAAAAAATTCCGCCAGGTTGTGATGGACTGACACAATGTCTGTCTCAAGCCTCCGGATCTTGTGCTCTTGCGACGGACTATGATCCGTTGCAAATCGGCAGAGTTTTCTCCGCTGGCTTGCGACGGACCACCATTTCCATTGCAATATTTGCGACAGATTAGTAAATCTGTTGCAAAGTTTGCGACAGATTAGTAAATCCATGGTAAAAACTTAATTTTTGCAACGAAATTTAAATTCCGTCGCAAACAGCCCAAAATTTGTGTCGGAAAAAATTCCGTCACAATTTAACTCTTTTCTAGTAGTGAGCCAAAATGTTTCATTCAATCACTTCATTGAGCGTTCTCTTTGTTCTTCCTTTATCCCTTTTCAGAAGGCTCCATATTGTCTTATATTCTTTCCTCATTGACACCTTCATCGACCTTCTTTATACAAGTCTGAACCACCTTAAACAATTTTCTATCAGTTTCTCTTCAATAATCGCCATGTCTACTCTAATGTTGCAAGTGTCTGGTTCACTTTCAGATGGACGTGGAATCTATTTGGAGAAATAATGACAAGTTTTCTTCTGTGGATTCTTGGTTTGTTTCAAAAGAAGAGCTGGTGTCCTTACCATTTGGAAACTCATGAGAACATTCAGTGATCTCTAAGGCATTTTGCGTCTTTCTCATTGCTTCTAGCTCTATTGAAACCGCTCTCATTCTGGGTCTCTTCTTCCTGTTGAGTCTCAAACACCTCATTGCAAGATTTGAAATGCCAGCAATATCACCTTTCCCTCCTTCATTAGCAACTCTGTCATCCAAAATCTCCAAATCTTGGTCATTCTTCATTAATGAAATGAAGTCTGCAACAAGATTTTGACCCTCTGATTGTTCTAAGAATGGTTTTCTTCCAATAATGAGCTCTACAAGCACAACCCCAAAACTATACACATCACTTTTATCTGTGAATTGGCTTGTTTGAAAGTACGCAGGATCGATGTACCCAAAAGTGCCTTCTACTGCTGTGGTTAAGTGAGTCCTCTCATCTGGAACTGATCTGGAAGACCCAAAATCAGAAACTTTGGCATTGTAATTATGATCTAGAAGTATGTTGGAAGTTTTGATGTCTCTGTGGAAGATGGGAATGGAAGCTGCAAAATGCATATACGCCAGCACCCCGGCAACCTCACAAGCAATTCTAAATCGGTTGTCCCATGAGAAAGGTTTGATTTGAGTTCCTTGTTATGGATGTGGTTAGAGAGTGTTCCATTGGGAATAAACTCATAAACTAATAATGGGTTTTCAGTCTCTAGGCAACAACCTAGGAGTTTGACAATGTTCCTATGATTTATTTGGGATAGAATAACAACTTCATTAACATATGTCTCAATCTGGCTGCTTGCAATTTCTCTTGACTTCTTAACTGTAACAATGGCACCATCTGGTAACATCCCTTTTTAAACAGTTCCATACCCACCTTGACCAAGAAACCTACTTTGATTGTAGCTATCTGTTGCTCGTTCCAGTTCTTCTGCTGTGAAAAGTTTTGTGCTTTCTCTATTTCCATAATTTGACATCTTTTCTTACAGCAAAAGGCCACCATTTTGCCTAAACAAATTTTCCTTGCGAACTTTTTCTTGTTTTTGTTTGATGAATTGGTGTAGCTTGTAACCCAAAAGGAATTAGCAAAAAAAGTCAGCACCGGTACCAACACCTGCAAATACATGGATAGAGTGTAACAGAGTAATTCTGTATTTCCAGACGATAAGAGGCATTGCAAAAGTATGGTACATAGTGAACATACAAAGTTTGGACACAGAAATTTATGGATTTCTATTGATTTGATCAGCCACTCAAGCAAAGAGGAGAGAAGGTTAGGTTGGGACTTGTGAGAAAATAAATAGTCCGGACAACTAAGATGTGTACTTGGCACATGTATTATTAATTATATAAACAAAAAGGCTAATAGATTAGACATATAATGCTGCCTCCGGTTTCTAACACAAAACCAAGTTGAAGATTGGATTTGGTCAAACATATAACACTTCATTCTATTTTATTCTCTGTATTTATCATTTTTGTTTTCTAAACTGTCTCTATTGATTGCACATATTACATTAAGGGGTAGTTTCAATGTAAATAATTTAGAAGGGTATTTTAGGAAAATCAACACATATTTTTTATAAAGAACTAATTTAACTAATTTTCTTAATCTATCCAAATTTATATTAAGAACCGGAGGCCGTATATACCATGAAGATAGAAATCACGTGCATCATATGTCTTACTGAAGTTGCCACATTGAAACTTCATATGTTTCACTGATGAGATAGTTACCAAAGGTTATTTCCCATACACCCAGCAGCAAACATAGTGAGAATCTCATAGGAACCAGAGAGATTAATCCGAAATAAACGCTGAATAATACTAGAATTGATTAATTGTTTCGGCCTAAACCTTCTTTTGTAAATATTTTTGACCAAGTCAGCCCTATCAGAATCAATATATTTTTAGGAGAGTGAGGTTCATAATTATTTTCGGGCACAACTATATCTTCTGCATATTTTGCTATGGTAACTGGTTGATGTAAGTCATAATCATGGTTTAGCGAAGAACATAGTTATATCTGTGAAGGATTGAGAAAGAGATTTACCTATGGAAGCAACAAATTTAATAGGGAAACGATGAGCATCAGGTTGAAGATGACCGACCACAATTGAGATTATTGAAACTTGAATTCGAGGACTAAAGCTGAGAGAATGAACAAGTGCAATAGAACAAATGTGGATTGAGTCTACAAGAAGATGGCTTGAGGGGAACTAAAATAAGACTGAAAGCAGAAACAGTTTCATTTGAAGTCAACTCATTAGCAGCCATCAAACTGTGCTGATCCACACCATAAGACACTGCAACTGATTCCAGTGAATCCCCATAATCAAGTGTATGAACCAGCAAATAGGAAACCCCATCTTCGATCTGTTTCGCCGTGGGACAAGCACACAAAACTGGAACTGAAACTTCAGCACCAATACTGAGATTTTTAGGAAGGTAATAATTCTGACGTACTAACATCTGGCAATTGACAAGGCCTTGATAAGTCTTGTTGGCTAATTTGAAGTAGTAGTCTCCTTTTTCAATTTCATAAGAAGTAGCATACTGGTAGAGATTTCCTGAACACGAACAATAGACCGGAAGAATCACGGTTTGTTTCGAAGGAATCTTCTTGTTGCTGTTGCTTGAGATGTTGCTGTTGATGGAGGCTATGGAAGATGGTTCAGAGCCAAGGAGATTGGAAATGGTTAGAGGGGTGTCATAATAAGGAGGGGTTGATCTGAAAGTTACAAAGGAAGTGCATGATGATCATTTGTGGAGGCCATTGCAGACATATCCAGCTTTCTTTGTGAGGTTGAAAGTGCAGTCATAAACTGTGTTGTTTAGGTATTCTTGTTGGCAGAAACAATGGTGGATTGTTGTTGCAGAAAGCAGAGACAGGAGCTGAAGGTGAAAAGAAGGAAGTCTCATGTCTTCAGACTTGGACGAGAAATGTCTTTAGACTGTAACAAATATGTGTGTTTTTGTGGGGTGGATGTGTTTGAAATTTTCCATGTTGCAGCCAAGAGAAGTGTTGAAATAACGTGTCGTATTTAAGTTTGGCTCTATGAATGATTTATTTTGTTTTTGTTTTTTTTGGGTAAAGGAGCAATTTTACACATGTAATTTGGCTCAGGGAGCGCTCAGCACCACGTAAAATTTTCTGGACCAATTTTACACATGTGGTTAGCTTTTGGGAGCAAAAGTCACATGGGGGTTAGTTGACCAAACGGTCAATGTCCATTTGGATGGAAATGAACAAAGGACGCCGATGATGTGGCCATCAATTTGGAGAGAGAACATGCCAAATGGACCCAAAAATGCTGATTGGGATTGACAAGTTAATTTTAAAAAATAACTTAAACACCCAAAAAAAAAAAAAACAACTCCATCGGGATAAAACACAAATCCATCGGGATTCCTCTCCTCTCATACTCGAAAAAGGAGATCAAATTGGGAAATCTGGAAACCCTAATTCACAGCTCCACCGTTGTTCATCATCTCCGACCACCGGCGTTCATCATCGTCGACCGCCTTTCTTCCCTCAGCCGACCTTGCCTTAACATAATCGGGCTTCATTTCACACGATTTGGGTGAAGATCGGGATTGGGGAAGAGAAACCCTAAATTTTGACTAAGCACCGGCGTTCATCATCTTCGACCACCATGCTTCCATCACCGGATGTTGCCTTCGTCGTCCGTCACCGACAATCACCTCACCACCACCGTTATTTCCGTCGAACAGAGAAGGGGAGGCAGGGAGACTGAAATCCGACATTCAGTGACGCGAAGAGAACAAGGAGAGTGAAATCCGAGATTAAGTGCTGCGAAGAGAACAAGGAGAGACGAGAGGAGCTCCAACTTGGGATCATTGGGATGATCTTCATCGTCTTCTGCGCCACTCACCACCACCGCCCTCGTGGCTCCTCTGTTCGTGACTTTTAGGGTTTTTTTCATTTCATTGGAAGGCATCTGTCATTGACAACGAAGCTCATAGGCGGAGTTTCCCAGCTTGAATGAGCGTGCAGGCAGTAAGTTTTTTGTAGCCAATGCTTCATCTCTTTCTATCTCTGGCTATTCAGTTTTGCAAAACTTCTCTTCCCTCTTTGATGAAAAAACATCTTATCTTTGAAAAGCTCTAACTAAACATATTACATCTTATCTTCCCTCCGTCTATTGTTCTATTCTGGTACCCTGTTTCTGAGCCCTAATCTTTCTCTCTGGGTTCGTCCTCACTTCCTCCGTTGCAAACGAAAGTTTATTACTCTTTAGCTTGCTGTGAGCCTTGTCCTTTCTCCCTCAAGCTGAGTGGTAGTCACTCGGTAGGTTGGGGGCCCTATTACAGTAGATATTTTGCCCCCATTCACTTTTTGAACTAAAATGGAAGCTTAGATTCTGACAAATCTAACTCATCTTTCTATTTTTTTATTTATGATTTCAGATGTGAACTGTTATATGCTTTTATTTTGTTCGTCATCTGTGTTAATCATGTTTTCTTTTCTTTCATTTTTTATCAGAGCTTGTGTTCTACATTTCTTTTTTTTTTTTTTTTTGCCTTTGTTCTGTTTTATAGATTCACTGGACTTGAATTAGTTATTCCATAGCAGATTAGTCTTCACATGAAAACATTTTATTAAACAAGGTTTATGTTATGAAGCATGGGCACATCTGGATTGCAGGTAAACCTGCATCCTAATTGGTACTAGTACTTATTTGTTGCTACTGGGTTACCCCTAAATAAGTTTTTTTGCAGTATCGTTTTTCGACATCTAGGAGATATGTAGTGAGTTTGTCAAGATAAACAGTATCTTGCAAACAAAGTTTTGAAAGTATTCTTTATTTTAGTAGTTTAAGTACGTGGTCTTTAAATAGTTTCTGTTTTTTCAATGCAACGGTCCTTTAAGAGAACAATGCCTACAAATGAATCTAGACACACAAGGGCCTTATCACTCACAACTATGATAATGTGTAATAAAAATAGTTCTTATTCATTGCAACATTGTGTGTCGTTGTGTGGTTTTGGATTCTTCCATATATGAGCAACCGAAATAAACAATGATTGATGAAGGATCTTAAGCAAGAAATGTTAGATTTTGAGTCTAAAGTTAAGGAGTTTACAAATTTTGAAGTGGCAACTCGAAAAGGGTACGTACAATTCACTGTATAGAGTTGCTGTAACACAAAAAGTTTTGATTTTGATTCTTGAGAACAAGAGCAACTGAGTTGTTTGCCATCAGATTCTTCAATATATAAGTTATAACATGTGAACATTTTTCTAAGTAGTTGCAAAATCCATCATGCTTTTATTGAAATAAATTAGTAGCACTTGATCTGGAATTATGGAGTAGTACAGTGTTTTAATTATACAAGAGGTGGAGGAGTACATTGTTTTTAAAGAGACTTGATGTGTTGTGCTTTGAGTATATATAGCCATTAGCCAATGAAATGCTTATAACGACACCTATATGTAGCTTAATCTTTGTTTGTCCCTTCTTAGTAAGCTTACTGATATATCAAGGAAGACTACAGATCCTTATTTTACATTATTCTCCAATTTTGCATTTTGTAGAGATTGCGAGTGAGTGAAGCAGAGAGATTGCAACCTAAAAGATGACAAAACTAAAGATTTTTAATTTTATTCAGAAGAGCAAGATCAAATAACATTAGGTAATTTCTTATTTCTTTGTTTACACATGAAATTGAATTCTAAATTCAACTCATCATCATGCTTGATGAAAACATTCTGTCGGGGTATCATCTTCTTAAATATTTATACCATTAGGAAATTTCTTATTTAATGGGTGTTGTTGTCGAAATTTATCATGTAGGCCAGGCTTAACTAGATATTGAGTAATTTTTTGGCAGGTGAAATGAATTTAGCCAAATTGATTCAATTGTTTTTTTGTTTATTATTAGCTTTGATAAAATTATTCTATTGTTTTATGAACACATGGTGTGAAGCTGGCATGACAAATCTGTTTTTAGAGTTCTATTGAGTAAATTATTAACTGACCATTCAAAGTGATTTTGGTTATTTGCATATGTGATAAACATATATTTTATAATTAAATAAGTATAGATTCTGAATATATTTGATTGAATTTGTTAATATTATACTTATTTAATTATCTTTTGTATATTTATCTATCTCTTAATTACATATAGGATAAAAGAATATTATAACAAAAAATCTATTGATATCCTATTTTATTTTGTAGGAGATATTATGTGATCTAAGAAAGAGAAAATATACGAAGGGTGCAACATTATTGGGCAAGAAATTCAATTAAAAAGGATATAGTATATTATATTATTATAATATAATATGCCAACCCACGTGATCGATTTGGAAGATATCCTATCTTCAAGCAATTGGAGTAATGTCTCGGACCCACAAAGAGAGAGAGCAAAAGTACATCTATTAAAAGGAGAACATCACGCCAAGAATTGAAAAAGCACGCTCACCACGCATTAGAGGGCATCATCTCAATTCGAGAAGGAACGCGGAGAAACAAAATCAAGAAGCCTAGAACGCCGCGAAGGAGCCGGGTAACGATTCAAGAGGAGCATTAACATCGCAAATAGCTCGCACAAAACAAAGCAGCAAACGAGAGGGATCTCGGCAAGGAGTATTGAGAGATTCTTTGAGTCTTGATTTCTCTTTTCTTTTCTTTTCCTCGTCTTACTTTGAATCTAGATTTTATTTATTGGATATTGTTATAGCCATGTGTGGCTAATTTTCTTTTCAACCTAGAGAACCTATGAACTTGTTTGGGTTCTAGACATTATTTCCCACTATTAGTTTTGGTTAATTTTATTCGGTTTATTTAATCTTGTTTTTATTGCTATTGTTTAGTAACTGGCCACTATTAGACATGTTTTGGGAATTTAGGGTTGAACTTGGAAGAGAGAACCTTAAATTGACCTTGGGATTAAATAATGTGGAATTAGGTTTAAATTTAATAAGGAATTAGGTTTAATCTAATTTGCGTCTAGGATAGGAATATACCTAGAAGCTCCGCATAATCAAATTAGGGTGAGTTCGATGTAAAACGCATTTTAGTTAGTTGTGTGAGGCATCACATAATTAATTAAGATAGGTTTATAAATGGACCGAAAGGCATTTATAAACATTAATACTCTAGGTTAGGCGAGTAAATTAAGTCAAAATTAATTAAGTGGGGATTAAATCTAAGAAACCAATAAGGGATTAGCAATTCTAGGTTGTACTTCTCGAATTAGAATTTGTCTTTTGCTATTATTAGTTTCTTATTTAATTTCTTTTTATTATTCAAAACAAATCTAACTCACTCAACTTAAACGAAATAAAGGAATTTAATATCTACTCCCTAGTTGGATTAAGTCCTCGTGGGAACGATACTCTACTCATCATTTTATTACTTGATACGGCCCGTATACTTGCGGAGTCCATAAGGCTATAAATTTTGCCCTATCAATATGTCTAGTGGCAATGACGTCAAAGAGTAGTGAAGACAACATAGTAAGAGGAAATGTGGAAGGGTTCATTGAAGAGCGGGGACCGAGTGATGATTATGATGAGATTGAATACCTTGGTTCTGAGTACTCAGTTCCAGAGGATGAGGAAGATAGTGATGTGAATGTGGTTGATAAACCGAGCAATGGGGCTGATGATGGTGGTAGTGATGATGGCTCTTATATGGGCCAAAGTAGTAGTTCGGAGATAGAAGAAAGCATATATGAGGACTCAGAAATTGGAGAGTCTGATGTGGAGGATGATAGTCATGATAATGAGGATGCCTCGGGGAGCGAAAATGATGATGTGTCTCTTTATCAGCTTTGTGTTCTCCCTGAAGCTGAGTGCTCGGGTACAATGCCATATTTTGTTGTTGGGATGACGTTTGAAGACAAAAAACATCTTAAAAGGGTTGTAGATGAGTATGGTATCAGCCGGGGGGTTAAGCTTAGAATTGTGCGTAGTGATAGTAAGACGTTTAGGGTGGTGTGTCAAGATGGCTGCCCTTTTACTCTATATGCGTCTACACATGGGCAGAGTGTGGGGTGGCAAGTGAAGTCATTGAATAATGAACACATGTGTGCACGTGTGTTCGAAAATCCAAGAGCTTCCACCAAGTGGTTGGCTGAGTATTTTAAGACCAAGGTGCAAGAAAACCCTAAATTCAAGTCCAAAGAGATGAAGACCGAGATCCAAAGGGATCTAAAGGTCAACGTTAGTATTTTTAAATGCAAGAGGGCAAAGAAAATCATTATGGACGAAATGGAAGGGATTTTCAAGGATGAGTTTGCAAACTTAGAGGCATATTGTAATGAGTTGCTGTTTTTTTAATTCTGAACTTGGTTGCTGTTTTTTTAATATCATGTTGGTTGTCATGTTTTTATCTGATTCATACTTTGTAATTACCTTTTTTAAAGTCTTTTCAGTTATCACTAATTATTAAATTCATTCAGTATTCATTCAGTCAAAATTATCATTTTTTCGCAGCAACATGTGGAGGCAACACCAAGCGGCGCGGTCCGAACAGCCCCCTCACCCCACACAAGCCACCCAACAATCACCATCCTATTCCCCCCACTCTCAAAGCCCCCTTAACCAACACAAGAAGAACCTAATAGAAGTCAAAGTTCCCAACCACCACCCTCCCATTCACAACCCTCTACTACAAGAAGAACCTCCACGAGGCATGGAAGAGGTGGATATGGGTTTGGGATCTGTTTTGACGAGACCACTGGCCGTAGTGTTTATAATGTATTTGACGAGACCACTGGCCGTAGTTTTTATAATGTAAGTATCGGATATGTAAGTGTAGGAATATATATGCATGTAGTTGGGTTAAATATGTTCAGTTTCTGTATTGGTGAAAGCTAATGTTCTGAACTTGGTAAATGTAACGAATGGAGCATGCTGGTCTTATTCTTATGATTCTATTACTCATAAATCTAATCTTCTTCTGTTGCTGCTTCTGCATAATTTAATTACTTCTGCTCCTTTGTATTGCAGCCTGGTATGAATTCTGAAATTGTTATTGAAGAGGGAACATCCCAGGATTATATGTGCAGGAATTCTGACCCCCAAACCCAATTTCCCATTCCAAATGAGAGGAAATTGAGGTTGTCTCGAGGGAGTAACTCTAGTGAGTCAAGTGGTTCAAGATCCATTCCATTTCAACCCCAATCATCACTGTTGGTCCACCGTCCGACCTTCCTTTTTGGCTTCGAGGTCTACAATGGAGAGGAGAACCATGTCTCACAACCTCACAGCTCTTATCACGTGTTCGAGCCAACAACGAGGAAGGAAAGAAGGCTGTTGATTAGGGCTATGTGAACATGTGTGCCATTGGGTTTTGTAATTATTTTGGTTTGAAAACTATGAAGGCCAGAGTTCTTGGAAAGAATTAGAACCACACCATAATTTTTTTGTATAGTATTTGTTGATTAGGGCTATGTGAACATGTGTGGCATTTAGAAATATGAATTATAGTGGATAATGTACAATGATGATGACAGGGAAGTCAGAAAAATGTGCATTGAAAGTGTACCATTGAAAGTGTACCATTTTATAGGAGTGTTTTGTTTGTATTGGTATTAGGCGTGTTTTGTCACACACAAAATGTGTATGTGAACATGTGTGGCAGCTAGAAATATTGATTTGCTTTTCTGTTGTTAATGCAGCTTGTTCTTTTCTTTTGTTAATGTAGCTTGTTCCGTTTCCGTTCTTCTTGTCATGTTTATCACTTGTCCGCTACAACTAGGGTCATAAGTTCTTCTTGTCATAATTTGGTAAAGTTTCATAAATATAAACTTACATGCTATTTTTTGTTGTGGTCACAGTTAAGGAGAAAGCAAAAGGAAATGAAATAAAACACTCTTATAATTCTTGAACTTCACTTTGTCCATGTGAATCAAAAAGTTAATTAAATTTAACCGAGATACATAACACTAAATCCATTGACAACATGTTAGCATCTACAAATACTTTACATATCACTGAAACTTTGTCTTAACTTCCACAACCACAACAAAAGGAAACCTAAACCCTACAAATACATTAAAAGTAACAACATCCAAGTAAATAACAATGTTAGTAATGCAAGTTTGAACTTGCATTGAACCTTCTTCACTTCACTTTCTTCGTACCACTTCCCACATGCATTTCCTTTTCAATTCTCCTCATATATCTATGTCATTGAGTAGATCTTTAATAACTTCATTTTCCCTTTCTCCAAACACACCATCATGCCATTCGAAAAATCCACACCCACCATCCTATGAAATTGTTTAACCAACAGTTAGAAATGAAAAAGCCACACAACTAAAAATCTCATCCCACATGTCACAAATCTTACCTTGTAGTAATTCGGGCACCCATAAAACCTCCTACCGGGGTTTCCTTCTGACCATGAGGTCCACCTTGGTGCCACCAATTTGTGATAGCAATATCGCACAGGACCTTCGTATTGTTCCTCGCGATTGGGTCTTCTCACAAGAACCACCTTTCTTCTTGCTTTCCTGTTTCTCCCTGACGTTGATTGAGAAGACGAAGACATCCAATAGTCTCTGCACAATGCAATATTATTTGTCAAAATAATAAACCTTGCAAATAAATGAATACAGAGTGAGCAAACTTGGCCTTCAAGAGAGTAACCTCTTGAATACAATCTACGTTTTTCAGAAGAAGGCAAAAAACAAGAAAATATGTTCACATTAAATACCCCCAACAATGTCTAGCAAGTGAGCTTCTTATGAACACACGTAAATTTTTGCAAATGAGCCCTTCCTTGAATGATGTAAAGAACGTTAATAGTTAAAATGCAATCTGATCAGCCTAATCCAAATTGTTGTATTTCCGAACTTTCACCAGTGGGCCTAGACATAAAACATATAACATCTTTTGAATTGGATGAAACAAAATGAAATCGAGAGGACTGTTCCAAGGCCATAAGATCCATAGGTCAATATGGTGGCTGAAGTAACAGAAATTTGGTGTTTGGGAAGTCCATGAATTTGTGCAACCTTCTCAATCCAAGATGAAACAATCTACAAAGTTATGTGAACCGTCAAGTAAGCAGTTCTAGAAATGGGGTGATACAATAAAAGTGTAGGATTGGTAGTTGATTGATAATATCATCGAGATAGTATTTACACAAAAAATCATCAAGACAAGAAAACATTTAAAACAATTAGTCCAATGCAAGCATATCGAAATGAAACAAATATATGATCAAAAGTAACAAGGGAATCCTAAATTGAACCTCCGCATTTTCTTCACATAGCGTATCCTGGTCAAGATGTCCTTACTCTTTCACTAAAAGGCACAATAAATGCAAGGTCTTTTATTTAGGTCATTAGCTACAATACAAATTTCTACAACTCCAAATTGAATGATCTTGCATCATCAATCGTTTTGTGGAATATAACCCCAAATACACTGGCATTGATTCATGTATGAACTTCTATTTCATACATTTGTCCTAAAATATCTTCAGTCGCCACTCAGCTTCAACATTTTGGTACAAGAAATGTGGGGAGGATGAGGCGTGCATATTGTAATTTGGGAGAAGGGAGAAAAGATTGAACATTATTGTCCTGGTCCCCAGAATTAATGTTCTTGCAAATCACATTCAAAATCCGAGACAGATCAGAAAATTGTAACGAGCATTGCAGTAATAACTCAGAAATTTAAATTACGATTCTGCATGTTCAAAATAACTCAGTTCTCACCTTATCGCAAGCAAAGCAAGCAATGGTACCACTGCAGACTCTCCTGGAAGTCTCTCGAATAGGAGTTGCTGATTCGCGGCACAGAGCCTGCGATTTCACCTCGCCTTCTCTGTTTGCTGGAAATAACGGTGGTGCTGAGGTGATTGTCGATGACGGACGATGGAGGCAAGGTCGGCTGAGGGAAGAATGGCGGTCGACGATGATGAACGCCGGTGGTCAGAGATGATGAACAACGGTGGAGCACATGAATCGGGTTTCCCAGATTTCCCCATTTAATCTCCTTTTTCACGTATGAGAGGAGAGGAATCCCGATGGATTTGTTTTTTATCCCGATGGAGTTGTTTTTTTTTTGGGTGTTTAACTTATTTTTTTAAAAATCAACTTGTCAATCCCAATCAGCATTTTTGGGTCCATTTGGCATGTTCTCTCTCCAAATTGATGGCCACATCAGCGTCCTTTGTTCATTTCCATCCAAATGGACGTTGGCCAGTCTGGTCAACCAACCCCCATGTGACTTTTGCTCCCAAAAGCTAACCACATGTGTAAAATTGGTCCGAGAAAATTTTACGTGGTGCTGAGCGCTCCCTAAGCCAAATTACATGTATAAAATTGCTCCTTTACCCTTGTTTTTTTGTTTTTCCAAATGAGGGTGCGCAAAATAATTCAACGGTCAAACGAAGAAAATGACACTTGCCACTCCATCAATCGAAAACACCGTCCCTATATTCACTATTATTATATTATATTTGTTTCATGGGAAAATCTACCTAGGGCCTAAATTAGGAAAAAAATGTAAAAAAGAGCCCAAGAAAAAGTCACATGTCAAAAAAGGCTTGAACCTTTTACGGTATTATTTCATAAATCCTTAATTGTTAACGGGGCTGATATAGTTGTTAATGGTAGGTCATTAACAACTAAATCAATAGCATTAACAATAGTATCCTAACAACTAAATCATTACCGTTAACAACTATATCAGTACCCGTTAACAACTATATCAGTACCTATTAACAATTATATCAGTCTCGTTAACAACTAATGTTTTATGAAATAATATCAAAAAAAGGTCCTGGGGTTTTTTTTGACATGTGACTTCTTTTGAGCCCATTTTGACTATTTTTTCCTAATTTAGTCCCGAGGTAAATTTTCCCTTGTTTCATTTTGTCTAACAAGACAACACATGTATAAATCCTCATGTAGGTCCATTAAAACCTGAAAGACAAATGTGCATCTATAAATCCTCATATAGTCGTATATGTTTTTATTTAATAAAAAAACCATCATTAGTCGCATTAATAGAAAGAGCATATGAGAGAAAATGAGTTAAAAATAACCGTTAATAAAATCATGCAAGAGAATTGTAGCGGTTTTAGACAAAACCGCAACAAATTAGTAGCGGAAACATTGACACCAAAAGGCGGGCATGTTTGCCGCGAAAATCTTTGTAGCGGTTAGACAAAATAAAACAAATTAGCTACAAATTTGGCGTTTGTTGCAAACTTTGTAGCGCGTAATATGTGGCACGAACTATGTTGCGGTTAATTAAGAATAACCGCTACAAAATTGGCGCCAGCATCGGCGCGCAATGACGCGAACTTTGTCTCGGCTAATTTGTAGCAGTTATACCAAAAAAAACCGCCACAGAAAAGCGAAACGACACAGTTTTGTCACGGTCAAAGTTCAGCGATACATTAACCACGTCAAATTTGTCATTATGTCGCGGTTATTTCAAAAACCGCTACAAAAATTACTGCTATTTATGGCATCTCAGTTTGTACATCAATTACAAATAATCAAAAAATTACTAAATCTGGATTGTCGCTGAATGAACATTCTCGGCTTGGTTGTCGAAGACATTCAAATATCTGCAGCGCTGATCTCGGGAGATGAGTGCTGCAGATATTTGCCTCTCTTCCCATCGTTGAAGCGAGGATGTTCCTTCGGTGACAATCCAGATTTACTTATTCCTTTGACTTGAAGACTTCTACTCTTCTAAAGATAGTCCAACATGCGATCCGAAATTGGGTTTCATTATAGCCACCATTCTCTCGGAAAATATCTCGATCAAAATAAGTCGGTGAGTTTTTCTTGGGAGATTGGTGGCTATAATGAATCCAATCTTCATGGGCATGTTGGATTATTTTCGATAATCTTATTACTCTCAACACATTTGGGAAAATTTAAAAAAAAAAAAAACAATTAAATTGATTGAGAAACTTATTCTAATTATTTTCACCAAACTAATAAGTTTACGTAGAGTCTTAAACTTTGTAAAGTTATTAGTTTGGAAAAAATGTTCACCAATTTTCCTTATCAAGGAAAAAATTTCAATTAGTAGTGTTTTTTTAGGAACCCAAAAGGATTGGTCATAATAACACAAAAGACAAACAATTTTAAACTCGTAAGTTATTAGTTTGGGAAAAAAATTTTGCAAAAGAAATTTCAATTAATTTGTAACAATTTGTAGTGATTACTTATAAAACCGCGACAGAATCGCAAAGGTTTTATATTTTGTAGTGGTTATAAAACCGCTACAAAATTTCACGAAGAACGAGGCATATTTGTCACGGTTCTTGAAGCGGTTTATACAAAACCGCAACAAAATGTTTCACTTTGTCACGGTTAATTGGTAAAACCGCTAAAAATGTAGCGGTTTTTTAACGGCCCACGTCATTTTCAAAATAACGCGCGCAAAGTTTTGATTTTTCACCTTTTAACCTTTCCAACTTGTACCTTTCAACTTGTGCCTTTGAACATCATGGTTTCTAACGATAAAGGAAAAGGAAAAGCTGTTGAACGGGAGAAAAGGCCTATAAGGGCCAGTAGTAGCAGAAGGGGACGTACGAGAGGGCGTGGGCCTCTAAATATTCCCCCTCCACCCCCTGAGGTGGGGACCGAGTTTGAACACATCTTCGCCAATGAGCCAATCCCAAACCCAAAGACCCTAGAGATTGTAGGGGGATCACGAAGCACAAGTCTATCGTTCGACGACCTCGAAGATGAGGACATCCATATTGACATTCCTATAACGGAGAGCGGAGCGGTTTATCGACCAGAAAACGCGGGACCATGGGAACCCCGACCATCGGCTTTGTGTTCAATCGGATTTTTGGTGGATGTCCAAGGTAAATATAATTAGTTTTTTGGCGAAAAATAAATTTAAATTCCTTACGTGTAATTAAAATTTATTTATACACAATATTTTTTTTAATTGTGCAAATGAACATGGGAACATCAGCAGTAGGACGCTAGATGTTGCCACGGTCACTTAGATGGACGGGTATCGCGTCGTAGTCCCCTGGAACACGGACACGGACCAACCGATCGGCAACGGTGGTCACTTGTTGAACCGATTCCTGTCCGAATTTGGTGGGAATTGGGAATGGTTCCTAATCTTTTTCCACGATTGGAAAAAGATTCCGAAGGAGAACAAGGACAAAGCATTTGAAAAAATTGTGCAAGTAAGTTATGTTGTTTAATTAAATTTTACATCTTAATAATTATAAGTTGTGGTTTATTTATTTATTTCTTAATTAATTATTACTTAATTTCTAATTAAATTATGATACAGAAAAAGTTTAACGTGCGAGTTGACAAGAAGAGGTACGTACTGCTGAAAATGGGGGAAGCGTGGAAGAGCCGGAGGGGTCGTCTCTACAACCAGCAGAATGGAGATGCGACTATGCCTCTGCAGCAGCTAATCGAGAACGTCCCGGACGGCGTGGACCCAAATGACTGGGCGGGTTTTGTCCACTATAGGAGGAGTGCAAAGGGACAGGTACATTTTTTAATTAATCATAGTTTAGGGTTTTGTTTAAACATGCGTTAATATATAGTTTAAAATTTCTTTAAATTAATTTTTGTTTAAATGTAGTATAAAAATATAAATATAGATTAAATTAATTTATTGTTTACATTTGGATTAAATTAATTAATAGTTAACTTAATTTATAGTTTAAATGTACTTGAAATATAGTTTACAAGATATCAAATTAATAATTAATTTCACTTAACTTTTTGTTTGCCCCTCCTTGCAAGCTTTGTCGCAGAGGAACACCAGAAACCGGGCACAGCAGAAGGTCCATCACACGGCAGGAACCAAGACATTTGTTGTGACTTACAGTGAGATGGTATGTTGAAAGTTAAATTAATTTTAGGTTGAAATGGTGATTGTTTTGTTTTTGAAATAACAAAGTTTATATTCTTTTAACTCTTTCAACAAGAGAAGGCTCGGACGGAGAGCCGTCAGACAAATTATGGGGAGCTGTTCACATGTACCCATAGACACCATGATGGGACACCGACCTCGAGGTGGCGAGAGGAGATAATAGTAAATTACAAAAATATTTTTTTATATAGTTAATGTACTTTATTTAAATAGAATTAAATTGTTTGATTATTGTTTTATGAAATCTTTGCGTCGAGCCCGGATTGAGCAGACCCAGACAGAACTACGAGCGTCGCAGACCCCGGAGTCACAGGGGTCTATGGATCCTACGGCTCCATTGAAAGCTGCTGTGGGTCCAGTCGAGCATCCTGGCCACGTTAGGGGCTTTGGGCTAGGCGCCAGGCCTAGCATGGTGTACGGCAAGGCCTCCTGCTCTGACGCCGGAACCTCTGGCTCGAGAAGGCCACCACTGGAGGTGGTTGATGCGATGATTGCCAGAAAGTTGCCGCACAGTTGCCGAGCGGAGTTCTTGTAGAGGGGGCCGGGAATGAGGCCAAGAATAGGCGCATAGCGGAGAGATACGAGCGTTGGTATGCTAGTCAGAGGCAGAGCTAGGATGCTATTAGCGGGGCCTTGATAAAGTTGTTACCTCACCGACGATTTCCATCTCTCGAGCCTCCCCCTCCGTTCATATACAAGGATTCCCCTCGCCTCCCCCGCCTCCCCATCCGTCCGTCTACGAGGATCCCCATCTGGGTCCTGTTGCTAGTGAAGACGAGGGCGTTATTACCTCTGGTCGTGCACACACCCCCTACAAGAGCCCCCCTGAGACAGACTGATCATCAGGCTCCTGATAGTTAGTTTTTATGTTCACATACAATTGTTTACTGCTGGATATTTATTAAGTTTTTTATGTTATGTGGAGTATTATTTCATTACTTATTTCATTTATATTGTGTTACTATTGATTTTACTTATATTTCATTTATATTATGTTATTGAAAATAATTAATTAATTTATAATTAGTGAATAAATAGATAATATTTATTAACATTTGTAGCGGTTTTATAAGAAACCACTACAAAATTCAAAATATTTGTCGCGGTTCTCATGAATAACCGCAACTGATATCCACTGTGTCGCGGTTTATGGTAAAACCACTACAAATTTGAATTTTCAACTGAACAAAAGGGTGCGAATATTTGTTGCGGTTTTGATGAATAACCGCAACTGATATCAAATGTGTCACGCGGTTTATGGAATAACCGCTACAAACTTGAATTTTAAATAGAACAAAAGGGCGCCAATATTTGTCGCAGTTTATATGAGTAACTACAACTAAAATCCAGTGTGTTGCGGTTCTTGTAGCGGTTATTAAACCACTACTAATATCAGGCAGGAATTTTAATTCAAATTTGTAGCGGTCAGGAGACCGCTACTAAATTTATTTTATATCTGTCGTGGGGTGTGTACCGGTCGTGGAACCGCTACAAACTACTCCATGTTGCATTTAAAGATCGCAAGTCTTCTATGAAGGCAATTAAACATTATCTCTACATTTATATTCTATCCTAGCTTTGTTTATTGTAAATGGATAAGTCATGGATCAAGTTGCCGCGCAGTTCTCCAATATATTTAGCCGGATTGAAAACTTTCTTAGATTTCGCTTTCTCTCACTCTAGCATTAATGGCAAAATCGTGTGTCCTTGTTGTCGTTGCAAGTTTAGGAAGTGGCAAACACAAGAAGGTGCTATGGAACATCTTATTGTGAAACCTTTCCCAGAAGCATATACATTCTGGGAAGTTCATGGTGAGGAACGTGGTATGAGATATGGGGATCATCTTCCTCGAACCTCACAAGTAGGAAATCAAGTTGATCAAGATGATCTGGTTAATGAAGCTGTTTGCGATGCTTTTGTTGTTCAAGGCGACAACTTCACGGCAGAAGTTCAGGGTCCAGAACCTGTTTTCTTCAGGGCAGCTCAGGAATTTTACAGCCTCATGGATGAGAGCGATCGTCCTTTGTATCAAGGTTGTCGAAATACTCAAAATTATCCTTTCGATCAAATTGTACCATATCAAGTGCTTGTGTGGATCACTATAAGGCAATGTCGATGTTGCTGGAATTACTACGAGATGCTTTCCTTGACGCGGACATTCCCACAACCTTCTACGCCGCCAAGAAGATAATCAACAAATTAGGCTTGAACTACAAAAAATCGATGCCTTCCCCAACGACTGCATGCTTTATTGGGGGGAGGACGCTCGGAGGGAGACTTGTAAGAAGTGTCACACTTCGAGGTTCAGGACAATTCGGAAGGGGAAAAATCAGAAGAAGAAACCCGTAAAGATTCTAAGGTACTTTCCTTTAAAACCTCGCTTACAAAGATTGTTTATGTCGTCTAAGACAACTGAGCATATGAGGTGGCATGAAGCCGACAAGAACGAAGATGGTAAACTCAAACATCCACGGGATGGTGAAGCGTGGAAAGCGTTCGACTCAAACTTTCCTGATTTCACGGCGGACCCTAGAAATGTTCGTCTTGCTTTGGCGAGCGATGGTTTTAATCCGTTTGGGAATCTTAGCACAAGTTATAGTATATGGCTGGTTGTTTTGATACCTTACAACTTGCCCCCTTGGATGTGTATGAAACAAAGCTCCTTCATTATGTCCATGATCATTCCAGGAAAAAAGGCACCGGGAAATGACATCGATGTGTATCTACAACCGCTTATCAAGGAGTTGGTATAGTTGTGGAATGTAGGCATCAAGACGTATGACGCGCACGAGAAGACACTGTTCAACTTGCGTGCGACGTTGATGTGGACTATCAGTGACTTCCCCGGACTAGGAACATTATCCGGGTGGAATGTGGATACTGGCGTTGTGTGTCCGGCTTGCAATTTTGACTCTGACTCTGCGCCTTCCCCACAGTCGTAAGTGGTGCTTCATGGGTCATCGGAGGTTTCTCGATGGTACACATAGGTTTAGGTTGCAACGCAATCGTTTCAATGGGCAACAAGAAAAAAGAGAACCTCCTCAGAATTTATCCGGTGCAGAAATCATAGAGCAGCTTGTGGATGTTGAATTTGAGTATGGGAAAAAAGACAGTCTAGCAAAGGCCAGGACAAAGACAACTAGGGCTTTTGGTTCTGGGACCCAGCAATGACGAAAGATAAGCATCTTCTTCACTTCACGATGTGTTGACGTGCGATCTCGAAAGGTTATCGGCTAAGAGTCATGACTCACATGTGTTAGTTCTCTAAGGGTTTGATGATCTCCAATGATTGTAAACAAAATAGGAAGTTTTGCTATCAGATGTTGTAAAACTCACTGTGAGAGCAAACCTCGAGGTTTGCACAGAAACCTCGAGTTTTGGCCTTACATAGAAGAACTAAAGGCTTCGGACAGAGCAAACCTCAAGGTTTTCAGAGAAACCTCAAGGTGCTGTTTTAACTTGAAAATTCCAGGTTTCACAAAATTGTGTGAAACCTCAAGGTTTGGTAAGAAACCTCGAGGTTTTGCCCTACCCGGAGAAAGCTCGGTTTCTCGCCGGTTTTCAAAACCTCCCGGGTTTAAGCTCAAATGATGTTTTTCTAAGTTTTTCAAAATTATGAGAAACCTCGAGGTTTGGACAAACCTCGAGGTTTGTCTAAGCGAGAGGTTCTATGTTTTCCAAGTTTTCAAAACCTCCGGTTTTTCCATTAAAACCTCCGGGTTTGTTTTGGCCCAAAACCGAGAATTTCAAGATTTAAGTGAACCTCGAGTTTTGGTGAAAACCTCGAGGTTTCGCATCCGAGAGAGAAAACGACTTTTCACCGATTTTGAAAACCTCCGAGGTTTGTTCTTGGCGCGTTTTTGCAAGGTTTCACATTCAAAGTGAAACCTCGAGGTTTGATAAACCTCGAGGTTTTGTTAAGTGAGAGAGACTAACGCTTTACGCAACCTGAAAAACCTCCGAGGTTTGAAGAACAAACCTCGAGGTTTCGCGCGTCTTCGAAATTTCAAATCGATGAATTTGTAATACCTTCTTGTTTGATCTTAATACTTCCTATGATTAATCTCTAATGTTTCTAGATATATTTAACTACTTTATTGCTGAGTTTTGGACAAATTAGAGGATGTTTATTGAAGGTTTAAAGCAAAAGTGATGTCAGCACATTAATTGCAAACCCAGAAACTTGCATACTTTTGGGTAATCCATCTGCACACGCTTACAAAGAATTAAAGAATGATTTCCTCATCCAACAACTGCTACTCCAACGGACAAATTTGCGAGAGAGTCAACTACGAACTTCTACCCACTTTGGATTAAGTGAAGTTTAGAAAGAGAAGACCTAAAGCGAACCCCGAACCTTGTCTAATGAACGCAATGGTTATAATCAAGATTACAACGATCAATTGATGCTCTCTTTGATATAAATAGAGTAGCATTCAATTCTTCTTCAACCAACACAACTACTGAAAACGCATAGCATTCAAAGTTCTTCAACTACCTTTTTGTTTTCACTTGTATTGTGTCTTCTGATACATTAAGCTTCAGTGTTCATTCTTATCTACTCTTAGAGAGAGATTTTATCTGTAAAACATTTATTGTAAAGAATCACAAGTCCGGGGACTTCGTGATTGGGTGTGTGATTACAACTTGTAAGGGGGAGTGAGTTCTAGTGAGAGAACTACTCTTGAGTGCGAGTGTGTAATCAATTGTGATAGTGAAAAACCCGAAGTCGGGGATTTGGGACGTAGGTCAAAAGGTTAGACCAAGAACCCGGTATAAATTCGTGTGTCTTGTTCTTCTCCTTTTTACTCTGTTCATCTCTGTTTTCGCTGGTATATACAGAGCATTTTTAAAAAGATTTTAAAATCCCCAATTCACCCCCTCTTGGTGATTTAACTCCACTTTCAACATGTGCTTATGCAGCAGTTACTTCCGCTGGCCATAAAAAATACGCTTCCTCTCGATGTGTCGATCGTTTTGGTCGAGCTTTGTACTTTCTTTCGGAAGTTATGTTCTAAGGTTTTGATCGTGGAGGAGTTCGACCAATTACGCTGAAAAATCATTCTTACGTGTGTCATTTGGAGATTATCTTTCCTCCGTCATTTTCACGGTCATGGTTCACCTAACAATACACCTTGTTCACGAAACCAAGCTTGCTAGCCCGGTTCACTACTGATGGATGTATCCTATTGAGAGGTATTCATTTAAAATTAATTACTTTATGATTACTTCCTAGTCACATATTTCAGCATTAATGTATCAACATTTTTTCTTCATTACTTTATAGGTTTCTTGGGAAACTAAAATCTTATGTGAGGAATAAGGTGTGGCCTGAAGGTTCAATCGCAGAAGGTTATATTGGGGATGAGGTAGTATTTTTGTTCCGGTACTTTGATGACATTGAGATGTCCTTCAACCCACCGCCTCGTGTGGACGATTGTCGACCCAGAGCCAGGGCCATCAGCAACAGAGTTGTTAATCCCTTGTGTTAGTAAACCAGTTGGAGGAATTGAGAACTTCAAACTCACAGCACTTGAGAAGATTCAAGCAATAGACATGTCTTGATTAATTGCACTAAAGTTGAACAGTAACTTCAGTAAGGATTGCAAACATATATATATATATATATATATGTTATCCTATATATTTTCGTACATTTTATACTCACATTTCATGCTCGTCATCGCATGTTTAATTGCAGGGAATTCAAGAGTCATGTGAAGCGTCAACTGCGGATCCGTACACAGACATCCTCTAAAATTGACATAAAGGTCCACAGAGAATTCCCGAGTTAGTTTAGGAGGAGAATAATGAATGACCACAACCCGCACTCAACAGAATTCACAGCTCTCGCACTGGGCCCGCTTAACCACGCCCAAAGATTTACGACATACAATGTCAATGGTTTCAAGTTTTGCACCGCTTCACAAGATCAGGGATTGCTGACCCAAAACTCGGGTGTATATGGCACATTTGGGACGAGGAGTTATGCGAGACGGAAGATGGCGAACATGCGGTTCGGTGACGTTAGTATTATGGAAAGCCGCTTGATGTGGTCGATAACTTACCAAGGTCTTTTCTCCGTGACGTTCAAGTGTTTGTGGGGCGAATATGACAACGTCCCGGGACTCACGACTCGACGACTTAGGCATCACATCCGTGAATTTCTCCCGCCTATTCACACCGGTCGGTCCAAAGATGACGAGCCGTATATTCTTGCCTCGAGGCCCATCAGGTTTATTATGTCGCCGATGAGAGGCACAAGGATTGGAATATGGTGGTTCACTTAAAGCTTTGGGACCTTTACGACATGGACGGTGGTGATAACGTCGCCTATGATTGTGAGCCGTTCCAGCCCGCCGGTTTCGAAAACTTCTTCCCAGACGGCGATGACAATTTACCTATAGTTCGGTATGTTTTTTAATATACGCTTTATGAATTAATTATAACGTTTAACTAAAGTTTTATTTGTGTTCAAACATATTTAACTCACACGTAACATTTTATACAAACTTTCTTTGTAGGGATGGTGACGAAGATTGAGACAAAAAATTATGCTATGATGTAACTGTGATATTCCTATTATTTTTAAAACAAAAAACAAAAAAAAGACCATCGAGATTACCTCGTAGCGGTTTCCGAACCGCTACAAAATAACAAAAAACCGCTACAAAGTACAAACCGCAACAAAATGCGACACCTTAACCGCTACTAACTGAAAACTGCTACAAAGGCGAAATAGTAACCACTACTAATTAAAAACCGCTACACAAAAGCGACACCTCAACCGCTACAAAATTATGCTAGATATCAAAATAAATACCCCCACTAAACCACATTTAATATGGTTCGGTTTCCATTTCTACCAATGTTTTCTCTCCATCTTCTCTCTTTTTGTAACGTTTTCTAAAAGAGGTTAAGTGTTTGAAGGGGTAAGTGTTGTTCAACCGGATCTAATTTCTTCGATTATCGAATTATATTATTTTTCTTCTAGCTTGCTGATACTAACTATTATTATTTTACAGTTGAATTACTTCCATTTTTCATCTTTCCTTCTACTTTCACATACATTATTCGATCCACTTTCACACACATTTTTTTTCAGAATTAATTTTATTTTAAATTAATTAATAACTAGTTGTTATTACACGTACATATTCTCATTGGTTTAACTATATAATAATCTTATCTAATCAAATATTATATTTTAATATATATCATTTATTTTCAATAAAAAGATAAATTATTAATAATACAACAACTAATAATTTTTTTTTCAATGTCATCCATTTGTAGCGGTTTTCTAACCGCTACAAACATGAACAAATATGGGAAATATATTGTGCGCTTAACACCGCTACAAAAAATAAAATACCGACAAGCGGGAAAACTTTTTTCCAAAAAGTGGCGGGATCTATTTGTAGCGGTTACAAACCGCCACTAATATTCTAAGGAATTGGCGGCAAAAAAAAAAATATCCCAAATTTGGGCGGGAATATTTAGTACCGGTTATATAACCGCTACAAAATAGTTGGAAAAGTTTCGCGCTATTTTACCACGTAATTAGTCGCAGTTATGGAACCGCTACAAGTATGAGTAAATTCAGTTTGTAGCGGTCATGTTACCGCGAATAATGTTCAAACAAGAACTGAGTACAGCCTCATATAGTGGCGGTCATGTGAACCGCTACAGCTACAGTAGCGGTCAGGTTTTCTGGTGTAGCGGTTTTTTCTAACCGTGACAAATTAGCTTGCCACTGTGGATTTTGTAGCGGTTTGTTTAACCGCTACAAATGTCGTTAGTAGCGCCAAAAACCGCTACTAATATACTATTTTAACCGCTACTAATGGTCTTTTTTTTTGTAGTGTACTAAGGACTAGCCTCAAAAGGAAAAAAAAAATTGCTTATAAAAAGGATTGGAGGGGTAGTATGTATAACTCACAACCAACATGTTTTATTACATTTGCCTTAAAATTTAATACTCCCTTCGGTCCTAATTATATAAACACTTTTATAATGCAATTTACACTCTAAATGTGGTCCTATAATTAGGACCAGGAAGAGGTAGTAATAACTTTCTAATAGCACCCATATTTGGAACACATTATTTTTCAGAGAAACAAAGTCTATTTAAATGAAGAGTAACATTGTGCACTAATGAAAAGTTTAATATAATGATTTAAATTATAAATAGGAATAAAAGAGTACATTACAGCTGTCTCCTTTTGAATTTAAGTTTCCATACTAACAAGGTAGAAGAATTCTTCTTTATGATACTTGGTGGGAATAACGAAAATGATGTTTCGTTTATGTATTGAATGTAACCAAAAGAAACTGAAGTATGTTTCAAATGTAAGTTTTTCTTTTTAAGATAGGCAAGGCATCGATTTTTCCCCCTTTTATCAATAACGTAACACGCCATTCTGAACTGGGAGTTTTAATTAATTCAATATTTACTTTTGGTTACTTATTTAATATATAACTTTAGTCAACTTAAAAACTTTATAAATTTATAAATGCAAAAAAAAAAAAGGAAAAAAAAAAGGAATTACATTAAAAATATTGTTTGGGGTTGACTCTATATGTTGGGACCTCATCCAAATGCATTTGACATCAACTATCGATGGTCGCAACTATGCTTGAGGGAGCACTGGCCTATCTTTCTCTTTTTTTAACTCCTCTTTCTAACCAATCACCATTGGTTCATATTTAATATTACATCCAATTCTAATTAGAGGACCACTTTTATTGTACAAATTGTACTACAAAAATATTCCTATAATAAGGATTAGAGAGAGTAGTATTTTTTTTTTTTTTAAAAAATGATATAATGATTACCACTCTGGTCTTATTTATAAGTTCCTTTTTGACTAAAAAATTTGGTCTTATTTATAAATCTTTTTTCAAATAACAAATGAGATTATGAAAATTTTATTCATATTAATTGTACGAATTTTAAAAAAAAAAAGTTGAAAGATACTCATTTATAAATATAGGAAAAATTAAAAATTTACTCCATAATCATTAAACTAATATATGATTTAGTTAAAAGTGAGATATAAACAGGACATAAGTTCACAAAATAGAGTAAGAGGAGGAAAAAGTAAAAAGAGTGGCCCTGGTTTGCATTTGAGCCTTGGATCAAGAGATCCGGTGAGGTCCTCTTCGGCCTCCCATCCACTGTCGTTCTCTTCGATAATAATGCGTTGTTTTGACGCAAAATGATACCTTCTCCCTTCTTCTTCTTCTTCTTTTTTTTTTTAATATTCATAATACTAAAAAGATACTTCAAGATCTTGAGCGATACTTGAAAAAAACTTTATAATCTTGAAAAATTATTTTAGGATGTTGAAAAAATATTTCGAAATGCGATAGGTACTAAAAAGATACTTCAGGATACTGACTGGGGATACCTCTGGTACTAAAAAAATACTTCATGATCTTGAAAAATTATTTTAGGAAACCCTGAAATATTTTTTTAACGTCCTAAAATAATTTTTCAAGATCATGAAATACCCATCAATATTTTTTCAGTATGAGTCGATCCTAAAATCACTTCTTTGTACCCTTAATATTTTTCTTTTAAAAAAAAGGGGGGGAAGGGAGAAGGTATATTTTACGTCAAAACGACGCAAGAAGAGAACGGCAGTGGATGGGATGGGAGGCCGAAGAGGACCTCAGCCAGATCCGTGATCAACAGCTCAAATAGTGTTTGCTGTATGACCGAAAGCCTTGACGAAGCAGATGACTGCGAACGAGACGAATAAAAGCTGCGATGGAGGCTAACGGGCCACGAGGTTTCCATGGTGAGCTGACGGCGTTGAACGACCCAGAGGATGGTGAAGAAGCAACTGATGCTGAACCTATAAAGAAGGACACGTCTTGGACTCTAAGTTATGGTATTTATGATTCTTTCTAGAAATTCGATTGCTTTTGTAAACCCTAGCCTTTTCGCTATTTTCAGTGTGATTGTTGTAGTGAAAGTGGACGGTGGACCATTGATAAACATGTCAATGAATTCTTTCTGGTTGGATTCGGGTTTTTCACTAGTGAGAATGCAAGAAAAGCTAATTGTGCATTGTCATTCATCTGTCGTATTATTGGTTATTTTAGCCTTTTTATTAAATGAGGAAATCTGATTCTCCTAGTAGGCTACATTCATATGAAGAGATGCATGCTTATATAGTAGACTTGGTAAGATTGGAATTGTCCGATCATGTAGTAATTTATAGTCCTCAGCAAGTCTTTAGCCTTCTCATCCTTCCCTTTATTCCATCACTGCCATGTGGAGGAGTCAGGGATGAGTTATTAGAATTTCATAAACCATTGGAATAAACGGGGAAAATAGAATAATTATTGGGATTCACTTATATGTTTTTAAAGTATAAGGACCTGCTTGGAAAAAGGTGTGAAGTAGAGGTAGTAATTAATTAGCGTTCTCAATAAAACAATGTTAGGATGTCTGAACCAAAATTATAATAACCATTGTAGTGACCGAGTTCTAACCATGATTGACATAATTGTCGTTAGGACATTAATGCTAGGAGTTGGTTTTGTAATGTGGATTTGGAGAGTTGATGTCAGAGGAAGTGATGCTGTAATAATTTTCAAATGACTACAAGGATTGAAATGGGAACCGAGCCCTTCATAAAAAATGCCATGCCAGAAGTTGGTGAAGATTAATGAAGGGCCTGTTCTAACTTTTAAACTGTTAGTTAAGGAATGTTGGCGATCAATCATTGTTAAACTAGATTTAGTTGAGACTAAGTACGATATATCTGAGCAGGCACTCTACATGAAAGAAATGAAATTTAGTACTGTATTAATTTTCTCTCATCTACTATCTCTCTGTTCTGCAAACTCCTATCACTCATGGTATCAGGGCGAACCAACTTTCCCGTCTCTTCTTTCTTGCTGCACTTTATTGAAGTTTGCAATGGAACAATCCCACTGTGTACATGGTCCCTGCAATACCCAAAATAAAAAGGAAGAATGTTTAGTTGGTGTCTGCATCACTTTCAGATGGGTGTGGAGTCTATTTGGAAAATTTATGACATGCTTTCTTCTGTGGATTCTTGATCTGATTCAGAAGGAGTGACACACATATGTGGAAACTCAAGAGAACAATCATTGATCACTAAAGAATTTTGTGTCTTTCTCAGTCCTTCTAGCTCTGCTAAAACCTCTTGCATTGTGGGTCTCTTCTTCCCATTCAGTCTCACGCATCTCTTTGCTAGATTCACGACACTAAGAATATCATCTTTCTTTCCTTCATGAACAACTTTAGCATCTAAAATCTCAAAAACTCGGTCCTCCTTCATCAAAGCAATAAATTCTGCGACAAGGTTCCGACCTTGATCTTCGTCTGAGAAGGTAATGGGTTTCCTTCCAGAAATGAGTTCTATAAGTACAACCCCGAAACTATATACATCACTTTTATTTGTGAATTGACTGGATTGGAAGTATTCAGGATCAATGTACCCAAAGGTGCCTTGTACCAGTGTGGTTAAGTGAGTCCTATCATTTGGGACTGACCTTGAAGTCCCAAAATCAGATACTTTGGCACTGTACTTATGATCCAGGAGTATGCTGGAAGTCTTGATGTCTCTATGAAAAATGGGAATGGAAGCTGCAGAATGCATATAGGCCCCCAGCAACCTCACAAGAAATTCTGAGGCGGGTGTCCCATGAAAGTTTTCCTTCAAGTTCCTGGTTATGGATGTGGTGAGAAAGTGTTCCATTGGGAATAAATTCATATACTAATAATGGGGCTTCAGTCTCTAGGCACCAACCCAAGAGTTTGACGATGTTCCTGTGGTTTATTTGGGATAGAACCACCACTTCA
This sequence comes from Acacia acuminata, assembly GCA_019022655.1. Lineage (NCBI taxonomy): Eukaryota > Viridiplantae > Streptophyta > Magnoliopsida > Fabales > Fabaceae > Acacia > Acacia acuminata. The sequence goes on along the minus strand of JAFJYI010000151.1, from coordinate 334,418 downwards.
TTAATGAAAGTCTCAATCTGGCTTCTCACAATTTCTTTCGCCTTCTTAACTGCAACAGTGGTACCAACTGGTAACATTCCTTTATAAACAGTTCCGAACCCACCTTGACCAAGAAACCTACTTTGATTGTAGTTATCTGTTGCTCGTTCCAGCTCTTCCGCCGTAAAAAGTCTTGCTTTGTGTCCGTTTCCATAACATGACATCTTTTCTTGTAGCAAGTGGCCACCATTTTGCTTGAACAATTTTTCCTTACATAATCTTTCTTGCTTTTGTCTTAGGTATTGATATAACTTGTGACCCAAAAGAAATAAGCTCAGAAGGCCAACACCAACACCAACACCTGCAAGTACATGATTAAAGTGCAATGGAATAATTCTATTTTTGCAGACAAGAGATTAGGTACTTTGAAAATATGGAGCTTTACATCCAGCGATCATCCCAAATATAGTACATGGCATAGTATCATCAACAATCCTTGAAAAATAAACACCAAAATTTATTTAATCTATGATTTGATCCGCTACTTAAACAAAGAGGAGAGAAGGTTGTGTTGGAGAAAATAATCATCTTGGACATCTAAGATATGTGCCTGACACAAGGTAACAAAGAGGAGAGAAGGTTGTGTTGGTGTTGGATGCAAGCGATTTATAAGTTGCCAAGAAATAAAAAATACTTTTTTTTCTTAAAAAATTAAATGATGGGATCAAATTTAGTGGGAATTACTATGAGGTCTGAAGGAAGGGCCTTAATTAGCAAGAAGTCTCAATGACAACTGAGGAACATACGATGACAAATTCTAGTGCAAGAAATCACAACACCTCACTAATCACCTCACTAATTATTGAGATATAGTAGCAATGAAATCTATCCTTAGGACCTCATAATAATTCCCTCTAAAATTTATAAAATTATAGGGACTTGTATATTGTTTTTCTCAAATTTAAATTCAAGGAAATCACACATTTCTAGACACAATTTTGCCATCTATAAGCCTAGTGAGCTAGGAGGATTCAAAAGAGATTACCTAGAGAAGCAACCAATTTGACGGGGAAACGGTGAGGGTCAGTTTGAATATGATCACAATCAAGAGTGTTGAAACTTGAATTCGGAAGGTCTTTCTGGGAGAATGAACAGGGGCAGTAGAATAAATGCGGATTGAGTTTGCAAGAGGAGGGCTTGAGGGGAACTAAGAGAGTTGTGAAGGGATAGAGAGTGGTGTTTGAACTCAACTGGTTAGTAGTCAACAGAGTCTGTAGATTCACACCATAGGCCTGTGCAATTAAGTTAGGTGACTCCCCAGAAGAAATTGAGTGAACTAGCAGGGAGGAGACCCCATCTGAGATTTGGTCAGCAGCGGGACAAGCGCACGAGACTGGAACTGAAATTTCGGCACCAATAGTGAGATTGAGGGTTGATGCGTAAGAATTTTGCTGCAGTATCATCTGGCAAATGGCGAGGCCTTGATAAATACTGTGGGCCACCGAAAAGAAGGTGTCACCTATCTTCACTGTATAAGAAGTTACATGCTGGTAGAGACCACCCGAACAGGAACAATCAATTGGAGCAATAACAACTTGATTGAAAGGAATGTGCTTGGTGTTGCTTGTTATGTTGTTGATGGAGGTTATGGAAGATGCTTCAGAGCCAAGAAGATTGGCAATGCTTAGAGTGGTATTATAGGGACGATTGGATCTGAACGTTACGAAGGATGTGCATGACTTTTGGAGGCTGTTGCAGTTATGTCCTAGTTGATATGTGTCGTTCAAAGAGCATTGTAAGACGGTGTAAACGTCAAACTGGTAGCAACAATGGAGGAATTGAGAAAGCACAGACAGGAGCAGCATAATGGAATACGAAGACAGCTTCATGTCTTGATACTTGAGATGGGTTTGATTGGAATTCTTCTTATTTTTTATACAAGGAATTATTCTTTTCTTTTCTTTTTTTGGTTCAATTGGATCCAGGAGAGGAATATAATTTGGCCACGACATTGTCCTAGATTTGAGTTGACTAATCAAATCTATCATATTTTTCGACCTTTTTTTTCCCTAATTGACATGGTATGATCATCTAGATATTTAATATATATACGAGTGTGGCATATATTTCAAGTTCAATGGGAGAAGAGAGGAATATAATTTGGAGACGACATTGTTGAGTGATTTGAGTTGGATGTACCAAGTCAAATCTATCATATTTTTCACTTTTTTCCCCTAATTGAGTTCATGGTATGATCATGTATAATATTTTCAATTAATTCCATCCACCAACTTGTTGTATTAAGGTGGTCAATGATCAGTGGTTAACTTAATTTTAGTGGGTACATCTTTGTATTTTGAGTTAGTATTAATACAAGGGATTTTTTGTCATTCAAAACTTATTTTCAATTAAGTTGTTATCTAATGGGTTTTGTTTCATACCGATCTGGTTCTATTTATAAGTTCACTTTCACTCTCTTAAATAGAACCAGTTAGCAGTGTGTTTATGTGTATATTAAGTCAACATAAATTTATACTATTCATATATTCTAAATGGTCCGTAGACTCTAAACAGTACATGTGGCTTACATCTTGTTATTATATAAAAATTTGAAGAAAAAAAAAAAAAACCAACTTCTTTATATGATAAATTAGTGTGTATGCTTGATTCTAACAAAGGGAGTAGATGGTTGACTCTCCAACAATATCACATATTTAAGATGTTGGAACCTCATACACACCAAAACAAAAAAAGGCACACATACTTTAACAGTTTAACATCTTTCCCCCCTCAATGCATAGGTGTCTTGTTTGAGGCACTATCAGTTGACTCTAAATGAAGATACCTCTCCCAGCGGAGATTTGAATATTGATTTATCACGCTGTGAGGTACTAGGCCTTTTCATTAGATCCAATCCCGTATGATGTGCTATGTGTTTTACCTTCACGGCGAAAAAAAAGATTCCAATTAACTTAAATTTATTTTGGATCTGCCCATATTATATTACTATTACTCATGATCATGTTGAGTTGGTTTGTGTTGCCATTATTGGTCGCTGGTCCTTTTTAAAATATATTACTATTATTTTAATACTTCTTGTAAGGATATATTTGATGAGTTGATCTTAGTCCAAAATATATGATACAATTTTTATGTTTGTCAATCTTTTTCTAATTTACCCCATTGATATTTTCTCAACAATAATCATGAAGAAGGGGAAAGAGCTAAGAGGGAATCAAGGAAGATAACTAAGGTGATTTGAAAAATACATGTCATATTAACTAATTTAACTAATTTTTTAATTTAATCAAATTAGGTAAATATGTCTTGTATATTAAGCAGTGAGGGGGGTATTTTTTTTTTTTTACTTTAGAAAATAATGAATCATTAGAGTTCCCTACTCTACCAAGTCGATGATCTTTTGAGATACGGATTAGACTTAGACTTGACTAAATTAAAAATCACAATAGACTGAATTAAAAAGCATATTAGATTTGTCAAAATGGCAAATATAAAAAATATATTATTCTATCAAAATATGATATTGATGAGGATTGCACTTAATAAAATTTTTTGAGTGTTTGAGAAATTATAGAGAGGGGAGCAGATTGAAAACATGGAGGGAAGCTTCGTGCCCTGAGAGAGTAGAGATGAGTTTAAAATTCAATGGGAATTCCAACACAACAGTATTGTTGAATGTTGACCGAGTTAAGTTGACTTCAAGGTGGGGCCCTCAATTATTTTTTAGTACGAAGGCCAGGACTTGGTTTCTTTCAACTACATGAGGAAATGACACTTGCAGCTTATTCTAACACTTCATGTCCAGGACTTGGTTTCTTTCAACTACATTTTCTCTCCATTGTGATTATGAACTTTTGGGATTTAATTTTTACTGTACACATATTAGATTTATACTTTTAAAATCATCTCATCAAATTCAATTTTCAATTTAACAGTCAAAAAGTAAACCCAAAACCCATGAAGAATTCAGTTGAAAACTATAAATCATTATATTAATGTCAAAGACTTGTATGTTTATTATATTTTAAGAACTACAAATAATCCCTTAAATTCATTTCTTGCATAATTATGGTTATTCAAAAAAAAAAATCATGTTCTTTCTTTTTCCCCTTTGATCAAGAACAACGGAAAACTAGAAACTAACAAAAACAAAGGAAACTAGGAACAGGTCTAGCCAAGTCCCAATGTACATTTCAATAGCTTGATAATCCATAGAGCCTTTCTAATGTCCGCAAGAGAATGTGAAAGATTCCTGATTCAAGATTCCACTGATTCTGTAAAATCCTAAATTCATTTTGACAAAATTTCTTGTACAATATGTAAATGTAATAGAATTAACCAGTGAATTTTGCTCAAGTACCGATTTTTCCAAATTAAACCTGAAAATTTTGAGACACATGTTGGCATAAATTTAAACACATGAGACTAACACCCAATTAATTTAGTTGGGTTATTATTTTCAGCCAAAAGGGATGAAAAGAGGCTAAACGAATTTTACTATGATCATGCCAAATGGTCAAACTACTTCTTGCTTAATATGGTGCCACATGTCACACTTGTTGGAAATTATTTAAATATATATGCATGTGCCCAACTAGTCTCTATTTTTCAGGCAAGGAGAGGATGGAAGGAGGCCAAAGGGATTTTTGTTTAATAAGCATGCCAAAGGTCAAAGTATACTCATCAATTATTTCTTCTATTTGCACCAATTGCTGCCACTTGTCATCATAGGCCAACAAATGAAATTTTTAATTAATCAATTGTATATGCAACATTAAGTCAATTTATGAGATCATCAACCCTTCCAAATGGGCCATGATTTTCGGCCAAGTGTCCAAAGAAAAGAGAAGAAGCATGTGATTGCATTATTGTGGCACATAATCAAAGGGGGGAAAAAGAAAGAACAAGAGATCCAAGTCAGTTTTGGAAGAACATGTGGGCCCCATAGCTTGCTTTCTAAATACTTCAAGTAGGGGTGAGCAACAGGCAGGCGGGGCTACCCCATGGCCTAACCTGTATCCCGCCCGTTTTTTCGTAACTCGTTTGACCCATGATAAGCGGGTACGGGCAAACACAAGCGGTTCCGATGGGTTCCCAGGAACCCGTAACCACTTTTTTTAAAATAAAAAACAAAAAACAAAGAAACTCAGTCCCTCACTCTCATTCCTCACACAAGTTACAACCACTATCAATAAAGAAGAAGAAGAAGAAGAAGAAGAATCAAAAAATAAAGAGGAAAGAAATCCTTATGATCTAGGGCGAGTTCTAAGAAATGCGAAGGCAAGATCTGAAAAATCTTTATGCTCGATGAGGAAGCAAATAGATCTGAGATGAGATTGCAGACACAATTGAACAGATCTGAGAAGAAGAAGCATGACATCACAACAACAATGGATGAGGAGATGACCCTGGACTATGGCAATGTGAGAAAGGAGATACATGAGAGAGAAAGACAAGGATGAGCACTCGAGGATGAGGAGGCGGCATCAAGGGAAAATGAAAGGAAAGCTATCGTGATTCGTATCGTGAAAATGAAGAAGAGGGCAAAGGGGTTATTTGTGATTTTGGTGTTTTAAAGTTTAAAATTCTATATAAAAGATATTAAAAAAAACTGAAAAATTTAGGGCATGGGGGATCAAAGGAAGAACTTGGTGGTAAAAACGCAACTCTTCCTCCACCAAACCAAGAGCTATGATTATGATAATGAAGAAGTATTAAAATATTACATCTAATCTTCTTATATATAAAAAAAGTATACGGGTAATAGACGGGAAAGGGTGCCTTATGGCCTAACCCGTATCTTGCTCGTTTATCTTTACACGGTACGACGGCTTGTACGCATTACTAGCCCAATCTGGGCAAGCTCAAACGGTCAAAAAAAGTACGGGCGCCGATGGACAAGCGGGCTATAGGTGTTTTCCTCACCCCTAATCAATAATCAATAATATATATATAATAACACATCCCTTAAGCCATTCAAGAAAACGGCTTATTTTTGGCTTCTCTCACATATTACTATTCATAAGCCGTTCAATTTTTATTGGGCTCCGCATGAGCTCATCTGGATGGGACAATAAATCAAAAAGCCTCTCATGACTCATCTCTCTCCTATCTCTTTTCCTCCGTCTTTTTTATTTCCCTCTCTCATCGTACGGGAATTCAAAATTTGAATCCCTTCTTTCCCCTTTTCACATCTCATAGCGTACGGGAATTCGGAAATGAGACAGGCTTCTTTTTCTTTTCTCTCACTTCTTCTTGTCACTCTTCCTCTCTCTTTTGCTATCTTCTTTTTCTTCTCTCTGTATGGTGTCTCCCACGCTCTTCCTCGTATTCAAAATTTAAAATCCTTGTGCTCTTCCCCATTTTCAGGTAAAGGAGGGTCACTTCCGGCAGTTTCAAACCAAATTTCGGCTTGATGAGCTTCTGCAGGAGTCTCCGGTTGAGTGAAATCTGGTAAGCGAGCAGCGTCAAACTCATAATCGAGGTCTATTTCATTAGCAACAAAGACGTTCTCTATTTCCATATCTTCCTCCATTAGCAACGAAGGCCGAACCGAGCAAGCACCTTTTTACTGGGAATAACAGAGAGAACTTCATTGTGATTCCTGATGCTGTTATAATTTCACCGGGATTCTGATGAAATGCGGCAAGCAGTTCAGGATGTGGTGATATCAGAGTGAAATGGGATTCTGAAAACATCTGCACACCTTCGCAATGGCATCTATCTTCGTCGACGCAAGAATAAGTGGATTTCTTCACGATTTGAGCTCTTCTTTCTTTTCATTGTTTGTTTCATTTTTCTTCATCTATCCATGGTTCCTCTTCTCCTCTTTTAGAGATGGCGACAACCACGGCGGAGATGAAAAGGCAACGCCAAAAAAGCTAGAGTTTATGTGTATTTTTCCATGGCTCCTCTTCTCCTTCTTATTTTCTTTAACCACTTTTGCCAACATCATCACTTAGAAGTTCAAGTTAGTTCATTTTTTGCTTCGGTATTGCATTCTTTGACCCTTTTTTGTTTCCTAGAATATATGTGTTTATGTGTGTTTTTTTCATGTATTTTCTTGGGGTTTTTGAGTGTTTTGGCAAGCTCTTTCTTTGACCCTTTTGCATTTTTCTTGCGTAGATGAGATGGAACGCTTTGCTTTCTGGGCACAAATAGTATTTTCAATGAAATACTTGTTGTTGTTTTGGTCTACTTCGATTATTGTAAGCCGGGTATTCACTTTTCCTTGACATATTCTAAGATTTTAATGAAATTTTGTTTTTCATACATGGAGATGGTAATTGTGGGTGCTGATACATCTGATGCCTTCTTACTTTTGCAGTCAAATCTATTGTCCAAAAATACTGTGACAAAAGAATAACCACGGCAAACATGTAATCACCTGTTAAAGAAAGAGCTTGCTTTTGCGAGTTCATCGACGTTCTAATCCCTTCCAACCAGACCAAATAATTTATTCACAAGGTGCTTTACAACCTTAAGGTTTCATACCCTCCATGTTCTTGCGTGTTGATCTTAACAACTCTTTTACCTTTACATTGTGCTGTGTACACAAGTTATCTTTTCCCCTTGATCAATGCCCTCCCTTTTGTGGTTTGTTACTTGGTTCCGGTTTATATCTATTGGTTCATCTTAATATATATTGGTTAATGTCTTTTATTTACATTTGTCCCTATAAGCTTTTATGTTTTATCTTATACCGAGAAGGGTCTTCTTTAGCTGAAGGAAATATGGAAAAAGGTAGCATTATTTGGCCTCATAACTTTCTGACCTGCTTTTCAATATAAGAAACATAATAAAGCAGAAACTGGTTTGCTTTGCAATATAAGAAACATAAAAAAGCAAGTAAGTGGTTTGCTTTGTTGAACCATAAGGTTTATCATCTTTTGTAGCTAAAAGACTTTGTCTTCAGCTTTTTGTTTGTGTTTTGTTTTAGCACTCAAAATAACCTTTACATGTAAGTGATTTAATAGCCCTGCTATCTTCTGTAGCTAAATAACTCGGGTGTGTGCTCAGGTGAATCCAGACAACATGCAAGACATACATAGCGTGCCATCTAATCTGCTACAACAATGTAGATCATTCAGAATAAATTTTTCAATTTTGTCTGTGACTAAATATGTCTTTTGTTCACCCTGTGAGGTTTATGCCACTTCTTTTCTTACTAGATGACATATGTAACTTAGTTTAATTCTTTAAAGGAAATAAAATTGCATGAAAAATATGTTTGTACAACTCATGAAGTACTATCAATCCGTGCAATGTAGGGGGAATAATATTTGAGTTTGTTATTTTTGTTGAATGAATATCAGTATTGTTCGGTTGACATACTCCACAATGTTTCATGTTTTATGCGGTCCTGATTTTTGATTTCCACGTGATACAAAGACCTTTGCTTATATCAGGTGAAACATAGGTCTCGAGCCGTATTGGAGAAACTGAAATCCTTTAGAAAACACGGCGAAGCTAAAAGGTACACGTTTCTAATCTCTGCAGTGATTTTTATTTATGTCGCTAAATCAGTGATATGATAGCAAGATGGTGAGATAAATCACATCTTAACCTTCTACTCATGCAAATATTTAAGGAACTGAAAATCTACAAGGAACACAAGTAACTAATTGTGTTTCAAAGCTTGCAACGAAACGAAATAGGAGCTGCATGGACAATTACCAACGTTTTTTAGTTGTTGGTTGATTTGAAATGCAATTCTTTTCTTTTACAATGTTTTTTTATTCAATTATTTTAATGACATTTCTCCCAAAACATCTATTCATTAAAAGTAAATCTGAACACTTACATAGTAACGAAGAAGAAAAAGAAAAAGAAAAATCCCTAAACACAGAAAGATGAAAACATTGCTATAAATAACCTAGGGTTGCTGGGAAGGGTTTATGGCTGCAACTATGAAATTTTGAAGAGGAGCAGAGGATAAGGTTGTGTAGATCTACGAAGGTGATATCTTATCATGTTTTCTAATCTTCTCCAATAACTTGCCTACCTTCGTTCTTTCCATTTTTCCCTTAACCCCATCTTCTATTTTCACTCCCATTTTTCTCTTACTATGTTTTCCAATTTTGGTGGATTTAGAAAATGGAAGTGAAAATAGAAGGTGGGTGAAGGGAAAAATGGAAAGTATAAAGAAAGGCCGTGGAGGGAGAAGATTAGAAAACATAGTAACATTTCACCTTCGTAAATCTACATTACCACATCTTCTTTTGCTTCACTTCAAAATTTCATAGTTTGGCCATCAACCCTAGGTTATTTATAGCAGCGTTTTGGGCTCATGTTACTTTGTTCGGGTTTTTTTGCCTTCGTTACTATGTCGTGTTCGGATGTACTTTTATTAAATAGTTGTAAAAGAAAAGGATTGTATTTCAAATCGACTAAAAAAAAAAAAAAGAGGAATACATGTGTGAAATAGTGTTAATTGTAATAGAAAATTCATCTTAAGTCTAATGTCAAAACACGAATTATATGAACCTCCTAATTGGGTAACTTTAAGTGTATCCAACTAAAATTCCTTGAATATCTCAAGCAAGAGCGCCCCCCCAAAAAAAATAAATAAAAGAATTCAATTACATATTCATATATGTAAAAGATTAAATATATGTAAATTAAATAATTTGAAATAAATCATTATTATTCTATCTCATTTATTTACATATATTTAATCTTTTTAAATAATATTTCAGATTTTTTTGAAAAACTAAAAACAGATTTATTTTTTTAAACTTCTTAAAATCTCTTTGGAGTTTCTTGAGTTTTTAGGTTAAGAAAAATTATTTTGTCATAAAGATTACTTAAAATAACTTCATGTGAAAATTTAGTTCACCCCAACTTTAACCCTTTCCTTCACATATGGGATCACATTACACTCTGTTTCATTGTGTCTCTCATGCAAGTTAAAGCTCTCATGTTCATTTAGCACATCAACAAAGCGTTTTAAAGCCGTGGATGGCAGCAAAGAATATTGGCAAGGAGAGAAGCTGATCCCTTCTGATTCTACAGGACCAGTGACAACCATTATATAACGCATAGCTAATTCATGAACCTATTTGGTTGGATCTCTTTTGCATCTTATTTCAAGTTCTTCACCTATATCAATTGTTTTTAAAAAATGGTGGAGATTCGAAAATCAATTTTAATATTCCTTGGTAATGACTTTTGAGGAGATCTCTCTTAGTCCACATTGTATAATAGTTAAAATACTTTAAAAAATTGTTTCTAATATGTCATTGATTGTGATGTTTTAATGGTCTTGAAAGGTAAGAAAGTTGCATTTTTAAGGAAGTAAAATATGCTTAAATAAAGCATAAGTACTATCATCCCGTGCAACGCACGGGGGAAGTGTAGGCTCGTATCAAGAACACTTTAATCCCTCCTTTTATACTCATAATTCAGTCAGGAGCCAAAGAAAGATGGGGAAGGAGAAGTTAAAGGAACTAAAGATGTAATTGGATTGTAACTATTTGGCATACTGGTAGATAGGTAAAATTTAATGTCCAAATAAACCCTCCTTGCTCCCAACCGCCAAACTCATCCTTAATACCCATTAATTCCCTTCTTCATTCCTCATAAGTCAAACAAAACACTCAAATTGACCGAAAGTGTCAGCTTGAGAAGTTGGTGGAAGAAGAGGAAGAGGAAAACTCAAGAATACAAGGTGAGTATATGTGTTATGGCCTTCTCTCTTCTAGTTCTTCACTCTTGTCACACTCTAGCCTCTAAAAACTCTCTTGTATGGTGTTTTAGAGAAGAGGGACTGAAACCTAAAGAGCCAAGGTAGGAGGAAAAATTTGCAAGAAGCACAAAGAAGAGACAAGGCGAGTGCTTCTTTAGTCTTTTTGTAGTTCTTGGACTACTTGTTGGTTTGTGGTGACTTCTTCTTGCTTCTTGTGATTTTGGAAACCGTAGATGTTAAGGGGAGATGCTATCCAATTTGTCTAAAATGGGTTAAAGTGTGATTTAAGTCTAAACTATAAACTAGAAGGTATCAGAGGCCAAAACCATGTTGTGTTCAAGATAGAACTTGGAAAATCAAAACTTGTCTTTCCCTTGCCATATGTCCGTCACAACAGGGGACCCATGATATGAAGTTAGTATGTCGTAGTCTGTGTAAAATGAGTAGGATTAGGATGGACTCATTTGAATTTGATTTTTCCTTCGGCCTAGACGCCATTATTAGACCATTTAGGGGACTGCTGGAGTTGGGTTTGCCTTACAGTGAGTCTGTTGTGAGGTGTTTTATTCAAACCCGAGATTATCTAGAACTGGAGTAGTGTCAACATGTGTTAAGGGACAAATCATTGAATTGAATGAGAAGAAAATCCTTAATTGGTTAAGGGTTAAGGCTGCACAGTCCAAGATACAAGCTTTAGTGGAAAGGAAATGGATAAAATCTTGCCAGAGAGGGAGGGACATACAACAGAGGATGATTCTCCTCTGTACAAACCCAAGCAGCTGCCTCATAAGTATAGGGTCCTGCATTATCTGTACAGTGTGAACTTCTTAAACAAAAGCAAGCACTTTAACACCATGAGCATTAAGGACAAACAAATCCTCAGCTGCTTGATTAAGAGGAAGCCATTTCATGTGGGGAAGAGGATCATTGACACAATGCTCAAGGCTACATCAATTGGAAAGAAAAATTATGAACTGCCTTACCCTTCCATTGTGTCTCTGATATTACAAAAGCACAAGGTTTGGTATCTTCATGAAGGTGAACCCCCCATATGGACTCCTGAATTTGATGAAGAGGCTCATGCGAAGTTGCTTCAAGAATGCGCAAACCCTTCATTTGAGGAAGGAGTTGCAGAAGTGGCAGCCATGTTTGCCAAAAGTGTGGATGAAAAACTGGGATAACAGTCAACAGATGAGAGTTGTCGAGCCCTTTCAAAATAACCAGGGTTCAAAGATTTGTAGTATAGGAAACTTGGATCGTTTCTCTCAAGGAATTCGCAACAGGTCTAAAATCAACAGTGAACAAGTAACACAGTAACCAAAATGGGGGAGTTTTTCAATGTGATTTAATTGAAGCAAAGACTAAAATGGAAAGCAAGAAATCGAGATTAATCAGATTAAAAACGATTAACCCAGAATTGGGATTCCATAACCTTCATCGGAAAAAAACATAATAACCAAACTCGTGATTGATTCTGGACAAACTAAAATCTCTGCGTTTGTCCAAATATTCCCTCGACTAGACAATCGCCTAGCATCTGATCAAACACGTGGCGAGCTTGCTGTGCGATCGCACAATGCTCTCTCGTAACCCGGTCCGACCTAAGTCCTTGGGATATCAATCTAGGTATTAAATCTAATACCTAATCCACAATTATAATCGGATCTGATTAAACTGAACAGAAACGAATTATGTTACCGATTGAAGCGTGGGTCCTTTGGATTCACGGAATCCTCAATCCATGGGTCAACTACAGGAAGCTTAGCCAAGCATGGCTGGGCAAACGAAGAAAAGATGAAGAAGAACATATACATGATGAACGATTCGGAGAAAATAGTAAGCTTCCAATTTAATCCAAAAATCCCATAAAACGTAATTGAGAGTATGTTTTTCAGTCATCTAATTTAACCTAAAAATAGGAAACACTGGGACTACAAGATTGGCCAAAAAATAGGAAACCTCTAAAAATAAGAAACCTCTAATAAATAGGAAACCTCTAAGAATAGGAAACCTCTAAAAATAGGAAACCTCTAATAAATAGGAAACCTCTAATAATTGGAAACCTCTAATAAATAGGAAACCTCTAAAAATGGTCTTTTATTACAAAATTCAGGCAAAATAAACATCCAGAAAAATGTGTCTGCCTTTAGCTCCAATTTCGTCCATCTTCTTGTCTGATTCAGCCTTCCTAGTCTTCATAACAATTGTATCTCTCTGAATCATGTAAAAAATGAAAGAAGAATGAGGCTAATTCGATATCTAGATCAAAAGTTATGGTGAAAATAGTGAAGCACTGTAAATCTGGAATTTTATAACAAAAATGAATTAAATCTAATTAAAAGCTCAAAGTCCACTTAAGTAATAAAACCCATTATTTATCAATTAAACATTCCTAAATTATTAACCAAGAGATACAAATAAGTGACATGATATTCAATTATCAAATTCCCCTACACTTATCCTTTTGTACTCTTAGGCAAAATTAAAAGAAACAAAAAAGTAAAAGAAAAACTTATTCTTTCCAACAATTTCCAAACTTCAAAAATTGAACAAAGATCACAAAGCTTCTCAAGATCAACCAATCAAGATTGAATTTCTTTCATCTCCAATTATAAAGCATGACAATCTCAATTAATGATGCTAACTACACAAGATGGTCTCTCAAGGATGCCCTCAATTGATCTCTCAAGTGTATAAGGTAAATAAGTGTATCGCTCAAATTCTACTCAAGAAAATATTCCTATGATAGTCTTGCTCAATTTCTACTTTTCCACTACTCATAACACATGCATTCACAAATCAAGAGAGCTTGTTATTAAAGGTTGTAATGGGGCTAGGTGAAGGTTGTATAGAATGAGAGGCTAAGTACCAAAGAAATTAAAAAGAGCACTAACACAACATTCTTTATGTATAAAAACTTTTATTTTTTCCTCATATATCTCCTTTCTTTATATGCATTTTCTTTTCTTATATATATATATATATATATATATATATATATATATGGAAAAACACTTCTCATGTTGTAGGAGAAGTGTATTCTCATGTAACACACACATGAAATGGTGGGACCCACATATATATACAATTAGCATTATATATATATGTGGGTCCCACCATTTCATGTGTGTGTAGGAAACTTCTTCTTCTCATGCAACATGAGAAGTGTAAACCCCTATATATATATATATATATACATATATATATATATATATATATATATATATATATATATATATATATATATATATATATATATATATATATATATATATAACTAGATAGTTTGGAAAACCATGAGAAACATTAAATGTAATACATTAAATCATATTTTTATATGAGGATTGGTGACTTCTACTAGCATGTTCACCATCTTGTCATTCTAGATTCATCCTAGGATTAACCAAGTGTGTGTGTGTGTGTATCGCCGATATGTATCATGGTTTTGTTGATTTTAAACTTAGATAGGAAAGTTCTTGTCTTATATATATATATATAAGTAGATAGTTTGGAAAACCATGAGAAACATTAAATGTAATACATTAAATCATATTTTTATATGAGAATTGGTATTTATAAACTCCTAATTTAAAGTGTTAGGATAGCTTCGAGAGTTTAAAATAAATGTAGAGAAATAATAATAAATAGTAATAGTAATAATAATAAAATAAATAAATAAATAAATAGTAATAAATAATATTATTATTAAAAGAGGAATAAATCATAATTAGAAAAGGGAATTATTAATTAATAGAAAGGGGTATTATTAATAAATAATAATTAGAAAGGAAATTAATAGTTACAATGATCTTAGTTTAAGACATTGAAGAAGTTCGAGTTTCTAAGACCGGAGGTTTAGTTATACTTGCTTGAAGGCGAGGTTGGTAACTTAATCTCTAATTCCTTGTGTTTTTATATATACCTTGTATGTTCATGTAATGTGGATTCTGGCCGGGTTTGTATGCCTGAATCTATGCGTTTTATTCAGCTGGATGTGGATTATTATTTTATATGATAATATTGTATGCCTATTTTCCTAGCGCTGAGGATTCGTGTCTGGGACACATGGCACTTGCGAGTGCTTTCACCGTTAACGATGCATGTGTTGTATGCTATGTAGTCGAGTAGCGATTTGTTTGCTGAATGCTTTCTTTTATTTCACAAGTATACGAAATATCTGTCATGTATGATTTACATTTTGAATGTGAGATTAACCGTTACCCTGGGATTCATATGATCACTAAATCTCAATCACACCTAAAGATCTAGGAAGATGCTTTGGATCAAGAAGTAAGGTTGTATAGATGGAGTAGCTGAAGAAGGCCCTGAAGGAGGGGCTTTAATTTCATACCTTAATGTTTTGGATCATATTTGCTAACTATTCAACTGGATTGTATAACTAAAATCCTCCAACATGATTAACCCTGACTATTATAGAATTTTAAGTTGTATCACGCTTATATTCCTCTAGGAATTTAAATTAGCCAGCATATGTTATCAGTCACTCATTCGTCCAAACGTTATGCATGTTCTCTGTTGTGACTTACTCTAATATTTTAACGTCTTCACTCTAATAATTTCACGCCAATTAGTCTAATAAGAGATTTAGGGCATATGGACGTAGGAATTAGGGGTGTTGCATATTTCTTGTAGTGGGTTTGTGGGCAGAATTTGTATCCTACCCTGAGATGTGTGTATTAAAAAGAAAAATGGTTTTCTATAATTAACTGTTAATATGGTTTTAACAAAACATTATGGTTAATTGTTGTTTAGTGAGAAAGAGTGTTTTTAGAAGCAACTGTTGTTGAACCCATAAAGAAGAATACGTCTTCCACTCCAAGTTATGGTATGCATGATTCTTTCTAGAAATTCGATTGCTTTTGTTAACCCTAGCCTCTCCGCTATTTTCTAAGTGATTGTCGTCTTACGGGATATATACCTGTTATGCAAATCTTTAGTGAAAGAGGACGGTAGACCATTGATAAACATGTCAATGATTTCTTGCTGGTTGGGTTCGGGTTTTTGACTAGTGAGAATGCAAATAAAGCTAATTGTGCATTCTGATTCATACGTTGTATTATTGGTTATTTTACCCTTTTCTTTTCAAATGAATAAATCATATTCTCCTTGAAGGCAACATTCATATGAAGAGATGCATGCTTATACAGTAGACTTGGTAAGATTGGCATTGTCCGATCATGTAGTAATTTATACACCTCAGCAAGTCTTTAGCCTTCTCATCCTTCCCTTCATTCTATCACTGCCACGTGGAGGAGTCAGGGACGAGTTATTAGAATTTTATAAGCAATCGGGATAAACAGGGAAAATAGAATAATTATTGGGATTCACTTATATGTTTTTAAAGTATAAGGACCTGCTTGGAAAATGGTGTAAAGTAGAGGGAATAATTAATTAGCGTTCTCATTAAAACATCGCTAGGATGTCTGAACCAAAATTATAATAACCATTAAAGTGACAGCGTTCTAACCATGATTGACATAATTGTCGTTAGGACACTAACGCTAGGAGATTGTTTTGTAAAGTGGATTTGGAGAGTTGATGTTTGAGGAAGTGATGCTGTAATAATTTTCAAATCACTATAAGGATTGAAATGGGAACCGAGCCCTCCATAAAGAATGCCATGCCAGAAGTAGGTGAAGATTAATGAGGGGCATGTTGTAACTTTTAGACAGTTAGTTAAGGAATGTTGGCCACCAATCATTGTTAAACTAGATTTAGTTGAGACTAAGTACTATATATCTCAGCAGGCACTCTACATGAAAGAAATGAAATTTAGTTTTAATTTTCTCTCATCTACTATCTCTCTATTCTGCAAGCTCCTATAACTCATGGTATCAAAGAAAACCAACTTTCTCGTCTCTTCTTTCTTGCTGCACTTTATTGAAGTTTGCAATGGAACAATCCCACTGTGTACATGGTCCCTGCAATACCCACATAAAAAGGAAGAATCTTTAGTTGGTGTCTGCATCACTTTCAGTTGAGTGTGGAGTCTATTTGGAAAATTGATGACAGGTCTGATTCAGAAGGAGTGACACACATATGTGGAAACTCAAGAGAACAATCATTGATCTCCAAAGAATTTTCTGTCCTTCTCAGTCCCTCTAGCTCTGCTGAAACCTCTTGCATTGTGGGTCTCTTCTTCCCATTGAGTCTCACGCATCTCTTTGCTAGATTCAACACACTAAGAATATCATCTTTCCTTCCTTCATGAACAACTCTAGCATCTAAAATCTCAAAAACTCGGTCCTCCTTCATCAAAGCAATAAATTCTGCGACAAGGTTCCGACCTTGATCTTCGTCTGAGAAGGTAATGGGTTTCCTTCCAGAAATGAGTTCGATAAGTACAACCCCAAAACTATATACATCACTTTTATCTGTGAATTGACTGGATTGGAAGTATTCAGGATCAATGTACCCAAAAGTGCCTTGTACCGCTGTGGTTAGGTGAGTCCTATCATTTGGGACTGACCTTGAAGTCCCAAAATCAGATACTTTGGCACTATACTTATGATCCAGGAGTATGTTGGAAGTCTTGATGTCTCTATGAAAAATGGGAATGGAAGCTGCAGAATGCATATAGGCCACTGCCCCAGCAACCTCACAAGAAATTCTGAGGCGGGTGTCCCATGAAAGCTTTCCTTCAAGTTCCTGGTTATGGATGTGGTGAGAAAGTGTTCCATTTGGAATAAATTCATATACTAATAACGTAGCTTCAGTCTCTAGGCACCAACCCAAGAGTTTGACGATGTTCCTTTGGTTTATTTGGGATAGAATCACCACTTCATTAATGAAAGTCTCAATCTGGCTTCTCACAATTTCTTTCGCCTTCTTAACTCCAACAATGGTACCATCTGGTAACATTCCTTTATAAACAGTTCCGAACCCACCTTGACCAAAAAACCTACTTTGATTGTAGTTATCTGTTGCTCGTTCCAGCTCTTCCGCCGTAAAAAGTCTTGCTTTGTCTCCGTTTCCATAACATGACATCTTTTCTTGCAGCAGGTGGCCACCATTTTTCTTGAACAATTTTTCCTTACGTACACTCTCTTGCCTTTGTCTTAGGTATTGATATAACTTGTGACCCAAAAGAAATAAGCTCGAAGGCCAACACCAACACCAACACCAACACCTGCTAGTACATGATTAAAGTGCAATGGAGTAATTCTATTTTAGCAGACAAAAGATTAGGTACTTTGAAAATATGGAAGCTTTACATCTAGTGATCATCCCAAATATAGTACATGTCATAGTATCATCAACAATCCTTCAAAAATAAACACCAAAATTTATTTAATCTATGATTTGATCCGCTACTTAAACAAAGAGGAGAGAAGGTTGTGTTGGAGAAAATAATCAGCTTGGACACCTAAGGTATGTGCCTGACACAAGGTAACTCTCAGTGCTGTTTTTTTTTTTCCTTTAAAAAAAAAATCAACAGTTTCCTTTTAATTTGGATTTTTTAATTTGAATTCAACCTCATTAAAGTTTTGAACAAATGTGATTGTTTGTTTAAAATTTAAAGGAAAAATTAATTTGTTAGTTCTTGTAGTTTCACCTGATTCTTAAATAGGTCCCTAGTTCTTTCTTTCTTTCTTTATTGGGTTCTTATAATTTCCTCAGTTATAAGCTTTAGTCTCTATGCTCATAATATGTTAATTAGCAATGGTGTGGATGCAAGCAATGTTGTCAAAATCGAGTTTCTACGTAGACACGGAAAGGGGTGGTAGAAACGTAAATCGTAGAGACGACACGAAGTGTAAGTTTCTACTTTCCATTACTTAAAGTCAGAGCTCAAAATTATATATATATATATATATATATATACATAGAAAAAAAAATCATAAATCACTACTCAAGATTCAATGAATAACTTCATATTTAAAAGATATATAAGTCATAACTATAGAAAACATTAAAAGAAACTTACATTAAAAAAACATGTGTTAAAAACTTACGATTATAACTATGAAAATATGTTAAAACCTATATATAACTATCCAGTCTCCACTCTCCAGTAATCCGAGTCCAAGATGCAAGACGGAAATAAGGTTTTCAACTTTTCATCCTTTTTTTAAAAAAAAAAAAACTTTTATCCTTTTTTTTTTTGTTAAACTAAAAATGATGAAAACTATAAAAACCTAAGTTTTTATAGTTTTACGTGTTTGAGCGGAGTTTCTAGCGGTTTCTACTTATGACAGTTTTTATTTGCATTTCAGCATATATGACCCTTGTAAAAACACAAGTTTTTACGTTTTGCACTAGTTTTTGAAAACAATGGATGCAAGCGATATATAAGTTGCCAAGAAATACAAAATAATTTTTTTCTTAAAAAAATAAATGATGGGATCAAATTTAGAGGGAATTACTATGAGGTCCCAAGGAAGGGCCTTAATTACCAGAAGTCCTAATGACAACTGAGGAACATACAATGACAAATTCCAGTGTAAGAAATGACAACACCTCACTAATTATTGAGATACAATGGCAATTAAATCCTTTCCTTAGGACCTCATAATAATTCCCCCTAAAATTTATAAAATTATAGGGAATTGTATATTGTTTTTCTCAAATTTAAATTCAAGGAAATCACACATTTCTAGACACAATTTTGCCATCTAAAAGCCTATTGAGCTATGGAGGATGGAAAAGAGATTACCTAGAGAAGCAACCAATTTGACGGGGAAACGGTGAGGATCAGTTTGAAAATGATCACAATCAAGAGTGTTGAAACTTGAATTTGGAAGGTATTTCTGGGAGAATGAACAGGTGCAGTAGAATAATTGCGGATTGAGTTTACAAGAGGAGGGCTTAAGGGGAACTAAGAGAGTTGTGGAGGGATAGAAAGTGGTGTTTGAACTCAACTGGTTAGTAGTCAACAGAGTCCGCAGATTCACACCATAGGCCTGTGCAATTAAGTTAGGTGACTCCCCAAGAGAAATTGAGTGAACTAGCGGGGAGGAGACCCCATCTGAGATTTGGTCGGCAGAGGGACAAGCGCACAAGACTGGAACTGAAATTTCTTCACCAATAATGAGATTGACGCGGTCAGCTGCGTAATTTTGCCGGATTATCATCTGGCAAATGGCGAGGCCTTGATAAATACTGTTGGCCACCGAAAAGAAGGTGTCATCTATCTTCACTGTATAAGAAATGACATGCTGGTAGATACCACCCAAACAGGAACAATCAATTGGAACAATAACAACTTGATTGGAAGGAATGTGCTTGGTGTTGCTTGGTATGTTGTTGATGGAGGCTATAGAAGATGCTTCAGAGCCAAGAAGATTGGCAGTGCTTAGAGTGGTATTATAGGGAGGATTCGATCTGAACGTTACGAAGGAGGTGCATGACTTTTGGAGGCTGTTGCAGTTATGTCCTAGTTTGTTTGTGTCGTTGAAAGAGCAATGTAAGATGGTGTCAAGGTCATTCTGGCAGCAACAATGGAGGGATTGAGAAAGCACAGACAGGAGCAGCAGAATGGAATACGAAGAGAGCTTCATGTCTTAATACTAGAGATGGGTTTCATTGGAATTCTTCTTCTTTTTTATACAAGGAATTATTCCTTAATATACATGAGAGTGTGGCATATATTTCAAGTTCCACTGGAGAGGAGAGGAATATAATTTGGACACGACATATTGTTGACTGATTTGAGTTGGATTTACCAAGTCAAATCTATTATATTTTTCACCTTTTTGCCCCTAATTGATCGAGTTCATGGTATGATCATCCATAATATTTCAATTAATTCCATCCACCACCTTGTTGTATTAAGGTTGTCAATGATCAGTGGTTAACTTAATTTTAGTGGGTCCATCTTTGTATTTTGAGTTAGTATTAAGGGTTAAGTAGTAATGTTGTCTCAGAAGTACACCCCAAGAGCAATGTTGCCCTTAAAGTTTTTTTCGGCCCAATTTTGGCCCAGAAGTCTAAATATGTAGCAATGTTACCCTCCACTAATGATCAGGGCTGACGGAGTTAGCACACTCGATTGTGCATGATCTTTTTTTTTTCCCCACAATGTGCACACTCACAATGAGTATGCATTGTTTACACTTTCGAATGGGTGTGTACAAATGTGCACACTCGAGTCTGCACAATTCACACTCGAGTGTGCTAACTTTGTTAGGCCTGACCGTTAGTGGAGGGCAACATTGCTACGTGTTATGATTTCCGGGGAAAAATTGAGTCCAAAATAACTTCCAAGGCAACATTGCTCCTGAGGGTGTACTTCTGGGGCAAAGTTGCTACTTAACCCTAGTATTAATACATGGAATTCATTGTCATTCAAAATTTATTTTCAATTAAGTTGTTATCTATCGTGTTTTGTTTCATATCATTATGGTCTTATTTATAATGCAACTTTCACTCTCTTAAAAAGAAACTTATAAATAGAACCAAAATGGTAGTGAGTTTATGTGTATGTATTATATCTAGATGAATTTACACTATTCATATGTTCTAAATGGTTTCGTAGACTCTAAATAGTACATGTGGCTTACATCTTGTTATTATATATAAAAATTTAAAATAAATAAAATAAATAAATAAAACCAAAAAATAATGTTTGAGATTTCATATCAACTTTATATGATAAATTAGTGTGTATGCTTCATTCTAACGAAGAGTAGATCGTTGACTCTCCAACAATATCACATATTTAAGATGTTGAAACCTCTTACGCACCAAAACCAAAAAAGGCGCACATACTTTAACCATTTCACATCCTTTTTCCCCTATACACATTGGTATCTTATTTGAGGTACTATCGGGTATTAGATGTGGATACTTTTCCCAACAGAAATTTGAATATTGATTTAACACACTGAGAGGATTAGCCCTTCCGTTAGACCCAATCCCTTATGATGTGCTACGTGTTTTTACCTTCGCTTAGGGGGGAGGGGGAATCCCCTTAACTTAGAATTTATTTTGGATCTGCCCATATTATATTACTGTTATTACGATCATGATCATGTTAACACGTTGGTTTGTGTTGCCATTATTGGTCGCTGGTCCTTTTTAAAATATATTACTATTGTTTTAATACTTCCTGTAAAGATATATTTAATGAGTTGATCTTGGTCCTAAATATATGATATAGTTTTTATATTTATCAATATTTTTATAATTTACCCCTATTGATATTTCCTCAACAATAATTATGAAGAAGGGGAAGGAGAGAATCAAAAAAGATAACTAAAGTGATTTAGAAAATACATGTCATATTAATTAATTTAACTAACTTTTTTAATCTAATTAAATTATGTAAATATGTCTTATATTAAGAAGCGGAGGAGTATTGTTTTTACTTTAGAAAATAATGAATCATTATTGTTCCCTATTCTACCAAGCCAGATCTTATGGGATACAGATTAGACTTGACTAATTAAAAATCATACTAGACTGAATTAAAAAGCATATTAGACTTGTCAGAATGGCAAAAGAAAAAAAAAAATATTCTATCAAAATATGATATTGATAAGGATTGCACTGAATAAAATTTTTTGAGAGCTTGAGAAATTATAGAGAGGGCAGCAGAATGTAAATATGGAGGATCTGGCTTGCATCCACCGCAAGCTATGGTCCGCTGCAATAAAACTACATCATTTTGATGTAAAACTTGTGCATCTTTGGCCTTCTTCTTTTTTTAGTTTTAATAAATATTTTAGGATACTATTGTACTAAAAAGATACTTTAGGATACTAATCGATGTTGGAAAAATACTTCATGATTTTGAAAAAATATTTCAGGATCTTAAAATAATATCCTACAAGATATTTTTAGTACCAACCAAACTCTAAAATTAACTGATCGGTAATCAAAAAAATACTATCTTGAAAAAAATTATTTTACAATCTTATAAAAATACTTCAAGATGCTGAGTAGTACTAAAATGATATTGTATGATACTTACAGTACTGAAAAAAATATTTTATGATATTTTAATATCTTAAAAAAATATTTCAGATACTGACTGGTACTAAAAATATACTCTAGGATATTTTTTCAATATCTTAAAATATTTTTTCAAGATCATGAAGTATTTTTCTAGTATCAATTAATATCCTAAAGTATCTTTTTAGTGCGAGTCAGTATCCTAAAATATTTATTAAAAAAAGGGGCAAAGCTGCACAATTTTTGCATCAAAATGACGCAGTTCTGTTGCAGCACACGTAGCGGGGACCATAGCTTGCAGCGCATGCAAGCCAGATCCAAACATGGAGGGAAGCTTCGTGCCCTGAGAGAGCAGAGATGAGTTTATAATTCAATAGGAGAGGAATAGAATTCTCACACAACAGTATTGTGGAATGTTGACCGAGTTAAGTTGACTTCAAGGTATCATTTTTAATACGAAGGCCAACAACTTCAACAATAATAATGCATCTATATGAGGAAATGACACCACACTAGTGGAAAAAAGGGTTTTAAGATCGCCTTATTTATATCGGACTATCGACGCCCCGATCTTAAAGGTATGACCTGATAAGCGTGTTGTAAATATAAAAAACTTCTTATACTAGATCATTTTTTCATAGGTCTTAAATATATTATTCAGACCCGTTAAAAAAACAACCAGCCTTAAAAATGTTATCAAAAAAATTGAAATATCAATTACTTTACAGAGAAATCTCATACAGCCATACTAATATTTTCTGTGATCCAAAATAATAAGGAAAATTTAAATATAAAGGTAATAAAGTTTTAAGACCGAACATATTTAATATCCTGGTCTTAAAAGTTATTCTTTTAAGACCGGACATAAAATATGGTGGTACAAAATATAGAAAAAGATTAAATAAAAAATTAATTAACGGAGTTATATAAAGACTGGTCTTAAAGGTTAACTTTTAAAACCGGGTACTAATTTGTCCGGTCTTAAATGTTAAATATTAAGACCATCTCTTTATTTATCTGGTCTTGAATGTTTAATATTAATACCGTGTAATTGTTAAATCTCCGATCTTACTAGTCTTCCTTTAAATAGAAATGTTGACTCGCTTTTTAGACAAATCAATAGGGTTCAAAACAACCGAGGTTCTCGCGTTACGCACAAGTTAGGTCCTTTGTTGTCGTCATTTTTACCTCTCCTGGTTTTTGAGCAAAGATTATCGGTTTCCCTTTTCTTTGTCTTTTTCTTTTTGTCGGAAAAAGAAGGAAGATAATGAAAAGGACACCGAAAATATTCAAATCAGGGCAAGGTAAAACCAACGACAATGACGGTCCAACCTTGAGAGGAATTGTCACCGTGTTTGTTTTTATTCGAATAAGGTAAACGATATTTTTTGTTTTTTTTTTTGTATGGTCATAACTGTATTCTACAAATTTTTAATGTTGATCACACGAGGACAATGTTTTGTTTGTTTCCTTTTTGTCCAAAAAAATGAACATAATGAAAAGGACAAGGCGATCGAATATGGAAAATAAAAATTTTATTTATCATTTTTTTAATGCTGCCTGTGAGGGGCAGGAGTAGTACAGACAAAAAAAACATCTACTCCTCCCCATCGTTGTCGGAGGGGAGGGAGTCGTCGGAGAGGTTGGAGACGTCATCATCTGAAGGATGGTACTCAACATCCTGGGCATCGAGTACCGCGTTCAGCTTGTTGTTGACGGCGTGATAGACCTGAAACAGCTGGCCCAAGTGTCGTTCTATATGAGCGACGTGGGCCAGGAGGTGCTGCATCATCTGGTAGAAGGTCGGGTCCGAAGGCAGCAAAGGAGGGTACGGAGGAGGAAGAGAATTAAGAGGAAAAGGAGGACCTCGTGGTGGTGGAGCAGCCATTACGGTGGAGGTTGTAGAAGTGATGGAGAAGAATGTAAGGAAAGTAAAGTAACAACGGGTTTAAATAGAGAACTCATCCCAACAATGTGAAACGCAGCGGAAACTTTAATAAGGAGACACATAGTTCATCAGAATACGAGGAGACGCCTAGTTGGGAAGTTTATCTAGAAGCCGAAGAGACTCTGAATCATTCATTTGAACAGAGTGTAAGGATACAAATCTGCTATCTGATTTGAAAAGAATGAACTTTTAATACCGGATATTGTAAAGATCCGTTCTTAAAAGTAATATTTTTTAAGAAAAAAGTCTTACTTTAAAAAAAAAAATTGAATTGAAAAAAGATAAATGAATTTTAGGACCGGATACAAGATAAAAGATCGGTCTTAAAAGTAATTGAATTGATTGAAAAAATAAATATTATACTTTTAGGACCGAATATATTATAAAAGGTAGATCTTAAAAGTAATTGAATTGAAAAAAATAAATAATAGAATTTTAGGACCGCATATTTATAAAATCCGCTCTTAAAGTAGTCATCAATTCCCTATCTCTCCCGCTCTCGCCTTTATTAATTCCTCATAACCATCTCTGTCCTTATTTAACTCATCACTACCTCGTAACTCCACACTACGTAGCTCTCGCCCAACCGCTCAAACCATGGTTAGATACAAGAGAACCGCTCGTAGGGGTACTCTTACTCCGGAAGCTCGTGCCTTCTTAAAATGAAGACCTTTAGGACTGGATGCTTTACAATTAACTGTCTAAAAAGTATTTGACTTTTAGGACCAATGTTTTATAAAACTTCGGTCTTAAAATTAAATGAATAATAAAAATTTAGGACCGGAGACTTATAAACTTCCGGTCTTAAAAATTTAATTATATATTTAGGACTGGCTACTTTATAATTAACCAATCTTAATAAAATAATAAATACCTAAACATGTCTCTTGTCGTGCCGAAAGTGATTACTCTGGTTCTGTCTCCAGTGTTTGTGTGTTGCTTCGTCGCTGCTTCACGTTGCTCTCTCGACAATCACTTTCTGGTTCCTTAGCTAAACGTCTATAGACCAAGCTGTAAGAGGTGTTTCGATTATATAACTTTATGATTTTCCTGCTTATCGTTCTGGGTTTTTCATGGGTTGAACGAAATCAATGAAATGTTCTTGTGGGTTTATGTGTTGTGAATGAATATTGTATTTTGAAGATTATATTTGCACTTTAGACCTACCCAACTGACCAACAAATGTTTTTAGGTTACTCTTGCTGCTGTCTGCAACATCAACGTTCGTGGTAGGAGAAGAAAGACTCAGCAAACGCATTTGAATTTATATACTATAGGTGAGTCCACAAGACCTTCATGTGATGTAACACCCTAGATTTCATACTTCAAAATGTGTCGGTTGACACTTAGTTTTAGAAAAATCGACAGAGTTTGAGGTGCTACCACTCAGAGTAATGTGAAAACGGAGAGCATGCACTAACGTTTGGACGATGAGTGACTGATACAAAATGCCCGGCATATCTTCACGCCTCGACATATGCCGATATATTAAAAATTTCCCGAAGGAATATTCATGTGATACATTAGTACAGAGCTTTGCATAATTACAAGTCTTTATGGTAACTATACAATCTTCAACCAAGCCGAAGCTAGACTTGGGGCAATGAACCTAAGTCAGTTAATCAAACAATTTGGCCAAGCCGGTGTCTAGTGGAAGTCTCCTCGAATTCACAGCGACTCACTGACTGAACCACATAGACGAACCCTTTCTAGACACTAAATGGTTTGAAGTAACCTTATTAGATTCATGCCAGAAGGTAGGCTCTGTTAAACTTCTTCCGGCATTTGCTTTGACCGGTGCCTCTTCACGGCTTTGTCCATCGCTGCCTCTTCACGGCTCTATCTATCGGTGCCTTCTCTACGTTCGAGGTTCCTTTCCCGAACTTTAGTCAAATCTCGAGGTCCAATACCCATCGGACCTCGGGTAACGCTTAACCTCATATGAAAAGTATAAACAATATATATGACAGATATTCACAGTTTAGAAAAACAATCAATCATGAATCAACCAATCATATCAAAGCCATACAAGACATACGAGAGTTAAAGTTACTGTATGCGAACGTACCTTTCACCGTGTAATGGCCAAACGTCCGACCTTTTGATCCAACTCAGGACCTCCCGGATATCCTATACATTATCGTCGGATTATTATATGATATTTGATAAATATCATATTGCTTAGAATAATATCCTAAGGGTTTAATTTACCTTTCTACCCTTGGTGGATTTATTATTACAACTTTGCCCTCACATTTTTTTAAAAACGCTATGCTGAATTTCTGGGCAGAATTTTCAGTTAACTTCGCAAAATCATAATTAAATCTACAAAACTCGAAACGAGGATCCGTAAAATTCCTCAGAATCCTTAGGATGGTTATTTTCAATGAAAAATACTTATTTTTACCCAGAATTTATGAAACATTCCCAGTTTTCATTTTTCTCAACGTTGCCCAGAATTTTTCCAGAAAACATAGCCCAACTTTGAGAATTTTTATCTCACTGTACAGAGCTCAATTTAACACGTTCTTGGAATTTTTGAAAATCCCTATATGTCTAATTTAACCATGAATTGTCTCAGAATTTTAGAACCTCATATTTAACATAAAATACTGACATTTCTACCCCTGACTTTAGGAATCGCTAACCGATAAGATTTCGCTAGAGTTTCGCTACTTTGATCATAATCTTTTGAAATTTTGCTATACCATCTCCTTCATCATATTTTTGAAATAATAATATTTTTAACTACAAAAACATGATAACTAAAATATATTTAAAAGACTAAAGACTAAAATCACAAAATAACTAAGAACTTGAAAGCTTAAGCTCAAGAACTTACCTAGAACTTTGCTCCTCCTTTCTCCCAAACTCTCACTCACTCTTTCACTCTTAGAATCAGATTGCTACTTGCTATCTTTGTGTGAGGAAATATGAAGAGCCAAAGGCCCTATTTATAGCAATTTGTGGGTTAACTACTAAACTACCTAACAACTTTTATTCATTCTTAACCCTTGGATTAAACTTAGTTGAGAAGTTTAAATCTCATCCTTACACCTACTCAAAACTGACTTCACACTCCTCTCTCCCCTTTCTCTCTTCCATCATCTTTTTCCTTACTTCTTCAAGAAGTAAAGTGCAGTTTCTGTGTAAGTTTCTTCCAACCGAGTATTCGGTTTTACTTTAACGAAATTCATTTTTGGTTGCCCGATCAATCACCATTACTTTTAAATCCTGAGTATGCTTTTTGATTAGTAGTTGGATATCCAGATTTATGGTCTAATTAGATTCCCTTGGTTGTACTAAGCTTATTCTTCAACGTTTGCAAAAATAGCCTTTACTAGGCTTATTTTCAAGGTTAAATTATGTGGGTTCAAGATAAGTCCTTATATTTTCTCCGGGGTTCCTACTTCTTCACAACTATTTAAATTTGTATAAATTCTCACTTTATTTGTTGTTTTGAGTTTTTACTGTGTACATCGATATTTACGATTTCAAACCATTATCCAATTTACTCTAGGATTTCAAACTTTATCAAATTTGCTTTAATTTTTTTTTTTCTCTCTCTTACACTAGACTCACAACCCTTACAACATTTGCACACACACACACTCACAACACTTTCTCTCTTACTTGCACACACACACATACACAACTCTTTTATCATTGGTGGATTTTACTTCACAAGGATTCCATTTTATGAAATTGAATTAAGGCCTTAGGATTTAGCTTTATAAGGTTTAATCCTAGCCCTCCATAACTAATCTCAATTAATATTCTTAATTAGTTGATTTAATTAATTATGAACATCTAATACAATTACTTTAATTATTGCAAATTCATTGTCCATTAATTGTTGGCAAATTTTCTCTCTAATTGGATTAATTATTTTCTCACAACTTTTGGGTTTACTCTGGTCATTTATGCACCATGCATTAATTTAATAATCATAGGGCAACTTATGGTCCCTAAAATAAAATTGGATTTTTGCCTCTTTAAATTCCAAGGAAAATAAACAAATAAATTACTAAAATTAGAGACAACATACTTTCCTATTTTAAATAGGTATTATTTTGCCAAACTATAATATTCAAGAGAAATATGAATTTTGGGGTATTATACCATTATTTTAATTAGTGAAAATTTAATTGCCTCCTAATTGTGGTTAATTCCCTTTAATTAATTCAAGTGGTTTCATAACACTTCCTTGATTATTTTGATTACCTTAATTCTTAAAGAAAAGTTCCTAACTTAACATAAATATGTTACTCAATTTTGAGACCACATATTCACCTATTTTTAATAGGCACTATTTATCAAAATATAATATTTATTATAAATATGAATTTTAGGGTATTACATGTGATGCATTTAATTTCCTCGTCATGCATTTATTTTGCTTCTTGGATTCACTGTGATACATTTATGACCAAAAGTGATTCTTCGTTATGCATTTAATGGGCAAGTTTCTCCGTAAAACCAAAAAAAAAAAAAAAAAAAAAAAGACTTAATCGACATTGAGCATAAATATGCATTTGAAGTTGCCTTATTTTATATGCAAGTATCAATTTTTTCGGATTATGTATGTTGAATCTTTCCGTCTATAGCAATTCTCACCGTGGATCACAGTTGGATAAATGCTTTACGGACGAGTGTTGAATATCGGAATAGGGTGAGAGACTTTATAGAATTTGCTAAACAAAATGCCCATGATTTTTTTTTTTTTTTTTGCTCGAAATGCCCATGATGATAGTGGGAAGTTTTATTGCCCTTGTGTAAAATGTTTGAATGAGAGACGACTAAGTCCTGAAGTTATACACACACATTTAATTTGTAAAGGATTTTGTAAGACTTATACAGTATGGGTATGGCATGGTGAAAAAATGTCAAGTGGGTCTTAACATGGGGAAGTGGCTTTTGATGATAATGATACGGATATGGATGATCGCATAGAGGACATTATTCGTGATGTAGGAGAAGAGGCTTTTGCTCAATCATATGCATATGGTAATATGTGCAATGACGCAGAGACCCCGCTATACCCTGGGTGTAAAAAATACCAATTGTTGAACACTATATTGAAATTGGTAAGCTTGAAGACACGTCATGGATGGAGCAACAAGAGTTTTTCTAAAATACTAGAGGCTTTTAAGGACGTGCTTCCGAATGATAATGTATTGTGGCATCGATACTATAATGCTAAGAAAATACTTTGTCTACTGGGGATGGAGTACAAAAAGATCCATGCATGCCCAAATGATTGCGTATTGTATAGAAACAAGTTTGAAGAGAAGAAGAATTGTCTGATATGTAAAACCTCAAGGTACAAGTCAAATAAGGGGCCTGCAAAAGTGTTGTGGTATCTTCCAATCATACCAAGGTTCAAGCAGTTGTTTACGAATGAAAATGATGCAAAAAATTTGAGGTGGCATGTAGATGAGAGGATTTCTGATGGAAAGCTTCAAGATCCGGCCGATTCTTCTCAATGGAAGAAAATTGATCAATTATTTCCGAACTTCGGCGAAGAACCTAAGAACCTTAGGCTTGCCCTTAGCACAGATGGCATGAATCCCTATAGAAGCCTTAGCAGCATACATAGTTCATAGCCTGTACTCCTGATTATTTACAACTTATCTCCTATGTTATGCATGAAGCGAAAGTACATCATGCTGTCTATGTTGATTTAGGGACCAAAACAACTCGGAAATGACATTAATGTTTAACTTCAGCCTTTGATCGAAGACTTGAAGGAGTTGTGGGAAGAAGGTGTCGATGTTTTTGACTCTTTCAAGAATGAGGTGTTTAAAATGTGAGCCATGATATTTTGTACTATAAACGACTTCCAATCATATGGGAACTTGTCAGGGTATAGTGTAAAAGGCCATAAAGCATGTCCGGTTTGTGAAGAAGGCACACGCTACCATCAACTTCAACATGTAAGAAAGACGGTTTATCTTGGACATAGGAGATTTCTTAGACGGGGCCACCCATATCGTCGATTAAAGAAAGCCTTTTTTGGTTTCCAAGAGTATGAAGATGCTCCGGTGGCATTGACTGGGGAGCAAGTTTATGAAAACTTTAAGGTTTTAATTCCTTCTATGTTCTTAAACAATGTCACTGACTATGACGTTTGTTCTTGTTTTATTTTTGTGGCAGGATCCAATCCAAAGGGACATGTTATAAAAGAGGATATTACGTTGTTGGGCGGGAATCAGATGAAGGCATGGTGAATATTATATTGGGCATGTATGTTGATTTACGTGCTGTATTTGTAACTCATTGTACTTGTAAGTAAGTTATCTTATTGTATAAATTAATTTAGGTGTTGTACTCATAGTATAATCATTAATTAAGAGGCCACATAACTCATGGTGAATAATATTTGTATTCTTTTTCCCAATTCAATTTATTCATAATTGTTCATAGCTTGTAGCTTAAAGTATCGACTTTTATGTCTTGGATTGGGTGGTGGATTTGTGTATATATATGATCGGGAAGAACAGAATAGGGAAAAAATTGAGAAAATTTAGACTTTAAATAAATACGGGTCTTAAATGTTCAACAGTAAGACCGGACATATAAATATGTCCGGTTTTAAAGGTCAGGTGTACATTGATATTAAGCTGGTCTTAAAAGTTGGTCTTTTAAGACCGGTGTATTTATTTGTCTGGTCTAAAAATTCAATTTTTAAGACCGGATGTATTTATCATCCAGTCTTAAAAGTCAGTCTTTTAAGACCGCGTATAATTAGTCATCTGGTCTTAGAAGCCACTATTTTTTTGACCGGATTTGTTTTTGTCTCAGCATTAAAATTTTGATCTTTTAAGAGCGGCCTAGTTTTTGCCCGGTCTTAAAAGTTGAGTTTTAGAACCGAACAAAAATATTTCAGGTTTATTTAGCTCGACTTTTAAGACCTAATGTTTTAAATGTCCGGTCTAAAAGAGTTTCTTTAAGACCGGTTCGAATCTGGTCTTAAATGTTAGACTTTTAATAAGGCACGGAACAAGACCGATCACGGTCCGGTCTTACGATGCCTCTTTTGTCAGTCTTAAAACCCTTTTTTGCACTAGTGCCGCACTTATTCTAACACTTCATGTCAAGGACTTGTTTCTTTCTCAACTACATTTTCTCCCCATTATGATTATGAACTTTTGACATTTAATTTTAACTGTACATAGATTAATCTATACTTTTAAATCATCTCATCGAATTTAATTTTCAATTTAATCATCTCATCAAATTTAATTTTCAATTTAACAGTCAAAAAGTAAATCCAAATAGAAAGTTTGGTTCATAAATGATAGTATTGTCCCTTAAAATTCAAAAAAGGACAGATTGGTTCGATGAAGTTTTTATGAGATGTTTGGTTTACCTTGTAATGATATTTTATATAAATGAAAGTTTATTCTAATACACTTTATTTTATTGAATATAATTATCAAGGCGGATGTATGTGTGATGTGGTTGAGTAGGGAGGAATTTGAATGATAAGATTTCTTTATACCATCACTCGGTGCACAGTGGATGGTACTTTTTCAGGGCCCCATCTTCCATGTTTTCCTCTGGTCGGGATTGCATTAGAGTTGTGGGACATGTGACGCCTCCTTAGTTGTTATTTTTAAGGAGGGGAGCCATAGTCCAGACTTAAGCTCTATACCTTTAGCCGGATGTATCTTAAGTTTTGGTGAGCTTGGAACCGTCCAATCAAATGAATGAGTTTTTATTGGACTATGTGTTAGCCTATGGCTCCAGTCAACGGTACAAGGGTGGACGGTGATATAAGGGAGGCTGCATATTGCATATTGTATAATTGTATAGTTGTCTAGTTCACAATTCGACATAATGATGATTACTTTTGCAAAACAATTTTGTATGAGAAATTATGGTATATACAAATATATTTGAAATCAGCCCCTGCTTTTTGTCATATGTAATTTGCTTGTGTACGGTAGAAACTTCCAGAAGTACTAAGACGTGGAATCTCATCCTATATTAACATTGTTCAGGTGAATATTCTAGTAGGGAGCAAGAGAAGGCACCTATGGAGTGAGCTTTGAAGGCTCTTTTGTACCCCTATAGTTTATGTTATGTTATTTTATTTACCATGAACCTAAAACTTCCGCTTTGTATTAAACTCTAAAAAAATTTCAGAAATTTATTTTAATTATGTAGTATGAATTTTATTTTAAATGGTTATGTAATTTAATGATTTGGATATTGATTATCTCTATTGAAGTATGTCAAATATTTTGGCAAAGTTTTCGAGTGTTGAATTTGAGTTGTTACACCTAGCATCGACAAATTAGTAGATAATTTATCCGGTTTTCAACTCGCTCTCGTTTATGGATGCATATTCTAGATATAACCAAATTGACATGCACCCCGAGGATCAAGAAAAAATGGCCTTCATCACTGAGAAGGCAAATTATTGCTGTAACGTGATGCCGTTGGGTTTAAAAACGCTGGGGCCACATATCAAAGACTGATGAACAAGGTGTTCGAAGACCAGCTTGACAAGAATGTGGAAGTATACATTAACGACATGATTGTCAAGTCAGCGGAGCCGGTAAGCCATGTCCATGATCTGCAGCAGACGTTTGATAAGTTGCAAGTACACTGAATTCGGCTCAACCTAGCTAAATGTGCATTCGGAGTTCCGATCGAGAAATTCTTGGGTTTCCTGCTGACAAATAGAGGGATTGAAGCTAACCCAGATAAATGTCAAGCCGTGCTGAATAGGAAGGCTCCAAGAAACAAAAAGAAAGTACAACAACTAACTGGGAGATTAGCCGCTTTAAATAGATTCTTACCCAAGTCGGCGGAGAATTCTCTGCCTTTTTTTAAGCTACTGAAGAAGGAATCTCAAGGTGGGTGGAATTTAGAATGCAAAGCAGAGTTCGCAAAGATAAAGTAGTGCTTGGCTGCCCCGCCGATTTTGTCCCGACCAAAACCAGGAGAAACTCTTGTCTTATATTTATCCGTCGGAGAAGAGGCAGTGAGTGCCATGCTGGTCCGAGAAAGAAAAGGCGGTCAAATACCAGTGTACTTTGTAAGCCGGGCTTTACAGGGATCGGAGTTGAGATATCAGAAGCTGGAGAAGATGGTGTTTGCTTTGCTCACTACAGCAAGGCGGCTCCATCCTTACTATCACGGTAGAAATTGGCCCATCGTCATAGAGGAGAATTAAAGCTCTGCAGGGGGAAAAAGAGAATGATGAAGCCTTGGCGATGGAGTTGGATTTGATTGATGAAGTCAAAGTCACAGCACACTGCCGAGATTTGGCCACAAAGTAACTCATGGCAGTAAGATACAATAAAAGGGTAAAACCCCGGTCATTTGAAAAAGGTGATCTGGTACTTCGCAAAGCCGACATAGGCAATAAGAATGCCAAGGAGGGAAATGAAAGACCTAGCTATCACCCAAGAGGGGGGTGAATTGGGTGTATGATAAAACTTTGGGAACTTTGAAAATCTTTTCGAAACTTACTGAAGGTAGTTTGAATGATAGAAATAGTTCAATAAAGCAATAGTCAATCATCAAACATATATGCTTTGGAAATGTAAGAGTTTAGGGAAGAGAATATGCAAATGAGATTTATACTAGTTCAGCCAATCCTTGACCTACGTCCAGTCCCCAAGCTTCACTTGAGATTTTTAATCCACTATCTTCTTTCAACTTGATTACACACTCTGTACTCGAAGTAATCCTCTCACTAAGATCCACTCCCCCTTACAAGCCGTAATCAATACACCAACTTGATTGCACCCTCTATACTCGAAGCAACCCTCTCACTAGGATTCACTCCCCTTACAAGCTGCTTTCAAGACAATGGGTTTCCCATTCAAGATCACCCCGTCTTGAGTAACTCTCAGATAGTATGGTAGAATGTTTACAATAAATCTTCTCTCACAGAAGTGAATGGATAAACACTGAAGTACAATACAAATCACTTCACTCTCTATGCTAAGCTATGTAAACATTGAAAACAGAGAGAAATGAGTTGAGCGTTGGATTCATAATGTTGGCATTTCGACAGTGTAAGCTCTTATCATCATCGTCTCTATTTTTGAATGGTTCTCTTTTTATAGTCAATGAAGAACATTGAGTAATTCTTCCAAATTTGAATATGTCCGTTGGAGCGTATATGACCGTTGGAAAATATTACCGTTGGGATATTCAAGTCATAGCATTTGAAGCAGATGAACAAGTTGAACATTTTAGTTCATTGAAGAACATTGCATTTGAGCATTCAACTTCATTTCTTCAAGTTCCTTGTTGAATTCAATCTTCTTTCCCATTTCTGAAAATCTACAGAAACTCCTTCATGATAGATTTTGATTTCTATCAAGTTTGATGTAATCTCAAACTTTAATCACCTGAAACTTATACACAAATGATATAAATGATGTTAAGAAGTAGAATAAGTTCTTTTGGAATCCATTTGAATGTTCTTGAAGAAAATCCAGAATCTCGGACGCGTGATTTTCCGATGCAGAGATGGTAACTCGAGTTATCCCATGTAACTCGAGTTGTTTTAAATGCCAGAAGCTTTCTGATTGAATTCTAACTCGAGTTGTCGTCTATAACTCGAGTTGCCAAAGTGTCAATTTTCTTCTGTCTGCGAGTAACTCGAGTTACCCTTCATAACTCGAGTTTCCAGGTTGATGAGGACATGGGAGGCGGATTGACCAAGGCAACAAACTTAGAGGACATACAAGGTCTTGGAGGCCCAATGACAAGAGCAAAAGCTAAAAAGGCTAAAGAGGCCCTAAATCTCCTGGTGACCACCTTACTTGAGACAAGCCCAAGTCTAAAGGAAGAAGAGGCCAAAATGATACACTTAATTCGATTGAAGACCTTGAAGAATAAGCCTCAATGGATATGCATGAAGGCTTCAATTTACTTGGGCCAAATTCTGCACTTAGTTTTATCTTTCTTTTAAACTTTTGTAATAAGGCTTATTGGGCTGACTTATTGGGCTTTGTGTGTAAACCTTTTTAGGTTAAACTTAATATGGGTGTTGTCCACTATATAAGGGAACACCATAGTTTTTGAGACGGAGATTTGAATGAAGAGTTAACCTTTTTGGTTGAGAGACAAGCTTCTCTAGGGTTCTTTTGAGAATCTCTGAACTTATCAAGGGTTTCAATCCTTGTGGCGTTCTTGGCTTATCAATTCCTTGGAATTGTGGCGCCTACGATTTTCATTCGAAATTTCTCGATTTTGTATCTCCAGATTCCCTTATCATTTTCTGGTGTTTCTTGAGCCAAATTCGTAGTTCAAAAGCTATCTTTCTGCTCGTTTTGGAATCACTTGAATCCAAGGTCTTTTCGTAGCGCGAGATACATTCCATCTTTACGCGTTCTTTCAGACGCTTTCGCTTTTCGTTCCATATTTCTTGGTTTCGTAACTCCTAATTCCCTTATTCTTTTTTGGTGTTTCTTGAGTCAAAATCGTGTTTCCAGAAAGCGAACTTTCACCTCGTTTTGGAATCACTCAATTCCGAGGTCCGTAGCGTGGGATACGTTTGATTCTTATCGACGCGTTGGTGGCCGAATTTCCAGCGCGAAATTCCATTCCTAGAGATCCAATCATCCTATTCTTTTGGGAATCATATCATCGGTATCGAGCAAAGGTTCTAGGATTGGAATTGGGTTATCTTTTTCTCGATTGTTTACATCCAATCTGGTCACACATTTGGTAACCCTAGTCCCTAAAATCTGTGTTTTGATTTTTTGAATTGTGCAATTCTGTTTTAGCTGTTTTTGTTTGTTCCTAATTTGTTCTTTCAATCTTTTGCTTGTTGTTTCTTTCAATTTCTTGTTCTTTCAATCTTTCTTGTTCAGAATTCAATTCCTTGAATTCTTCGGGAATTCAATTCCTTGAATTCTCGCACTTGGTTCTTGGTGTTCATCCTTGATTCATCATTGTTCTTGAATTTTATTCCTTTTGTTGAAGAATCGGGTGTCATAAAAACAAAAAGAAAAGAAAGAAAGAAAAAAAAAAAAAAAAAAAAAAGAAAAGAAAAAAAAAAACGAAAAAAAAAAAAAAAAAAAAAAAACTATACAAGACCTTGATATTCAATTACACACACTACTACGTGTGAACGTGTGAACCAAGTCCAAAGTGTCTTCCTTGAATAATTCCTCCAAATTGTTTTGGACTTTCTTTGTCTTGTCTTCTTGACATCAATTCTAGAGTTTGGGGATTGTGCTCTTGAGTGTTCTTGGAGATTCTGTTAAGAACTTAAAGAGAGCTATTGAGTGGTAAAAGGCAAGAGAGAACACTACACAAAAGCCTTATAGAGAGCAACAAACACGAGTGATACATTTTTAAGAGTGTAAACACGTGAGCGAGTGGTGAGGTCCTATTACTTTTGTTCTTTTCCTTGAATTATGGCAGGTACAGCGGTGAAGGTGTTCCTCCTCCTATAGGAGATAACAGATTGCTAATTGAAGCCATTACAACTCAAATGCAAAGGATGATGAGGGAGCACACGAGGAGTTATATGAGAGAATGGAGAGAATAGAAAATCGGGGGAATCATGATGAAGATAGACAGAGAGGAGGGATGAAAGAAGGAGAAGAAGAGATCATGAGAATGATGCTAGAGAGGATAGAATTAAGGGAGTGAAGCTTAATATACCATCTTTTAAGGGAAAGAGTGATCCGGAGGCCTACTTAGAGTGGGAACTGAAGATTGAGCACTTATTTGCATGTCACAATTATACTGAAGAGAAGAAAATAAAGGTGGCAGCCATGGAGTTTAGTGATTATGCTCTCATTTGGTGGAACCAATTGCAAAGGGAGAGGGTAAGGTATGAAGAACCATTGGTGGATAGTTGGGTGGAGATGAAAAAGCTAATGAGAAGAAGATTTGTTCCTTCCCATTATCATCGAGACCTTCACAATAAACTTCAAAGACTCACACAAGGTAACAAGAGTGTAGATGAGTATTTTAAAGAGATGGAGGTGTCCTTAATTAGAGCAAATATTAGTGAAGAACGGGAGGCTACTATGGCACGTTTCTTGCATGGGCTGAATAGTGATATAAGGGATGTTGTGGAGTTGCAAAATTATGTGGAGTTGGAGGATTTAGTGCAACAAGCTAGTAAGGTAGAACAACAACTCAAGAGAAAGGGTGTCATGAGGAAAAACTCTTCGAATTTTAATTCTTCAAGCTGGAAGGATAGAAATAAGAAGGAGGGAAGTTCTTCATCAAGCAATCCCACTACTACACCTCAAAGGACTCAAACTAAATCCATTGAGATCCCTAAAAAGACAAGGAGTAGTGAAATAAAATGCTTCAAGTGTTTGGGGAGAGGTCACATAGCTTCAGAATGTCTAACTAAGAAGACTATGTTACTTAAAGAGGATGGAGAGCTTACTAGTGAGTCTTCTTCAGATTCTTCCTCACATGATGATGAAGATGAGTATGTTGAAGAAATAATTCTAGAAGGAGATTTGTTTATGGTAAGAAGGATGTTGGGTAGCCAAGCAAAAGACATAGATGATAGTCAAAGAGAGAACATCTTTCATACTAGATGCCTTATCCAAGGAAAGGTATGTTCTATAATTATTGATGGAGGAAGTTGTACCAATGTTGCAAGTGCTAGAATGGTGTCTAAATTGGGCATGGAAACCAAACCTCACCTACTACCATACAAGCTTCAATGGCTTAGTGAGGATGGTGAAGTGACCATAAGCAAACAAGTGGAGGTGAACTTCTCCGTAGGAAAGTATGATGATACAGTTTTATGTGATGTGGTACCAATGGAGGCTTGTCATTTGCTTCTTGGGAGACCTTGGCAATATGATAAGAAAGTTATGCATGATGGTTGCACCAACAAGTTCTCTTTTGTACATAAAGAACGCAAGACTACTATTGCACCTTTGACACCAAGAGAGGTTAGTGAGGATAATTTAAAAATGAGAGAAAAAAGAAAGCAAGAGAGAAAAGAGAGTGGAAGAGAGCAAGAGAAAAAAGAGAAAAAGAGAGAAAAGCACCAAACTTGTTTATAAGAGAAAAAGAGGTGAAAAAGGCAATGCATTTGAAGAAGCCAATGCTCTTACTTTTGAGTAAAGAGAATAATTTTACGAGATGCAAGTCCTACTAACTCTCTTCCAAATGAGGTTTCTAATTTGTTGCAGAATTTAAAGATGTTTTTCCTAAAGAGGTACCTCATGGACTACCACCTCTAAGAGGCATAGAACATCAAATTGATCTCATTCCAGGAGCTTCATTGCCTAACAGGCCAGCCTATAGGAGTAACCCCCAAGATACCAAGGAGATTCAAAGACAAGTTGGAGACTTGATGCAAAAAGGGTGGGTGCAAGAAAGCTTAAGTCCATGTGCAGCCTAGTCATTCTAGTACCTAAGAAAGATGGAACATGGAGGATGTGCACTGATTGTAGAGCCATCAATAACATCACGGTGAAGTATAGACATCCCATTCCTAGATTGGATGATTTATTGGATGAATTGCATGGTGCTTGTTTCTTCTCTAAAATTGATTTAAGGAGTGGATACCATCAAATTAGGGTTAGAGAAGGGGATGAATCGAAAATAGCTTTCAAAACTAAATATGGGCTGTATGAATGGTTGGTTATGCCATTTGGTTTAACTAATGCTCCTAGTACCTTCATGAGATTAATGAATCATATGTTAAGGGAATTTTTAGGGAAATTTGTTGTGGTGTATTTTGATGATATTCTGATTTATAGCAAATCCTATGATGATCATCTTGTGCATGTGAGGTGTGTTCTAGAAGCTCTTAGGCATGAGAAATTGTATGCTAACATGGAAAAATGTGTGTTATGCATAGACCATGTAGTTTTTCTTGGTTTTGTTGTTAGCTCACAAGGAGTGCAGGTTGATCAAGAGAAGGTGAAAGCTATTCAAGAGTGGCCAACTCCTAAGAATGTAAGTGAGGTAAGAAGCTTTCATGGGTTAGCTAGTTTCTATAGGAGGTTTGTCAAAGACTTTAGTACAATAGCTACACCTTTGACCAAGTGATTAAAAGGCATGTTGGTTATAAATGGGGAAAAAACAAGAGCAAGCCTTTGCTGCCCTCAAGGAAGAATTAACCAATGCACCTATTCTTGCTTTGCCTAATTTTGCCAAGTCATTTGAAATTGAATGTGATGCATCCAATGTGGGGATAGGAGCTGTTTTGATGCAAGAAGGGCATCCCATTGCTTATTTTAGTGAAAAATTGAATGGGGCTGCTCTTAATTATTCCACATATGATAAGGAGTTGTATGTATTAGTAAGGGCTTTGCAAACTTGGCAACACTATCTCTTGCCCAAAGAGTTTGTCATCAATAGTGACCATGAGTCCTTAAAGTATTTAAAAGGACAAGGCAAGCTTAACAAAAGGCATGCCAAATGGGTAGAGTTCTTGGAGCGCTTCCCTATGTGATCAAGCACAAGAAAGGTACGTCTAATGTGGTTGCGGATGCACTCTCAATAAGGTATGCTCTATTCTCTACTCTTGAAACTAAGTTCATTGGCTTTGATCATATTAAAGCATTGTATGAGCATGATCCAGACTTTGCACAAATCTATAAAACTTGTGTGCATGCTGCTCAAAATGGATACTTTAGGCATAATGATTACTTGTTTAAAGAAAAGAGATTGTGTGTTCCTAAAAGTTCCATTAGGGAATTACTTGTGAAGGAGGCACACGAGGGGGACTAATGGGACATTTTGGGATCCAAAAGACTCTAGACATGCTGCATGAACATTTTTATTGGCCACACATGAAGCGTGATGTACATTAATTGTGTGAAAGATGCATTGTATGTAAGCGCCTAAGTCTAAATTATTGCCTCATGGGTTGTATACTCCTTGCCTATTCCGATTGCCCTTGGATTGATATTTCTATGGATTTTGTGTTAGGACTACCTCGGTCTAAAAATGGCAAAGATTCTATTTTTGTTGTGGTGGACGAAGTTTTCTAAGATGACACATTTTATCCCGTGCAAAAAGGTTGATGATGCAATCCACATTGCTGATTTGTTCTTCAAGGAAGTGGTAAGACTCCATGGGCTTCCAAGAAGCATTGTCTCGATCGTGATACTAAATTCTTAAGTCATTTTTGGAGGACATTATGGAGTAAGTGGGAACTAAACTTCTCTTTTCTACTACTTGTCATTCACAAACCGATGGCCGACCGAGGTAGTGAATAGAACTCTTTCTTCTCTTTTGAGGGCTGTAATTAAAAAGAATATCAAGTCATGGGAACAATGTTTGCCCCACGTTGAGTTTGCATATAATAGGGCTGTTCATAGTGCTACTCATTATTCTCCTTTTGAAATTGTTTATGGCTTAAACCCTCTCACTCCTCTTGATTTGCTGCCTTTGCCTAACAACTCGTTTTTCAAAGATAAAGATGGTAAGAGTAAGGCTGAATATGTGCGGAAACTACATGAGAAGGTAAAGGCAAACATTGAAAAAAAGGTAGAGAGTTATATCAAGCAAGCGAACAAAGGAAGGAAAAAGGTAGTGTTTGAACCAGGTGATTGGGTTTGGGTTCATTTGAGAAAAGAGAGGTTTCCTTCCCAAAGGAAATCTAAGCTTCAACAAAGGGGAGATGGTCCTTTCCAAGTGCTATCCAAGATTAATGATAATGCTTATAAAATAGACCTCCCGGTGAGTATGGTGTAAGTGCTACTTTTAATGTGGCTGATTTGTCCCTTTTGATGCGGGAGATGAGGATTACAATTTGAGGACAAATTCTTCTAAAGAAGGAGGGAATGATGAGGACATGGGAGGCGGATTGACCAAGGCAACAAACTTAGAGGACATACAAGGTCTTGGAGGCCCAATGACAAGAGCAAAAGCTAAAAAGGCTAAAGAGGCCCTAAATCTCCTGGTGACCACCTTACTTGAGACAAGCCCAAGTCTAAAGGAAGAAGAGGCCAAAATGATACACTTAATTCAGATTGAAGACCTTGAAGAATAAGCCTCAATGGATATGCATGAAGGCTTCAATTTACTTGGGCCAAATTCTCACTTAGTTTTATCTTTCTTTTAAACTTTTGTAATAAGGCTTATTGGGCTGACTTATTGGGCTTTGTGTGTAAACCTTTTTAGGTTAAACTTAATATGGGTGTTGTCCACTATATAAGGGAACACCATAGTTTTTGAGACGGGAGATTTGAATGAAGAGTTAACCTTTTTGGTTGAGAGACAAGCTTCTCTAGGGTTCTTTTGAGAATCTCTCGAACTTATCAAGAGTTTCAGTCCTTGTGGCGTTCTTGGCTTATCAATTCCTTGGAATTGTGGCGCCTACGCTTTCATTCGAAATTTCTCGGTTTTGTATCTCCAGATTCCCTTATCATTTTCTCGGTGTTTCTTGAGCCAAATTCGTAGTTCGAAAGCTATCTTTCTGCTCGTTTTGGAATCACTTGAATCCAAGGTCTCAGTAGCGCGAGATACATTCTGTTCTTTCAAGACGCTACGCTTTTTGTTCCATATTTCTTGGTTTCGTAACTCCTGATTCCCTTATTCTTTTTTGGTGTTTCTTGAGTCAAAATCGTGTTTCGAAAGCGAACTTTCACCTCGTTTTGGAATCACTCAATTCGAGGTCCGTAGCGTGGGATACGTTTGATTCTTATCAGACGCGTTGGTGGCCAAATTTCCAGCGTGAAATTCCATTCCTAGCGATCCAATCATCCTATTCTTTCAGGAATCATATCACAGGTGCTCCAATTACTATCTGTCTTCTTGAATAACTCGAGTTGGTGGTCATGACTCGAGTTGTTCTTTATTCCGCATTCTGAATTCTTTCTGTCAGAGGTTGACTCGAGTTGCCATGCCTTGACTCAAGTTAAATCAGTTCATCTGACAGTTGGCATTGATCCTCAATCTGAGCTTTTGATCAACTGAAACTTGCTCATGAAGATTATTAATAACATTGAAGAGTATAACAAGTAGTAATCAATTGATAGCAACAAGTTCAGAATTCTCGAGACGTTGTGAACAAAGGTGCTCGCTACTTTGTTGATTCGAGTTGTAATCTCTTCTCAATATTCATTCTTCTCTTGTTTGCCTCTATGATTGTTGTTGAATCAAGTTTCCAGTCCTAATCTTGAGTTATCCAAGCCTAGTTAACAACTCAATCCAAACTCATTGTATGTTGAGCTCTTTTGAACCATCTTGAACTGACTGAAACTTTCGAAGGCCATATCTCCTTGGTATGAACTCCGTTTTGGTCCATTCAAATATTGATGGAAATAATTTTGAGTCTACTTTTATATGCCACCAATTTCAGCTCAATTGGATTTGTAGTTTGTGAGTTATACTCAAAACATTAAGGCTTGGTCAACAGTATGGCGTGAATTTCAGTCCCAACTTCTACAATTCATATCTCCTTGATATGAACTCCTTTGGGCTTGAATTATATATCAAAATGACGCCTTGGGAGTCTAGTTTCATATGCCACTGGTTTCACCTCAATCTGATCTCTTGTTTGTGAGATATCATCGAAATACCAAAGGTTGTAGCTGAAACGTGAAACAGAGCATAACAGAGATGGTGAAATACACTTATAACTCGAGTTATCAGTGGTAACTCGAGTTACACCTGTCCAGAAACA
Organism: Acacia acuminata; assembly: GCA_019022655.1. NCBI lineage: Eukaryota > Viridiplantae > Streptophyta > Magnoliopsida > Fabales > Fabaceae > Acacia > Acacia acuminata. Next base: position 291,266 of record JAFJYI010000151.1, on the reverse strand, counting down.
TTGTGAATGCTTTGTAACTCGAGTTACTAAGTGACAACTCGAGTAATATCAGTCCAAAAACCCAGAAACATTGTAGCAAAGCACTCTAACTCGAGTTGGATCATTCTGAACCTTATATTTCCTTGTTTTTAACTCTGATTTGAGCCATTCTAACTTCCATTTGATCATAGAGACTTCTAGGATCAATTTTAGAACTTGGATAATGATATCTTCATTCCATTCAGCAAGTTCTTTCTTCTTCCATCTCCCATCTTGATCATTCTTCATTATTTAACTTGGGCTCATCATTTTTCTTCTTCTTGAACTTGACATTTTCTGCAAGTTCTTCTTTCTGTGAACTCTTATCTCCTTCTTGATTGATAATTCAACTTGGACTAATCTACATTAAATATAGTAGTTAGTCAGTGTAGGAGATAACTATATTACTCAATCTTTTTGCTTTTAATAATGGCATCTCTATATAAGACATCATCAAAACTAATCATAACTAACAGGAAAGCTAGCACCAAATTGGGAAGGTCCTTATCAAGTTAAAGAAAATCTTGGTAAAGGAGCTTATATGTTAGAGACCCTAAAGGAGAAGGCGGTCAAGAGAATGTGGAATTCGAATAAGCTGAAATTTTACTACAGCTAAGACTGAGATCCAAGTAAAGAAGGCCAGATTGCCAAGTATTGTAAACTCTTTTTCAGGAACTGTGTAAGGTCGATGATGAGCACTAATTATGCCATGTTTTCTTTGTATTTTATGACTGAATTGTATGGTGAATATGAGCTTAACTGTATTCAATCTAAACAAAAAGACATTAATTCATTATATAGGGAACTTAAGGATAAATTTCATTTACATCCTAAACATATGTAAAGAAAGAGCAAGTTTTGAGTTCTTTTTGAGAAAATCGCATAACATAGCCGATGCTATGCTACAGCATCAGGACAGCTTTACTGAAGTGCAATACAATGCATCCCTGAAGCTATAGCAGAGTAAATGACGCAGTGCTATGCGGCATATGTCTTGAGCTTTTGTCAAGGTTGCTTCAGGAAATATATTGCAGGGTGAAAATAACGGTTAGATTGCTGACATATTGAAATAGAAGATGCGAAGGATCGAAACTAAAGATTTGAAGAATCCCGCAGGATCAGTAGAATCAATCTACCAAGTTTTGGAAAGAATGATACGATTGGACCTCGACAGATTAGGAAAGGCCCAATTCGTTGAAACATACGCTACAAGTAGACCAGACTATATAAGGAAACAACAGCCAACCCAAAAAAGGGTCGGAAGTCATCGAGAGTCAGAGACCAGTCATATACGGCCAGACTTGAAAGAAGAGTGAAAGAAGTTACGAAGCACGAAGACTCCAAGAGAACCCAGCATCCTTCCTTGCAGCGAGACGGAGTGAAGAAGACGCGGAGTTGTGACGTGACAGGGCTTCTTCCACGTCGTCGGAACCTCCATCAAGCTTTCTGTTTCTTTATTTTAATTTCAGTCAATCTTTTGTCATGGGCTATTCTGTAGTATTCTGTTTTGTGATTCCCTCGTCAGTCATGAACTAACTTCCTGAGGCTGAACGAGGATGATTTTCTAAGTATAGAATGAACCCAATTGCCAGTTCTTAATTTAATACATTCAGTTTTCTTATCAGTGATTTAATTTCTTGTCAATTAGCGAGAGCTAAGGGCTAGATCAGTGGCCTCGGCTTACTGAGAAGGAGTTGGGGTTAGACATCTGAGAAATAGTGATTGCTAGGCAGGCTGGTGCAAGACTTGACCTATTATTGTAGGCTTCAGGAATGGGTCTACTGCTCATAATCATAACACCTTGATTTGTATTAATAATCCAACTAGAAAAGTTACCATAGACATATGGGAAAAGTACAAAATAGGATTGTATGTATCAGATGCGAGAGCTTCGATAGGTTAACGTGGTGGATTAACTGAATAACTTTGCTTAGGGTGTTCATGTTGTAGCATTTGCGAGAGCTGTACAGTATGAATGCTATAGCAATGCGTTTAGGATGCTGGGGATTAATATGCTTAGAAAGGATTCCAAGTTTAGTCTATCTTTTTACTGATATCTTCTTACGACTACGATCATCTAGTTATTTTTCTGCTTATTAGTATAGCTATAAAAAACTCTCAACCAAATCAGATTTATTCTCTTGTTAAACACAACTACTTTTGCAATTCGGTGTCATCATTTGGTATCCCAGTCTCTGTGGGACGATCCTCTACTTACTTTTTATTACTTGTTCGATTGGTTCACTTGCCATCAAGGAAATCGACCAACAACCGATCATGTTCCCAAGTTTATTATAAATTAAGAACTTCTCATTTGAGAACTCATGACACATTGCTCGAGGCACACCAATAAAACCCATTTGCAGTCAAAGTGGAGAAATAGCGGTTAAAACGGGTTCCCCTAAGAACCCTGTAAAGCTGGAATAACGGTTAAAACGTGCTCCCTTCGGGACACAGTAAAGCCGAAGTGATGGTTAAAACGTGCTCCCTTCAGGACACAGTAAAGCCGAAGTACCGATTAAAATGTGGTCCCCTTCAAAACACGGTAAAGCTGAAATACCGGTTAAAATGTGTTCCCCTCGAAACACGGTAAAGCTGAAATAACATTAAAATGTGTTCCCTTCAGAACCCGGTAAAAGCCAAAATAACAGTTAAAACGTGCTCCCTTCGGGACACGGTAAAGCCGAAGCAATGGTTAAAACGTGCTTCCTTTGGGACACAATAAAGCCGAAAAGCCCTTGTGGCCATGATGCATCAAAGCTTGGGGTAACGAAGCAAACCCTCACGATGACCCTGATCAAGTCAAAATGTTTAGATTTTGGTTACGACACTCAACCTAAACATGTGACGAATGGCTCTTACTTTGGGTGAAATTCTAGCCAACCACACTGGAGCGTATAGTTCATGGGTGGTCCCGGACATGTATTTTGCGCAATGAATTTTAGACTTTGGCCAAGTCATTTAAAAGAACTTTGAAGGCAAATTCAAGTTCGTAAAATGCAACAAATGCGATGCAAAAGTTTAACTCGGAAGAGTATTTGGGTTCAACAAGCAAATAGGAGACGTTCAATACTCGCCAAAAGTAAGTGTTTCATTCATTGTAAAATGCTTAATATGATATGTATGGATTACAGGAACAAAAACCGGGTTACTAACCCAATAGGAGATTACCAAAAAACAAAAAGAGGGCTTCAGTACCCCAAGCAAATAAATTGAAACATCGCTGGAATCTCGGCCCTCAATAAGATGGAGTTCCAACATCAATTTGACCCTCTTCACCTTCATCCTCATCCGGATTCCTCTCTGGTTGACTTCCAGAGGTATCCCCAAGAGGGGGAAAGAGCAGGACTATTTTGTCGTCCTCGACCCAAGACATACAATCCATCCCGAATGTGTCAAGTGTAATGCCGGGGTTCAAAAGCTGGATCTGCTTTAAGGCGTTTTCAAAGGACTCCCTGACAAATTTCTTTATGGTCGTGTCCTTTATATCGATAGTGGCATAGGCAGATTACAGGGCGGTGCAGAGGGCATTCAGTTCTGAAAGATATTCTATTTTCTCCGACCGGGATTGCTCCAGGGTTTTCTTATCCCAGGCGCTCTCCTGTCGAAGCTGATGCTGTTAGATAGTTTTGATGATGTCTTATATAGATGCCATTATTAAAAGCAAAAAGATTGAGTAATATAGTTATCTCCTACATTGACTAACTTATATTTAATGTAGATTAATCCAAGTTGAATTATAAAGATTAATCAAGAAGGAGATAAGGAATTAAAGAAAGAAGAACTTGCACAACATTCAAGTTCTTATGGTATATGAAGTCTTGATAATCAAACCAGAAGTTGGAATGAAGCTTCATCATATTTGAGCTACAATGCAGATACTGAAAGACGTCACATGAAATTCTGGAAGCTTTTTGGGTATTGAAGAAGGTAGAAGCTACAAAGAATGATGAGCCCAAGTTCAATGATGAAGAATGATCAAGTTGGGAGATGGGAGAAGGAAGAACTTGCTTAATGGAATGAAGATATCATTATTCAAGTTTTACAATGATTCTGAAGTCTCCAAGATCAAATGGAAATTGGAATGGCTCAATTCAGAGTTAAAGTCAGCAAAAATCAACTTCTGGATGAGCAAACTCGAGTCCCCAAGTATTACCCTCGAGTTTACCACCTTGGTGCAGTATTTTGCCTCTCTGGCATGAACAAACTCGAGTTCAGGACCCCAAACTTGAGTTTAGAACTTCAAACTTGAGAAAGGAATCACAAACTCGAGCCAATAAGTGTCTTTAGCATTTCTGGTGTCTCTGGACTAGGCAAACTCGAGCCTATAAGTGCAAACTCGAGTTTACAGCGGTCATCAGCACTTCAACAACTCTGTTTCACGTTCACCTCGGGCGAGGTCTGGTAATTTGACGATATCTCCTAAACCAGAGATCGGATTGAGATGAAACTAGTGGCATATGAAACTAGACTCCCAATGCATCATTTTGATATATAATGGAAGCCAAAAGGAGTTTAGATCAAGGAGCTATGAATCTTACAAGTTGTCACAAACATCACCATCACAGTCAGAACCAAGCTTCAATGTTTTAGGTGTATCTCACAAACTACAAATCCAATTGAGCTGAAATTGGTGCTATTGGAAAGTAGACACACAGAGCTTTCCATCAAGATTTGAACGGACCAAAACAGAGTTTTGACCAGGGAGATATGGGCTTTGAAAGTTGACAAAGTTGCAAACTCGAGCCAGGCCAAGTCGAAGCAACCAAGTCACAAGATTACTACTAGCAAACTCGAGTTTGCTAGTTACAAACTCGAGCTCGAGTGTTCCGAGAAGAAATGAACATTTGGAAAAAGCCAAACTCGAGCTTATAAGTGAACAAACTCCAGTTTAGCTCGCACGGGAGCAACCAGGTCCCCAAGAACATCCAAACTCGAGCCTATAAGTAACAAACTCGAGTTTGTGGGTTCCAGAGAGCAAACATTGGTTTTGAAGAGAACCAAACTCGAGTCTATTAGTTGGAAACTCGAGTTTAAAACAACCTGAGAGCATCATAGCTTTTCGGTGTATTGAAAACCTCGTGTATAGAATGAAAACCTCCGGTTTGATGTTCGACTAAGATCAACTTTTCACATTAAAGTCCAAACTCGAGTTTGGAAAAACAAACCTCAGGTTTGCATGCATCGCTGATTCAGAAATTCAAATTCTACGAATCTGTGAAACCTTCTTGTTTGATCTTAATACTTCCTATGATTAATCTCTAATGTTCCTAGATATGTTTAACCACTTTATTGGTGAGTTTCGATAAATTAGAGAGTGTTTATTGAAGGTTTAAAGCAAAAGCAAAAGTGACGCGGCACTTTAAAAGCAAAACCCGAAAAGTTGCATACTTTTGGGTAATCCCTCTGCACACGTTTTCAAGTGATTAATGTCCGCTTCCACATCTAGCAACCGCCATTCCAACGGATCTATTGTCAAGAAGTCAACTCGAACTTATGCACAAACCGATTAAGCTGAAACTAGAGAGAGAAGAAGACCAAAGCTCAACCCAGAACTTGTCTAATATGGGCAACGGCTATAAACGGTCATCATGGTGTTCTCTACCTATAAAAGAGGACAGATTCAAGCAGAAAAACGTGGAGATACAAGCTTACACTTCCAACATGCTGATACTCTGCTCTCACATCATTTACTCTCTGTTTTTCATGTTTAGATAACTTAGAGAGTGAAGTAATTTGTATTTGATCTTCGTGTTTATCTATTCACTTCTAAGAGAGAAGATTTATTGTAATCATTCTATTCTTTCGAGAGTTACTCAAGATTGGGTGATCTTGAGTGGGAAACACATTGTGTTGATTACAACTTGTAAGGGGGAGTGAATCCTAGTGAGAGGATTACTTCAAATACAAAGTGTGTAATCAAGCGGTGTGTTGATTACAGTTTGTAAGGAGGAGTGAATCTTAGTGAGAGGATTACTTCAGTTACAGAACGTGTAATCAAGTTGAAAGAAGATAGTGGATTGAAAATCCCAAGTGTGGCTTGAGACTGACGTAGGTCAAGGATTGGGCCGAACCAAGATAAATCAGTGTGCACATTCTCTTCCCTTATCTCTTACATTTCCAAAGATATATGTTTGAATGGCATATACATTTAAATGTCTCGATTATCACTTTATAAACTGATTTCGTGAGTTACGAAAAGATTTTCAAAGAATCTAAGTTTTTATACTTCACCCAATTCACCCCCTCTTGGGTTCAGCCTGTACTTACGGATGCAACTCCTGTTAGTTATAATTAGTTTTGATGATGTCTTATGTTGATACCATTATCCAGAGCAAAAAGTTTGTATCATGTTCTTCAGCTTACTCTGTTCAGCTCCGTTTCTGGCGACCTCTGGTAATTTGATGATATCTCCCAAACCAAGAATCAGATTGACATGAAACCAGTGGAATATGAAACTAGACTCCCACTGTGTCATTTTGATATAAGATTCATGCCCAAAGGAGTTCAGATCAAGGAGATATTATTTTTTGAAGTTGCAACACAAATCACCGTCATATTCCAGACCAAGCTTCGGTAATTTGAGTGTATCTCACAAATGAAAAATCCAATTGAGCTGAAACTAATTCCATTGGAAACTAGACTCAAATACCTTTCCAAAAACATCAAGAACAAAAATAATGAAGATCAATTGAAGGATTTATGATACTTTGAAGTTGACAGTCTGTTCTGGATGCTAGAAAATCGCTGGATAAGATCAACCACCATTCATCTGATGTTAATGGATGAAATACAACTAGTTTGGAGCTGATTCTTCTTGAGTTGGAAAAAGGTTTTAAAGAGCTTAAGTATTAGAATCAAAATCAACTTACTTGCATCTCCATGTGTAATTGATTCTCGAGTATGAGCTTGTGATTCTTGAGAATGGACTTGAGATTCTCGAGAATGGTTCCTTGACTCTCGAGTATGTGCGTAGCTTCCTTTCAATATCCTTCAGAGCAATTCTCGAAATGGATAAAGGATTCTCGAGAATGGTATGTGACAGAATCAACTCTCGACTACTCTCGATATGATTCTCGAGAATGCGTAAGGAATTCTCGAGAACTTCTTTGATGATCTTGTTATTCTCCCTTCACTGATTCTCGAGAATAGCAACATGATTCTCGAGAATACACAATGCTATTATTCACGTCTGATCTGAGGAATTCTCGATTATGAAGGAACTATTCAGAAAGTATTCCTAAAGTATTGACGAAAGTATTCAACAAATATTCAGGAACAATTCAGGAAGTACTCAATACTCAAAATGATCAAGATTAAAGCCTCCCGTATAACTGAATCACTGAGATACTCAAGTATGGGAAATGTACTACTCGAATATTGACAAGGATCAAGTTTCTGTGAGGTGCTTCTGCAAGGGATTCTTGAGTACACAGAATGGGATATTCGAAGTATGACTATCAGCTGATGAAAATCATCTCTGCAATATTGTTCTATTGGATTGATTATCCAATTAATTCTTCTCCTATATCACTCAATCTTATTTATGCTATCCTAATCATATTATTGAGTGAGTTGCAGATTATTATTTTGAGTTAAAACATTACAAAACCAATTCATGGATCAAAGCATTTTGACAGAACAGGTGCTACGTGAGTATGATCATTTGCAGAGCTTTTGGTATATCTAAACCATATAGATACTCGAGTATTGAGTAATGGCTTCTCGAGTATTGACGAGGATTTGCATTTATAAAGGATTTTAGTTTAAGGATTCTCGAGAATGACTCAAGCAATTCTCGAGAATATGTTTCTCTGATTTCCATCATCTTCCAGTATCGCTAATCATCTGCTCAAAATCAACTGGGTCACTTTCTATTATGTGTTAATCAAACTTATTTATATCATATTTAATGATCTTTTTGATTGAGTTACAGTTGATTAAGCTTGTTTGAATTGAAATTAGCCGAAATGCAATCTGACGTGGCAGAAGCATTTTGATTTTTTATAGAATAGAGCCGACATGATGCAGGATGGCCCATAACATCGAATCAATATTATAATCTATCCTCCATCTGAGACCATGTGGATGACAGCTGTAAAGAGATCCAACTAAGCAGACACTCGATCGTGGCTTAGCAGAAGGCGCAGATGTTTGAAGACTCTCAATGGACATATTCAAATATTCAAATGAACAGAATCAAATCCTTCAATGGTCCTCAAGCTTCAACTAGTATAAATGCCCGAAGGTTTGAATTCATCAGTGGATACAACCAACGCATACACAGACAAAGCATTCAAAGTGTTCAATTTCTATTTTGTATATATCTTAGGATATTATCGAGCTTTAGTGTTTATCATTTATCTACTCTGTGAGAGAGTCTTATCATTTGTATTACAATTCGTTCAAATCTCAAAATAAAGGTATCTTGAGTTTGGGTGTATCAATTACAACTTGTAAGGGGGAGTGAGTCTGAGAGTGAAAGGATCATCCTTTGTTTACAGAGTGTGTAATTGTGTCCACGGTTATTTGGTTACAACTTGTAAAGAGGGGTAAGTCCTAGTGAGAAGATTACTCGAGAGTTACAGAGCCTGTAATCAAGATTGGAGATAGTGAAATCCCAGAATGTTTCTGGGGACTGGACATAGGTCAAGAGTTGGACCGAACCAGTATAATCTCTTGTGTTCATTGCTCTTCTCTTTGTCTCTGTTTTAAGTGTTCTTGAGCAATTAGAGAAAGAATTTTAAGATCACCTATTCCCCCCTCTAGGTGATATTCCATCTTCAACTCCGAGTTAGCTTTCCTCAGATCCTCTCTCTCTTTCTCCAGATCTTCTTTGACCTTTTGAAGCTCATCTCCCATTTTCTCCCTTGCCACCTCGACTTTTTGTACTTGTGTTTGGGCGTCGTCCTTGACAGCCGACCCCAGTTCATTAGACTTATGCATATGCTCCTAAGCTTCCAATTTGACCTTCTTCAGTTCATTTTCCTGGTTAGCATATTTCACATTCATCATGGTCAAAGCTCGAGCTAACCTGGCACATTTCAAGGCGTAGTGCTCTATATTTGACAGTTCCTGTAGCTCGGTAGTGTCATATTTTTCTGTTTTGAAGAAGCGCTTCGGGAGACTGATAGCATTGCTAAGTTGAACAGGTACCCCTTCTCTCCAGATGACAGCATAGGGGAGTTTTGGACTGGTGGCGGTAGAGGAAGACTTAGAGAAGGAGAGGCGGCAGGAATTTCTGTAGAAGGAGAAGTGGCAGCAATTTCTGTTGAAGGAGTATTGACTGAAATTTTTGTTGAATTAGGGACGGGAATCTCTGTCCTAGCTGGAACGGTCTTTTTAGATTTACTGGTCTTGGACTTTTTCGAGGGGCTAGCCTGGCTACCGGATTTCGGCATAGCTCGTTTTGCTGATGATCCCATCTTCTCAATACCAGGATTGTCCAAAGCAATAGCAAAAGCGGGTCTTTGTCCTATTCTAAAATATGCGAAACATAATCGAATGATTAGTTATCCATTCAACAGAGACCAAGCATGCAATATAACGTAGTAAAAATTATGTGCATACTCGCCGCAAATCATTTCTTTGGCTGATGTGTTTGAATATAGTCTGCTGAGTTCCGTGATTTGCTTTTCTAAAAAGGATATTGCTTCCATTTTAGCAGCAGAAAAGGAATGGGAAGGAAAGTCAAAATTGGAAGAAGAAAATTGATGGTAATCCAGAGTCTAGTAAAGGGGAAATCTTTCCTCTATTTTCCCGGAGTCATAGGCTTGAATGAACCAAGGTAGTTGCTTGGGCTCGGTGACTACCTTGAAAAATGAGGACTTGAAGCCTTTCCATGAATTGATAAAAGCTTTGAAAATTTTGCGATCACGGACACTTTGAAGAGAGGTCCAACCTTTCTTAGTGGGAGCCTTGTCATCAGCCTCTTTACTGGTATCCTTATTGGCTTTTTTTACCTTTCTTAGCTAGAGCATTGTTGTTAGCCTCTTTACTAGCATTCTTATTGGCCTTTTTATTGCGAGCCTCATGGACGGAATAAAAATGAAAAAAGACGGGCAGGGTGCAAGTTAGGTTTTTCTCCTTGTAGAAGGTCTCAAAAGCAATGGCGAAGCCCAGCTATTAGGATGAAGTTGGGTGGGAGCAAGACGCAAGTGATGCAAAAGGTGTAGTTGGAATTCAGTAAATGGAAAGCGCATACTGAGCCAAGATACGCAATCTTTGTAGAAATAAAAGAAATGGGGATTATCACTACTTGCCCGACAGCTAGATATGGATTCAGCAATGTAGGGCAGGCGAAAGACATAGTCTTTCCTATCGCGAAGACCTAGTTCGGCGATCTCTTTAGCAATCATTGTGCTCCTAATACTTAGCACTTCGTAGACCCATAGGGCCGATGATTTGGAAGTATCTGAGGTTCCAGCGAAACTCGATTCCCTCGTAGCGGATAACTCGGTGTGACGTGAAGGTAAACCCATCCATACCTATAATAAGAAAAAGGAAAAAGTTAGAAATGGGAAGTATAACTCGGTCAAAAGAGCAGCCATGCGGAAAATCAACAGGCATCAGGTCGGGATTATCCAGGGGGATAGGAGCCGGGATACATTTCGAAATACGCTCATGACGGCAAGAGGCCAACATCCACTCGACTTCTGAGTTACGGACGTTGTTGGCGAGTTCAATGCTAAAAAAGGGCACTCATCACATGGGTCAGCGACGCTTTTTGCACGAGACCCAGGTTTATCTAGGAGTATTTTTTCTAGTGGGGTACAGGGAGAAGCGGGGTAGGTGTGGTCGGATCTTGGCTTGGTATCTTAGGTGGATTAGAATGGAATCCTGGGAAAGAGACATTTGAGTCTTGATTATCTGGCAATGGTGTTTGGGGATTCCTCTTACTCCTACTCCCACGTATCCTAGGTGGATTGGAATGGAATCCTAGGAAAGAGACATTGGAGTCTCGATTATCTGGCAATGGTGTTTGGGGATTCCTCCCACTCCTACTCCCACTGGGTTTACGAAGTAGTTCTTCTTGTTTTTCTTCCTCAGTGAGAGGTATGGACCAGAACCAAAATTTCTTTCGAGAAGAAAGTTTTTAAGCACTTCTTTATCTTCTTTGGGAACTGGGTTACCATACATATCTATATGCGGAGGACTATCTTAATCCATGAAGACTCTAGAAAAAAGAAAAATTAAAGAAGAAGCTTTATTGGGATGGCTCAGAACCAAGGTGTCAGCTTTTTGCCTTCAATGAGGAATATCCTATATGGTCTTCACAGCCATCCAGCACAAGCGAGTTTGAATGAAAATGGGAGAGAAGATGAGGGCATTATACTGAAAATATCAAAGAGGCTACCTAGAGAACCCAAAACCTTGGTTGCGTACCCAAAAAACCAAATGATGAGGGGCGATGAAAATCTCAAAAGGGAGAGCAGTAGAAGACTAGATGAAGCAAAACGAAAGTAAAAGAGAACAAGGAGGAAGAGGGAATACCTGATTCTACTAAAGGTTGCAGAAAACTAGAATTTACAAGTGATAGTATGAAGAAAAGAGGGTTCAGGAGAAAGAAGAGTTTTCTAGCAAGGCAAAGTGAACGTCTGGCAGAAAGTGTGGAAGAGAGGCAGAGAACGTGAATTTATAAGCGTGTTGAATATGAAGCGTCAGGGGCAGCAAAGACAATTCGTACTGAGCATCGGATTTGAAAACCTAAAAGCACAATGATGACCGTTATGAGACGACGTGAGCGATTAATGCTCACGGATTTCAAAGGCGGCGAAAGTGGCCTATAATAAGAAAAGGCGGTCTTACGCCAAGATGTCAATAGCATAGGCAATAAGAGTCTATTCGTATACCTTTTATTCATGATACCCCGGATTGGGGGCAACACACATGGCGAAAATATATGAACCCAGCAGTCCGGGCTCATAGTTACAAATGAAATCCTGGCTATCGTAAAAGCAAGAGAGTTGTTAAAACAAAATAACTCGGCACACATGTCTGGGGGCAAGCCACGAATGAGTTAGTCAATCTCGGTGATTCTCCGAGATCAAGTGAGAAAAATTCACGAAGGACAATGAAAGCAAAGCAAATAAAAAGTCTGATTCAAGCAGTAATCAATCAATCTCGGCAGGTCAGAGCCTTGAACTACTGAGCTTGGGGGAAACTGTTATGGACTCATATATTGGGCCCAGTTGGCATGCGGCCCAGCAAGAGTACTTTATGACAGAATCCCCTTAAACAGGTAAAACACTAATCACCCTATAATCTCAGTTGTAATCAAGGACAGTACAGGTAGCGAAGCGGCATGAACAGATAGTGGAGCAGGCATTCAGACCTAGAGACGCGCACAGCACAAGAGCCAAAACCCTAGAGGTAATCCCTATAAATAGGAGATTAACCTCACAGGTGCACATCCTCTATTCATCATCTTTTATTATTCAGTTTCACTGTGCACACACCCCATCCCCTTTGGCTAATCATCATTCTCGTGTAGCACAGTGATCATCTGATATTCTTTAGTGTCTTCCTCATGGACATCGTAGAACAATCATCTTCTCTTCGGTGTTAGCCTACTTACATCCCGAAGAGTGCAACAGATCCTATATAAATCATCCACTAACCCATTGAGCTTAGACATCTGTGTTCTTACAACAGAACAACCCATATTTGAAACACATTATATATATCTCACAAAAACAAAGAAGTCTATATAAATGAAGAGTAAAATTGCACACTAATAAAAAAAATTTGATGATTTAAATCATAAATAGGAATAAAAGAGTACACTACAGCGATCTGCTTTTGAATTTAAGTTTCCATACTAACAAGGTAGAAGAATTCTACTTTGTCATACTTGGTGGGAGTAACGAAAATGATGTTTCGTTTATGTATTGAATATAACCAAAAGAAACTGAAGTACTCCTTCTGATCCTTATTATAAAGCATCAATTAACAATTCTTATAAACCAATAAAAACAAGTAAAGTCAATAAAGATAGCCTACAATTTAAGTAACTTCCAATATTCTCCCTATTTACTGAACTCTAATACCATATTAATTATTACTCTCACCCACTACCCTTATTTATTAGGGGCATATATATGGAACAGAATAATTAATGCTCCTTGGAAACAAGCAAGTGCCTTATAAAAAGGATCAAATAAACTTGGTAGTAGTGCCTTATAATAAAGACTAGAGGAAGTATTGTTTCAAATGTAAGTTTTTTTTTTTTAAAAAAAAGATAGGCAAGGCATTGATTTTTTTTTTCCTTTTTATCAGTAACGTAACACGCCATTCTGAATTGGGAGTTTTAATTAATTCAATATTTACTTTTGATTACGTGTTTAATATATAACTTTAGTCAACTTAGGTTTTGAACTTTATAAATTTATAAATGCCAAAAAAAAAAGGAATTACATTAAAAATGTTGTTTGGGGTTGACTATATATGTTGCGACCTCATCCAAAAGCACATTTGACATCAACTATCGATGGTTGCAAGTTGCAACTAGGGGTGAGCAAGTGACCCGCACCCTATAGAATTTTTCCCGATTAAGCCTTCCCAGATTGGGCCCGTCATGGGTACGGGCTGCCCCGTACCCATTTTCATTATACGGGCGGGTCACGAGTTGAGGCACGGGTCACCCGTGACCGCCCGTACCCACTTAAATGGATTTTTTTTTTGACTTCCCCTCAGGCCTCAGCTTGACACAGAAAATCAAATCAGAGATTCAGAGAGCCACAGTCCACTTTCCCCTCAAGTACCCGAGTCACGAAGTTGCAACCAGAGACAAAGTTTTGATCTCAAACCCTAGCACACCGTTGCACCGTCGCAGCAGCCGTTGCACCGTCAGCCCCGCGAAACGTCTGTCGCCGCCACGTCTGCCTCTCCCTCTCCCTCTACCGTCGACGTCTGCCTTTTGTAAGTTTTGAATCTTGAATCTTGCTTCCTTTCACTTGCCATCTCGATGCCTATTTTTTCTTGACTCTTGCTTGAGCACCGTCCACAGTATTGAATCTTGCTTCCTCTCACTGTATCTGTATGGTCTTATCAGTACGTTCCTCTCCCTCTCCCTCTCACTGTATTGAACTGTCTGTATATATAGAAATTGATTGTGAGATTCTCCTTCACATCTCACTCTCGGCCCCACTGCACTTGTATGTCCCTGTCTAGTTATCTGTATAAATAATTGTGTGTGTGAATCAAAGTGCATTCTCAGCCCCACCATTTCTCAACCTGTCTCCTGCATTTTTTTATTCCTCTCAATAGTGGATTAGTGGTCATGTGTCGTGTGTTATCTGTTTTTTGACCTGTTCTATTTGTCTTTTGCTTTAAATGAGTATTAAATGACACACACCACCTCCTGCTCCCTGCATTGAATAGTGGTCTTCGTGTGTGTGTGTGTGTCAATTTTTCACTTCTTCTCTTGAGTCTTGACCTCTTGTTGAGGAATTGAGAAATGTGTTTAAAAGTTTATGAATGTGCAAAAATTAGAAATGAACATCTGAAAAATAAGTATCAATTATCTTATAAGTCACTAATATTTTAAACTAAGTTATTCTTTTTGGAAAACTCTACATCATAGAATAATTGAATAAGGGAGGGAGTTCCTAGTTTGCTTTATTTTGCTTGCTAAACATTTTGTCGAGTCTGGAGAGTGTTTTATGAATGTGCTTTATTTTTCTTGCTAAACATTATCAATGTGCTTTATTTTTCTTGGTCTGAACTTAAAAAAAAAAAAGGAAACAAATCAGAACACTAACGAAGATGTTCTCTCGGTTGTATTGAATAAAACACGTGCATTAATCCTCTACAAATCTAAGAAGTTTGGTACATCTGCACAAGGTTAACTTTTTCTTTTACTCAAGTTGTTAATGAGAATTTTTATTCTGATTATATGTTTTTATCTTGAAATTAGCATGGCACATATACCACGAGATAATGTTGCAGGGGAAGCTACTAACGAAGATGTAGTCCCAATAGTACAACGTAGTGCTGCCCATGTTGAGAATGAGATGACGAATGAGGGACAAGATAATGATTCCCAACCTAGAAAAAAAAAAAAAAAGAAAGAGTCATTTAGTATATGGAACCATTTTACAAGGCCGCCACTAGCAGAAACTAAAGGGAAACATAGGTCAAAGTGTTAGTTCTCCATGTGTTTTGATGATTACTAACAATTGTAAACATTGTATGGATGTGTTTGGATAAGTTAGTAGTTTGTTAAAACTCATGGATTACAATCCAAAACACTCTGTCAGCGCCAAACTCGAGCCTGGATTGGCAAACTCGAGTTTGCCACTAACAGAGAGCTAAACTTGCAAGTTGGCACTTTAAACTTGAAACTAAACCAGAGGTTTGCTTTTGAGAGTCTTTCTAAGCCTTCTCATATTTTGTGTAAACTCGAGTTTACAAGAGGAAACTCAAGTTTGTGAGAGGCCAAGAGCATTCTGACTTAAAAACACTTTTAAACTCGAGATCTCTATTTATAAACCTCAAGTTTACACTTCCAGAGAAAACATTCAAGAGTTTACAAAACTAGTAGACTCGAGTTTGTGGAGACAAACTCGAGTTTGCCTCTGGTGGGAAGAATTTTCAATTTCATAAACTAAACATTACTTCTTTAAGAACAAAGTCTTTCTCCGCTTTGAAAATTCACAAGAGTTTACACAACATGTAAACTCAAGTTCATTATAGCAAACTCGAGTTTACGCTTGGCCGTGAGCTTTCAAGAATTTTAACCAAAGTAAACTCGAGGCTAGTTTACATAAACCTCTAGTTTACTTCAGGCCGAGAGCATTCAAAGTTTTTGAACTAAACAAACTCGAGGTTAAGTTTTATGAACTCGAGTTTGAGTCTCACAGAGAGCAAAGCATTTTTGTCTTGAGAAAACTCTAGAGTTTGCACTTGAAACCTCAGGTTTACATTCTGAAAGCTAAAACTAAGTTTTGTCTTGAACAGTGTCAAACTCGAGCCTGTCTACTAATAGACTCGAGTTTGTGCTTGTGCTCAAAGATGCTCCAAAGTTCAAAATCGCGACTTCCTCTCTGGATGGAGGAAACTCGAGTTCTTTGATTAGAAACTCAAAACCAACCCGAGAGCAAAGAAGTTTTATTGTGATGAAAACCTCCAGTTTATGTTGCAAACCTCCAGTTTAAATGTTTTGAACTTAAAATGCTTTTATACGCTGAAGCTCCAAACTCGAGGTTAAATGAACCAAACTCGAGTTCACATCGCTGATTCAGAAATTCGAATCTGACGAATTTGGAAAACCTACTTGTTTGAACTTAATACTTTCCAAAATTAATCTCTACTATTCCTAGCTATGTTTAACCACTTTATTCGTGAGTTTCAGATTGTTTAGAGATTGTTTATTGAAGGTTTAAGGCAAAAGCAAAAAGTGATGTCAGGTCATTAAATGCTAAGTCCAGAAAGTTGCACACTTTTGGGTAATCCATCTGCACACGGTTGCAAAGCATTAAAGAATGATTTCTACAACAAGCAACTGCTTCTCCAACGGATTAATCCAAAGGAAGTCAACTCTGATCACTTGAACAGCTGGATTAAGTGGAGATTAGAGAGAAGAAGTCTAAAACCACCTCTTAACTTGTACAGAGCTTCTCCGACGGTCTAATTCAAGAAGCAACAGTCATTTAATGCACTCTAAGTATAAATAGAGCAGCATTCAATTCTTCTCAACAACTAGAACAGCTGAAAATGAAAATCATTCAAGTCTTGCATTTATTTCTTCAGTTTTCAACTGTATTGTATCTCTTGATACTTTGAGCTTCAGTATTCATTATTATCTACTCTGTGAGAGAGTTTATCTTTGAAAATCATTTATTGTAAAGAATCACAAGTCAGGGGACTTGGTGATTTGGGAGTTCATTGATTACAACTTGTAAGGGGGAGTGAGTTCTAGTGAGAGAACTACTCTTGAGTACAGAGTGTGTAATCTTTGTGATAGTGGAAAAACCCGAGAGTCCGGGACCGGATGTAGGTCAAGTTGTTAGGACCGAACCGGTATAAATCTCTGTGTCCAGCTATTCTCCTCCTTACTCTGTTCATCCCTGTTTGTGCTATCTGAAAATAAGGTAGTTTTTCTAAAATTAGTAAAATACCCAATTCACCCCCCTCTTGGGTATTTAGCTCCACCTTCACAAAGTGCAACTATTGTCCAGCAAATTATGCGAGTCATCCTTCGAATGATGGCACTAAGCAATTATGGAGACATTTTGACAAGTGTCCAAACAATCCCAACAAAGCAAGCAAGGGTCAAAGCTTATTCTCGGCTACTACAAATCAAACACTAACTCATCACTTATTCAGTCAAGAGCAAGGTAGAAAGGTTGTTGCTAGGTACATCATAAAGGATGAGGTGCCTTTCCGATGTGTGGAAAAGGAGGGGTTGACAGAACTTTATCAAGAGTTTCAACCTAAATTTCAAATGCTATCAAGATGGACAGCTGCTAGAGATTGTTATGGCATATATAAAGAACAAGCAAATATCTTGACAAAATATTTCAAGAATTCTATCAAAGTTTAACAAATATTGAGGGGTCAACTGAGAAAATGAATCCTTTATTGGTTGTGGCTATGATACTAGACCCTAGATATAAATTGACATATGTCAAGGTTGCTTTCGACCTTTTTCATGAACCAACAAAGTGTGAAGCTATGTTGAGGAAGATTACAACATTATTGTATCATTTATATGACCACTATTCAACTACATTTCATGTTGGTGAATCTTCTTCTCAACTAATATCGGAGAAAGGGGATCATGTTGAGTTAGAACTTGAAGTGTCCTTGGCATCTGGTGATGCTACATTCCAAAAGTTTTTGGCCCAGACAGATGCAGAGAGTAATGTTGAGAAAATTTCAGAAGTGGATGAATACCTTCGAGCTGAATTGGCTAGTTATCGTGATTCAAAATTCGACATCTTGGCATGGTGGAAAGTCAATGCTTGTAAGTATAAAGTGTTAAGCTTGATCACACGTGATATATTGGTTGTTCCAGTCTCTACTGTCTCTTCAGAAGCAGCTTTTAGCACCGGGGGTCGAGTATTAGATGCATTCAGGAGCTTTTTATTCTCAAAGATGGCTGAGGCACTCATATGTGCACAAAATTGGCTATCAGTGAAACCACTCAACTACAATGACTTTGATTGTGATAATTTTGATGAGATTGAAGCTATTGTTATCTGTATATTAATTTGCATTTTCTATTTTCAGTTATTAATGTTTCATTTCTATTTTCGTATTAGTTGATACATATTAATTACGATTTATCTTCTTTCATTTTGTAGAGAAAGATGCAGCAACAAGAGGCGAATCTGAGCAATGAATAATATATTGTTCTATATTTATGTTTGAATTTGAATTGTGAAGTTGTGATGATTAAAGTTTGATTTAATGAATCTATAATTATTGTGTGTTTGAAGTTTGAATTGATGAATATTAATCTGTTGGTGAATTTTTTTATGTTTGAAGTCATCAAGACATTAATAGCTATGTGCATATTTGTTTTCATTCCCACCACATATTTTGAGTTTTCTTCTTTTTTCAGAATGCTGTAGTCCCTTTTCTTTAATTTGTTTGTTTTTATAATGGATTGGTTTTATATTCATTGTACATTTGTACCTAACTTAATTAACGGTGTGTATTAATGTTATTTTGATTAGTAGTACATTAATTATCATAGTTTATACTTTATATGAGCAAGTCAACAGGTATTGTAAAAGTTCAAATGACAATTTTTTTTTCTGGGCAATAGGTAAAAAAAAACGCAAAAAAAAAAAAAGACACTGTTCTGGGCCAAAAACGCAAGAACAAATCTGTTTGGGCCCAAAAACTGTTCTTGGCCAAAAAAACACTATTATGGGCCAAAAAACAGTTTTCTTAAAAAAAAAAAAAAAAAAAAAAAAAAAAAAAAAAAAGCCCAGATTTAATAAACAAGTGCCCCATATCCATTTATTAATACCTGTACCTGTTTTATACAGGTTAAACGGGGTTTCCCACGAGTTCGAGGCACCCCGCACCATGTTGGCAAAAACGGGCAAGACACGGGTTGACCCCTAGGCAACCCCGCCTGCCCGTTGCTCACCCCTAGTTGCAACCGTGCTTGAGAGACCAATGGCCTATCTTTTTCTTTTTTAGTCCTCTTGCTCTCCTTTTCACCTCCTAACCAATCACCAGGTTCATATTTAATACTACCTCCAACCCTAATGATAAGACTATTTTTATAGTATAAATTGTATTATAAAAGTGATTATATAATGAGGATCAGATATAGTAGTATTTTTTAAAAACAAAATAAATGATATAATGATTACCACTCTGGTCTTATTTATAAGTCTTTTTTAACTAAAAAATTTGGTCTTATTTATAAATCTTTTTTCAAACAATAAATGAGATTATGACAATTTTTCTCATATTAATTGTACCAATAAAAATAGAGAAAGAAGAAAAAAATTAAAAGATACTCATTCATAAATGTGGGTAAAGTTAAAAATTTACTCCATAATCATTAAACTAACTACCTCTCATTGGTATATGATTTAGTTAAAAATGAGTTTTGAATACTCCCTCTGGTCTTTATTATAAGACACCAACTAACAATTCTCACAAATCAATCAAAACAGTTAAAGTTAATAAAGTTAGCCTACAATTTAAGTAACTTCCAATACTACCCCTACTAATTGCACTGAACTCTAATATAATATTAATCATTACCCTCACCCACTACCCTTATCTATTAGGGGCATACATAAAAAAGAATAATTAATACTCCTTGAGAACAAGTAAGGATCTTATAAAAAGAACTAAATAAATTTGTTAGTTGGTATTTTATAATAAAAACAGAGAAAGTCGAATGTAAGTTCACAAAATAAAATAAGAGGAGGAAAAAGAAAAAAGGTGGCCCTGGTTTGCATTTGAGCCCTGGATCAACAATTCAAAAAGTGTTTGTTACATGAGAGAGCCTTGACGCAGCAGATGACTGCGAACGAGACGAATAAAAGCTGCGATGGAGGCTAACGGGCGACGAGGCTTCGACGGTGAGCTGATGGCGTTGAACGACCCAGATGATGGTGAAGAAGCAACTGATGCTGAGCCCATAAAGAAGGAAACGTCTTGTACTCTAAGTTATGGTATGTATGATTCTTTCTAGAAATTCGATTGCTTTTGTAAACCCTGGCCTCTTCACCATTTTCAGTGTGATTGTCGTCTTGTGTGGAGGGGGTAATTAATTAGCTTTCTCAATAAAACATCGTTAGGATGTCGGAACCAAAATTATAACAACCATTATAGTGACTGTGTTTGTGTTCTAACCATTATTGACATAATTGTCGTTAGGACACTAACGCTAGGAGTTTGTTTTGTAATGTGGATTTGGAGAGTTGATGTCAGAGGAAGTGATGCTGTAATAATTTTCAAATGACGACAAGGATTGAAATGGGAACCTCGCCCTACATAAAGAATGCCATGCCAGAAGTTGGTGAAGATTAATGAAGGGCATGTTCTAACTTTTAGACTGTTAGTTAAGGAATGTTGGCGATCAATCATTGTTAAACTAGATTTAGTTCAGACTAAGTACTATATATCTGAGCAGGCACTCTACATGAAAGAAATGAAATTTAGTCTTAATTTTCTTTCATATACTATCTGTCTGTTCTGCAGGCTCCCATAATTCATGGTATCAGGGCAAACCAACTTTCCCGTCTCTTCTTTCTTGCCGCACTTTATTGAAGTTTGTAATGGAGCAAATTGAAGTTTGTAATGGAACAATCCCACTGCATACATGGTCCATGCATACCCAAAATAAAAGGAAGAATATTTTAGTTGGTTTCTGCATCACTTTCAGATGGGTGTGGAGTCTGTTTGGAAAATTGATGACATGCTTTCTTCTGTGGATTCCTGGTCTGATTCAGAAGGAGTGACACACATATGTGGAAACTCAAGAGAACAATCATTGATCTCTAAAGAATTTTGTGTCTTTCTCAGTCCTTCTAGCTGTGCTGAAACCTCTTGCATTGTGGGTCTCTTCTTCCCATTGAGTCTCACGCATCTCTTTGCTAGATTCACGACACTAAGAATATCATCTTTCCTTCCTTCATGAACAACTCTAGCATCTAAAATCTCAAAAACTCGGTCCTCCTTCATCAAAGCAATAAATTCTGCCACAAGGTTTCTTCCTTGATCTTCATCTGAGAAGGTAATGGGTTTCCTTCCAGAAATGAGTTCTATAAGTACAACCCCAAAACTATAAACATCACTTTTATTTGTGAATTGACTGGATTGGAAGTATTCAGGATCAATGTACCCAAAAGTGCCTTGTACCACTGTGGTTAAGTGAGTCATATCATTTGGGACTGATCTTGAAGTCCCAAAATCAGATACTTTG
The DNA here is from genome assembly GCA_019022655.1 of Acacia acuminata. Lineage (NCBI taxonomy): Eukaryota > Viridiplantae > Streptophyta > Magnoliopsida > Fabales > Fabaceae > Acacia > Acacia acuminata. The sequence continues at coordinate 269,845 of JAFJYI010000151.1, read as the reverse complement.
GCACTGTACTTATGATCGAGGAGTATGTTGGAAGTCTTGATGTCTCTATGAAAAATGGGAATGGAAGCAGCAGAATGCATATAGGCCACTGCCCCAGCAACCTCACAGGAAATTCTGAGGCGGGTGTCCCATGAAAGCTTTCCTTCAAGTTCCTGGTTATGGATGTGGTGAGAAAGTGTTGCATTAGGAATAAATTCATATACTAATAATGGGGCTTCAGTCTCTAGGCACCAACCCAAGAGTTTGACGATGTTCCTGTGGTTTATTTGGGATAGAATCACCACTTCATTAATGAAAGTCTCAATCTGGCTTCTCACAATTTCTTTCGCCTTCTTAACTGCAACAATGGTACCATCTGGTAACATTCCTTTATAAACAGTTCCGAACCCACCTTGACCAAGAAACCTACTTTGATTGTAGTTATCTGTTGCTCGTTCTAGCTCTTCCGCCGTAAAAAGTCTTGCTTTGTCTCTGTTTCCATAACATGACATCTTTTCTTGTAGCAAGTGGCCACCATTTTGCTTGAACAATTTTTCCTTACGTACTCTTTCTTGCTTTTGTCTTAGGTACTGATATAACCTGTGACCCAAAAGAAATAAGCTCAGAAGGCCAACACCAACACCAACACCTGCAAGTCCATGATTAAAGTGCAATGGAGTAATTCTATTTTTGCAGACAAGAGATTAGGTACTTTGAAAATGTGGAGCTTTATAAGTTGGAGTAATTCAATTAGCGTTGGTGTGGATGCTGATTAAGCGGTATATAAGTTGCCAAGAAATACAAAATAATTTTTTTAAAAAATAAAATAAAATGATGGGATCTAATTTGGAGGGAATTACTACGAGGTCTCAAGGAATGGACTTAATTACCAAGAAATTCCAATGACAGCTCAGAAACATACAATGACAAGTTCTATAAGAAATAACACCTCACTTATCATTGAGATTTCTTGGTAATTAAATCCTTTCTTTAGGACCTAATAATAATTCCCCCTAAAATTTATTTATTATCAACATAAAAATGAAAATTTATTATGCTCATAACCATATCCTTTCATCTATATATAATTTGTAATCTCACTAGTGGATTTTGATTTTATTTAGTTTCATGTGGCCAAGTTCACGCTGGTGGGTGCTGAGTGGCAGTCACATCATCAGCTACTAATGTCATTTCTCTTACAAATTATGAGTATAGTGATTATAGTGATCAATATCTATGATTGAGGAAACTTTAAGGACCCTTTTTTTTTTTTTTGGTTTGTGGGGGGGGGGGGACCTACAAGGACTCAGTGAAAAATGAGATAAAATTATAGGGACTTGTATATTGTTTTTCTCAAAATTAAACTCAAGGAAATCACACATTTTTAGACACAATTTTGCCATCTAAAAGCCTAGTGAGCTGTGAGATATGGAGGATTGAAAAGAGATTACCTAGAGAAGCAACCAATTTGACGGGGAAACTGTGAGCATCAATTTGAGTATGATCACACTCAAGAGTGTTGAAACTTGAATTTGGAAGGTATTTCTGGGCGAATGAACAGGTGCAGTAGAATAAATGAGGACTGAGTTTACAAGAGGAGGGCTTGAGGGGAACTAAGAGAGTTGTGAAGGGATAGAGAGTGGTGTTTGAAGTCAGCTGGTTAGTAGTCAACAGAGTCTGTAGATTCACACCATAGGCCTGTGCAATTAAGTTAAGTGACTCCCCAAGAGAAATTGAGTGAACTAGCAGGGAGGAGACCCCATCTGAGATTTGGGCAGCAGCGGCACAAGCGCACAAGACTGGAACTGAAATTTCTTCCCCAACTTTGAGAGTGACGGCGTAAGCTGCGTAATTTTGCCTGAGTATCATCTGGCAAATGGCGAGGCCTTGATAAGTACTGTTGGCCACCAAAAAGAAGGTGTCACCTCTCTTCACTGTATAAGAAATGACATGCTGGTAGATACCACCCAAACAGGAACAATCAATTGGAACAATAACAACTTGATTGGATGGAATGTGCTTGGTGTTGCTTGGTATGTCGTTGATGGATGCTATGGAAGATGCTTCAGAGCCAAGAAGATTGGCAATGCTTAGAGTGGTATTGTAGGGAGGATTGGATCTGAACGTTACGAAGGAGGTGCATGACTTTTGGAGGCTGTTGCAGTTATGTCCTGGTTTATTTGTGTCGTTGAAAGAGCATTGTAAGATGGTGTCAAGGTCATTCTGGCAGCAACAATGGAGGGATTGAGAAAGCACAGACAGGAGCAGCAGAATGTTATACGAAGAGAACTTCATGTTTTAATACCAGAGATGGGTTTCATTGGCATTCTTCTTTTTTATACAAGGAATTATTCCTTAATATACATACGACTGTGGCATATATTTCATGTTCAATTGGAGAGGAGAGGAATATAATTTGGAGACGACATTGTTGACTGATTTGAGTTGGATGTACCAAGTCAAATCTATAATGTTTTTTACCTTTTTTTTTTCCGAATTGAGTTCATTATACGATCATACATAATATTTTCAATTAATTCCATCCACCAACTTCTTGTATTAAGGTGGTCAATGATCAGTGGTTAACTTAATTTTAGTGGGTACATCTTTGTATTTTGAGTTAGTTACATGGAATTCGTTGTCATTCAAAACATATTTTCAATTAAGTTGTTATCTAATGGGTTTTGTTTCATATCACTCTGATCTTATTTATAAATCTATTTTCACTCTCTTGAAAAGGGATTTATAAATAGGACCAAAATAGTAATGTGTTTATATGGGTATTAAATCTACATGAATTTCCACCATTCATATGTTCTAAATGGTTCATAGACTCTAAACAGTACATGTGGCTTACAGCATGTTATTATATAAAAAAAAAAAATAAAAAAAAAAAAACCAAAAAATGATTTTTGATATTTCATATCAACCTTTTTATATGATAAATTAGTGTGTATGCTTCATTCCAACGAAGAGTAGATCGTTGACTCCAACAATATCACATATTTAAGATATCGAAACCTCATACACACCACAACCAATAAAGGCGCACGTACTTTAACAGTTTGACATGCTTTTTTCCCCTCTACCTACAGCTATCTTATTCGAGGTACTGTTGGATGTTAAATGTAGATATCTCTTCTAGTGGAGATTTGAACATTGATTTATTATGTTGTGAAGTATTAGCCCCTTTCATTAGATCCAATCCTGTATGATGTGCCTTGTGTTTTACCTTCAGGGGAAAAAAAAGATTCCAATTAACTTAAGGTTTATTTTGGATCTGCACATATTATATTACTGTTATTACAATCATGATCATTTTGCGTTGGTTTGTGTTGCCATTATTGGTCGCTGGTCCTCTTGAAAATATATTACTATTATTTTAATACTTCCCCGTAAGGATATATTTGATGAGTCAATCTTGATCCTAAATATACAATACAATTTTTATATTTGTCAATCTTTTCCTAATTTATCTCTATGAATATTTTCTCAACAATAATCATGAAAAAGGGAGAAAGAGCCAAGGAGGGAATCAAGGAAAATAATTAAGGTGATTTTGAAAATACAAGTCATATTAACTAATTTTTTAAATTTAATCAAATTAGATAAATATCCCTTTTATATTAAAAAGCGGAGGAATGATTTTTTTACTTTAAAAAATAATGAATCGTTAGTGTTCCTATTCTACCAAACAATGATCTTTTGGGATATAGATTAGACTTGACTAAATTAAAAATCACACTAGACTGAATTAAAAAGCATATAAGACTTGTCAAAACGGCAAAAGAAAATCATTATTCTATCAAAATACGATGTTGATAAGGATTGCATTGAATAAAATTTTGATTGCTTGAGAAAATTATAGAGAGGGGAGCAGAATGTAAACTTGGAGGGAAGCTTCATGCCTTGAGAGTAGATATGAGTTTAAAATTCAATGGGAGATCAAGAGAATCCAACACAACTGTAGTGTTGAATGTTGACCAAGTTAAGTTGCTTCAAGGTGGGGCCCTCTATTATTTTTAATACGAAGGCCAACAACTTCAATAACAATTCATCTTATATGAGGAAATGATCCAGGACTTGGTTTCTTTCAACTACATTTTCTCTCCATTATGATTATGAACTATTGAGATTTAATTTTAACTGTACACAGATTAAAGATTAATCTATACTATTAAAATCATCTCATCAAATTCAATTTTCAATTTAACTTTTAAAAAGTAAACACAAAACCATTGAATAATTCAAATGAAAATTATAAATAATTATATTAATGTCAAAAACTTGTATGTTTATTATATTTTAAGAACTACTCTCTCCGGTCCTAATTATAAGAAACTTTTTGGAGTTGGTTTTGGTCCTAATTATAAGAACAAGTTTTAACTTTTGTCAATTTTTTCCTATAATACCCCTATTTATACTTTTTCAATAATAATTTAATAATACACCTATATATTATATAAAGTAAATAATGTTTGCAACTCATTAATGTTATATGCACCTCAATTATACTTTTTTCTTATAAAATAATTTTGAGCAGTTTTTGTTATATTTTTCCTATATTACCCCTACTAATACTTCTTCCACAATAATTAATTTAACAACACGCTTATATTCTATCAAGTGAGAGAGTCTACTTCATTTTTTATTTTTAAATAAAATAATTTTAATATTTGTTTAAAAATATTTTCCTGTAATTAGCCGTCTAAAGTGATTGATTTTTTCCCCCTTAAAATAACCTAATAAAATATTAATTTCATTATAATTTTTCCATGGTTAAAAAAAAAAATAACTTTGCATTTGTATTATGGCCAATTAAATAGATGATCTCCTTATAGGAAAAAAATTTCTTCGAAAAAAATCCATGGAAAATATACAAAAAAAATATTTATATGTATTGATTTCGGAGTATAATGTATAGAGATGACACACACACATTAAAATAATAACTGCTCGCTATTCAGATCTCGTGCGAGGATGAGAAGCGCTATTCATGAATGGTTGAGCGCCTTTTACACTGTACATTTTTACACTGTACATTTTGCTGATTTCATTTTAAGTTTTAACTAAGGGTATTTTAGGAACATGAATATAATTAACTAATTTAACTACTATCCTTAATCTCTCCAAAATCTGGTAAATAGCTCCTATAATTAAGACTGGAGGGAGTATAAATAATCCCTTAAATTCATTTCTTGCATAATTATGGTTATTCAATCAAAAAAATCATGTCCCCCCCCCCCTTTTTTTGTTTGATCAAGAACAAAGGAAAACTAGAAATTAACAGAAACTAAGGAAACTAAGAATGGGTCTAGCCAAGTCCTAATGGACATTTCAATAGCTTAATAATCCATAGAGAGAACGTACAAGATTCCTGGCTGTGAACCTATGCTCAAGATTCCTACGATCAAATTTGTAATAAATTTCAGATGACTACAAGGATTTATAGAATGAAAAACCAATCTTCCATAATGAATACCTAGCCACAAATTGGTGAAGATTAATGGAGGGAATGGGTTGATCCGTTAGTTAGTTAGGAGAATTTTTCAAACAAACAGAAACATTCTAAAACTTAAATTAGTTGAGAAGCATATACTCATGAAAGAAATGAAATACAATCTTATTGTTCTCTCCTATACAATCTTTATGTTCCTAAACAACTGAGATTCATGTATGTTATTTCTTGCTGCACCTTTTGTTAATAGCCCAATCTTGCCCAAAGGATATGGACCCCAACAACAACAACAAGCCTTATCCCTATTATGTGAAGTTGGCTACCTGGATATATTATTAACCAAAATGTCTCATTCAATGACTTTATTAAGTGTTCTCTTTTGTCTTCTTTTATCCCTTTTCAGAAGACTCCATATTATCATATATTCTCACCTCATTGGCGCCTTCATCGGCCTTCTTTATACATATCTGAACCACTTCAAATAATTTTCTAAAATTTTCTATCAATTTCTCTTCAATAGTCACCATGCCTGCTTTTCCTCTTATATGATCATTCCGAATCTTTTTTCCCCCAAGGATATGATCCCCCACACACCAAAAAAACATAAAGAATGTTACAAGTGTCTGGTTCACTTTCAGAAGGATGTGGAATCCATTTGGAGAAATAATGACGTGCTTTCTTCTGTGGATTCTTGGATTGTTCCAAAAGAAGAGCTGATGTCCTTACCATTTGGAAACTCACGAGAACATTCAGTGATCTCTAAGGCATTTTGCGTCTTTTTCATTGCTTCTAGCTCTGTTGAAACCTCTCTCATTGTGGGCCTCTTCTTCCTATTGAGTCTCAAACACCTCATTGCAAGATTTGCAATGCCAAGAATATCACCTTCCCCGCCTTCATTAACAACTCTAGCATCCAAAATCTCCAAAACTTGGTCATTCTTCATTAATGAAATGAAGTCTGCAACAAGATTTTGACCCCCAGCTTGTTCTAAGAAGGGTTTTTTTCCAGTAATAAGCTCTACAAGTACAACCCCAAAACTATACACATCACTTTTATCTGTGAATTGGCTTGTTTGAAAGTACACAGGATCGATGTACCCAAAAGTGCCTTGTACTGCTGTGGTTAAGTGAGTCCTATCATCTGGAACTGATCTGGAAGACCCAAAATCAGAAACTTTGGCATTGTAATTATGATCTAGAAGTATGTTGGAAGTTTTGATGTCTCTATGGAAGACGGGAATGGAAGCTGCAAAATGCATATACGCCAGCGCCCCGGCAACCTCCCAAGCAATTCTAAATCGGTTGTCCCAGGAGAGGTTTGATTTGAGTTCCTTGTCATGGATGTGGTGAGAGAGTGTTCTATTGGGAATAAACTCATACACTAATAATGGGTTTTCAGTCTCTAGGCAACAACCTAGGAGTTTGACAATGTTCCTATGATTTATTTGGGATAGAATAACAACTTCATTAACAAATGTCTCAATCTGGTTTCTTGCAATTTCTCTTGACTTCTTAACTGCAACAATGGCACCATCTGGTAACATTCCTTTATAAACAGTTCCATACCCACCTTGACCAAGAAACCTACTTTGATTGTAGCTATCTGTTGCTCGTTCCAGTTCTTCTGCTGTGAAAAGTTTTGAGCTTTCTCTATTTCCATAATTTGAGGTCTTTTCTTGCAGCAAAAGGCCACCATTTTGCCTAAACAATTTTTCCTTACGATTTTTTTCTTGTTTTTGTTTGATGAATTGATGTAGCTTGTAACCCAAAATGAATAAACACAAAAAGCCAGCCCCGGTACCAACACCTGAAAATACAATAGAGTGTAACAGAGTAATTCTGTATTTCCAGACGAGAAGAGGCTTTGCAAAAGTATGGTACATAGTGAACATAAAAAGTTTGGACACAGAAATGGATTTCTATTGATTTGATCAGCCACTCAAGGAAAGAGGAGAGAAGGTTAGGTTGTGACTTGTGAGATAATAACTAGTTTGGACAACTAAGATGTGTAGTTGGTACATGTTTTATTTATTATATAAACAAAAAGGCTAATAGATTAGACATATAATACTGCCCCAGTCTCTAATATAAAAACTAGTTGGAGATTGGATTTAATCCAAATTATAACATCTCAATCTATTTTGTTCCTCGTATTTATCATTTTTTTTCTTCTAAACTGTCTATATTGATTGCACATATTACATTAAGGGGTAGTTTCAAAACAAATGATTTAGAAGGGTATTTTATGAAAATCAACACACATTTTTCATAAAGAACTAAACTAATTTTTTTAATCTATCCAAATTTATATTAAGAACACAAGACAAAATGGTCAACAGAGGACCCAAAAAATAACCTGCGGCAAAATATCCAGCTATCATGTCAAAGGTAATGTTTGGTCCGCTAAATTACATTAAAATATGAATAAGTTAAAAGTTAACTTCTGAGCACTTCAAAAGCATCTTGCCTCATGTGTGTTTCGGCCTAAACCATCTTTTGTAAATATTTTTTACCAAGTCGGCCCTATCAGAATCAATATAGTTTTAGGAGAGTGAGATTCATAATTATTTTTGGGCACAACTATATCTTCTGCATATTTTGCTATGATAACATGTTTGATGTGAGTCATAATCATGCTGTAGCTAAGAACATAGTTATATCTGTGAAGGATTGAGAAAGAGATTTACCTATGGAAGCAACCAATTTAACAGGGAAACGATGAGCATCAGGTTGAAGATGACCACAGTTGAGATTATTGAAACTTGAATTCGAAGGATAAAGCTGAGAGAATGAACAAGTGCAATAGAACAAATGTGGATTGAGTCTACAAGAAGATGGCTTGAGGGGAACTAAAATAGGAGTGAAAGCAGAAACAGTTTCATTTGAAGTCAACTCATTAGCAGCCATCAAACTGTGCTGATCCACACCATAAGACACTGCAACTGATTCCAGTGAATCCCCATAATCAAGTGTATGAACCAGCAAATAGGAGACCCCATCTTCGATCTGTTTCGCCGTGGGACAAGCACACAAAACTGGAACTGAAACTTCAGCACCAATACTGATATTTTCTGGAAGGTAATAATTCTGACGTACTAACATCTGGCAATTGACAAGGCCTCGATAAGTGTTGTTGGCTAATTTGAAGTAGTAGTCTCCTTTTTTCATTTCATAAGAAGTAGCATGCTGGTAGAGATTGCCTGAACACGAACAAGAGATCGGAAGAATCACGGTTCGATTCCAAGGAATCTTCTTGTTGCTGTTGCTTGAGATGTTGCTGTTGATGGAGGCTATGGAAGATGGTTCAGAGCCAAGGAGATTGGAAATGGTTAGAGGGGTGTCATAATAAGGAGGGGTTGATCTGAAAGTTATAAAGGAAGTACATGATGATGACTTGTGGAGGCCATTGCAGACATATCCAGCTTTCTTTGTGAGGTTGAAAGTGCAGTCATAGACTGTGTTGTTTAGGTATTCTTGTTGGCAGAAACAATGGTGGATTGTTGTTGCAGAAAGCAGAGATAGGAGCTGAAGGTGAAAAGAAGGAAGCCTCATTGTCTTCAGACTAGGACGAGAAATGTCTTTTAGACTGTAACAAACATGTGTATATATGTGTGTTTTTGTGGGGTGAATGTGGTTGAAATTTTCTATGTTGGAGGCAAGAGAAGTGTTGAAATAACGTGTCGTATTTAAGTTTGGCTCTGTGAATGATTTTTTGTTTTTTCAAATGAGTGTTACGCATGTCAAGGAATAATTCAACGGTCAAAAAGGAGAAAATGACACTTGCAACTCAATCTAAAACACCGTCACTATATTCACTATTGTTATATTATATTTTTTTCCTTTTTTTCTAAGAAGACGACACATGTACGTCCATTGAAACGTGAAAGACAAATGTGCATCTATAATTCTTCAAATGACTTTTGTATCTGTTTTTATTTAAAATAATTCCGCATAACCCAACTATCATAATCAAAAAAAATTCCTCTAAGCCCAGGGCAACACCTCTATACTCCATCGGGTCGTTTTTACCGGAATATGTTTTAGGGTTAAGGTGCATTTTTACCCTTAAAGTATCTTGCGCCGGAATTTTACCCCCGAAGTTTTGGCATAGCAATATTCTTTTTGAAGTTTAAAACGGAAAAATGTTGCCCCTCCGATAGAAACCCTAATCTGGCCAACGTTAGGGGTTTTAACGAGGGGCAACACACACTTGCTTTTTGAAACTCGTGGCAAAATTGCTCCCAAAAAAAGTAACAATTTTTGCCGAAGTTTTCAAAGGGAGCAATGTTGCCCCCTCTGTTTAAAACCCTAACGGTTAACTAACTAACGTCCAACGTTAGTTGACCGTTAGGGTTTTTAATAGAGGGGCAACATTGCTCCCTTTTGAAACTTCAAAAAGGGCAACATTGCTACGCCAAAACTTCAAGTGGGCAAAATTGCTCCTGACACATACTTTAAGGGCAAAAATACACCTTAACCCTATGTTTTATTACACTAAATGAATTGACGGTTAAAATTAATTAAAAATAATAAATGTGTCAAAAATGTTATATTTCTTTTAAATATGTCTCTATTTATAAAAATAGGATATGAGAGAGAATAAGTAATAAATGATTAGATAAAAGAGCATTAAAAGTGAGAATGGGATAATTAATATAAAGATATGTATTTAAAGGGAGTAAAAAAAAAATTAAATTCTGAGCCAAAAAAAATGGTTGCTTATAAAGTTTGCATTTGAGCCCCTGAATCAACAGCTTTGTTGTATGGAATCTCAAGTGTTAACTAATTTGCTAATTGTCGACTTCAAGTAATCCGTTGTCGTCCAGCGGTTAGGATATCTGGCTTTCACCCAGGAGACCCGGGTTCGATTCCCGGCAACGGAATTTTTTTGGCGTTTTCCGAGTTTGGGTTATCTTATAATACCAATTTACTGTTATTTGTTGGCGAGAAAAAAAATAAATTACTTGTTACTTTAGCAAAGTTTATACAGTACCACTTGTGGATTCACGTGCCAACCAGCTTCAATTGTATTTGTATTTTCAACGTGTCATCATTCGTAAGCCAAATTTGAGAGACATCTATTTCACCAAACTTAACATTAGGATTCCAAGTGTGTATTACGTATGAACTTAGCCCCATCTTAATATTGTGATCACTGTGAGAGTGTGTAAAAGGAAAAGTCTCACATTACTTGATATATTTTCTTCATGTCAATCTTATCTATTTATTAATTGCTTCTTAATTCTTTTATTTTAAGTGGGCCCATGTTATTCATCCCTGATAGCAATGACTAATCTCCCTATACCATTAACTTCTTGAATGGGCTTTGGTATTAGCCATCAAACTCTCTCCATATATACCGTCAGGGATCGAATCTATCAGTAAATGCTTAAAGAATCCAACTAAAAGTTAACTATGCTAGGCTTCATGATTATTGTTAAGTTCACTATTTCTTCTTGTTGTTCTATCGCTTTGTCTTCTTGCAGAAGTAGTTGTTTAATTGCCACCTTATTAGGCAAAGGTGGTCCTTGTGGGATTTGATCCCATCTCTATTTACCTTTTGTTGCCAAATAGTAGCGGGTGTATAATATAGTAAATTAAATGAAATATCATTTTGATGATCAGAAAAATTATATTATATGCGCTTAGTATTCTGCATAGCATATAATGCAATAAATTATACTCCCTCCATTCTAATCATATAATAACATTTGGGAATTTAGCCTTAATCATAATTATAGGACAAAGTTCTAATTTTTATCAATTTCTTCCTAAAATACCCCTATTAATAATTTCTCAATAATAATTAAATATAATGATAATTTAATAATACACCTATATACTCTATAAAGTAATTAATTCTTACAATTCATTAATGTCACATACAACTCAATTCTACCATTTTTTTAATAAAATAATTTTAAACAATTTTTGTCATATTTTTCCCATATCACCCCTATTAATACTTCATCCACAATAATTAATTTAATAACACACTTATATTCTATCATGAAAGATTCTATTTTATTTTTTTATTTTTAAATAAATTTTTTTTTTAAAAAAAATTCTAAAAATAATAATTAACTTGATTTTTAAAAAAACAAATATTTTCTTTAAATAATAATTAACTTGACAAGTAAACAATAAGAAAAAGTAACTTTTTTACAAAATTAGAAAACTTTTGAATTTACAACGACAGAACGATCCAATAACAAAAAATGATTTGGGTTATATACGTAGATGTTAAAAACAGTGAGAACCTGAACAAGAAGTACATGATGCAACTCAAATTGAACTTAAATTATCAAAAGGACCAACTAGAGCGCAACATCAAACCAAATATTTTCGAATTCCCAGAAGTCACATATGCAAGACCTGGCTTCAAGCAGAATTTATTACCCAAGTTAAATTTCAGATGGGATTCAGCTTGAAAGAGATCCCCAGTTGCTGAATCGCCCATAATGCCATTGAGGCTCATTCCCCAGCCAAATGAATCTTCTGAGACATCAGCCATACTCGCACCCCACTGAACATTTGACCTGTTCATCTCAACCCAACCTCCAATCTTTGTGATATCATCAAGTTCCGATTCCAACATGAGGGTAACCGATCGAGTGGAGAAACATTTCCTTGTTCCATAGACAGATTCGGCTACTTCTGGTTCTGCTTGTCTTGATGTGAGTATTGGAATTGTCAGAGGTCCAAGTTTTGATAGTTCAGTTGATGAACGAGGAATTTGGTAGAGACCCATAACAGATAGCTTCGTTCCTCTAGGTAAGTGACATGAAAGTTCAGAGAAAGTGCTGTACCATTGCTCACTTGCATTAGGACCTAATGGCATTCCTAATCCGGATACAAACTGGGCCAATGAAGCAACAATATTTGATTTTCTCACCATCATACTGATGGCACTACCATTCTGCAGATTCAGTAGCGGTGGTCCAGCAGAGGATACGTCTGTAAGGCCCTTTCCATGCTTGATGCACAGAAACACATGATGCAGTTAGGGCCCTAAAAAAAATGGTAGCCACAACCAAATAAAAATAAAAACAGAATTATAGAAATGTCATTTTTCGCATGAATATGCTTTCACTCGAAGCAATTTTTCAATATGCATAATATATATATATATATATATATATATATATAGGGAGGTAAAGAAGACAAATCAATCAGGGGAAAAATGTATGATTTTATTATTGCAACGGGAAGGGAAACATTTCACAGCTCAGAAGTTGGTGATTCCAGATTAATGACATGGTGAATCATCCATTCATCTAGACACACATGGCTCAGCCTCAGGAAAATGAAAACTGTTATCAGCCAAATACAAGAACCAAACAACACAATGGTTGCAAACTCTAAACACTTTACAGGGAAAGGCAAAAAATAAATTCTTTTTTTATTTTTTTTTTTTTTTTTTTTTGAAAAAACAAAAAACTTTATATGCCGTTTCAATGTTTTCAGAACTTGTAGTTAGTAATTAATATTTTACCCAGATTTTACAGAGAAGAACTTATTATTAAAAGCTTGAATTTGGGACACCAAAAATATTTTCATTCCAGCACTAACAAGTTCTCAATGAGAAACATTACTAAGTCGCCAGAAAGAAACAAGATTCTGAAGTACCTGGCTGAAAGATTTAGAAGCAATTGCAACATCTTTGCATTGAGCTCCCATAGGGATGGCCATCACAGATAACCAATCACTAACTTTTGCGATATAACAGAGTTTTGCCAGAGAAAGAGGGCTCCCCGGAACAGCAGTGTCATGATCATTACCTTTCTGACTGGCCACAAACTCTGCAACAAGAGTATCCTGACCCCTGATGTTTGTTTCAAAAATCAACCTTGAATCAACTCCAGTCCTAATTCCAGCTCTATTTATTACATCTAAATTCTCCTCATTAATATCATTTGTCACCAACAAAGCTCCCAAAAGATCCACCTGTCCCCTAACATGGGTGGTAGCTTCTTGAAACGGACCTCCTGAGGAGGGTTTATAGAAGGAAAGAACTCTTTCTACCTTTTCCTGTCTTTCCCTGAGTTTCATGATATCCGAAAAAGATTCTCTCTGTAAACGTTTTAGGATTTCAATCTGAAATTATTATCGTGTACATATTGGTCAACCACACCACAAAGAAAGCATTACCAAAGGAACACCAAGTTCATGCATGATATACACAACAGTGAATAACAATCTTTATTGGCAAACAAGTTTGAAAAACAAGAGAACATTAAGCTCCAAATATTTTTCAAGTTGTGAGTTTGAAATCTTCTTGTAATGAACGTAAGTAATGTAGCTGAAATCATAAGAAATACTAAAGACTCATTGATTGAAACCTTTATCAATAAAATGCAATAAATTGTAACCCAAAAGAATGCTAACAAAGGAACTCAAGAAACAAAAAGAACATCAGATAAAAACCAATTACGTCCATGGAAATCAAGGAAATAGGGGTAAGATTGTGCAACATCCATTTTGAGCTACGCATTAAAAAATTATGCCAAACATCAAAGTCCGCATAATGGTTTAGAACCATCCAATTTTGCAAAGCAGCCTAAATGATCAACAGTCGCTGAATGAGACTGCAGGTTTATTCCTCAATAAAATCAACGGGAAAAAAACTTTTACTGCCATAAAGAAATGAGAACGGCCTACATTATTCAAAATGAAATGAAAAGCACCGCCTAGAACAACATTGTGTTCAAAGAATACGTGCGGAATACTAGAATCAGACATGAATTGTGAAACATACCGGATTGCGAGAGGCAGAGTTTCGTCGGTCACCGTGGCCAGGGATGAGGCCGGCAAAGAATTCATGGCTTGATTTAGTAAAACCTTTCAATTTGTCGAAGACAGTACCAAGAGGATCCATTACTACCAATAACCTAGAAAAGAAAGAACTCAGACTCAGGGACTACACAGCAAAATCCCGAAACCTATGGGAATTTCCAAAAGGTTCGCCGTGACGAAAGATCACCTTTGAATCTCAAAGCTGTGACCCTATACTTTGGACTCAAGAATGCTCGGATGCTTATTGTAAAATCCAGCTTAGCTCCAATATTTTGCTACCTGGAAACCATCGCACGCAAGGTGTAGTGGGAGTGGGAAGTTTGGGAGAGATGGCCAAGTACCTGCACTACTGTAGAGAACTGAATGAAGATTAGGTTTGGTTTGGCTTTCTCCCGCGTCCGGTTTGGGAACTCAGTGTGATGAAACGCATCGTTTTGTCAAATGGAGGGAGAACCATCTTGATTCTTGGCGAATGACCTTATAGGAGCCTAGGTAGATTAAAGATTTTAAGTTCAATTTTGTTCCGGAAATTGTCAAGTGGGATTAATGTTGTTGATCTCTAGTGTGTTTTTGGGTTTAATATCGACTTCGAAAGTTTCCAAATCATAGCATTTTTGTCTCTGTCGTCATTCAAGTTAGGTTTAATAATTAATTGATCAAATATATTAAGTTAACAGGCCCACATACATCTTTGTCACTTTTGTTAATGTGTAAATATGCACTAGAAGTTTTTCCTTAAGCGCAATATTGTCTTGAAAAAATTTTGGTTCAATATTTCCTTAAAAGTTTCCAAATCTTAACAATGTTGCCTATTAGTTGTTATCCATCTTCAGTTTGATCATTAGTTAACTAAATATGCTTAACTGACAAAGTGAAAGTTGTTATCCAGGTTGAGTTTGACTATTAGGTAACTAAATATATTCAACTGATAAAGTGAACAACAGTAGAGAAGAAGTCACAAATAGTGGAGTAGCTCATGTTTGCCTAAGAATAATGAAGAAGAAGATTTGATTATTGGATGCATAACACACTAAGGGAGATCACTAAGAACAAGGCTGTTGAAAACCCTCCTCGGTCATACCCTAGCAACACCAAGATAGATGAGTACCTTTTCAATTTTTTCTACATTGCACAATATCCTTCCACCACTTTGTTTTCCTTTAATCCTTTAGACATGATGCTTTTTTTTTTTTTTTTTTTTTGGATTTATAAATCTAATTTGGAAAAAAAAAAAAAAAATTGAAGTGGATGACGCGCAAAATTGTCATATCAACATATTAAGTCAACTAACGGTCAAATTTAACATGAATAGTTGACAAGGTCAAATTGTAACGATTTGGAAACATATGAATACTCAATGCTTCTGAATAAAAACTGTCTGGTTAAATTTGCACCTTTATTCAAAACAAAAATGGCATGGATGATACATGAACCTACTAGCTCAATATATTTGGACAACTAACGATAAAAATTAACATAGATAATGGTTGGGCGACATTACTCTGACTTAAAACTTTTGGGGTGACATTAAACATTAAAAAAAAAAAAAAAAAAAAAAAACTTTCAAAACAACATTGCTTCATTCGTGATAATTTTTGGGGCGAAATTAGACCTAACCTTAAAATTATTGGATAAATTTGCAAAAAAAGGAACATATATTTTTATCCAAAGTGCACCAAATACCATATATTTTTTGTTAGTACAAAAATACATATTAACATAGAAAATCAAAGCAACAAGGACTCAACCATTAAAATAACCCAATGGCCAATACTTTATGTGGTGCGGTCCACATTATTGTTATGAAAGGTTTAAAATAACCCAACAAGGGGGAAAAACCCTATCTCTCCCAACCTTTAAGATTCTTCCTCTATTAATTAACACTTCTATAAATTCATCATCAACAATTCATCAACCAAAAGAATGGTTTAGCGAATTTTGAATAAAAAGTTTATGGATATTTTTGCATATATACCCAAAATTCATTGGCAAAACAAAAATATCAACCATCTCCCAAACAAATCGTCTGAGCAGAAGTGATCGAATGACATTGTGGTTTAATGGTCCTGGGCTAACTCTTACATGAAGGAGGTGGGAAGTCGCTATCTTTTAAGAACCCGTTTGTTACAAAAAATTGGTTGGGAAGGAAAGGGAAGATCCCAATCTTCTCATGGATTTTAGGTATTTGGTAAGAGAAAGTCCAGTCACCATCTTCCAATGAGTACTCATCTTCCCTTATTTGAGGGAAGATGCTTTCCATCCAAAAATGGAGGGAAAGCTGCAATCTTCCTAGGAAAGTGTTTTTTTGACAGATTTACCCCTGAAATTCAAACTTAGCGGGAAGTTCGAACTTGACGGGAAAGTTCAAATTTGGCGATTTTTTTCTTTTTCACGAGTTCGAACTTAACAAGAATATATTTTAGCAAAAAAAATATTTTTCTTTTTCATTTTGAATTAATTTCTTTTGAAGGTAAAATAGACATTTCCTAATTCTTTTTTTTACATACACATAGTAGGGGAGGGGGCCAACCCTTTTCATGGGGGAGGAGCCAAGCTCCCATACTATCAAACAACTACTAAGGAGTCATCAAACCTAATTCTTTACTAACTACCACCTCTTCATTTTCTTCCTACCAAACAACTCAAACCATCTTTCTTCATCTTTCAAATTTTCCTTTCCTTTCCTTTCCTTCCCCAAATCTTCTTTATAACAAACGGGCCTAAGTTTGTTTCAGAAAACAATCAACAAGTCAACATGCAAGTTCCTTCTAAATAATTAATGAGTATGTGAGAATGTGGATATGCTAGTTGGTCTATCAGAGGCCTGGTTTTGGTTGGAGTCTGGCATGCCTAACTTGTTTAGCAACTAAACCTATTTTCTTAAATACTACGTCCGGCTTTAAATAAGCCTGATTTGTTAGCCGATCAGCAGACCTATTTGCTTATCATTTATATGCATAACTAAAAAACAAACACATGTATAAATTATAGATAAAAATTGTGTCAATTTGCTTATATTTATTATGTCCGATTCTTTAATCAAAGTCATGTTGGCCCTTTCTTTATAATAAAAATTCACATTGATAAATTTTTAAAATTAGGTTGAACCGTTATTAATAATAAAAAGTATACATGACAAGATTTCATTGAAGAACTAGAACTAATGAATATAAGCAACTAGATATAAGTTTTGTTCTAAAACAAAAGTGTTATATTTATAAATAAATTATATATAAGGGTTAAGTAGTAAGTTTACATGGGAAGTTTTCGCTAAGGAGCGATATCACCTTGGAAGTTTTTTCTCTCTCAATGTTGTCTAAGAAGTTTTAAAATGTAGTAATGTTACCCATTTTTGTCAAAAAGTTCATCATCAATTTTTTGATGGTCAAATTAGTTTTTTTAACGGAATAGGGCAACATTGATATATTTTAAAACTTCTGAGTAACATTGACATAAGAAAAACTTTCAAAGCGATATTACTTCTCGGGCCTACACTTCCGTGGCGGATTTGCTATACGTAACCCTATATATAAATACCTATAATTTGAATTGATTTTATTAATATATTTTAGAACTTCATTTTTTTTGTTATTTAAATTTAATTTTAACACTTATATATATAGACCCACACATAAAAATATTTTCATTAAAAATATTAAAGATAAACTTAGAGCTTATTTGAAGTAACGTTGGTAAAAATGAATTTTATTCCAATTAACTTTGCAAGCCGAGATAAAAGTCATTAAGTGCAAGTGTAATTTACTTTTTTGTTTTGATAGGTTTTCTTAAAAAAGTGAATTTGACAAATTTAAAATTGTTTGGATGATATAATTTTAAAAAAATAAATCTAGATATTAAATGACTTATAAAGACATGAGTTTCATTTTATATACATATATTATATCATATGTATATAATGTAATAAATTTATGAGCAATAGTAAAATCAAAATTATAAAAATAAAGAGAGTTTATGTACTATTGAGAAAAAAGTGTAAAGACTAAAAAGCATTTTATTAGATATATTTAATGTGATTTTTGCACATATGGGTTATGGATATTGAATATATTTTTTTACATATTTTTGAGCTTAATTAAAGATTAATGATCGAGATCAATTAGGCTTGGTGCATTCTCATTATTAAATTTTTGTGGAAAATTAGGAGAAGAACCTAGATGGAATTATATTTATAAAAAATAAAAAAAAAAAAAAAAAAAAAAAAAACTAAAAATTGTAATTATTTAGAAAGACTAAAAATTAATATTAAAATATTTAAATACTAAATTGCCCCTAAACTAAATCCCCACACTGGCATTGTACGGGTCTTCTTTCTCACCAAAACCAATTTCTCTTCCCTTCTCTTTCCACTTTTTGTTTTTAAGACATGAACATGTTACAGCCGAGATACCATGTACACGGCAGAGAAAATAAACGGATTCAAACTGCGTATCAGCAAACTAATATGCCACTTTAAACGATATTCAACGACCATAACCTTAAAGGGTGTTCTGATCAATTTAATAAAAGGACAATGGAGATAGAGAGGTGCATTTTCTCCTCCTTCTGGGTTTTCATTACTTAAAATCTTAACAAAATTGACATATAAAGAGGTGCAAGTTAATGAATACCTTCTCATGATGTCTAAATATCATTGATCTGAGATCTGTTTTACTGCAGAAAGTACTGTGGATTTAAGTCTTACTGGGAGCTCTATGATTTAGGCCGTCAATTTGTCAATAACAGTGATGTGATTTGGGGAAACCTGGGGGATTAACTAGGGGTAGTTTAATACTTGTACATTTATATCTTGATTTTTCGTTCTCCTAGATAATTATGATCTTTAAGATCCTCTATAATAAATATTATTTTATCTTGATCCTTTATTCTAATTTTGCCCAAATTTTATTAGCTATTCTTTTCCTTTTAGGGTACTTTTGTAAACATCAAGTTATTAGGTATTCTAAAGTAATTCTATCGCTTTCTATTAAGGTAAGGTGATACCACTTTTTAAAAAGAACCCTTTTCTTTTTGTGAAAATGACAACAAGGTCTCAATAAAAAAATAGTAATATCAGAAAAGTAATATAGGTTGTCAAAGATAACTCCTTTAAATGTCAGTGATTGCTCATTTACTTATTATTAATAAGCTATGAGATTTTTCAGATATCATTTTCCTTAATTAAAACTTTGACGTGATTTTTTTTTTTTTTGTTTCTTTTTCTTTCTCTAGTGTCATTTTCCTTCTTTCTCTACGATGGCAGCACATTTCTTTTTAAGGAAAAACACTTCTCATGTTGTAGGAAAAATATTTTTTCATGTCACACACACATAAAATGGTGGGACTCACATATATATATAATGAGTATTATATATATGTGTGTGTGGGTTCCATATTTCATGTATGTGTAGGCATCTTCTTCTGCTCATGCAACATGAGAAGTTTAAACCCCTTCTTTTTAAGTAGTCTTTCAAGTTGCTGTACTTTTAATGTCAGTTGGAATTACTTCATCTAGTCCTTATTATAAGGCACCAACTAACAATTTTCACAAATCAATAAAAACAGTTAAAGTCAATAAAGTTGTCATACAATTTAAGTAACTTCCAATATTACCCCTACTAATTGTACTAAACTCTAATATTATATAATTATTACTCTCACACTTCCTTATTAATTAGAAGCATATAAGGAAACAAATAATTAATGTTCCTTGAAAACAAACAAGTGTCTTATAAAAAAAATTAAATAAACTTGCTAGTTGGTATCTTATAATAAGAACCAAAGGGAGTAGTAGTTTCAATCATGAGGAATTGGGTTGGGTCCGGACTTGAGGCGGACCGTGTATTCATCGCACAAGGCACAAGTAGGTCGTGGGTTTGTCAATTGAAAGGAACGAAAAAATACACATACTAATATAATGTCGTTTTTAATAGTAATTCGGTTAAAACCAAATTAAATTTTAAAACACCGCACCGAAAACCGAAATAAGCTTATTTTATAAACCGAAAACCGAATAGACTGAAACCAAAAAAACAAATAGCCTTCAATTCGATTCGATTTTCGGTTATGATTTGCTTACCCTTAATAGTGACTAATTGAAATTGTTACGTCAAACATAAATGAAGGGCCTGAAGCAGCTTTTGAAGTTAAAAAAGTATGTTGACATGTTTCCACAATCATGCCAAACACAGTCAATAGTTTAATCTTGCTTGGCCTGAGTTAGTAAAAACATAACTTTTTATATAAATAGGTCATGCATGTTTAGCCAAGGATTGACCTGGATTGACATGTTTTCTATTCTACCCCTAAAAATATGTTGATGAGCATCAATTGCTGAGCATTAAAGCCATCATCGCTTTCAAACGTAAAACTATACTTGGAATCTTTCATAATGTCTATACATGAATTGTGTGTAACTTTACATTCAAAAATCAGCTATCAATATTACTTCTTTGATACCAGAAAATTGACCTTTGGGGAAGACCACCGTTGGATCCGTCAAATAGCTTTAGATGAAGAAAGAAGATAGTAAATGATGGGTCCCACTTCTAACAACAGAGTTCCATAAAAATGGAGTCCATCTCTGTCTTTCTCTTCACTTTACTTACAGAGCATCACTCTAGGCGATCTAAATTCAAGGAAAACCACACTGCACAAAACACAATAAACCTCTTTGATCATGTTAAGTTCTATCATGTAGGGAACTTAACATGTACGA
Source organism: Acacia acuminata (assembly GCA_019022655.1). Lineage (NCBI taxonomy): Eukaryota > Viridiplantae > Streptophyta > Magnoliopsida > Fabales > Fabaceae > Acacia > Acacia acuminata. Next base: position 248,898 of record JAFJYI010000151.1, on the reverse strand, counting down.
TAAGTTAATACAATATTTGACCCTTATAGTTTCAAACCATAGTTTAATGAAGGCCTGGATCATTTTGTCTTTTGAGAGACCAAAACCTATGGTTTGAAATTATCGGAACAAAAATCAAAATGAGGGCAAACTATAAGAACCAAACATTGTATTAACCTTTCGTTTTTTGTTTTTTGTTTTCTGACCTACCTAATTTTGATTTCACTTGCATGGTTTTGACTGTGACCTTGTATTTCCAAAAAAAAAAAAAAAACAGAAATAAACCTCTGTGAAATTTCAAACCAATCATCTTGAACAGAGTTTTGGTAAGAATCTAGCATTGTTCATGATCTGAGATCCAGACTTCATCATACTCTGCATCACTTGCAAATCCTCCTTAGGTTTCAGTTCTTCACCATCCTCTTTAGCATTTGTGTTCTTAAAGCTTTTGCCAAACACTGAATCAAGAAAGTATTTCAGATGATCATTTTCTTGGAGTAGGTGTTTTATTCTGCTTTGTGTATGAGGTTGACTTCTGGGTTTTGCTTCTGCAGGAAATACCAAGTTTCTTGTAAGGTTCCTCAAAAGTTCAGCTGACAGCTTCTCATGATTCAGTGCACAGCAGATACTCATCTTTTCCTTTTCAGTTAGTCCTGTGTGAACCTGTGGACATTATATATATATGAATGAAACCCTCCAATATGAAAGAAAATTGATAAACAAAGATAATAACTAGACAGGTTTTCTCATGTACTGCAGAAAATCTGAAAAATGAGCAACACTATTGATGTCTTGTGAATGGTATAACTTACTATGTATTTTACTTCCTCCGTTCCTCTTTTTGTTTCAAACTTTTTTAATTTTCCTTTATACCCCCATTTAACCACTCATATTACTCATACTATCATTGTATTGAATTTCCACCACACATTTCTTTCTTCCACATAAATGAGGGTATTTTTGGCAAAAAGTTACATTTTTCACATCACTATTATCTCCAACTAATTTTAACCAACTTTTTGAGCAATGTGATTCGATTAATTGTTTCTTATAAAAGGAAATGAGGGAGTATCATATATATTGGTATTGACAATAGAATATAAGAATCAACAAATAGTTAGAGGCTTCAAAGTGCTCGCTCACTAAAACAGATTTCCTGGTAGACCAAGCTCATCAAAGAGGGAACCAAGTTGATCAAGAAAATATTTAGAAGTTAGTTAGAGGTGTACAATTGAAAAGTGCACATGTCATGTATAATGTTTGTTTTCAGTTTGATGTTGATCTATTTGTATTCAGGAGACTAAATCTACCTAAAAAATTTGCAACTAGACAAGATTCAGGTTAGTTCCATATATCTATTTATTAAAAATGTCCAATGAAAACATAACATATGAACACTCAACTAATTAAACAACATATTCACATGTCATGATTATATTGGTTTCAATCTCATTATGGAAAACAGTATTGCAGAATACATATTAGAAAATAAAACAAAACATGTTCTACATATACATATAGGTAATATCATTTAGATGCTTTCTAAATTGGACACATATCATAACTCTTTTGCAACAAGTTTTTTTGCCTTCCCATTGTAGAAACAATGTTGCAAAATGCATATTAGTACATATAACCAAGCAAAAATGACAGCTTACCTTCAGATAAATGTCCATGGCCAGGTATAACTGATCATGACATTCTCTTGCAACATCAGGCAGAACTGTAATTAATTCTGCAAATTCAGAAGCTTGGAGATGGCGATCCGGAGCAACTTCGATCAGAAACGAGTCCATCGTTTTCGCCACTCTCTTAAGTTTAGCTAAAGATATCCCGAAATCGCCTTCCGCAACAAAGACTTGCGCCAGCCTCAGTACAAAATTGACATCAAATGCAACATGATTCATCCCTTTTGGTGGTGGAAGAAGCAGATAATCAATTGTTCCTTGATCCAGCAGGGGACCTATGAGACTTTCCATTTGGCTTCTGCAGCATGAACTCATTAATCTCAATCTGAAACCGTTTTGGTACAGACTGAACAAGTCCTTCAAAGAAAGACACCTCTTATCAAGCAATGAAAGCAGATTGATCACAGCCTCTGTTGTCTCAGTACTCTTCTTCTTCGATTTTGCAGAACCGGTACAACTTAACTTGTGGTAATAAAATAGAAAGTTAGAGACCAGAGCATGATCAAAATCATGAGAAATCATTGCCCTTACTATTTTGTCTATCAAACCAGCCTTCAAGAACAGAAGATGTTCAAACCACCAAGAAGGACCAGAGCAGTTATTTCTCCAGCTATTGTTACTGCTAGTTTCACAAGAAAACTGGAAACTAGATCTATTAGAAGAACATGTATATGGGCTTGAAATGCTTGGCAGAATCACAAGCCTCTCAATGAGGTGATCTACGATTCTATCCAGAATTGTGGAGTAACTTTTTGAGGAAATTGAGCACTCTTGGCACTGTCTTAATGCTTCGAGGAGCTCGAACCAAGTCCATAAATGGATCCCTTCTTCGAGGAAATTTTCGATTTGGGTTATCAGATTTGGTGTTCCAGAAGGACCATCACAATGAATCTCCATGAAGTGAGCTGCACAATAAAGAAGGACTATGTTGGAAGGTGTTATCACCATTTTTTTGGTGCTGCTGTAGCAAAATCGTAGAATGAGCTCAAAACCATGTGCTCCTCCTGGAAAGTCATTGAAGATAACTTTAAGGACTTCATTTTTACCCATGAAATTACCAAATAATTTGCTACATTTACTGGAGAAGGAAGAAAGAACATTCTGCAAAGTGGTTTCATATGAAGGTTAGATAGCCAGAAAAAAACGATCAACCGGAAAAAAAAAAAAAAAAAAAAACAAACAAACAAACAAACAAACAAACAAAGAAAACAGAAGAGTTTCTGTAACAAAGAGAGCAAGAAGAGCTTCAGGGAGTGAAAGAAACATGTAGCAGATAAGAAACTAGCAAGCATCATAACAGGGGAACATAATCAATTACATCCTGGAATATTGGAATTAGCAATAAAATCCATATAAAATAAAAAAGAAGCAATCTTACACTCTCCTTAGAAATACGTGCAAACAGGAGAAAAAAATTCATCAAAATGGGTGTATCAACAGATCTCACTTTCCAAAAATACTAACTTCGATGAATTTTCATTGATTTTCTAGACGTTATAACTATTTCAGAAAATGCAACTAAATTTGTTCTGCAAGAAGACCTAGACGAAGAGGAACTAAGACTAACAAACTGTGTGTAGTCATCAAGTAAGAAAGAAGGAAAAGCAACTTCAGTCAATTTCCGGAATAAATGTTGCAACTAAGTGAGAAAATGAACTACTTCATTGACTCGGAACAAAGAACAAACACCTACAAGACATTCTACTGAAGAAACGACGAAGTAAAAGGAAAAAGAAGAATCACCTTGTTCACCATGAAAGTTGCTTCGCCATTGACGTCAACTTCGAGGTCACAGCAGCAGCAAGCTCTTCCCATGGGTTACAATACCACGAATGGTGCTAAAGAAGCATGAAATTAGAATCAGAACTCAAAGAAAGAAAAAGAATGCTTTGGAGATTTGAAGAAAGTATGTGAGTTGTGAATGACCAAACCAGAAGAGGAAAGTGGAGAGATATAACGAAAAGCGGGTCATCAATTAGGAACGAAGCAGCAGCAAAATGATGAAACTAGAAAGGTGCGTTTTTTCGGGTTAGTCAACAAAATAAGCGTAATGATAAGTTTTTCTAAAGAAAGAGAGAAATCGCGGGTAAAACTAAAACGGGATTTGTATTTTTTATTTTTTGGGGGTTTGAAACACCCAAAAAAAGACTTGATATCCCTTTTTTTATAATTATTTCAAAGACTTGATCCTTTATTTTAGGGTTAAGTACAAATACATTTGTGATTTTCTTATAAGTGCACTCAATACCAAGTTTTTTTTTGGGTATAAAAGTAATTATGTAGTTATAAAAATAGAGCAAAAATATCCATTAATCATTAGTTTAACGTTTTTTTTTTTTTTTTTTGTATTTTTAAGGCGATTTGAACGATAACTCGCTTAAATTTTATTTCAAATGGGAGTAAAGAACTAAAGAAAATTACATAAAATGTTGCTTTTAAAAATTACATTTCTACCTTCTCGCTCTACCAATCTCAATCTTACCCATGTTGCTCATTTCCGCCTTTCGCCTTTCTAGTTTTTTCAAAACTATCTAGGCTCTTTTATATAATTTCTCTAGTTCTTTACTATCATCTGGGATGAAATTTAGTTAAGTCATCATCCATGTTAGCTTTAAAAATACAAAAAAGTCAAACTACCGAAGTCAATATGCATTTTTACTCGACTTTTGTAACCACATAGTTACTTTTGCATCCAAAAAAATATTTGGTGTTGGCTGCACTTTTAAAAAACCATATATATATTTTTGTACCTTAACCATTTATTTTATTTTATGCTTATCCTTCATTAGTGGTTAATACGTGCTTGTACACTTTAAAAATTCAATGTCCACATTTTTTTTGCCAGAACATTAAGAGATTAAAAAAAGTGTAAATCAATTATCTTTTTGGCATACTACTATTCCTATGATTAATTTTGTCTTAGACTTATTATAAAAACTAAATCAATTTTTTTTGATACTACATTCCTAAGACTTATTATACTAACTGAAACTTTAAAACATCATACTACTATGTGTTAATTATGTCTTGTTAAAGTTTTCACTCATTTTTGTATCAAAAAAAAAAAAAAAAAAAAAAAGTTTTCACTCATTTTAGGAAATTTTTATGCCTATATGTTTTCCCCATATAACTTGTCTCTCTCTTAAATATATGGGAAATACTTACATATTTTAGAATGCCACATTATCTAAATTATATATAATGAAACAACTCATATTATTTTTATTTTAATCTTAATTAACCCTCAATTCATATGAAATAATTGATATTTTATTTTTTTAATAAAATAAACATCTTAATTAGAAAAAACAAAAAATATGCCAACTAGGATTAAGAGGTTTATTTTCCTTAAAAATAAAATAAAATGTCAATTGTTTATGATAATTCACCGCCCAATTTGGATTAAAATGACATGAGTTGTCATATTTTTATTGAATATATTAAAGTATGTAAATATTTCTCTAAATATACTTCTCTAATTCTATTTATATGGCAATTGTTTTATTTGATCCTATTTATAAGTTACATCATTAAATTTTGAGATAAAAGGTCTAATTTTGCCCCAAAGTTTTTACTCAATAGCGGTAGACAAAGTTGTCAAACTAATAAGTTTAAATAAACTTGTAATAGTAACGTAAACTCGTATCATAAACCTGAATCATAAACTCATAAGTTTTACTTTTACCTTTACATATGTATTAATAGTGTATAACTAAATAATTAAATTATAAAAGAATAACAACAATTTCATTTAAAAATATTTTAAATCTAAATAATGGAAGTTAAATCCATCAATATTCACAATTAATCATATTTAACAAATAATTTTCTATGAAATTCATATATAAAGCTATTGAGTACAATCAAGTCGAAAAAAGTTAATATGAGTTTAAAGGTGAGTTAACATAGTTTAATAAACTAAAAACGTAAAAACGGTAAACTTGATGTATAAACTCATAAATTTAACCGAGTTTACAACGGTCACGATTTACCAATAACTCGACTCAATTATATAAGTTAGAAACTTAAAAATGATAAATTTGAAGAGTTAACTAGCGAGTTTAACAACGATAACGATGGGTATCTGAAAGTTTTTTTTTTTTTATTGCAATATCACAGTATTGAAGATTGTAACAATTTTTTCCGACCGTTTAAAAATTTAATTTTGGCGGTTAAATTTGAGCGATTAATCAAGTGGCACTCCATACACACCACTTTATTGCCAACTTCCTCATAAAGTTTGTAATTCTTTGCCAACTGACCTGTCTCTGCGTGACATACTTCCTCTTCTGATCTCTCTCGTCCTTCTCTGATGTAAATGATCAACGTTAGACTGCACAATGAAAACAAGAAGCTCCAAGCAAGTCTACCGACTGCAACATCGCTGAGAACATTCAAGGGGAAAATCCGTTGGCCTCCCTCTTCTTCCGAGCCGCAGAGCAATTGGGTCTTCCTTTGCATCAAATTTGTGCCTCCTCTTCTTCTTCTATGGTTTTTTTATATTATCATATGTTTTCTAGTTTAGGGTTTGTGACCCTCCCAATACAGTGTCTCTTTTGAGACTCAAATTGAAAATCCAGAGGAATCTAAAGGGGCTTTTTACTTTGCTAAACGAGTAGTATGTTGGTTGTGCCTCCTCTTCTTGCTTCTTATATGTTAAATTTTCCATGTGAATGTATAATTTTATTGTTTATAATTATTACATAAACTGTCATGTTTTAAGAAAGAGTATATACTAACTGGGATAGAATATTATCACTATCAATTTTGGTCACTACCATTTTTTGCACTATTAGATCAGAATTTCAATAAGAGAGAGAAATGATAAAGGTAGATGAGATTATGATATTAAATGAAAAAGTGGTAATGACAATAATATCCTATCACATACTAAATAGATGTAAAGTTGGATAGTTATTAAATTTTAATGTGAAATTAATGGAGTTTATTTTTATTTTTTTATTCTGATAAAACATATTAATAGTGCCTTATAAATATAAGCAGCACGCGATAATTTAGTAATTAAACTCTCCCCTAAACCCGGCGTTGGATTGGAAAACGCACTCAAGAAAAAGAAAAGAAAATGTGAAAGGTGACGAGAGAAGTGGAACAAATGAGAGAGGAAGCACAAAAGTCACCTTTTTTCCGTTACTCATGCCACCATTTTCAACGGAATTTGTTGGAATGAGAAGGAAGAACTCGTGTATAAACGAGTTCTAACTGTTTAAATAAGATCTTAACGATTTAAATTTTTTTTTTTTAAATAAAAAGTTATTTTTAAAAAAATGTTAGTTCAAGGATTATATTTATGTTAGATTTTCTAACCACAAAAATTATTTTTAAAAAAAATAGAAAAAAAAAAACAGATCTGGACAGTCTAGAACTTCTTCGTACAGACGAGCTCTGCTGCTCATTCAAATGACGAGTAGGAAACTGGGTCCCGTTTTCTACTGCTCTTCCTTCCTTTTCCAACCTACTTCTCACTCACTCTTCCTTTCCACGCTCACCATCAACAATTATCTCAAACCCAAATGACATGAAATGAGACGCTTTATAAATAGTAATCGCTCCCTTTTTAAATACAAGATCTGGCTAGGGGCTTGATTTAATTAGAATTAATTAGGAATTTAATTTTCTTCAAAAATCATTAATTATCACATTCCCATATTAACAAGTGTTGAGAGTAAAATACTCTAACCACCCCTCTATTTTGAAAACCCATAGTATAGGCTCCCTTATATTTTAAGATTCTATTTCCATCCACTCAAATCATTAGTTGACCATTAAGTTTGACTTTTGAACTTTTGTTTTACCAAAATACCCTACTTTAACATTAGAATTATTTAAAAAATATATATGTATGTGAGCAAAAAAAATTTATACCACCAAATTTTTATCCTAATATTTTTTTAAAAAACTTTCTAATATGTTAAAAATTTATGAATTTTGAGATTATAAAATTTATAATTTTAATTTTTTTACCATATTTATTAATTAATTATTTATTTTTAGTTTTATAAATGACTAAAAATATATATCAAATATATTATTTTCTATCAAATATAATAAACTATATATATGTTTGAGAGATTATATTAGGTCATTTAAATTTAAATTTTGATATTTTTTCTACAAACATTTAAAAAAGTTACTTAAATTTTTAAAAGTTCGATATTTACAAGTTGTCAATTAAAATTTAGAGTAAAATACTCTAACCACTCTTTTGTTTTGTCTTAATTACATAGGTCTCATTTCTATTTTGTAACATACAGTTAAGTCCAAACCATTAACTATGTTAAGAATATTGTAAAAATATTCTAAAAATATATTTTTAATTGAAATTTATAAAATTTATTTACTAGTTTACCCTTAATGCTAAATCCTAAATTTTAATTGACAATTTGTAAATATCACAAACTTTTAAAAATTTAAGTTTTTTAAATGTTTGTAGAAAAAACATCAAATTTAAATTTAAATGACCTAATACAATCTCTCAAACATATATAGTTTATTATATTTGATATATATTTTTAGTCATTTAAGAAACTAAAAATAAATAAATTTTTGATAAATATGGTAAGAAATTACGATTATAAATTTATAATCTCAAAATTCATGAATTTTTAACATATTAGAAATTTTAAAAAAATATATTAGGATAAAAATTTGGTGATATAATTTTTTTTGTTTTGTCCACATACATATATATTATTTTAAATAATTCTAATGTTAAAGTAGGGTATTTTGGTAAAACAAAAGTTCAAAAGTCAAACTTAACGATCAACTCATAGTTTGGGTGGATGAAAATAGAATTTCAAAATATAAGGGAGGTTTGTGTAACATAATTTTAGTTTTAAGAGGGTCTATATAAGTTTTCAAATAGAGGGAAGTCATGTGTAATTAAAGTAAAATGGAGGGGTAATTAGAGTATTTTACTCTACTTTTAATTATATTGATGCTATAAACTTCTATCTTTCAAGTTTGAACCTTCAAATAACATGCCACTCAAACGATGAATCAATTAGGTATGTGGGTAATTTTAAAGATATAATTTATAGGTGTTATATTAAATTCCTATAAAAATATATTATACTCTTCTGGTCCAGTAATGTAGGACTTATTTAACTAATTAGAATAATACGATATATATTTTCTAAAATACCTCATCTTTTTTAATTCTATCTCTCTCCTATTTAATTATTGTTGAAGGAGTATTACTAGGACTTAATTCATCACTAAGCATATTCAATATGCCTTAAATTTATAGGATCAACATCGACCGCACAATTAAGTCATATATTAAAAATAAGAGGAGCATTATGATTGGAGTTTACCCAAGGTTGCTTAGTGCACTGAGGACCTTGGTTGAGGTTGTCCTAGCTCACAATACATATATCACTTTGATTTATTTATAAGTCTATTTTGACCAAAAAAATTGGTCCTATTTATAAGTCCAATTTTATGTAATAAATGAGATTGTAATAATTTTACCCATATTAATTGTATCTATGAAGAAAGAGAGAGAAGAAACAGTTTAAAAACACCCAATTATAAAATGAGGGGAAAGTTGAAAATTTACCTCCAAACCATTGAGTTAACTACCTCTTCTAGGTATGTGAGATTTGGTCAAAATAAATTTATAAATAAGATTAGAGTGGTACATACCAAGACGTTGCATGAGATTGTATGAGAGGTGGTTCATGTGCACCATGCACCACAAACATGTCCAAGCCTTACTAGAAGTTGTGTGACTGTACACTGTTAACTTCACCGGACATTGTCCTCTATATTCTTGAAGGGTTGAGGTGCAAATCCACTCAAAAAATTTTCGCTAAAGAATACTACCTCCGGTCCTAATTATAGAAATATTTTTGTAGTACAATTTACATTACAAAAGTATTCCTATAATTAGGATCGGAGGAGTAATATTTTCCCAAAAGTTTTTTTAGGTTTAATATCATTTTCGGAAGTTTTAAAATATAGCAATATAATGTTGCCCTATTTGATATAAAAACTAACGTTGACTTTTAACTTTTTTTAAAAAAAATTAGCAATGTTGTTCTATTTTAATACTTTCAGGGCACATTAAACCTGGAAAAGCTTCTGGAGTAAATTTGCACCGTAACCGTATTCTTGTATCTAGACTTACACTTACCCGTACCCCAATTTTTATCACTTTGGGTTTTCTTTGTTATTCCCCCCCCCTTTTTTTGGTGACAAGCACTTTAGGCGGGGGATTAAAAAAAAACACCAAGCTTTCCTTCTCATTTCTTCATTAATACGATTAGCACCACTCTTTATCACTTTCACAGAGAAAACGCCTCCAGGGATTGAATTTTGCGTAACATGAAATGTCTCTCCAAGCAAGAATTTTAGAATGTGTATTATGTTAAGGAGTGAAGGAAGTATTTATTTGCAAAAAATGTCCTTAAAAAGTGATTTTTTTTAATTGAGAAGGGGATACTTTTAGTTTTTAAATAAAAGTATTTTTTGGAGGCATTAACTAATTGGGAAAATCCCTTTAAAATAAATTTAAAAATACCCCCTCATAACTAATCTTTTTGTTTTTTTTTTAATACATAAAAGTTTAGGTAGAGGTAGACACTGGTATCCCACTAGGGCCAGGGCATGCCTCCGCTCAAAGAACGCTTACGAGAGCATTTACAGATCACCCACCAATGAGGCCATTATATCGACTAGCGGAATCGAACCTTCTTCCTTTTGGGGTGAAGGCCGACACTTTAGCCAACTGTGTCAATCCTCATTGGTAATAACTAATCTAACTTAGCTACCATTCAGTATTTGAAAGTATTAACTAATCTAACTTAATCACTCTCACAGAACTCTCAACATTTTAAAATAATTGAAGTTTAATGGTGAATTATTTGAAAGTCTCATCCAGTAATAGTATTTTTTTTTTTCAAACAACATTTAATATTCTAAAGTATTTTTCCGTGATTTTCAGTATTCTATGTTTAAAGTGCTCATTAAAAAATATTTTAAGAGCTAAATTGTAAAAAAAAAAAAAAAAAAAAAATTTAAGATACTATAGGTGGATTTCACATTAGGTGCACATCTCTTATGTGTACCTTATATGCTTATCCCTCTAATTTTGGGGTGATCACATTTTTGTAATTTATTTACTTAGATTAAATTATAAGCTACATTTTAATTTTTTTTTTTGCACTAAATATCTCAAATTAATTAATTTTTAATCTTGCTTTCAAAAATATTCTTCCGGTAGTAACATTAGTATCCAAAAATTAATTACTTTGAGATACTAGGTACAAAAAATATTTCAAAATGTAGCATATAATTTAATTTAAATAAATAATAAAAAAAGAATGTGCTCATCCCAAAATTAGAGGGATGAGCACATAAAGTACACATAAGGATATACACCTCACGTCAACCTTATCAACTGCTACTAAAAAGATAAATTTAGGGGTGTTGGATAAACCATAAATTAGTTTGGGATAATAAGTGATACTTAAAAGTACTTCAGTGTAATATATTAACCCTAAAATTAAATAATGTTAAAAAAATAAAATACCAAATAAATAATACATAGTCAAGGCCACGTGAGATCCCCTTTGACTTTGACTGGATACTCAGCTAGTCTCTATCTCTACTCGGTGGGACCAACCCAATATGTCAAGTACTAAAAGTAGGACCCTACCTGACTACCTAGTTGCTCAAACACCCCTAGAAATGATAAACAATGCAATTAAAAAAGAAAAAAACAAAAGCACATTAATTGTAAAAGTTTTTCATTATAAATTTTAAATGAAAACTTTTAACACATTCTAAATTGAGATCTCACATTTTTATTTAAAATAAAATATTTAAATTTCAAGAACTACAAAAAATTCTGAAATAAAATAGTTAGAGACAAATTTGAGAAGGAATGATTATATCGATCACATAAAGTAATGAGAGGTCTGAGAAGGAATGATGTCGTCGGTCACTAGTGGATTTAACTATTTAAGATGGAATTATTGTGTTTTTAGATTAGCAACATATTTGAAACAAAATTATTGTGTTGATAATTATCAACAAATTTCGCACACAAAATATTAAGTTTTTAATTAACAATCGATTTTGAGATGAAAAGAAATATCTATTACTACCTCCCTCCTCCGGTCCTAATTATAAAAGTAGTTGACTTTTTTTGGAGAGATTAAGGAAGCTAAATAAGTTACTTAGTCATTTCATATATTAAATATTCTTAGATTATATATTAGTTTATTAGTCAAACTAATAAGTTTGAAGAAAAAAAAAAAATAAAAAAAAAACTTTAAAGTAATTTAATTAGCTTTCCTTAATCTCTCTAAAAAAGTCAACTAGCTCTTATAATTAGAACTGGAGGGAGTACTAACTAAGGTAGAACAATACTCTACTCCTCCGGTCATTAATATAAGATATATTTGGGAAGTTAATCTTAGTTCTAAATATAAAACATAATTTTCATATTTGTCAATTTTTCCCTAATTTACCCATATATTAATGTACTCTCTCAACAATAATTAATGAGGAGAGGGAAGGGGAAAATTAAAGAAGATGATTAGGGTGTTTTAGAAAATACATGTCATATTAACTAACACAACTAACTTCCTTAATTTAATTAAATTATGTAAATATGTCTTATATTAAAGAACATAGGAGTATATCCTAACAATTTAGCAACAGTTCATTTTGTTATTGAATTTTCTACGGAGAATATCATTTTAAGTCCCAATAAAAAATAATATCTTGACAAGTCTTATAATTTATCAATGGGGATTTTTTTTTTTTGATATTATTTTCCACACTATAATTAATTATTCAATTTTTAAACAAATGGCTAAATTAGTGATAGAATGTTAGGAAGGGCAGATGTTAAACATTCCTATCACTTGCGAGAGTCTATAGGAAACAAACATATATGGTAGAAATTAAATGACACAAGGGACGCCAAAATTATTAACCTATAAAACCTCAATTCAAGGGTAAAAACCATGGTTGGTCTAGACTAGTGAAAGTACATTTTACTATGATCAAAACAGGGTACAAGAGAGTTTCAACTACATGCACAAACACGTACAACCACCAACCCAAAAAACTATAGCTACAAGCTTACAATAGGGAAAAAAAGGTTAAAACTACCAGAAAAACATCTCTCATCATTTTCTCATACCAAAACTTTAAACAACGATACCATTGAAGATGACAAACCACATGCTTAAAACCTGTTAACTAAATTGCAGCCTGATTTAGCAGTTAATGAGTGCACAAATGCCGGTTAACTGAGATTGCCTTGTGAAACTATACTTTTGGTTTTCTCTCTTATTTCTTCTCATATAAACTTGGTTCTCCGGTTTCTAAAATGTGATATATCTGGTTTCTAAAATGTGATATACTTGTCAAACTTGTCATTTCAATAATGGTTACTTGTTAATATTCAATATATAAAATGCATCTTTATATATGAAGTGTAAATTAAAAAGGCGGCTCAGTGCATATTACTCTCATTAGATGAAGTTTGAGAAATGATAGATATAACCCAGAATGTGAGTCTTGATGAGTAAGGTTCGGTTGTCAATTTAATATAGGGTTAAGGTGCGATTACTAACAAACTATTGGCCAGGAAGCGTCCCGGATAATTAACTATTAACTGGATCTTAAATACCAACAAACTATTTAAAATGTTAAATCAGCACAAAACCATTAGTCTCTTCCGTTAGTTGATTTCGATAGCTGCTCTGTTAGCTTCTTCAACCTCCTCCATATTAGCTTCTAGCTAAATCTAACAGATATAAAGATGAAAGTAAAAACGTAATTCTCCAAAACTCAGTGGGCCATAAACTTAAGACAAGAACGTCAGAAAACCAGAAAATCCCATATGTTTACAAATGTAGAATACATTCGGACCATATGTGCCAAATTATAAGACCCAGGAACAGAGAATCCTGTTTACGTTAGACAACGAGCCAAACGGTGGATTTTTTAATCTAAGCCTGAAAATTTCAGTTCATGAGAAAGCTTGAGAAAGAAACAGCCGGTGATGTGGGTAGCAATTATCCACTGGGACAGCGAATAATTGTTTTGTTGGGGGGAGGGGGCGGAGTCTACACTGTGAAAGTACAGAAATCGACCGAATTTCCAGTAAGAAAAATAATGAGAAAAGCATCAAAGGATGAACCTTGGTGGTCTTGGTGCTATCAAACCCTAGATTCTTCTTCCATCGGATTGAAACTAAAAGGTGCGAAAGAGAAGACTTTGCTTCGCTCTGAGAAATCACACAGAAATCGTCTCTCGATTTCGACTTGGACTTTTTTTCCCCAAATGGAATGAGCCTAATTTCAATATGAAGCTTCAACATCCAGAATTTGACACTTAATTTGCTTAAATTTGAGATCAATTTATTTCCCCAATTTGAATCAACTAACGGACTTCATTGAGAAACTAACGGTTTTGTGTTGATTTAACATTTTAAATAGTTTATTGGTATTTAAGGTCCAGTTAATAGTTAATTGTGCTGGACGCTTCTGAGCCTATAGTTTATTAGCCAAATCACACCTTAACCCTTTAATATATATGATGAATTTATCAACAAGGTTCACTTTGCAGGATGTGAGTCTTGATGGTCTAAAATGCACTTGTTAGCACTCAAAAGCTTATTGCACTGTGACAAACTCTTTTATATTAATATTATTTTCTTTTGACCTGAATTGAAAAATATATTAGGGATAATATCAGACTAGAGTACTCTCAGGTTTTATTCCCCATAAAATAAATACTACTTCCTCCAATTTTAATTATAAGATCTAATTAATTTTTTGGAGAGATTAAGGAAACTAATTAAATTACTTTAGAGTATTTTTATTTTTATTTTTTCTTCAAATTAATTATTTTAACTAATAAACTAATATATAATATAAGATACACAATATATATGAATGATTAAGTAACTTATTTAGTTTCCTTAATCTCTAAAAAAAAAAAGTTAACTAGGTCTTATAATTAGCAATAGTAATAATTTTTTAGGGTTTAAACTTCACCGTGTTTAAGAAGAAGAAGATTCCTACACACACACGAAATATTGGGACTATATATATATATAATTATATATATGTGAGTTATATATATCTGGGTCCCACTATTTTATATGTGTGACATGAAAAAATATTTATAAGAAGTATTTTTCCCTATTTTTTTATTTTATAAATGGTGATTTTGTGATACCATAGTTTATCCGATCACGCGCTAGAGGTCCAGTCGGCGTGCCCGAACCGGGGTTGTTGACTCGTTTATCAACCCAATATGGTTGCTTCTCTCGTTCTCTTTCCGACTGTTGCTGCGGCGGAGACGAGGCAACGGGTGAATCATCCTATCGTTTTAATGATTGAATTCGAATAAGTTTCAGCGGGCCAAGCTAATAAGCAAAAATCAATTCGGGGAATATAATTTCCTCGATCGCTTTGTTGATTCTGAATATTTGGTGTTGTTTAAGGAGAATACTAACTTCAAGATGTTGGAGAAGATCGGGTTGCCGCCAAAGCCTTCACTGCGAGGGAGTAATTGGGTCGATGATGCCTCGCACTGTCAGGGTTGCTCATCTCAGTTTACCTTCATCAATCGCAAGGTTTCTTTCTCACAATTTCATGATCTCTAATTGTTTTTTTTTTCTCAGATATTATAAATTAAATTGGTTTGAGTTCTCTTTCGAGCTACCCACGATCCGGTTGTTTTCTGTGTTTCCATCTTTCTTTTTGGATTAATTTAGAAACAGTTGTCAATTAGAGAGGAGCCCCATGGGTTTTGTTCCTATAGGGTGTTGAGAGTTTATGTGGGACTTTTGATTCGCGATGTCATTTGTAGGAGACTATTAATCCACTTTACTTCAAGGTATCAGTTATTTACAAGGGAAAGTCTGTGCAAAGTTGTCGTTGATACGCGCGTCTAGTATCCTGGTTATGCTAGCTAGCTTCAAAATTATTCTTCTGAGTTCAAGTTGTAGACATAACGTATATTTCAGAATCCATTATCTTTTTTATGGTCCCGGTTAAGTCTATGCTTGATTATATGACTGGCGGGAGGAATGTTGTTCCTTATTTGTTTGGGCATCTAAGGATGGTACTCAAGTTGATTGTCTTAAATAGATTAGTCAACTTGATGTAATTGAAATAGTAACAAGGGAGGTTTGTTTGTAATGATGAAGTACCTTTATGCTGACTTGAAGCTGGCTTTGTGCTAACTCCTTGTTTTTGGACTTCAAGAGTTCTTATCTGTCTATGGACATACAATGTACAAAATTCTCTTCTCTTTCAAGCCATGCCTAATGCCTCTGTAATTACTGCCTGCTTTGCACTAGAAGTGTTAGATTTCAGTTCGTATTGACTAATGCATTCCCAGAGAGAATCAGTTATATATATGGGAAGTGTAGAGTTTTGATTTTACTTTGTTGTGCATTTC
Organism: Acacia acuminata; assembly: GCA_019022655.1. Taxonomy (NCBI): domain Eukaryota; kingdom Viridiplantae; phylum Streptophyta; class Magnoliopsida; order Fabales; family Fabaceae; genus Acacia; species Acacia acuminata. The sequence goes on along the minus strand of JAFJYI010000151.1, from coordinate 232,777 downwards.
ACTTCTTTAATTTGCTTATGATAAGATATCTCATTGGGTCTTCAAAATACCTTCCTCTTACCTTTTTAAATTATGGTGGGCCTCCAAGACACGATTGATTCTTGAAGATCCAGGGACATGTTGTAAAGGAACAGTTTAGGGGGGAATATGTAACTGGTTTGGGGTTCTGGTTAGTGTGGGCAGGAGACATGTGGAGTTTCTGGAATGGGCATGAGTGTAATTTTGTTATGGTATGGGAATGGACGGGCAAAATTGTGGAGGAAGCTGAGAGGAGAGCGCTAGAGTCTTGAAGGTCTAGTAACCCTTTTTCCTTACTGTTTTTTACTATTTTCTGTGGTTTTGGCAGTTTGCCAGATGCAACTGTGCTGTTGAGTTTTCTTGCCTGGTGTTTGGTTATTAAACTTTCTAATTCTATAAAGAACCAAGTCACTGTTTTAGTGAAATGAGGGGGAAAAAACATTGCAAAAGCTTGTCTAAAGTTCCTGGAGTTTTATCAGATTATGATTTCAATCTGAAGTTTCATTGAATCAGTGTTTATAATAATGTGCGTGCTGATTTCCATATTTCATCGAAACTCTGGCCCTTGATCTACTTTGTTTGTTAATTCATTGCTTTTAAAAGATGTTGCAAAGGAAAGATAATTTAGGTGTTATAGCAGTAAATAATTTCTTGTTAGTATATTAATTTTTGATTTTATTAGGATGGAACATAAAGTCATTTTTTTTTTTTGTTTAAAATTTAATTTTACTTGGTTTTTAAATCTTTTTAGCATCACTGTAGACGGTGTGGAGGATTGTTTTGCAACAGTTGTACCCAGCAAAGAATGGTTTTACGTGGACAAGGTGATTCACCTGTGCGTATTTGTGAACCTTGTAAGAAGCTAGAAGAGGCAGCACGATTTGAGCTGCGACAGGGACGCAGAGCTGGCAGAGGTAGTTCTTATTTTTCATGGTTTTTAAATTGTGGCTTTTTTTTTATATTAAGGTATCAGTTAACCTCTTTTTTTGCTTGTGTTATATCTTCATTGTTTCAATTGTTTCATCCTTTTGAATGCTCATCTGTATTTTTTTTTTTTTTTTTTTTTTTTACTAGGGAGCTCGAAATCAACACCTCAATATGAAGATGAAGTTTTGAACCAGATTCTTGGCCATAATGGAGAGCAATCTTTTTCATCAGCAAATCATTCAACTAATAGTACAATTCCTCATGGTCAAAGATCAGTTGGTGGGGCATCCTCTTCAAGTACTGTGGGACATGCCAATCAGGGTGTTGGTGACATGCAAAAAACTACCTCAAATGATGATGTCAATAATTTTGGGGTTGATGTGGGATCCACCAGTCCTGATGATTTGCGGCAAAAAGCTTTGGAGGAAAAGAAGAAATATAAAATTCTGAAAGGGGATGGAAAATCTGATGAGGCCCTTAGGGCTTTTAAGAGAGGTAAGGAGCTTGAAAGGCAGGCTGATGCCTTGGAAGTTCAATTAAGAAAGATTCGAAGGAAAAATTCTTCCTCTGTTAGCATGTCTGATGTGTCGAACAGAGATATTTCTTTAGAACATGGGAAAAAAACTAAGTCACTTCCTCACATGCATAAAGAGAAGCATGATCTTACTACTGAACTTAGAGAGCTGGGGTGGTCTGATTTGGATCTTCGGAATGAAGATAGGAAATCAGGAAACTTGAGTTTGGAGGGAGAACTATCATCTATTATTGGAGATATCCATCCAAAGACCAGTGAAGAGAAGGGCAGTAGAATTGACAAGACCCAGGTTGCTGCTCTTAAGAAAAAGGCGCTTACATTGAAGCGAGAGGGGAAGCTTGCAGAAGCCAAGGAAGAATTAAAGAGAGCTAAAGTCTTAGAAAAGCAGCTGGAAGAACAGGAAATGCTGGCAGAAGCTGAAGATTCTGATGATGAGCTATCAGCACTAATTCGTGGCATGGACAATAATGAGGAAGGATCTTTAAATTTTCGTGACCATGAACATAACTTTGATTTTGATAACCTTTTGAGAATGGCTGATAATCTTGATGGCAATTTCGAAGTGACTGATGATGATATGTTGGACCCTGAAATAACTGTTGCTTTGACATCATTAGGATGGACTGAAGACTTTGATAATTCTGAAAATGTAGCATCAGAGTCTCTGCACCTTGATGCAGACGCATTGCTCAGTGAAATTCAATCACTGAAAAGAGAGGCTCTTAAACAAAAGAGGGAAGGTAATACTGAAGAAGCAATGACATATTTGAAAAAGGCCAAGTTATTAGAAAGGGAGCTTAACAATGCTGGGTCTCAAGAGAATGATACTACGGCACATAAATCCACTGCTGCCAGTAAAGGTGTTAGTTCTCAAGTTGCTAGTAAAGGATCAGAATTTATTGAAGCAGGTGAGGGAAATATTAATTCCAGGAACATTGATGAGGCACCAAAAAGTCGATTGATGATTCAGAAAGAACTTTTGAATTTAAAGAAGAAGGCTCTTGCATTGAGAAGGGAAGGGAAACTGAATGAGGCAGAAGAAGAATTGAGGAAGGGTGCAGCTCTTGAGCAGCAGCTGGAGAAGATGGATAACGCTCAAAATCTTAATGGATCTCAGTTGAAAATTGGTGGTAGTGTTCCTCATTCGGCACACAAACTTCCTGATGTTCATGAAGATCTGCCACTTGGGGAAGGAGAGGAACAAGTGACAGACCGAGATTTGTCTGATCCAACATATCTTTCAGTCCTTAGGGACTTGGGTTGGAATGAGGATAATGATGAGCCTCCTAATTCTTCAACAAAGCCTTCAAAGAAAGACGTTGATCAATCTGTGCTGGTCAATGATGTTTCTCTTAGCCAGCATTCTACAAACTTTCAGGCAGGAGCTCCAAAAAGAAGTAAATATGAAATTCAAAGGGAACTCTTGGGCTTAAAAAGAAAGGCTCTTGCTCTCAGGCGTGAAGGGAAGGTGGAGGAAGCTGAGGAAGTGTTGAAAATGGCGAAAGAACAAGAAAGCAAGTTAGCTGAAATGGAAGCTCCAAATAAGGAACTGCAATTCGAGGCTCTTAGTAAAGACAAGGTCTTTAATGCTCCAGTTGCAAGTGCAGTTGAAGAAGGAAATCTTGAAGTAGTTAACAAAGAGGATATGCATGACCCAACGTTGAATTCAATGCTTAACACTCTTGGGTGGAAGGATGAAGAGTCAGAAGCAAGATCAACACATGAAGAGCCGGTTAAGAAAGCTGCAAGTAGTTCTGTGCTTGATTCTTCTTCTGGTATTTCTAGTGAAGCTTCAAGGAGTAAGAGAGAGATTCAAAAAGAACTCATAGCATTGAAAAGGAAGGTTCTTGCTCTTAAACGTAAAGGAGAAGTAGAAGAGGCAGAGGAAGTTTTGAGGATGGCAAAGCATTTGGAAGCCCAGATGGATGATTTAGATAACCAGAACAAGGAGTTTCCTGGTTCTCCTGGATCAACTGACTTCTATGGTAAGCATGGGAGTCCAGGAACTGCAATGGAAGGTGATAATGATTCACCTTCATCAGTGCTTGGTCTGTCGTCTAAGGAGGCTAGTCCCTCAAACGAAACCAGTGGTCAGAATACTTCAGCCAAACGGTCCATGAATTCATCAGATTTATTTACTGGTGATGGTGGGAACTGTTCTGAAATATTTGCTAAAAAACAAAGAGAAGAATTAGTGGACTCCTCCCTGTCTCTTAATGAAGAAAAGGGATACAAAAGCAATGTTACAATTAATAAAAGAGAACAATTTGCTGCCGCACATGAAATGCCAAACACAAGTGAGGCAGCTTCTGATCAGGACCATGCTGCTAAGAATAATGTTTCCCATCATCATGAAATTTTGGCTCATAAAAAGAAGGCAGTTGCTTTGAAAAAGAAGGGAAACTAGCAGAAGCTCGGGAGGAACTCCGTCAGGCAAAACTGTTGGAAAAGAGCTTGGAGAACAATGTGCAGCCGAAAACTGCTTCCAACATGTCCTCCAATGTATCCAATGTTGAACAGAAAAAAGATCCATCAACTATTGCTGTGAAACCATTGTCTAGTCGGGATCGTTTCAAGTTGCAGCAGGAATCTTTGGGGCTCAAGCGGCAAGCCCTAAAACTACGGAGAGAAGGCCGAATGGAGGAAGCAGAAGCTGAATTTGAAAAGGCAAAGGCACTTGAAAGCCAGTTGGAGGAGCTGGGAGCTCATGATTCTGGTAAATCTTCCAGTTTGTCAGATGCTGTAGATGATGTGACTGTTGAGGATTTTCTCGATCCTCAGCTGTTATCGGCTCTGAAGGCAGTTGGAGTTGAAGATGTCGGTGTTGTATCAAAAAGTCCAGAAAAACAAGAGACTAATAAGCCCAATGTTGCCAAGACGGAAAACGTCAACGAAGAGAGAATTCAGCTAGAAGAAAGAATCAAAGCAGAAAAAGTTAAGGCTGTGAATTTGAAGCGTTCAGGAAAACAAGCTGAGGCCTTAGACGCTCTCCGACGGGCCAAGTTGTATGAAAAGAAGCTGAATTCCCTAACGTCCGGGTAAGGAGGAAGAACTCCAACTTCTGTGTTGGAAGTTCTTGTTCTAGCTGTTAGCTTTTATGGTGGAAATTAATTTTTGAGAATTGTTTTGATGGAGAACTAAGAGTTGTACAATAGGTTGCTCCTTCAATGAAATATCCATGTAGAGTTCACTGTGTTAATAAGATCATAGAAAATTTATAACCATTCATGAAATAATTAATAGATGTGGTTTTCATCATGAAGAGATGTGATGGTCTTTGCGTGTTCTTATTTGGTTTCAAAATTTAGCTTGACACAGACGGCTTGAATTGCAAAAACTATCACTTGGTTTGTGTTGTTATCTATTTTACATGCTACATTGGCCTGATCATGACAATGAAAATTCTGAGATTGTGTAGACTTGGCCTGGAGAAAATGCTTTTCAGGAAAATATATAAACAGGGGTAATGAATGAACATGGGATTGTTTCAACGCTATATGAACCATTTTGTCACTTTTGCCCCTGGAAAGTTAAATAAAATCTGAAGTCTTGAGCAATCAAGTCCATTGTCCATATCCATATGATTTTTTTTTTTTTTTTTTTTTTTTTTTTTTTTATAATATATCCATATGATTTTGTGCGTATGCGAGTGGTTTTTTCCTCTTGAAATGTCCTGGCCCAAAAAAAAAAAAAAAGAAAGAAAAAACCATCCAGTCCTTACTACTCATTTTTATAAATAAAATACATGAGAGATAGTGGAAATTATTGCAGAAAAATAATAAGTGGTATATATTTTAATGGGGAAAAATGAAAAAAACTGGTTTAAAATTTTAGACAAAATTTGTTCCTTATACTTACGACCATCCCTTATAAAAGAGATTGTTTTTTATTTAATACTACATACCAACTTTAATAAAAGAACTAGATAAGAAATTTATAAAAATTAAGAAAAAAAATTATTTATAATAAATATATGTTGGTTTATTTATTATAATATATATTCTTTAATTATTTTCATAAAAACAGTACCTTTTGATGGAACCCACCTTAATAAAAATAAGATAATTTTAAGAAAATGACAAAGTAAATTGAAGATTTATATCTACGACTAAAGCAAATCACTCAACTAACTCTTATATCTAAGATTAGGAGGAAAAGTTTGGGTAAATTAAGGGAACAAAATAAATTAGTTTATTTAGATAAATGTAACATAATTTCCCTAAAATACCTATGTATAACTTTAGATTATATATTAGCTTATAAATTAAATTGCTATGAGAAAAATGATAAATGCAAAAGGTAAAACAAATTGAGAGTGATTCAACCTCCCAGCTAACTTTTTTTTTTTGGTTGCCTATCCGGTATCCAGTCTTGCCCGATTAATCCAAATCGATCCGGCTTGCATATCACACCCGGCTATGGTGGGTGAGTCTTCCAACAAGGCTTTTCTACATTCACAAGGCTCGAATACAAAAAAGTATATATCTTATACATTCATTATTTTTTATGTTGCAAAAAAATATTTTTTATTTTTAACTAACATTCTAAACTATGTGACTTTTACTTGTAAAAAAATTAATGAAGGAGTGCGTCTCACACAATTTCATAGAATATCTCGGACAATTTCATAAATCTAACGCTGATTGATGGACAAATGGTGCCCACTTTCTTATGGGTTTCTTATGGGTTACAAAAATTTCAATCCAACCCGGTATACCGGGGCTAAGGAGACCGGCCCACCTTTTTATTTTCTTTTTTAATTTTAAAAAAATGATTTTCTAATATATTTAAATCTCCAATTTCAATTACTTTTTACATACTTTTCAAGTTTAATTATACATTCCTGAAAATAGTAATTGTTTATTACTTAATAATACATTGTTTGGTAAGATTTAGTTGGAGGGACGAGTGTGTGGTATATGGCTCCGTCAATATAATGTTTCCTTTAATTGATACCTAATGATATTCTCCTTTTTTTATTTTCTTATCTCAATCTTTTTATTGTTTTGACTTCTCCCCCTAACGAGAGTATAATACCAAATCTTATTAGAATTTTGGACAAATTTAAGAGCCTAGGGCCTTAATTAATTTTCTAATACCAATGAATTTATTAAAAAATTCTTATAATTAATAATGACCATATATAGTAAATTGAATCAAGCAAAGAAAAAAAATTAAAATTAAACTACTAGAGAATCTTACATATATATGATGCTTAATAAATATTGCTTACGATAGTAAATAAATATCATGTATGTTAAGGTAGAGTTTGGGCAAGAATATATAACATTAAAATTTAATAGTTAAATATGTGTACTATGATGTATTAAGAGACATAATATTCGAAAAGAAAAATATAATGGTGGTAATTGTTGTTGGAAAAAAAAGGCGGTAATTGTTAACCATCATGTATTTACCGATAAAAACGATGGTTCTTCCATATAATATTGTCAAACAATTTGATTTTTAACCTTATATTAGTAGGAAAAAAACATAACGGTAATAACAATTGACCGTAATGCATGAGTGAGAAAAATGATGTTTCTTAAAAACAATTGTTATGTAACACTTTCAAGTGATGTGTCTTCCGCATCTTTAAACTACTCTAACTTAAAGTACCATTTTTATAAATCTCATTTGGCCGACACCAATGACCAGATCATAAGTCATAACCCTAATTTGTAACATCGTTGGACCTCTATTTAAACTCATATATTTCTTTTTATTCTTATTTCTTTTCTTTATCGGCCTCTTCCTTCTCTCTACCACCACTGCCTCCTCCTCATCGTGTTAAGAATGTTTCTTGCTTATATGTATTTGCACTTGAGTACGAAAAATTTATCTACTTGCTCATTATTCTCTTTGATTGTAGTAGTTAATGAAATTAACTGTCAATTGAATTTGAAAAACTTTTCATTTGAAAATGATACAAGTTTAGCGAAATTGTATGATTCTCATAAACAAAAATTCCATGTACATATATTCACTTGAGTGTGAAGTTATTAGCAAAATGAGGTTGAATATGAGAGGCGGAATTCACAAAAACAAAAATATAGTGGTTGTAATTATTAATTGTCATATATTGTCTCATAAAAATGACGGTTTTTATGAAATAACCATCATATAACACTTGCAAATGATTTGTGTAACACCCCATTTTTCAAAGCGGAATAATATATTTTTATCAGAGTAGAGCATCAGAGTAAGTAAGATAGTAAGTAAATGATAAGTATGTGCCAAAATATTAACTAAGGTGTATCCGGTTGGGTATAATAGTAGTGGTATATTTATCCCATAATTCAAAAATTAGCGATATACAGCCCAAAAATAAAAACTCCGGCCGGTCCTCATGCGTGCTGCTTACCCTTGTCACCGGCTCCTGATCCTCCAGACCCTGAAGCGATGGTAATTGCTGAGGTCCAATACCCATCGGATCTCAGGTAATAGTTAACCTCATGCTCAAGTAAAACAACATATGTATGACAAATATACATAACATTATATTACAACATTAACCAATACATAGCACACAGTAGATGTAAGGTTTCAACAATACATAAGCACACAAAATTTAATGTCAACACAACAACATTACATAGCACACAGCACATGTAAAGTCATCCACGTTTGCACTAACCAGTGCCACGACGGCCCCTCGTGTTCTCAACATTTAGAAAACAATCTCACGACATTATCAAGACTGTAACCCGTATATAGCTGAATGTATAAACATGTATAAATAGTGATCTAACACAGAGTTTTAGCCACGGTGCATGACCCAAGACCAAGTCTCTTCCATGACCCTATGAAATTATCCATCACATATAAGCATACAAGATACATCAGAGTTAAAGTTACAGTACGCATCCGTACCTTAGTCCGTAGAGCTTAGCGGTACGTTCGTCTGTCGGTATGTTTTCTCGGATAGTCTATAATAGTATCACCACATTATTCCCTTATAAATAATATCCTAAGAGATATTTTAGCCACTATTTACCTTTTTACCCTTGGTGGATTTGTTATTCCAATCATATCCCTTTATTTCTAAAAAAACGCTGATTCAGCATTTCTGGGCAGATTTTTCGATAAATTTGAAAAATCATAATTAATTCAAAAAAAATCGAAATGAGGTTCCGTAAAATTCCTTTGGAAACCTTAGCATGTCTATTTTTGAGGACAAATAACGGTGTTCTCTGGAAACATGTGAATCATTCCCATTTTTACATTTTGCAACCCTTGCCCATGATTTTTTCCAGAAACGTAGCCTTATTTCAAGAATTTTTATCTCCTTACACAAAACTCAAAATGATACATTATAGGTATATTTAAAAAGACCTAGATGTCTACTTTAACTATGAAAAATTTCAGAATTTTATAACTTCATCTTCTACAAAAAATCATAGCATCTATGTTTTTGATTCCAAAAAAACTTCCAACCGTAAATTTTACCAGAATTTTGCTACTTTGATATTCAACTTCCAAGAATTTTGCTCCACCATATTTTCCATCAAATTTTTGAAATAAACTCATTTTTAACCATAAAAACATGAAAACAAACTACATTGGAAGCTTCAAGATCAAAACATAACGTAAATACAAATTTAAAGACTAGAACTTCAAGAACTTACTTGATCTTGCCTCTACTCCTTCAAGCTACTTTAGAAATCACCTCTTGGAGCTGATTTTTTGTGAAGAATGAAGAGGTTGAACCCCCTATTAATAGTAAAAATTCCAAGCTTAAGTGAAATTTCCCACACCCAATCACTTTGCCTCTCATCCATTGGATTCAATTCACTTTGCTAGAATCAATCCTATCCCTTCATTGTGTTTAGAAAACCCTAATTACTATTGGAGATATTTTTTTGTTAAAACCACATGTGCTTATATTATTATTATCATGGTTATGAAACCCGGACCGGACCAGGGCCGGTTTGAGATCGGAAACCGTGAAAAGCGGTCGGCCATGAAACCGGGTCGGACCTTTTTTTTCCCACGTCGGGGAGCTCCAACATAGAAAAAGAGAGGTGGAAAGAAAGAGAGATGAACATCGAGAGAGATGGAAAAAAGCCGGCAACTAGATCAACGTCCTTCAAGGCTCAGATTGACGACATTTCTAGGCTCAAATCGAAAAATAGAGGAGCAACGAGGGGAGCAAAATCGATACAAGAAAACAGATTGGCAGAGCAAGGAGGGAGCGAATGAACCGATCGATGATGATGAAGCTCGAGGAGGTGAACGATGGGCAACAGTAAAAACTACACGAAACCTAAGTCACAACTCTTCTCTCTAACTTTCTCTCTCGTGTTTCACACTTGCACCTTTCAAGTTTCAACCTTTCTTAAGAGTTAAGAGTTAAGACAAAGGACCAAATGTGCAGCCTCCTCCGACTCCTGACATAACGTGTTCAAGCATAGAAAAGTTTGACACGTTTTCCCATCCGTGTAATTCACTTTAATGACATATAAATAAATAAAAATTGAAGAGAATAAAAGGGAGTGAGAGCCTTAGTTATTGTAATATATATATATATATATATATAAAATTATTTTTGTTAGTTAATAAGATATTTTTATCATTAAAGGAAATCATTTTCTTTATACTTTCATATTCTTAATATGGAATTTTCACTTTCTCACCGGTTTGACCCCGGTTTAGCTCTGAATTGACTTCGGTCTGACCCACTAACCCTCGACCCAATACCCCGTCCGGTTCAGTGACTGGTCTGATTTTAATAACCTTGATTATTATTAAATAATCTCTCTCTCTCTCTCACACACCAAAAAACTGTCCCCTCCCCCTCTCCCTCCTTATCCTCTTCCATTGCATTAATTGTTTTATCCTATGTGCTCATATCTTGATTATAATACATTAAAACAAGGGTTTAGGAGCAAAAATACACATGTGATTTATCCTTGGGAGCGCCCAGCACCATATGCTTTTTTTGGGAGCAAAAATACACATGTGGTTACATTTTAGAGCAAAAGTCACACCACCGTTAAAATTTTGTTGCAAATAAGCACTTCCTTCGTTGTAAATCTAGCCTTGTTGTAAATATGGGTTTTTTCTTTGTAAATGGACGATTTTAAATTTTGTTGTAAATACAACACTTCCTGTTATAAATCTAGCCTTTTTCTATAAATTACCTTTCTATGTTCAAAATCTAGGTGTTTAAATGTTGTTGTAAATATGACATTTTCTATTGTAAATATGATCAGATTTTAAATTTTGTTGTAAATACAGAATTTCCTGTTGTAAATATAGTTTTTTTGTTGTTGTTGTAAATGACCTTTCTATGTTCAAAATCCAGGTATTTAAAATATTGTTGTAAATGTTTTCTCGTTGTAAATATGACATTTTTTTATTGCAAATGCACCGTTAAGTTAGATTTTAACGGTGATGTGATTTTTGCTCTTAAAATGTAACCACATGTGTATTTTTGCTCCCGAAAAAGCATATGGTGCTAAATATGTCATTTTAAACTTTGTTGTAAATGCACCTTTCTATGTTCAAAATCCAGTTTTAAAATGATTTGTAAATATGTCATTTTCTGTTGCAAATGCACCGTTAAGTTAGATTTTAATGTGATTTTTTTTGCTCTAAAATGTAACCACATGTGTATTTTTGCTCTTGAAAAAAGCATATGGTGTTGAGCGTTCCCAAGGGTAAAGCACATGTGTATTTTGCTCCTTTACCCTTAAAACAACAATGAACTAAACTCCCTCATCTAAGTGTGTTTCCTATGTGTCTTATAATCAATAACCTAAGCCTCCTATTGGTTCATCCATTTTCACAAGGATTTAGCTCAATTTGGTGATTTATTAAGACCATTGGATTTAGCTTTATTAGACTTAATCCTAACCTTCCATTTTAACCCACATGTGCTCTTATTAATACAATTAAATAGCCTATCACTCTCTCTCCCATGTGCAATTCGTCCTTCACTCTTGACTTTGGGGGATGAAAGCTTAATCTTAATTAACATTCCTAATATAGTGTTTTATATGTTATTGGTTATAATTGTCATAGTGTGATTGGTTCTTAGGTTGATTATGATCATTAGTGATTCATTCTATGCTAATCTTGAATTCTTATTGGTACTTGATTTTGAATTAAGACACTCCCTAATTGATGCTTCTTAATTTGCCTCTTGACTAATTTTAAAGAATTACACAAACATTTAATTAATGAAATCCTAATTACCCAATAATTGTGGTTAATTTCCTTTGTTCGATTTAAGTGTTTTCATGACATTTTCTTGCTTATTTTAACCATAAATAATTATCATTTTATGAGTTAACTTTATCACATTTTATGATCCCTAATACTGGTCTTATCTCTAGCCCTTTTTTAATTTAATTCCAAGGAAAAATTGCCTAGAATTATATTAATAAGTCACAAAATTTTGAGACCACATATTCATCTTTATTTAATATGTATTATTTATCAAAATATAGCATTTATGATAAATAGGATTTTTATGGTATTACAATTTGTCTTCTAAATTTATAATTCAGTGATAACAAAAATATAATGGTTATTGTTTAATAATCATCAACTAAACATTCAAAACTTTCCCTCCTCTCAGAGTTGATGATAGTACTATGTGCTTCTTTATTCTCCAATGATCGGTAGAGAACCAAGTAACATTTTATTACCCACTTTATCAAAAAAACATTTCATTACCCACCATTGCATGCGAATCCTCCTCTTCAATTTCCAACATGTGTAATGATGGTTTGAACTTGTCACTTCCAATATATTTAAACTCCATATTTCCATATGTTTTTCATACTATTTCTTCATTGTCCTCTTCTTTTCTCTTTATTGCTAAGATGAAACGCCATGCTGAAGGCTTGTTAGAAAATTCTTAGCGTCATCCTTTTCCTTCATCTCCTCAACCTCCACAACCTCCACCTCTTCCTTCTCTTTCTACTCCTGCTCCTCAACCTCTGCCTCCACCGCTTCGCATCCTCTATTCCCCTCAAGTGGTAGCAATGATGCTGCATGCAGAGTGCATTAACCATGTTGTGAGGAGGTTGACCGGATATTTGTCAAGTATGAAGATAAAGTCCAACCTCAGATAATTCAGGCCACTCCTCTAGTGACGAGTAGCATGATGATCTTAGGTATGTTGCTAATTTTCAAAACTTTGGTTTAGTGGTAGACTTCAAATCATCTATCAAGCAACTAGTCACCAAAGGGTGCTCCTTTTTGGTTTTATTTTTATAAAATATAAAAATACAATTATTTGGGAACTTCGAAAAATGTTAAAAAATATAACATACCTCATGGTTGTTAGCAAAAAAACATGATACATGTAATCAAATAAATAATAGTTCTTACAATAAAAACTTCAACTATATAGGCTTTTAAGAAAATAAGATATATACCTCACATTTATTAGGAATAAATCGTGATATAAAGTCTTAGACACGATAACCCACAACACCCTACCATTCAACTTTTATTTAAACGTCTGAAACATAATACACTAAGTCTGGTCAAACATAACCCACCAACCTCGGAACACTACTACTCCTGTTGTCTTCTCCAACCATTGAGAGTCGTTTTTAGTAGAACCACACTATCAAAAGCCTTCATCGAGACTTCTTAGCGACAACCACATGAGTGAATACACTTAACACTTGTCTCATCAACATTCACGCTAGTTGGTTTTGCTTGCCCTAACTTGTTTGTTTCGTTCGTGAGCCCTAACTAGGTCGCATTCCTTTGGTGCTGTGTTCTCCTTATTTATAGGAATGATTTCCCTTCTCTATTTCGCATTATTCATCCTGCATTCTCCAATATTCACATGAAGAGTCTAGTGTACGATGTATCATTGTTATTATATAACAACTACTCCATATATAATATTTGTTTATGTGAGACCGTTATGTATGATAAAAGTTCACAGTTCTTACATAGCACTCTTTATGCATGTTATTGAATAAATAAAGGTTGTTTGCCTGAAACGGTTATGTATTATGCCAACATTCCTAAATATATAATGGTTGTTTACATCAGCCTATTATTTATTATGTTAGCATTATGGTCATTATGGCTTCACCAAGCCTAAATACATAGCCGGTGTTCTCTTAGAATTGTTATAATTGATATTGAATACAATACAATTTGAAACTGTTTATTATATGTGCTGAGCAAATATAGCGCCTTCATATATGACTCGGAACCACAATGTATGGTCGAACATAACCATAATTATAGCCCGCCCTTCTCTATAATAGTGATACATATTATTAAAATTTAGTTTCACTTGTTAAATCTATGCTAAAACACACTTTTAATTTTTCACATTTGCCCCCATTAGATTGTTAATCTTCCTATAAGATATCAAATCTTGTTGGTGATATGTAAACTCTCTTTCATATTTATTTAAATCACATATTATAATGAGGGATTAAATTTAAAAAACACAATTAATAAACCAAACAAATTAGAAGGATGGTTTTTTAACCAGCACCGCTAACTACCCTGAAACTAATATATAAAATCATTTTGGTGGACTTATTTTCATTTAAATTTAATTTTTTTTTATGGTTTAAGATGAAGAATATGATTTAATTAATCAGTGAAACAGGACCATTCTCTAGTTTAACTAGATTTTACTATCTCGTGCCGTGCCCGGTGCACGAGTGGATTATAATATCAATTTATAAAATATTTTTTAAAAAAAAAATCAATCTTTAGAAAGGTTACATCACAAGTTAAATAATTCGAATATGGTCAGAAATCAGAATGATCATAATATATCCTCTGAGCTAATATTATAATATTTGAACAGCTAATACATTAATGTCCATGGGGACTTCATCAAGTTTTAACATCACTCAACTAACCAATATTATCTTCTACATCCATTCGGTCATTAATATAAAAGTTAGTTGACTAATTTAGATAGATTAAGGAAGTAGTTATATTAATTATTTGTAACAAATATAAGTTACTTTTCCTAAATACCATCTTTTAGTATGACAACCGTTGGATAGAAACTCTTGCAATCTCTAACTACTTTGAGAAAGTTAGTTATATTATTAGTTATTGTTATTTGGGAAAATAATTACTAGTATAAATTTAGGAGACAACGTGATTGATGTCTTATATTTAGGATCAAATCTAATTCCTAACTAACTCTAATGATCAAATTAGTATTTAAAACAAGGGAAAATTAATTATTTAATCATATAGTTTTAGTGAATTTACAAATTAGTCCTTCTAATTTGACTCGTTGAGTCAGTTTTTATAGTTTCAAACTTAGCCCTTATTAGTGCCACATCATATAAAGATAATCTAAATAAATTCCATGCTGTCATTTTTCTTGTAACTATGACGGCAAAATCAGCCAAACTGAACTGAGAGAGGCCGCCGTGCCCGTACGACGACTCAGCGGTGGGCTTAAATGGGGACATCGAATCTGCAGACGCTAACGACAATGGCTTCCAAGAGGTTGGGCTTTGTAGTTTTTACGTATTCAAAAGCTATAAAATACGTAGTGTTATTATTTTAAGACCATCAAGAGGATGGCTCTGAACGTATAAATTCAAATGCAAAAAGCGTGGGTGTCGTGGGGGTATAATGTAATATAATGAATGATCCATGTTAAAAGTTGTGTATTATTTCTAAAATATAAAAGTATAACGCCCCATCATTCCATCAATAATTCATCAATATCATTATTAATTATTTATTAATACCTTTATAAAAAAGTTTATATCTTCAACAAGCACATGTTAGGTACAGTCTGGGGGCTCAAATTAATATTGAGATGAAAAAGGGGATATATATATATATATATATATATATATATATATTCCCTCTTGCCTCCGCCCATTATTATAAGCTTCAAATGTATAATGTGCCCCAAAATGTAAGCTTAGGTTTGTCTAAATATTTATTACTTTTTTTTAAGTATTTATTCCCAAGGGTATGTTTGGTATGAGGGAAGGGGAGGGAAAAAATCTGTTGGGAGGACATTTACCATTTTGCCATTAATGAAGGGAATATTCTATTATTTATTTTAGTATTATTCTTTTGTAAAGATAAGAGAAAAAAATTTCTCTCAACTTTCCCTCCCTTCCCAAGCTCTTTAGGCATAAGGGTATAATTGGAAAAATAATACATATTTATTGTATTTACTAATTTTTACTTAATTAATGCAAATAAGTTATTTGAAGTTTATAAAAAGAGAAGGAGAGAGTATTAATAATGTTGGTCCCTATAATTTCATAAAGATTGGGTCTGAGTTTAACACTGGTCCTTATACTTTTATAAGTTTTGGTTTTAGTTCTTATATTAAAACTTTAGATCAAGTTTTCATGAAACTATTATTGGGAGAAAAACCAACTATTTGATTATACTAAATATTAACCCAAAATTATGTTTATAAATGAGGCTAATTGGAACTTCAAATCCATCATCAAAAAGACAGAATCTGTGTCTCTTATCACTTGAAGAGAAAGAGAGACATCAATTTCTTCCTATGGCTTTGCACAGATCATGCATTATTCCCCCCACCAGCTTCAAACCTCAGCTAGCTTCACCAAAGGCACAGTTATCTAAGACTTCCACTATCAAATGGAAGATTTCTGAAGAATTCCAATCCACTTTTGGAAACAAAAATATTGTAACTCATCAATCCCTTTTGTATTCTTCTAAGTACACACACATATTTACCTTTTCTTTTATAACATATCATGAACTGTGTTTTTTCTTCTTGTTCTTTTAATGTTTCTTTCTGCAGTATGATGATCTCTGCGTTAATCATGAAGAAAAGTTGAAGGTGGTTAGGAATACAGTTAGGACTGTCATGAGTGAAAACTACTCATTGAAAGGTTTGCATATTGTTGATGAGTTGCAGCGTCTGAACATAGATTATCACTTCCAAGAAGAGATTGACTCATTCCTATCGAGGGAGTATGTGAATGTTTTCGGCTCTAATAATGTTGTGGGCTTCAATAATAATGGTGAAGATCTTCTTCATGAGACCTCTCTGAGGTTTAGGCTACTGAGGCAGCAAGGACACTATGTGCCTGCAAGTGAGTATTTTAATCTTTTCATACAAAGGTTTTTTCAATTCTGTATGCTTTCAACTCTCTTTATATCTCTCTCTATAATGGTTCATGTAATGGCTGCATAATATAAACATCTAAGATTCACAGTGTTTCATTCAATTTCGTATTAATACAAGACCCGGTTGATTAATTTAAGAAGATTAAAGAAACTAAATAAATTAGATTAAAGTATTTATGTTTATTATTTTTTCCTAACTAATTTGCCTCCTTATAAATGGATTTATAATATAATGATACATAGAAGTATTTCAGAGAGATATATCATACAACATATGTTATAATTAATTTAATGAGCTTCCTTATTCTCCTCAAATTAGTTATTAGGTCTTATACACATATAATCCGTTTCAAAGTTCACATTAATGCCAAATGTTACTTTTGATGGTTAAAAAGGCATTTTCGCTATATTTTAGATAGAGTAGTAGAAAGAACAGAAGCGGAAAAAACAATTACAATGCTGGTTAATTATATGGAAAAAAGACAAGAAAATATCACTTGAACTTTAAAATCCTAAATAAATCTTGTTTTTTTACAAGAGTATAGTTATTAACTACAAGAATATGACAATTGACAACTCATTTTAGTAGGAAATCATTAATTTGAGATTTTAAAGTTCATGTGGTATTTTCTTATCTTTTTTCCTTAATTATATACTTCCTTTGGTCCTTAATATAAAACATATTTATCTAATTTGATTAGATTAAAGAAGTTAGTTGTGTTAGTTAATATGACATGTATTTTCTAAAACACCCTAGTCATCTTCCTTAATTCTCTAATTCCTTCTCCTCCTTGATTATTGGTGAGGGATATCTAAAGGAGTAAATTAAGAAAAGATTGACAAATATGTAGACTATGCTTTATATTTAAGACCAAGATCAACTCGTCAAATGTGTTTTATATCAAGAACCGGAGGAGTATAAAGCAATAGACATGGGGGAAGTCACTGTGAGTATTTTAAATTTTTCCCCAAAACTTGTGCGTCTTGTGCTTGCTTGACTAGTCACCAAAAATCTGTTTTTTTTTTTTTTTGTTGGAAAATTATTTTGTAGGTGTTTAATTTTTAATTTGGTACCTATATGTTTTTCTCTTTTAATTTAATCATTAATTTGATTTGTTAATAGAGTTAACTCCTGCAAGTTTTCTCTATTAGCACTTTTAGCCCCTGTATAGGAGTTAATGATACTAATAAAGCAAAATTAAAACATTAAATTAGGAGAAAAAACACATCAAAAATTAAAAATTGAAGAAAAGTATAGGCAGGGGCGCAAATTTGTTTTCCATTTTTCTTGCCACATACAGGTAAAGAGTGGACCAGACAGACACGTTATCAAAAATTAAAAATCTTTAGCCCAACATTAATATATAAAATTAAATATAACTAATACTAATCGATGGTATAATGAAATATAGATAACTAACTATGTTGTATCATGACGTCATTATCTTATAATGATTTTTCAAATTCTAGCTCTCTTGTTTAATTGCATTTTGACATGAGATATTTAAAATATGTTTATCTTTCAAAGAAATTTCATTAGTTTAAGTGTCATTTTCCTTGTTTAAAAGTTTCAAAATTTAATTTATATATGATATATTTATTTACGGCGTCTGGTACTTATTCAACATATGCTATAAGTTATTTAAGACGTATGGTGTTTATTAACGGATGCCATAAATTATTTAAGACATCTGTTAGAAATTAAACAAAAGTGAAATTATGAAAAAAAAAAATTACTATAGTTTTTGTTCCTCAAATAACATAGGGGAAATTGAGTAGTTAAATTGTTATTTTGCTGCATGGGTGTGGATGCTAATATATGCTTGTTCATTGGGAACAATATTGTAGAGAAAGTGTTTGATAAGTTCACAGACGAGGAGGAAAATTTTAATGAAGAGCTAAGAGAAGATATTAAGGGAATGAAGGATTTGTATGAAGCTTCACATCTAAGCATAGAAGGAGAAGATATACTTGATGAAGCTGGGCTGCTTAGTGAACAAATTCTAAAGCAAAAAGCAAAAACTCACCTTGATTCCCATGAACCTACGTCTTTGAAGAATTCCTTAGAGTACCCTTTCCACAAAAGCTTGCCAATGTTCACTTCTAGAAACTTCCTTGGAGATTACAACGGCATAAATGGATGGCTAGGATCTTTACGTGATGTGGCAAACTTGGACTTCAAATTGCTGCAATTCTTATACCAGAAAGAGATTCTTCAAGTTTCAAAGTGAGTGAACATTATTCGTTTTTTTTTTTTTTTTTTTGGGGTTAGGAATTTGTCTGTTGTGTAAGCATTACCCTCAAAATATTCTTATATTTTTTTAGCACTAATTAATTAATATATTTTGATTTGTTTGATTGTAGATGGTGGACAGGTCTTGGTCTAGCTAATGAGTTAAGATTTGCAAGAGACCAACCATTGAAATGGTACATTTGGTCATTGGCATGTCTCAATCATCCTTCTTTATCAGAGGAAAGAGTTGAACTCACAAAAGTGATCTCCTTCATATACTTGTTGGATGACATTTTTGACGTTGGTGGGACCGTTGATGCGTTAACTCTTTTCACAGAAGCTGTAACTAGGTAAATCAATTAACAATGTCCCAAAAAAACCCCTTAATAATTTATAAAAAATATATTAAGAACTGAGATTTTGAGAAATTAAAAGAGAAAGGTTGATCAATTATATATGTATGTTGTTGAATGCAGATGGGATGGTACATTTAGTGAGCAGCTACCAGATCACATGAAGTTTTGCTTCAAAGCTCTTTATGATCTTACAAATAAAATCAGCAACAAGGTTTACCAGAAGCATGGCTGGAATCCCATTGACTCTCTTCATAATGCGGTATGGTAAATTATTTTTGAAGTGCCATTTAACTAGAAAAACATAGGTAAATCAATCACATTATTATAATGTACCTAATATCTAACACATGCTTAACCAGAGAGCTTTTGAAAAGTTTATTATTTAGGATCATTAATGAACATTGTGATCCAACTAAGAAAAAGCAAAAGACAATAGGCTCAACTTTTTGTGGGGCATACAACCCTATATATTATTTTATTCTAAAAATTAATTTTGAAAAATTAATAATTGACAGTCATATAATCATGTGTTTATTTAAAGAGACAACAATATATTTAGATAATGTATATTGAAGCAATCATGATTCCAACGGATACAGTGGTTGCTCATCATACAATAATATAATACTTATCCAATCCAATGAAGACATGTAGCATTATAGGAAAGATCTAAAATAAAATAAACTTTTGTGCCTCGCACAAGCCCCTTAGCCATTGGATATATATTAGTGTGGTACTATTTGATGCTTCAACAATGTATATATGTATATAGTTTATGTTTACTCCTTGAACGATGATAATGTAAAAACGAAACAAAGTGGCAAAATGTGTTCAAATATAGCTTTAACACATACTTTTTAATCTATATCTACTGGTTTGTAACTCAAGAATATTAATTTAAAAGAAAAAAGACTAAGGAACTATATAAGCTGTAAATTAATTATAATGCAGCTTATTAACAATTATTCACAAACCAGTAAATTTTGAGTTTTGTTCAAATACACAAAACCACGAGCTGAGACATGTATTGATATATGTTATTAATAAGCAGTGGAAGAGTTTGTGCAAAGCATTTCTGGTAGAAGCAAAATGGTTTGCAAAAGGGAAGATGCCAAAAGCTGAAGAGTATTTGGAGAATGCGTTAGTGAGCTCAGGAGTGCACATTGTGATAGTTCATGTCTTCTTTCTCTTAGGTGAAGGAATAACTCAACACAAAGTTCGTATGATAGACACGAACCCTCCCATTATTTCTTCCTCAGCCACAATTCTTAGGCTGTGGGATGACTTGGGAAGTTCCGAGGTACGTAATAAGATTCTACGTGCGTAAATCCCTCACATGTTTGATAAGCATTTATTTACTTTGAAAAACTAGATGTATCATAAAATATTTAGGGAGAAATGCATAGAAGTACTACCGAAATATAATGATATCTCAAAATTGTCCATTGAAATGGCTTAGTTCTCAAGTAGTCGTTAGATACTATTATGAAATCAAGGTTTTGTGTGTGTGTGTGAAGTGATTTAATTGCCTTATGTGAAATTAGTCGTCATTGCCTTATTGTGGTCATTTAATAAGTTGGTTGATATGGTTATTTGATAAGTTAAAGTTGTTACTTGTAAAATTGTTGTTGTCATTTCATTTCAGATTAAGGTTTTGTAGGCAATATAGTTATAAAATTTAGTCTCATATGATTAGGTCATTTTGAAGTCCTAAATTAGATTAGAAATCACAGATTTGAGGGTATTTATGTGTCTTCTACATATTTGCATCATCATGATTTGAATTGAGCTGTGAATATATCTTATTTTATTTTTGAAACTAAACTAATTAATAAAACCTGCATATATAACACAAACGAGTGCAGGATGAGAATCAAGAAGGGAATGATGGATCATATGTGCATTGTTTGATGATGGAAAATGAAGGAACATTAATGAAAAGGGCAAGAGAGGAAACAATGAGGAAGATAAGTGAAGCATGGAAGAGGCTAAACAAAGAGTGCTTCTTTGAGTGTTCACTTCCTAAACAAGTAAAGAAGGCTTCTCTTAACCTCGCAAGGATGGTGCCTTTGATGTATGGTTATGACCATAATCAAAGCCTTCCAAGGCTAGAGCAGCTAGTCAACTCCTTCTTTTACATGATATAATCTCTTCAACTTGTAGCTAGAATTTTCCCCACCATCTTCAACTTTAATTTTTTGGAGCAAGCAAAATGAATAATGAAAATGATTGTGGTGTTTATGTATCATGCTCTTCTTGTGAGAGAAAAATGACATTTGAAGTATCAAAATGCTAAAGAGTATTCCAAGTTCCAACTTGTAACACCCCGAATTTCGAATATTGGTTAAATAAGTTAACTTGACCCAAAAGTTCAAAATATGAGGAGCTCGGGGCAAAAAGTATAAATTACAGTAATTATCAGGAAAAGTGTAATAATGGAAAAACCTCTTAAAAATTAAAGAGAAGTCTCGGAAAGTAGAAAAGAGATTTCGAAGGCATACTTGAGGTTTAGAGATTCTTCTGTACTTGATTATTCTTCTGGCATTTCTAGTGAAGCTTCAAAGAGTAAGAGAGAGATTCAAAAAGAACTTTAAGACCGTTTGGTACATGGAATAGGTGGGAAGAGAAGGGAGTTGAAGATGAGCAAGTTCCTTTATTTGATACACTTTTAGTGTCCAATCTTCCCAGAAACTCAAGTTTCCTACCCCACCAGTCTTCCTTTAAAGGTGAAAAAAATAAGATCCTACCAAAATTGGTAGAAACCTAAGGACCCGTTTGTTAGAGCGAATGTGGGTGATGGAAAGGGAAGATAACGAGGTTCTCTCGCAAAAACATGTTTGGGGCGCTACTTTCTCAGGAAGGTGACTTCCCGCCTCTGCCAATGTTCCCTTAAATAAGGGAACCCTCATTCCATCTAAAAATGGAGGGAAACCTTAAATCTTCTGGGAGAGTGAAATTATCTAAAAATTGGCCCTAAAATCTTCTTCTTCCCCGCTTCTTTTTCATGTCCGCTTGCGTTGATGCTTCGATGGCGGCATCACCAAAACCCACCGACCCTCCTCGAAAAAACCAAGCGGCCTTTGATTCGATGATAAGTCGAGCTACTCTCTGAAATTTTGCCGACCCTCTTGCTCTAATCGTGTCTCATTGCTCAGATTGAAGGTGGAATAGAGATAAGTTACAATGGGTCTTCATTGTTTAGTGTTTTAGCTGTCTGTCAGTAATGTTGCGCGATGCCCTATTTCTTCTATGATGCCCTATTACTCTCTGAAATATGTTTTTTCCCCTTTACATGCGTCTTTGTTTGTTTGTAGAATACAGTTTCTGTGTTCTGGTGGTTTGGTTTTCTATATACAGGGTTGTGAAATTCCTGATATAAACCTCAAGAATCTGTCAGATTTTACGTTTGAACGCAAGCGATTGGGTGCTTATTACGTTCGAACGTCCGAACGAATAGAGGGTTTCTTTTAATTGTGGTTTAACTCTTGTTGTCATGGTGTACCTTCAGTTTTACATCTGCACCTTCATGCCATCTGGTTTAGGGTTTGTTTATGTCCCATTGCGAAAACAAAAAGAATCATTCTACGATTGTTTTTTTTATTTTTAATTTAGGGGCATTTTATGGTGGATGAAGAAGAGGCGCCGGTGATGGTGGTGTGATGCAAGAGGGCGCTGGCGATGGTGGATGTAGCAGAGGCGCCGGCGATAGTGGATGAAGAAGAGGCGTCGATGATGTGAAGGAGAGGCACCGACTATGTGAAGGAGAGGGCAGAGACGAGAGTGATGAAGAAAGGCATAGATGAGATCGAGGGAGAGGTGTGGTTGTTTTTTTGTTCAGGGGTATTATAGGTATTTTACCTTTCATTCCCACTTAATCAATTTCCTTTTCTTCATACCAAACATTTTATTTTCCTTCAACTTAAGTTCTATTCCCATATCTACCAAACAATTTCGGCTTTTTAAATTTCCCTCTTAATCTTTTTCCAATCCTTTCCCTCCTTAAATCTTCCCTGTACCAAACGGGGCCTAAGTTTCCTCTATGAACAGTGAAGCTTTTAGACATATTTACCCCTCATATAACATTTATTTTCTATAAAGCAAGAAAATAGAATTACATTTGAATTTATGCGACAAATTCGAATTTAATAAGAAAATATTTTGGACAAATTTGATTTATTTTTTTTTTTTGAAATAAATGCTTTAGCATAAAATTCAATTTAACCCATGAATTTGATTTTGTGTGTGTGAAATAAATGCTTTGTCATAAAATTCGAATTTGATGCAAGCAAATTTGTATTAAATTTGAATTATGAAAAAAATTTTTTTCCTTTTCATTTTGAATTAATTATTTTTGAGTGTAGAATAGATATTTCTTGATTCTTTTTCAATTGTCACCTCTTCATTTTCTTCTTACCAAACAATGCATCTTCTCTCAAGCCACCTTCCCCCATCCCTAAAAATCTTTGATTCCCTTCCTTTCCTTCTTTTAAATTCCTTTCCCTCCTCAAATCTTCCCCGCACCAAACGGGCCCCTAGCATTGAAAAGGAAGGCTCTTGCTCTTAAACGTAAAGGAGAAGTGGAAGAGGCGGAGGAAGTTTTGAGAATGGCAAAGTATTTGGAAGCCTAGATGGAAGATGTAGGTAATCAAAACGAGGAATTTCCCCTCAGGGGCTTTTTGGTATGGGGGATTTGGAGGGGAAGGGAAAATTTTTAAAGTTGGATTTGAAAAAATTGAAAAAGTGGGGTTTATAAAATTTTAACAAATAGAAGGTGTAAATAAAACAGTAAAAAAAAAAATTGATTCAAAGCTTTTAATGTCAGTTCTCTAATTTTCTTAAATCCCAAAAAAATTCTTCTCTCCCATCACTTTCCCTCCTCTCCTCTCATACCAAACAGCTTGCAACCTTAAAAAACCTGGATTTCCCGCATCAACTGACTTGTATGGAAAGCATGGGTCAATGGCTGTGACTACATCGCATGTGGGATCCCATGTGATGAACTGGTCAGCCAACCCCTTCCCCCTTCTTTCTTTACCTCTCTTCCTTTCCTTCTCTCTCCTCATTTAAATATAAATATATTATTTATATATTTATTATTCCCCTGCCTGCCTTGATGCCTTCCATCACCAATATTTAATACGCATATTCTTTTTTTGGCCACAATACACACACACACACACACGTAGGGTACATAAGTGATCAACATTTTGTTAGCATTAAATGTCTTATATTCACAACTTTTAATTTAGTTTATAAAAATAAGAAATTAATTTCTAAAAGATTATAATAATAGTTCAGCCAAATGCTCCATCTGGTAAGGGAAGAAGGCGCGCCGCTGTGGGCGGGTCGCAAACGCTTCATGGGATAATCAGATTTACTTACTGGTGATAGTGGAAGAATATTTGCTCAAAAACAAAGAAAAGAATCTATGATTGGGTCAGCTAATTTGCCTCAAGCAGTCCCTCCTATTTGTTTGGACACCTTCTCATCTCTTAATCAAGAAAAGGGATACCAAAGCCATGTTACAATTAATAAAAGAGAAGAAACTGCTGCTGATCAGGATCATGCTGCTAAGAATAATGTTTCCATCATCAAGAGGTTGCTCCTTCAATGAAATATCCATGTAGAGTTCACTGTGTTGATTTAGATCATAGAAAGTGTATAACCATTCATGAAATAATTTTAGCCGTGTTTTTCAAGATATGAATTGCAAAATTGTCACTTGGTTTGTGTTATTATCTATTTCACATCCACGGCTTCTTCATGATGGCGATGGAAATTCTAAAATTGTTTAGATTTGCACAGGGGAATGAGTGAACCTAGGATTTTTTTCGCTGCTATATGAACCGTTTGTCACTTTTTTGTTTTGCTTTTTTATAACAACCATTTGTCACTTTTGCCCCCTTGTAAAGTTTAAGAAGAGACAAGTGCATGGATCTTGAAGGCCGTTGTCTGGAGCAAAAATCAAATCCATTGTCCATATCCATATGAATATGATTTTATGTGTCTGCATGTGTGGTTTTTCTCCTTGATGTAATACTAGCACTTCTAAAGATTCGCACATATATAATTCTTAATAAATAATGGTTACAACAAATAAACGTATGCATATTGAGGTGGAGGTTGCACAAGAATATATAACACTAAAACTTAATGATTAATTATGTGCACCGTCATTTATTACGAAACAAAATTTGTGAAAACAGAAATGTAAGGGTTGTAGTTAATAACCGTAATTTTTTTAGTGACAAAATTGACGGTTCTTTTGAAACAATTGTCAAGTAATACTTCAAATAGTTCATCTTCCAACCTCTTATATCAGAAAAGATAAAACATAACGATTTATAAAACAATCGTCATGTAACACTTTCAAATGATTTGTCTTCCCCAAGTACCAGTTCATAGGTCATACCCCTCCATAACATCATCAGATCTTCATTAGTCATAACCCTTCATTACATCTATTAGACCTCTATTTAGACTCACCTATTCCTTGTGATTCTTATTAATTTTCTTTATCGACATCCTCCTTCTCTCTTTCATCATGTTAAGATCCTAGGGAGCTCCTCAGCCACCGCCATCCCCTCCTCCTCCATCACCACCTCCTTCTCCTTCTATGCCTCCTCTTGATATGGAGGCTCTAATGTAGATGTTGGCAAGTCTTGACTGCCGCACAAGGTGTCAGGCGATATATATACGCCAACAAGCTGAACATGAAGTTGAACCTCATAATTCATCACATTGAAGTTGAATATGACTGACACTTAGACCCTTCATCTCCTTCAATTCCTTCAGTGATGAGAATGAGGAGGAGGAAGAGGAGGACGACAATGGTGGTGATGACTAAACATGACTATTGTTTTTTTAAAGTATCTAAAAAATAAGTTTACAAAAAAAACCAATAATTCACGTTATTGATTAAAAACCATAAAGTATGCTTAATAGTTCTAACTTAATAAATATTAATTAAAGCTTTCAAAACCTTTTTTCTTTCCCGTATTGACTCTTGGTGCCTCCTCATTATCTAAAGAAAAATAACGGTTCTTTTGAAACAATCATCGTGTAACTAATGACACGGGAAAAAGAACATAATTGCGTGCGAGTTGATCCTCTTCAATTTCCAATGAATGTGTAATTTCCAATATATTTAAACTCCTCATTTTCATATGTTTTCTTCATCCTCTTCCTTTATTCTCCTTATCATCATGGTGAAGCGACATGATGATGAAATACAGGAGCATCCTCTGCTCCTTCTCCTCGTCATGCTCCTCCTTCCTAACCTACACCTCCGCCTGCTTCTCTTCCTCCTCCTCCCCAACTATTAGACTGTCTGTCACCCAAGAAGGGATGAATTGGGTGTAAAATAAAAATTTAGGAACTTTGAAAATATTTTTTTCTCTTAGTGAAAACAATAAGTATGAAGATAATGAACCATAAATTCATAGTCGGTTATTCAAATCAAATATGCTGGAATCATAAGAGATAAGGAGAATATGCAAACTATGATTTATATTAGTTCGGTCCAACCTTGATGGCCTACGTCCAGTCCCTAAACTCTAATTGATATTTTCAATCCACTATCTTCTTATTTAATCGGGCACAAGAGAAGCCCTTACAATCCAACAAGTTTAGCCGAACACTTTTGAAGCCTTTTACAATTCTCGCATCGAGTTACTCCCCCTTACACACCATAAGGATACAACCTTGATGATAAAGAATTACAATGATCTTCACTCTCAAAAGAATATAAGATGAACATTGAATCAAAGTACAAAAAATTTCTCTTTCTAAAATATATTACATGAGTATGGAGAAAAAAAGAGTATATGAGATGGAGATGGGTTCAAAGTTGCAGCATTTTGATCTTATCTGCACTTGCTCTCCTTATTTTGGTTTTGAATGCTTTGGTGTTTATAGTTGATGATAGTTATTTGACCGTTGAGCTTTTCTTCCAATCAAGATTTGTTGAATATGTCCATTGGACGTTTTGACAAGATTTGCTTTTTGGCGTTTGAAGCTTGATCCAAGTTTAATAATCTATAATCTTCATATAAATTTGATTAGTAATGATTATTGATATAATTAAGGTTTATATGAGTTTGGAAGAAAATCGTGAAATCTAAGATGGTGATTAAAAACCGGGCAGAAAATCACTATGAAGGATCATCGTGGTGATGTGATAGTGGTTTGAATACATCACTAGAGTGGTCATTCGAGTGATCTTCTCTTCAAAATATTACAAATCACTTGAGTGGTTACCGCAGTGATCTTAGTGAAAGAGATTTGCCGTGCTTCTCAAAATAACTAGATTTAATAAAAGATTTGCAGTAATAGGGAACCTGGGTCGTTTTCCCAATGAATTCACAGCGGGTCTGAATGGATAGTAACATCGTAACAGAAACAATAAAAATGGGAGGATTTTTGGTTCAAACAGAATAAAAACGAAATAAATAGAAATAGAATGAAATAAACACATATCAAATAGATAAACAGAAGATCAACCTAGGATTTCAAATTCCACCACTTTCCTTCCTCGTATGAAAACATATTTTGAAACGAACTCGCGATTGATTCTGGACGAACCAAAATCTCTTGTGTTTGTCTAGAAAATCCCTCAACTAGACGATCGCCTAGCGTTTATCCGAACAGTGGCATGTCATTGTGCAATCGCACAACAAGAACTTAAACCTAGTTCGAACTCGATCCTTGGGATATCTCAATCTAGTCGTTAAATCTAACACCCAATCTGAAAGTAAATCGAATCCGAAATTACAAAACAGAAATGAATTTGTTATCGTTAAGAATGAGTCCTCTAGATAGTGGAATCCTCAATCCGTGGGCCAATCACAATAGCTTAGCCCATCATGGTTATGCCTAACGAAAATCGAACAGAAATGAAGAAGTTCATCATGAACATGAAGAGCACGACGAACAGATGAAGAACAGTTGAGAGAATTTTAAAACTTCTATTTCAATACGGAATTAATAAAAACATGAATGACATAGTGTTGTAACCACCATCTGACTTAAAGTTAATCTAAAATGGAAATGGGCTCCACTGGTTCAGCCCAAAACGGAAATAAAATAAAAGTGGGCTTTAATTACAAAATTCAAGCCCAAATAAAATCTAGAAACATACATCTGACTTCTGCTCCAAAATTGACCGCCCTCTTGTCTGAATTTGCCTTTCATGTCTTCATAACAATTGTAGCTCTTTGAATTATTTGAAATATGAAAGAAAAATGAGGCAAATCCGATGTCTGGTTCAAGAGTTATGGTAAAAATAGTGAAGCAATGTAAAAATGGAATTTTATTATTAAAAAAATGGCTAAAATATAATCAAATGCCCAAAGCCCAAATAAGTATAAAAGCCATTATTTATTAAATAAAGAGTCCTAAATTATTAATCAAGAGATAAAAAGAAGTGTATGAAATATTCAATTATCACTTAGACATCACTTTCATATCATTGGAGTGATATTTTCTAGTGATAAACTCATTTTGAAACCAAATGACCTTTAATAAGAAAGATCCTGAAGTCTACATTCTAAAAGAATAAGCTCAAAATTCGTTATATTCTAAGAGTTGTCATCAAATTCATAGCAGCTGGTCTGGAGCAGTATCTTTATACAACCTTGCAATTTCAAAATTCATATCTCTTCCAGTTGACCTTTGTTGAGCATGATCTTGATATTGTTAAAACGCCTCTTGAATATAGTTTCATATGCAATAAGTTTCACTCTAAAACTCATTGTCTTTTGAAAGTTATGATCCGAAGAATGACTTCTATTCTGGAACATCATGAGAACTTTGCGCGTGAAATTCTGAGATCGATATCTTCTTGTATGAGACTCTTTGAGCTTGGTCTTGACTTATGTGAAAATGACTTTGAGTGTAGTTTAATATACAATAAGTTTCACTTCAATTAGAGTTGTGGTATAGGAGATATGTCCAAATTATTGAATCTGTTATGGAATAACGTGAGAAATTCCCATGTAAACTTCCAAAACTTATATCATTTTATATGAAAAGGTGAAAAATTGTCTATGTAGCAAATATTTTACAAGGGATGTTGGGACAAGCAAGTGATAGAAGAGGTCCATTTTTCTTTGACTTGCCTTATTGGAGGACTTTGATGTGAGACACACTACTACAAAAAACAATTATAATGTGTGTTTTTAAGCCTTATTTACGTCCCTTTTTATAGGGACGTCTAAGAGGGCGTAAAATGAGTTCTCCCAAAACAATGACGCCTTATAGAAATTTTTTGGCATCCTAAAACATTTTCCGGATGCTTTATATGTTTTTTTTTTTAAAAAACAAAACCCAAATCAAACTTGGTGAAAGTATTGCGGCGGTGGAGAAAGGATTTTAGTGGAGGGAAATCTGCCATTTCCAACCAAAAATTAGTCAAAGCATTGCAGCCAATCAAATCTACACAAAATAATATCAGATCTAGACAAAAGAATGATTGTCGGCACATACTCCACCTAGCATTGTAATCGAAGCATTGTCGTCAAGGCATGCTATTCGCTCCGCCTTCTCGCTTGGCAATGGCTCCAGATCGATTTTTGTCGGCAAGGCTAAACAGGGTAAAGGCTTATGGTGGAGTATGTTCTGGCAATTGTGGAGGTGAAGTGTTGCAGCGGAGGAGGCGGTGGCGGCAAGGCGCACCATTCGCTTAGGCTTCTCGCTCATCAATGGCTCCAGATTTGTTTCTATCGGTAAGGCTGAAACAAGGTAAAGGGCTTTGGTGGAGTATGTACTAGCGACTGTGGAGGTGAAGCGTTGTAGTGGAAGAGGGATGTCGGCAAGGCATGTTGTTCGCTTAGGCTTCTCACTCGTCAATGGCTCTAGATCTGTTTTTGTCGGCAAGGCTGAAATAAGATAAAGGGGTGGAGTGTGTGCCGATGACTGTGGATGTGAAGTGGAAGTCACCGGTGACTGTGGAGGTGAAGCAGAAGTCACCGGTGACTGTGGAGGTGAAGCGAAAGTCACCGGTAACTTTCGAGAGAACGATGGTGAAGCAAAATTTGAAAGCTGAGGCGGTGAGAGTAGAGAAGCGATGGAGAGAGAAATGAAGGCAGAGATGAGAGATGTAGATCAAAAAAAAAAAAAGAAAAAGAAAAGATGGAGGTAATTGTGACGTATAGAGAATGGGTGAGACTTTAGAGATAAAATTGGGACATGTTTGGCATCCTAAATTAAATTTCAGGACGCCAAATGTTCAATGTAGGTATTTAGCATGCCAAAAATTTCCCCTAGCACCAAAATAATTATTTTAGGCGTCCCAAAAAAATTTTAGTACGCCAAAAGTTCTCAAAAATCTCCCAAAATGCGCCAAATAATTAATTTTAGGCGTCTTGAAAATATTTTAGGATGTCAAAAATTCATTTTAGGTGTCCTGAAATGTTTTTGGGACGCCTAAAATAATTTTAGGTGTCCTAAATCATATTTTAGGACGCATAAGGCTCAAAATTCAAGCAAATAATTACGAGAATGCCATCGCGTTCACTTTTTACTTTCCTTTTTAAATAAGGACGTCCTTTAAGGAAGTAATATCTCCTTTTTGTAGTAGTGACATTTTCTTAATAATATGCACATTGAGAAAAATGTGTGTGAAAGTATTGTTGACATGTTACTCCATATTCCAAGGATGGTATAAATGCTAGGCTAGACATATGTGAGATGGGAATAAGGGAATAATTAGCATCAGAGGAGAGGGGAGCCCTGTAATATCCCAAACTTTAGACCCTGAGAATCGAGAACAAGCCTAAAGTAGGCGGACAACTAAGCCCGGTTCGAGAAGAGTCTCAAGAATGTCGAGAGATAGGAATCCTTTTAGGGACTAAGTAACTTGGCTATACAGGTTAGTAGACCTAGTATGTATAAGCCGTGAAATTGAAAGTGCCAATGGAAAAGGGGCACAGAAGACCTATACAGTGTTAACCAGTTGGTAAAAATGTCATTTGACTATGTCCTAAGGTATGGGACAATTAGCTAAGCAAAAATGTGCTAAAATAAGTGTGCACATGATATTTCCTGGTCAGGTAAGGATTTCCTGTGTTTTTGAAGAGATAAGAATGAAAACTCAGCTGTAATGATTACCTGAGGACACGTGTCACTACGGGATTAAAAAGCAAAAAGTAAGTAATGATTACAGGGGCAAAATAGTCAAATCCTTACCCCTTAAGTCATTAATTTCATCCACCCAGGAGAGAGAAGGAAAAATCAGATGATTTTATCTGTACTCAGGCCCAAACACAAAACACGGGTCCCACGGGATGCTAACTAGTAGAAAGGGGACCAATAGGGACCAGTTAACGGCTTCTTTTGGAATGAATGAGACAAATGTGGATCCATATTGGAGTGAAATGGCACCAGATATGCATGGATAATCAAAGAAAAATATCTGAAGAGTTGAAGAAAAGTAAAATCAGTCCAAAAGTCAAAGTGTGGGTCCCACTTTCTGGATAAAAAGGGAATAAATCAGATAAATTGGGAAAAAATAAAATAAAAATCATGGGACCTGATTTGAGGGGTCCAGAAGGGGCCACTTAGCCCTAGGAAGAGTCTAGAAAACTTGGGGAAAAAGAAAAGATTAATAAAGAAGTTCTGGGCCAAAATTGGTAATTTTCATAAATTCTGGGCCAAAGTAGGTAATTTTCCCAAATGAAAAGTAAATATCTAGATATTTTTATGGAGGATGCGCCACATGGAAGAGCAGTAGGAACTCTCTGATTTTCTTGGAGAAAAAGTCAAAAATCCGATGAATTCCATTAATTAGGACAAGGTTTTACCACAATTGTTCTGGGATCGATCGCTTACTTTTCCTATTATTAAATATACATGTTTCCTCTCTCCTAAACTAAGGGAGCACTAAATTTCCAGAGAAAGGAAGAGAAAGTTTCAGCCAACTTCCATAGCTAGAATCAAGGTCCACGCTTCATAGATCATCAACCGAACTTCCGAATTAGGTAACTAGTGCAAAAAAGGGCTTTAAGACCGCCTCATTTAGACCGGAGATTTGGTGTGCCGGTCTTAAAGGAATGACCGGTGGCAGTTTTGTAAATATAAAGAACTCTTTGGACCGGATCATATTTTCATCGGTCTTAAATATATTATTCAGATTGGACATAAAAACAACCGGTCTTAACAATGTTATGAAAAAAATTCAAATTTCAATTACTTTATAGAGAAATCTCATACAAAAGTACTTATATTTTCTCTGGTAAAACATAATAAGGAAAAATTTAAATATAAAAGTCTCAAGGTTTTAAGACCGTACATATGTAATAGGCGGTTTTACAAGTTAAACTTTTAAGACCGGAGATATAATAAGGCCGGTCACACAAATTTAATTAATTTTAAGACCGGACGTTTATAAGGACAGTCTTAAAGGTTAACTTTTAAGACCGTCTTATAATTTGTCCGTTTGTAAAGTTAAATATTTTAATCCGGACTTAAATTGTGGCGGCGGTACCTCGATATTGAAGAAAATTAAACAAATAATTAATTTCTTTTAAGACCGGCCTTAAATATGAACGATCTTGATTTTAATATTAAGACCGGACTTTATATTTTGTTCGGTCTTAAAAATGAGGCGCCAACATAACATTTCTTCGCACAAATCTTTTGTTACTCTCACGAAGAACCTCTCGTTCCCGTTGTGAAACCCTTCCTATTGCATTACCTCTCTTCCTCGCCCACGTACGATAGCCTCTCGTTAGTCTCTCTTTTGCTCGTGCAATCCTCTTTTCCCCGTCTAAAAATGAACGGTGAAAACGTTCCATTCGTGTTTCTCGGGAACGCCGCCATCGGTGTGAGTCGAACAAACCCTCTTCATCCGACAATGTGCCTCGTAATCGCCCGCACGCCGTGGGAGAAGAGGCACAAGAATGATGGATATAACCCTAAGTCGGACTTCTGGGTCAAGGCTGGAAATTCAGTTTGATGAAAAGTTGCAACCTTTCGGTCCTAATAAAAGCAAATATACTAGTTTTGTCAGCTATCTTGCATGCATCAATGTTAGCATCTTGACTAATGAGTGGAAAAATGTGGACTTCGACAATGTAAAGTAACCTATTTGGGACACTATCCGGCTTACATACACTTGTCCCGACTCGAGAAGTTGAAAGACAAGACATTGTCTTATTGTGCTAATCGGTGGAGGAAGTTTAAGACCTCTCTCGCTAACAAGTATATTTTTGCCAAGGTTCAGCCTGACCAAAAGCCTTGGGACAAATACACATTTATTGATGAACAAACTTGGCAACAATTTGTTCAAATTTCGACCACGCCCGGATGTCTTAAAAGGATCAAGTTTGTATTATTCGTAAGCATAATTCTCTTTTGTTTCTTAACCTATCTATCTAGCAGTACAAAACATAGCTCCAATTTCTTCTACAATTCTACATCTTCCTTACATAAAATGTTGAAACTTGATGAAGTGAATATGACTAGTGTTTGAGGTTCATATCAAGCAAAAGTTCTCTAATTTCTGTTAGTGAGATGGCTGGAATTCATAATTAATAGGTTTTTTCAATTCTGATTCACAGGAAAGAAGGGAACAAGCACAGGAGATAGGGAGAATGAATGATTGCCCGCATAGGGCTTCTCACGACGGATATGAAAAGGCTGAAAAAGAATTGATGACGGCCAAGCGGAAGAGATTGGAAGATGAAGAAGAATCCAATCCTTCTGCGATACATGATCCGCCATCTCCAATACGTCACGAGGAGTTGTGGATGCACATTCGAAAAAAGCCAAGCGGCGCCTACACGAGTGAACAAACTCGTTAGTTGCTTTGAAAGAATTGTAAGTATCGTTATCGTTATTTTTTAGTAACTAAACATGTTTCTTTACTAAGCTTCTTGTTATCTCGTATCTTACGGGAAGATCTTAAAAAGAAAGAAGCGAGAGGGATCTTTTGTGTCGGACGGAGGAGTGATGTTCGACCGTTGCGACCGGAAAACCGGATCATGGTGGGCTTGTAAGGGGGATTGGAGGACGGGTAGGCTCGAAGGAATACTTTGGTAAATCCAAACGCCATAGACAAAGTATGGCTACCCTAGGAGAAGATGGAATGATAAAGGCCAAATTAAGTGAGGATGCAACGGCTAAAGAAGCAAGGCATCAATCCGAGATGAGCCGATGAGGGAGGAATTGAATCGATGAGCCGGATGAGGGAGGAATTGAATCGATGAGGCTGCTTTTGAGCAATCGTCCGAGACCAGTGTTCCCTTCACACATTCACCCGCACCTGTGCAACAGAGCACTAGAGGGAGCTGCATTGTTGGACACTCAGAGCAACCTTGTGACCTATATGTGGAGGATCGTGATAGTCTTGCATGATTAGTTGCAAAAGGGACTGTCCACAACTTATTGGGATCAACTGTACACCAACAACAATTAGCTGATGATGAAGTCAGAGTGTCAGTTGAAAAGGTGATCATTGATGCACCTCTCCCTCTCCCAACTGATCAGCTGAAGCTTGTGAGTGATGTCAAGGGAACCTTTATCTCTTGGCCAGAGAAGCTTGTACATGTCTCTACTCCTCCTGAAGCTTCATCCCCTCCTCCTCAAGTTCCAGCCCCTCCTCCTTAAGTTCCACCCCTTCGTCAAGCTCCATCCCCTACTGCTAAGTTGACTGCCATGGAAAAAATATCCGATCTGGTGAAGAGTGGATATTTTAAAGATAAATCGTGGCCTGTCAATGAAGTAGTAGGCGTCTATCATCCTCTACCTATTCAAGTTGACACCGTTGATGTTGAGTCCCTGCTGCTTCCTGGAAGTGAGCTTACTGATGCAATTGTTCAAATTTTTATGAAGTAAGTATCTTCTTCTATGAGTACATAATTTAAATGCATCGTTTAGACACACATACATATATACTAATTCCTTGATCGATGTCATTATTGTTGTTTCTTGCATCAAGAATTGGTTCAAAAGGGCAGGAGAAACGATTTTGGATTCTTGTGCCCTGTTTATGCAAGTGCAACATCCATGGAGGAGAGACAAGAGTACATATCAAAGAGGTTGTGTGAAGTGAGAAGAAAGGTGTACATGTTTCCATTCTTCCACAGGTACATATCACAATGCCTACAATTCACTTAATTCTGCTACATATATCATTGAGTACTTTACTGCTGTGAATTTTCAGCCGCCACTGGCAGTTGGTCCTCATGTGCATAGAGGAGCATAAAGTTATCTTCTTATGCTCCACTCACAGCGATCCAGTGCCTACGTTGACGCACCATCAACGAGTAAGCATGTCATTTTGATTCTCTTGTCTCGAAATCTCTGTGTGAATTTTCGAACATTATTGATAAATTTGTGATTTT
Organism: Acacia acuminata; assembly: GCA_019022655.1. NCBI lineage: Eukaryota > Viridiplantae > Streptophyta > Magnoliopsida > Fabales > Fabaceae > Acacia > Acacia acuminata. The sequence continues at coordinate 197,278 of JAFJYI010000151.1, read as the reverse complement.
GATGATAGTACCATGAAGACCTTCCAAATCAAGGTAAAGAAAAGGCGTGGGTATCAGGTCAAAGACCCTATATGGGACACACCAGAGGTTGGTACAATATTTGTTCACTGGCACACTGCCTTGTGAACTTTGTCATTAAGCTATATATGCTCTTACATATATTTCTTGTTCTTTTTATACCCGTCGGAAACCACCGGCGTCCAACTTATATGGCCCGTACGTCATGAAAAACATGTATGATATTATCAAGAAAGGAAGGACTAAATTAACTAAAAAGGTAAATGTATTTGATGTTACATATTAAGCACGCATGTTAAGTCGGTTTTTACGGGCTTAATGTTACATATAAAATTTACACGCAAGTTAATTCAGTTTTTGTCTTTGATGTTACAGATGTTTGATTGCCCTAATCCTTTTCTGATGATGAAGTGCAACACATACGCAATGTGTTTTGTGAATATCTGTATGACCTGATCTTAAAGTCAGGACAATAATTAATGTCCTAAATTTATTTGTAAATATATCATGTAGCAACAATAATCTTCTCTATAAATTTGTCTATTTTTTTGAACAATATTCATTTGTAAATACATAGGCAATGCAAAATCTAATAAATAAATTTGTTTGATTTTTCGAACAATTTTCTTTTGTCCATTTTGGGTTTCTGAATGTATTGGATGGTGGATAAAGCTATTTAGTGTTTGAAATTTGAGAAAAAACTCGACTTTTAGGACCGTATATTAATTAAAAGTCCTAATAAACATCCGGTCCTAAAAGTCTTCAAAAATATGAGATTTTTAGGATCGTATAGATAGACTTTTAGGACCGTATATTGTAAACATGCGGCCCTAAAAGTCTTATGAGACCGTATATTATTTTGATTTCCGCTCCTTAAAGTCCTCTTATTTTTTTAAAAAGTATGGCTTAACCTTTAGGACCATGTAATTGTTAAATGTTCGGTTTTAATAGTCTTCCTTTAAATAGAAATGTTCACTCGCTTTTCGGACAAATCATTAGGGTTCAAGAAAACCGAGGTTCTGGCGTTCTGCTCAAGCTAGGTCCTTCATTGTAGTCGATCTTACCTCCCTTGATTTTTAGTAGCATTATCGGTTTCCCTTTTCTTTGTCTCTTTTCTTTTTGTCGGAAAAAGAAGGAAGATATTGAAAAGGACACCTTGTTTCAAATCGTATGTAAAACCGACGAGAACGACGGTCCAACCTTGAGAAGAATTGTCACCGTGTTTGTTTTTATTCGAATAAGGTAAAAGATGTTTTTTGTTATATATGGTCGATCTTAACTGTATTATGCGCATTTTTTTAATGTTGATCACACACGAGGACAATGTTTTGTTTGTTTCCTTTTTGTCGAAAAATGAAAGAAGATAATGAAAACGAAAGGCGATCAAAATGGAAAGCAAAAACATTTATTATATTTTTTCTGCCTCGTGGGGGGGCAGCAGAGCAGTGCAAAAAAAACATAAAAACATTTACTCCTCCCCATCGTTGTCGGAGGGGAGGGAGTCGTCGGAGAGGTCGAAGACGTCATCATCTAACGGATTGTACTCAACGTCTTGGGCGTCGAGTACCGCGTTCAGCTTGTTGTTGACGCGTAGACTGAAAAAGCCGGCCTAATCATCGGTCCATGTGATTGATGCGGGCCGGGAGGTAGTGCATCATCTTGTCTCAAGGACGGTTGCGGGAGGCGGCGGAGGAGGAGGGTACGGAGGAGGAAGAGGAATAGGAGGATCTCGTGGTGGTTGAGGACCTCGTGGTCGTGGAGCAGCCATTACGGTTTTTGGTTGTAGAAGTGATGGAGAAGAATGTGAAGAACGTAAAGTAACAACGCGTTTAAATAGAGAACCCATCCTGAACAATGTGAAACGCGGAAACTTTAATGAGGAGACGCATAGTTCATCGTAATAGGAGGAGACGCCTAGTTGGGAAGCTTATCCGGAAGCCGAAGAGACTCGATTCATTCATTTGAATAGAGTGTAGGGATACGACTCGCTATCGATTTAATACCGAGATATTGTAAAAGATCCGTTTAAAACTAATATTTTTTTTTCAGAAAAAATATTACTTAAAAAAATTGAATTGAATTTTTTTTGAATTTTAGGACTGGATAAACAATAAAATGTCGGTCTTAAAAGTAATTTAATTGATTAAAAAAATAAATAATAGACTTTTAGGACCGCATATTTATAAAATCCGCTCTTAAAGGACCTCTAACTTATTATCTTCGCCTCGTAACTCCAAACAACATACGTGGCCATTTGGGAAGGGGGAACCGCTCGCGCTTTATTAACTCCTCATACTTCTCTCGCATGCCCCAAGTGCTCAAACCATGGTTAGATACAAGAGAACCGCTCGTAGGGGTACACTTACTCGGTGATGCTCGTGCCTTCCGTAGATCATTATACGGTGCGCCTCCTCCAATCCGAGAGTGCTTCTATTGAGACAAGAGTCTCGGGTCGTTGGACCCATTGTTATTTCTTCGATGATAAAGAGATTGCCGCACCGCCCTTCGAGACCATGATGCGATGTGAATAAGACAGAACTTGCCGATATCCCAGAAGTTAATGCTTGCTCACGCCGATATCTCCAAGGCTTTGAAGGATAATAAGCTTTAGGATGTATATATAGTCGATTCTTGTTTTTGATAATTTTCTCGCTTGTTTTTCTTTTATATTTTTTCTTGTGTACGTACATATTCAAGTAATATATGTAGCATTAAGAACTAAGCTTGTGTCTTTTTAATTTTTTGTTCATATTCTCCAGTAATTAAAGTAACTCCAGTTTTCCTTTAATTTTTATTCATTCAGTTGCTGCGATCGCCAAAGCAATACTTTTTTCTTGAAAAAAATAAAAAAAATTGAGAATTTAGGACTGGAGTTTTCATAGATTACGGTTTTAAAAAGTTATATATTTAGGACTGGCTACTTTATAATTAACCAGTCTTAATAAAATCTACGCATATAATAAAAACTTAGGTCCAGAGTATTATAAAACAGTGGTCTTAAAAATTTAGCTATATATTTAGGACCGGATATAGGATAAGAATTCGGTCTTAAAAGTAATTGAATTAATTGTAGACTTTTACGACTTAAAAATTATATTAATAAAAAATCTTTAGGACCGGATACATTATAATTAATCGGTCTTAATAAAGTCCAAATTAAAACATGTCTCTGTCATGCGTAAAATTAAATTTCCCTCTCTGAACTTCTCTTGTCGCGCCGACAGTGATTACTGAGGTTTTGTCTCCAGTGTTTGTGCGTTGCTCCTTCGGTGCTTCGCGTTTCTCTCTCGACAATCACTTTCTGGTTCCTTAGCTAAACGTATAAAGACCAAGCCGTAAGAGGTGTTTCGTTATATAACTTCATGATTTTCCCGCTTATCGTTCTAGGTTTTTCATGGGTTGAACGAAATCGATGAAATGCTCTTGTGGGTTTCTCTGTTGTTAATGAATATTGTATTTTAAAGATTATATTTGCACTTTAGACCTACCCAACTAACCAACAAATATTTTTAGGGTACTCTTGTTGTCTGCAACATCAACGTTCGTGGCGGTAGAAGAAAGACTCAGGAAACACATTTGAATTTAATGCTACAAGTGAGTCCACAAGACCTTCACGCGATGCATTTAATTTCCTCGTCATGCATTTATTTTGCTTCTTGACTTCACTGTGATACATTTATGACCAAAATTGATTCTTCATTATACATTTAATGGGCAAGTTTCTCCGTAAAAAAAATCAAAAAAACAAAAAAACTCATAACCGACATTGAGCATAAATATGCATTTGGTGTTGCCTTATTTTATATGCAAGTGTCAATTTTTTTGGATTATGTATGTTAAATCTTTCTATCTATAGGAATTCTACTATGGATCACAGCTTGGATAAATGCTTTAGGGACGAGTGTTGAATATCGAAATGGGGTGAGGGACTTTATAGAATTTGCTAAACAAAATGCCCATGATGATAGTGGGAAGTTTTATTGTGCTTGTGTAAAATGTTTGAATGAGAGGCGACTAAGTCCTGAAGTTATACATACACATTTAATTTGTGAAGGATTTTGTAAGACTTATACAGTATGGGTATGGCATAGTGAAAAAATACCAAGTGGGTCTCAACATGGGGAAGTGGCCTTTGATGATAATGACACGGATATGGATGATCGCATAGAGGACATTATTCGTGATGTAGAAGAGGCTTTTCATCAATCACATGCATATGGTAATATGTGCAGTGATGCAGAGACCCCGCTATACCGTGGGTGTATAAAATACCAATTGTTGAACGCTGTATTGAAATTGGTAAGCTTGAAGGCACGTCATAGATGGAGCGACAAGAGTTTTTCTGAAATGCTTGAGGCTTTTAAGGACATGCTTCTGGATGATAATGTGTTGCCGTATCGATAATATGATGCTAAGAAAATACTTTGTCCACTGGGGATGGAGTACAAAAAGATCCATGCATGCCCGAATGATTGCGTGTTGTATAGAAAACAGTTTGAAGAGAAGTAGAATTGTCCGATATATGAAACCCTAAGGTACAAGTCAAATAAGGGGCCTGCAAAAGTGTTGTGGTATGTTCCAATGATACCAAGGTTCAAGCGGTTGTTTGCGAATGAAAATGAAGCAAAAAATTTGCGGTGGCATGCAGATGAGAGGATTTCGATGGAAAGCTTCACATCCAAATTCGATTCTTCTCAATGGAAGAAAATCAATCAATTATTTCCCAACTTCGGCAAAGAACCTAGGAACCTTAGGCTTGCCCTTAGCACGGATGGCATGAATCCATATGGAAGCCTTAGCAAAGATACATAGTTCATGGCCTCGTACTCCTGATTATTTACAACTTATCTCCTATGTTATGCATGAAACGAAAGTACACCATGCTGTCTATGTTGATTTCCGGACCAAAACAACCATGAAATGACATTGATGTTTACCTTGAGCCCTTGATCGAAGACTTGAAGGAGTTGTGGCAAGAAGGTGTCGACGTTTATGACTTTTTCAAGAAGGAGGTGTTTAAAATGCGAGCCATGATATTTTGTACTATCAACGACTTCCCAGCATATGGGAACTTGTCGTAGTATAGTGTAAAAGGCCATAAAGCATGTCCGGTTTGTGAAGAAGGCACAAGCTACGGTCAACTTCAACATGGAAGAAAGACGGTTTATCTTGGACATAGGAGATTTCTTAGACGGGGCCACCCATATCGTCGATTAAAGAAAGCCTTTTTTGGTGGCCAAGAGTATGAAGATGCTCCGGTGGCATTGACTGGGAGCAAGTATATGAAAAGGTGAAATTTATCAATGTCATCTTTGGTAAGACTGCAAAGAGTAGAAAAGAAACAAATATATGGAAAAGAGATCTGTATTCTTCGATCTTCCCTATTGGCGCAATCTTGATGTGAGACACTGTATTGATGTCATGCATGTGGAGAAAAACGTATGTGATAGTGTTGTTGGCACGCTTCTCAACGTACAAGGTAGTTCCAAGGATGGTGTGAAGGCAAGATTGGATTTGCAAGCAATGGGAATACGCGAAGAGTTATATCCAACGCCAGATGGGAAGAGAACTTATTGTCCCCCGGCTTCTCATACTTTGTCTAAGGATGAGAAACAAAGTTTTTGTTAGTGTTTACATGGCACAAAAGTTCCCTCGGGGTATTCTTCAAATTTTAAGAGGCTTGTATCGATGAAGGACTTGAAATTAGTAGGCCAAAAGTCTCATGATTGTCATGTCTTGATGCAACAGCTACTCCCAATAGCTATTCGAGGCATCACCGAATATGATCTTCAGGTCGTTTTGACTAGACTTTGTTTCTTCTTCAATGCGGTTTGTAGTAAAGTTTTCGAGATTGAAAAGTTGGATGAATTGGAGAATGAAGGATATCTTATCTTGTGCCACCTTGAGAAGCTTTTTGTTCCTACATTTTTTGACATCATGGTTCATCTAATTGTTCATCTAGTGAGGGAGATAAAGTTGTGCGGCCCTATCCATTTACGGTGGATGTACCCAATTGAAAGATCTATGAAATTCCTAAAAGGGTATGTGAAGAACGCATACCGGCCAGAAGCATCTATTGTTCAGAAATATGTTTCTGAAGAAGCCGTGGAATTTTGTCAAAATTATTTGGCCAAAGTAAGATATATTGGGCTTCCAAAACGTCAGCATGTTGAAGGGGTAGACGAGGGGCTTCAATAAAGAGTGTGGATCCTGATGAATTGTCACAAGTCCACTTATACATCTTGAATAATGTTGATGAAGTTCAAGCCAAAGATAGTTGCACATAAAGAACCTGTAAGGAAAGAAAATCATCGAATGACTGAACAAATGTTGATTAGGGAGCATAACAGAACTTTTGCAAACTGGTTCAAACAAAAGGTCGAGGGAGAGGAACGTGTTTCTGATACAATCAAATGGTTAGCACATGGTCCTGAGGTTGATGTCATAAGTTGGAATTCGTATGTGATCAATGGTTATACATTTTACACGAAGTCCCCTAGATGATAGGAACACAAAACGAACAAATGGTGTTATGCTGAGGCTGAATCTATGCACTTCTCTAGTTCGAAAGACAAGAGGCCTAAATTGGCAGTCATGCCATATTATGGGGTTATTGAAGAGATTTGGGAGGTGGACTATGTGAAAATTAGATTTCCCATCTTCAAATGTAAATGGGTTAATGTCAATAATGGTGTTCAGATCGATCGGCTAGGATTTACATTAGTCGATGTCAATGGTAGAAGTTTTGGAGATGAACCTTTTATAATGGCGTACCCGGGGGAAAACAAGTGTTCTATATCACCGATCAAGAAAATAAAATGTGGTCTGTAGCTCTCCAAGGAAAAAGGGTCATTGATATTGATGAGGAAAGTCATTCAAATTATGATCTTCCTGAGACTACTTCATATTCAAGGGGTCTACCGGACATGAACGAAGAAGATGAAGCGGATAATGAACCCAGCATAAGAAATGATAATCAAGAAGGGATATGGGAGGATATCTCTTTATAAAAGAGTCAATTCATAAGGTAATATTCATATGCAGAATTCTTTGAAAACTTTAAGGTTTTACCTATACTATATTCCTTCTATGTTCATAAACAATGTCACTCACAACAAAGTTTGTTCTTGTTTTATTTTTGAGGCAGGATTCGATCCAAATTAAAGGGGCATGTTATGGAAAAAGAGGATGTTATGTTGTTGGTTGGAATCAGATGAAGGCATGGTGAATATTATTTTGGGAATGTTTGTTGTATTTGTAACTTATGGTATTTGTAAGTAAGTTATCTTATTGTATTAATTAATTTAGGTGTTGTAGTCATAGTATAATAATTAATTAAGAGGCCACATAACTCATGGTGAATAATATTTGTATTATTTTTCCCAATTCAATTTATTAAATAATTGTTCATAGCTTGTAGCTTAAAGTATCGACTTTTATGTCTTGGATTGGGTGGTGGATTTGTGTGTAATACAATCGGAAGAATGAACAGGGAAAAATTCGGGTAAATTTAGACCGCAAATAAATACGCCGGTCTTAAATGTTCAGCTTTTAAGACCGTATGTATTTATATGTCGGTCTTAAAGGTCAAATTCATATTAAGCCCGGTCTTAAAAGTTGGTCTTTTAAGACCGGTATATTTATACGTCCGGTCTAAAAATTTCAATTTTTAAGACCGGATTTATTTATCATCCAGTCTTGACAGTCAGTCTTTTAAGACTGCGTATAATTAGTCGTCGGTCTTAGAAGGCGCTATTTTTTAGACCGTATTTAGTTTTGTCCGGTCTTAAAATTCAGATCTTTTAAGAGCAACCTAGTTTTTAGCCGGTCTTAAAAGTTGAGTTTTAAGACCGAACAAAAAATATTTCGAGGTTTATTTAATATGACTTTTAAGACCCATTGTTTTAAATGTCCGGCCTAAAAGAGTTTCTTTAAGACCGGTCGGAGTCCAGTCTTAAATGTTAGACTTTTAATACCGGCTGGAACAAGACTTGTCGTTGGTCCGGTCTTACGATGCCTCTTTTGTCTGGTCTTAAAAGCCTTTTTTGCACTAGTGATAAACACCGAAAACCCGCACCTTTGGAACTTAAACTTGTGGTTTTCATTCAACTGGTTGGGGCTTGGTGTTGGGGGGTCTGATTTTGGAGTTTTTAATGGTTCTAAAGTGTTTAAAACGTGATTTTCTATGGGGTTAAGCTATGGTATAAGTTTCCGAACTCAAAAACACCGAAAAACACTAAAGACAAGCTTGTTTGGCAATTCTGGAAATTCTGCGCGAACCTTCAACTGAGTCTTAAAAATAGTAAATAAACTTGGTTTTAGACATCTTAAGGTTCACCATGATGTATGATTTTTTGTTATTTGGATTTTTCTACTAAGAGATAAAAATTGCTAAAGTTGAACTAGGGAACAACTGGGCGAATCTGGACCAGAGAGTGAAAAATTGGCTACACGCTAAAATAAGTGTACTTTTGGTTCCTGGAAATATTGTTCCTGCAAAATAGACATTTTAATGGTTCAAATGGCGCTGGTTTCATGCAAAAATGATTTTTGTGGAATTTATTAAAAATCTTGGAAGTGGGGCCAGATTCACAGAATTTCTGGAAAAATTCTGTGTGGGCTCGGTTTTGACAAAAGAATTGTAAGGGTATTTTTGGAAATACTAAAAATGGGGTATTCTGGTGTTATTAGATCAAGGGCATTTTTGGAAAGGTCACCGAGCATAATAAATATTAAGGGCAATATATAGCACACCAGATAGTAACCGCTTTACTCAGATATCTTTATGTGTTTTGTTGTATGTTTGTTTTTCCATGTGTGTGTATGTTTTTGTATATGTTCTTCCAAATATGCATGCAGAGTTATGTGGTTCCTAGCGCTAAGGACGATCAGTCTGAGGCCAGCCTTAGTTGGTGGTTGTACAGGTTGATAGGTCCGGGCTGTCCTGGTGTAGGCGGCTCTACTTGTCGTGACTTCGATAAGTCCGAGGCTTGCCTTAGTAAGGCAGCCTAACGACACGTGGTAGTCGGTGATGTGTATGTTTCTATTTGCATATGTGGTATGATTGGCATTTTACCTGTATTTTTATATCTGACATGGTTACACATACATACTCTCTACACATTTAGTATTTGAATATTGACGATTACTCTTGGGGCCATTATTGGACTTCAGACGCTTTTGTAGACACAAGGGGACGTGCCTAAGATAGAAGAACCTTTTTGGAAGGGTAGGCATGACAGTGTAGTGAAGAATAGGGGATGTCCTATTGTATTTTGTACTTATATTTTTGGGGATGACTATATTTATATTTTGGTACTTATTTTGGATAACTATACCCTTAACCCTTCGAGGACTTTTACTTTCCGTTTGTTTTACTTTTATCAGTACAATAGGTTGTTCAAACTGGTCAAATGCTCTACTGTGATAACTCTGATATGTATTAAATGGACTTAATAATGATGGCGAGGTAACGAATAAAAGGAATCCCTCTAACCCGCCACCCGAAAGGGCGAGGCCGTAGGGGTGTAACAAGCCCTACATTTCTTCGTCTCATGGCTCATACACTATCAAAGGAAGAAAAAACTAGTTTTTATCAATTGTTTGCTTTAGTCAATGTGCCAAAGGGTTACTCTTCAAATATCAAAAGACTCTTGTTAATGAAGGACTTGAAACTAATGAGATTAAAATCTTATAATTGCTTTGTCTTGATGGAGAACTTGATTCCATTGGCTATATAGGATATCTTGCCTTATAAGGTACTAGCTACAGTCATTAGGTTATGTTTATTCTTTAAGTCACTTTGAAGTAAAGTGATAGACCCTAAAGAATTACCAAGGTTGCAAAACCAAGTCGTACACACTTTGTGTAATGTACCGGCTTTTGCTTTACCAAAGACCTTGTATGATTGAGAATTATTCAATAATATATGTCAAGGTTGAATATCCTGTGTGATATGATTTATTAGGCCCCGTTTGGATCAAAGAAAAGGTGGGAATAGAAAGGAATTGGAATGAAAAGAATGGAATGGAATGGAAAATATTTTGCCTCGAATGCGTTTGGTTCGCATTGGAAAAGAAAATAGGTTGATAGGAAAATTTTTGTTTGGTTGAAAGAAAATAAGGTAGGAAAATAAGACAAAATACCATTTTGCCCCTTAAAAAAATATTAATTTAACAACGCCACACATTCCCACGAACTCATGCACACACTTGAGTGTGCATCAGGCACACTCAAGTGTTCACTCGAGTGTGCCTGATGCACACTCGAGTGTGCACGAGAGAAACACGCGAGTGTGCTCTCTCGTGCACACTTGAGTGTGCCTCGATGCACACTCAAGTGAACACTTGAGTGTGCATAGGCACACTCAAGTGTGCCCTGTATGCACACTCTCTGCGTTTCTCTTTTTCCTTCTTTTGATCGTGATTTTCTTCCATTTCCGTCACCTCTGGTATAATGGATTTGCAGGGATAAAGAGGCTACCGTCGGCGGCTTCTTCTTTCTCCTTCTACAATGTTTTTCCGGCATCATTCTCTTCCTTTCCCGGCGTCACTTTCTTCTCTCTCTTCCTCTCCCCGGCGTCGCCTCTTCCTCTCCCCGGCGTCAGTCTCTTCCTCTCCCCGACTTCTCTCTCTTCCTCCGGTATGATGGATTTGCAGCGACAATGTGGCTTCTTCTTCCTCCTTCCATAATGTTTACCGGCGTCACTCTCTTCCTCTCCCCCGTCATCACTCTCGCTCTCTGTTGTGATGAGGGCAAATTGGACTTTAGTCCATTTTCAGAGGTGCTGGAAAATGGGTTCCCACCAAAATGGTGGGAACCCATTTTCATTCAAACTTGGGAAAATGGAGCGCGGTGGGAAAATGTTTTCCAGGGAAAAGTTGAACCAAACAGCGCCGCCATTGGAAAATGTCAATTTTCCGTTTCCCTACCCCAATTTTCCGCGATCCAAACGGGCCCTTATTGAATATTGATTACATGAGAGAAAATAGACAACAAACGATGAAAAATAACCTAAAAAAATACCTCCTAAAAAAAGTGCAAGTTCACAATAAAACCCAAACACACAAAATGAGACAACAACAACAAAACCACAACGTAAACCTCAAACCCAACAAAAATTACAACACAAATCCCAATTACAAAAATTTCAACACAAATATCGATAAAAAACACCTACATGGGAAAGCATGTCAAGATGGGCGTCTGGTTTAAGTATATGGACGGTAGTCCAAAATAAATGAGGAAGAAAAATCAAGTGGATCTTTAATGAAGGCCCCAAGTTTTCAGCCTAAAAGTAATGGTAAAGAAAAAAGGGCAATCAGCCTTTATATCGGACCAAGGCATTAGGCCCGATCAAAGTGGACCGAAAAGTAATATGGACACTTAGAGAAAGCCTAGTCATTATGGCCCAATAAGGAGTCATTGGTAATTAAACAAGTTAATGGTCAATAAGTTTATTTTCATGTGGAATATAAAGAAATACAAGAAAAAATAATCATTAAAATTATTTATTTGGATTGAAAATCATTAAAATTATTTAAGGGCCTAGAAAAAGGAGGAAACATTATACAATGATATTTATGGGATTTAAAAAAATTATGAAGATGTTTAATTCCCCAAAAGTATAATCATTAAAATTATTTAAGGGCCTAGAAAAAGGAGGAAACATTATACAATGATATTTAGGGGATTTAAAAAAAGGGGTTTAAACTTCTCATGTTGCATGAGAAGAAGAAGATTCCCACACACACATAAAATGGTGGGACCCTCATATATATATGATGCTAAGTATATATATATGTGGGTCCCACCATTTTATGTGTGTATTACATGAGAAAACACTTCTCCTACAACATGAGAAGTGTTTTTCCCTTAAAAAAATTATGAAGATGTTTAATTCCCCAAAAGTGACCTAAATAATTTTAAGGCATGTTTTTGGGAATTGAGGGCCTATTTTTCCCCAAAAGTAAAAAAAGAAGAAGCTAGAGGATAATTTTTAGCCCAATAATATTAGGAAAATTATTTTATAAGATAAAGAAGCTGAATTAGGAAAAAAAAATACTTATAAATTTTCAGGACTAATTGCTAGAATTTATTTAGTAATTAAGTACCGATTGCAATACCCTAATCCCAAAAGTAGCATTGGGCCCGCCTTAAGCCCAAGTGGAGGAGCCTAGGATGTGCTCCATTAAGCCCAAAAGATAGAATATACAGATTCTGTATTTGGGCCAAGGAAATGGACAAATGTGGAATAAGGTAACCAATAAGATTAAAAAAAAAAAAATTGATTTGATAACCCTAAAACAGCAGCGACGCCTCATCCCCAGCATCCTCTGAACATAGAAAACAGAGTGAGAGAGACGGAAGAAGAGCTTTTGGCAGAATTAATTTAACAATAAGCAGAGACTATGTAGAAAGATTTGCTTCAATTATCTCGATGATTATATTTGTCAATAAATTTGTCACTATACTCATTTACCTTCTTGTCCTCCACGGCCACAATTCATATTTCTCTCCCTATTTGATCTGATGATCTATGTTACAGAAAATAAAATTATGTACTGCACTTAACTATAAACTGGTAAAACTATATTGACGAAGTTATAATGAGTTAAAGTTGAGAGATTGAGTTACAACTAAGTCAAAACTATGGGTATTGAAGTGTATGGACTGAGTTACAACTCAGTAAAAACTATATGGATAAAAGATTAATTTTCTCTAAATTTTATTATACATATATAGTTGATAAAGTGCAATAGTGTCATACCATTTATGTAGCCAACTTGATCTAGTTGGTTACGACTTGTCTTTGTAATGATACACACACAAAGCTTATTGATAAGCATTTCTTTAATAACTTGTAATTGTTGGAGGGGCTAGATCTCTGAGGAATAAACGAATAAGAGAGAAACAAGAAAGTAGTACATAATGTCTTTAAGGCATACACATTACTTTGCTTTAGGTTTAATTCATCCCCACCTATTCCTACCTAATAGGGTGTAATTTGGATTAACGGGTGAATTTCTAGCAGGATACAATGACGATCCTTGAGTATGTATTGTACTCCCAACACTCAAGCCAATGCAACAATCACTTTTACAAAGTGATAAATTGACTTTATCTTTGTGTGCACTCAAGGACAAAGGCAATGGGTTTGATCTTTTGTTGTTATGTGATTTTCTGAAGTTGTATTATTGATCACAAATAAAGTGATAGTGTAGGGTATTTTTAGAGCAAGAAGTGATGCCTCTTGAAGCTATATCTCTTCAATTAAAATTCATAACCATATGTTAGATTCATGAACCCTTATGCACCAACATAACTTTAATAACCAATGGTTATTTAAAATAACTCTTTCATGAAGGGTTACACTTTTATGGTATGAAGAGTTTTCTTAAAAACCAACACAACCTTCAACCAAGTAGTAATTACCATACCTTTTCATAGGTGTCTTTAGAAACTAAAAGGACATGACCTTGGTGACCTTTAGTATTATAAATCCCTACACAACCATTCACATAAATTATTTAATTTATAAGCATGACTTTACAAAAAAACACATCCATTTATTTAAAATATCACAACAGCAATGACTTGAGTCAACATAGAAGATGTCATTTTATATGGTATAAAAGCACTACAAAACATTCGCTTATTTGTAGTGGTTAAAATGATGGATTTGTAGTAGTTATAACCACTATAAACGCTAGTAGTAGTAGTTAAGGAAACCACTACAAAATATACTGTGGCAAATGATTTTTGTACCAGTTCTTTGGAATTGTTACACGTGTCAACAAAACTGCTTTTGTAGTGGTTTTATGGAATAGACAAGATGAGTCTAAATGAGTTTTTCTAGGATCATTTTGTAATGGTTATCGAAAAACCATTACAACTATCATTTAATATTTGGGATTAAATTTTATTTTTTATTTTTTTTTTTTTTTAGTGGTTGACTAATTGCAATAAATGTGACAAATTTTTAATTTTTCCAAAATGTGGGTGTGGCTAGAAATGAAACTTGAAAATTTGGCACCAACGTTTGTAGCCGTTAGCTGAATGCTATTAATTAATTTCAGAAAATTGAAAATATGGCGCTAGAAATTTCTAGCAATTGGCCAACGCTACAAATATTTTATGAAAATTTAAATTATTGTACCAAAAATATAAATTTGAATTTTAAATTTAACTTTATAGTGGTTGGTCAACCGCTACTAAATGTTGCATAATTTTTTTTTAAAAAATTGTGTGAATAAATTTTTTCAATTTATTTTTTCAATATTATTTTGAATGGTTGTATAATAAATAAAAATTTAAATGATAATAATAATTATTTGTGGAGAATGATTAAATTAAGTTGGAAAAGTATAAATATTATGTTTAATATTGAGAAACATAATGTGTAAGTAATAATAATTTAGGTTCTTCACTTTATGAAATTGAAGTTGAAGATGGAGAGATATATTTGTTTATGGAAGGAATGTTGAAAATGTGGAGGAAGGTAGCATCCTTGAATTTTTGCAGAAGGAAAAAAATTAGAAAAAGAATTATACGAAGAAGCAAAATAAAATGAAATGATGAAATCAAGATTAAAAAATTTCACCTTACAAGCTCAGCTCTTCATCCAGAAAATTTAAACAAGGGAGAGAAAAATGAAGGGTTGGAAGAAATGGAAAAGGTAAGAAATAAGGTGTAGTGGGGGTATTTATAGAGATCCAGTAAGATGTTTTTTAGCAATTAAGGTGGCGGTTTTTGTAGTGGTTATGTACGTGGTAGTTTGTAAACTGCTACAAATAATAATTGGATTTTTTTTAAAATATATAAATTGATTGTTTTACAAGAATGAAGTGATTATTTTTTAATCATTTGTCGTCACCATCCGTGAAGGAAAAAATGTGTGGAGAAAATGTTAGTTTGAGTGTATGATTTTGTACAAAAATTATATTTAAATTAAGTGATAATAAAGTATAACTTATAAAAATGCACCTAATAATATAATTATAGGTAAATTGTCATCACATTCAAGGAAGAAGTTGTCAAAATTGGCAGGCTGGAAGGGCTCACTCTAGTAGGTGAAGTTATCATCATCACCCATGTCGTAAAGGTCTTAAGGCTTTAAGTGAAATTCCATATTCCAAATCTATATGCCTCTTGTCCTCCACATAATAAACCTGGCCGGTGTGCCCATAAGGCAAGAATATATAGCTCATCATATTCAGATTGACTGTGCATTAGAAAGAAGAAATTTACAGATGTGATGCCTAATTTGTTAGTTATGAGTCCCCTTAAAGTAGTTGTATTTGCCCACGAACACTTGAAGAGCGTCAAGGTGAAACGACCTTCATAATTTAGTTTGATGACATCAACAAGCTTTCCATAATATGGGATGCCTCTGAATTGTATGTTGCCATCATTGCCGCTCGCATTACTCCTTGTATCGAAGGTGCTAAAATCTCCGAGTTTTGGGTTAGCAATCCTTAATTTCATGAAACCGTGCAAAACTTAAAACTTTTGACATTGTATGTAGTAAACCTTCTTGCATGGTCAAGTGGCTCGACAGAAAAGCTTTGAAACCTAGTGAGTGTGGGTTTTGTTTATTTAGTATTAGATGCATAAGCCAACTTGAGAACTTTTTGTGGACCTTTTTATCAATTTCTGAGGATGTTTGTGTATGGATCCTGAGTTGACGCTTCACATGACTTCTGAATTCCTTGCAAGTAATGATGTAAGTGACAATGATCATGAGATGTAAGTAAAAGGTAAGGAAATATATAGAATAATATATGAGTGTACAATTCTTACCAAAGAAAGGGATCAACTTGACTACAATTTGTCAACCACTACAAACGTCATGACTGTTGACCGGCTTCCAAATTGTCAAATTTTCAATTTGGGGCATTCATAGCCTTAAACCGTTACAAAGTATGATTTCTATTTTTTTTTTTTCAAAGGCTTATCTTCTTTTTAGGACTTTTTTAAGTTTAATTAAAATTTACTTTTACGTTTTATAGTTTAGATATTAGTCTTTTTTTAGTTTAAGTTACAAAATTTTTAAAACTAAAGAAATCCAAATATAAACATAACAAAAATTGAAAAAAAAAAAAATCTAAGAAGCATCCTGATCATGAGGTGCTCAATATGGCGCATCATTACAAGCGACAACAAAATTAACAACACTATCATCCTCGATGTCACCTATTGGCTGCTATGTCATCTCAGCTGGGTTAAGAGGCGGCTGGACAACGAATCTAGGGTCTGGCAAGATTTCTGTAACAAGAATACCAGGTAACACCCTCTCCTAAGACTTGGACAATGTTTGTTTGTAATTTCTCACCACTTAGCTACTACTGATAAAAGCAAGGTTAAAACCGGACCGATCGATGAAACCGATGAGAGTATTGGGTCAAGGGTCGAGTGGGTAAGGCACCGGTAAGACCGGTATTAATTAAAAATATAATTTAATTAAAATAAATTAAAATATTCATATTTTAAGAATAGAAAATATTTTGTAATCAAAATATAAAATATAATCGTATATGATATTATGATGTGATCATGATTCATGGACAACTATATAAATATGGGAGGTTGTTAATATTATATTAATTTTTTTCAAAAAGAAAGATATCAATAATCATAGTGCAGTGAGCCACATCCGCGTGATTTACGGCTTGAAATGTCCATTCAATGAAGATTTCTCTCTCTCACCTTCAATACTCTTCAGATCCTCTGATTTTTTGTTGCTCAATGATCCCTCTCCGATCACCTTCAGTACTTTCCTTTAATACCTTTTACTTATATTATTAATTAATATATCAAGCGAGTACGTCCAATGACGAAATTTTTTTTCAGATCTCGAGATACCTTTATCTCCTTCTTCTCGTTACGTGACTTCGGATCTCTTTCTTCCTTCTGGTTCTATCTCGGTAGGTGGAGAGCCTTCGGCGGTTCGGCTTCCAGATTGCTACTCTTCCTTCGGCCTCCACCGTCGGTGTCCTCCCCACCGGTGAGAGCCTCGACATTGAGATCGAGAGGTGCGCGGAGCTTCTTGTTGTCAACTAGATCGAGAATCGACGAATACCTTCTTCTTTCTCTATCATCCATTGCTCCACTCCGCTCTTTTCCTTCTCCTTCTGTGTCTCGTTTTTTTTCCTCAGGCAACTTTTAGGCGAATGCAGGTTTCAGGCTTTTTTTTAAAAAGGCTATGGCTTGGTCAACTCGACCAGGTTAGGCCGAGTTGACCCGGGTCAACTCGAAACTCGGGGTCACCCCTTAACTCGGACCGGTTTTTTGGCCGGTTCGCGGTTCCGGCCCGAACCGGCGGTCCGGGTTTCAAAACCATGGATAAAAGAAATCAGTTTGGATCTACATCCTCTCGGTCATGTTGACCTCTCCATGCGGAGGTCCTCAATAGATGTCTTTCTCAACCACCTGGCACCAGAATTCCCCGCTCGATAAGACCCAGCCTTAGATGCTCTGCTCTTGCGCTATGCGATGCTAGGCCTCGCTCCTATCCCTTGACCCCTACAGCGTCCAGGTTGCTCAAGTGGGCCCACACAAGTTTTCAAAGGTATAATGGGATCCATAGCTGACCCCCTGGCCTCCAGTTAGGACTTTCTCAACTTAGCATGTGTCTGTCAATTCGGTCCTGCCACACACATTTTATAAACAATTATTAAGCAATTTATATAATTAAAATAAATAAAACATATTTAAACAAACATTATCCATCTCTTACAATGGCTTAACATTGTCCATCTCTTAAATGGCTTCCTTTACCTACTAAAGAAGTTGAAGTATTGTCTTGGCATTTATGCATGATAGTGAATAACTCCCCGTAGTTCATCTGACAATTCTCTTGCTATGCATTCTTCTCTTAAACAATTTAAAACAATAAATTATGAGCACCATCTATTTTATAATATTAAACTAAAATTAATGTAATTGTAAACATACCAATTCATTGTATGTGAACAAATGTCTTCAATCTTGCAATGTGATGGATCTTCTAGTTGTTACGGTTAGTTCTCTACAGGTTTTGATGATAACTGCCATTTGTGAACACAAAATATGGTTTTGTCTTTGGTAAGTTGAAATTCTTACTATCACGACAAAACTCGAGTATTCGTCTCAATACTCGAGTATTGACTTGACAAAGAGTTGCTCAAATCAATTACACAAAGCAATACTCAAGTATTGGATACAATACTCGAGTATTGGACTTACGAAGAGCACTCCAAGTTTTTCACCTAGAACCAAACTCAAGTATTGATATGAATACTCGATTATGGAACACACAGAAACAATTTCAACATTGACTTAAGATCTCAATACTCAAGTATTCAGCTGAATACTCAAGTATTGGTCATACAGAGAGTCATCAAGTCTTTCCATCGTATGGAAACTCGAGTATTGATTCTGCATACTCGAGTATTGGTTTTTCACAAAGCTTTCATAGCTAACACTCTTTTATGAAAACTCAAGTATTCATTGAAAACTCAAGTATTGACTTGACATCAATTTATCAAAGTTTTCAAGCATCTTGAATACTCGAGTATTGATGCACATACTCGAGTATTGGACTGACAGAAAGACTACAAGCTTTATGCATATATCGAATACTTAATATTCATTTCAATACTCAAGTATCGACCTGGGAAAGCCTTCACAAAGTTTTTCAAAATGAATACATACTCGAGTATTGAGCTAAAAACTCGAGTATTGGACATACAGAAAGCTTTGCCCTTTGTCAATGACTTGAACACTCAAGTATTGAAAACAATACTCAAGTATTGAGATTTTGAACTTAAACTTATTTTCATATCAAAAGTTCAAAACTTCGAGTATTGAGTTAGAAACTCAAGTATTGGACATACGAGAGCTTTGCTCTTTATCAATGATTTGAACACTCAAGTATTGAAAACAATACTCAAGTATTGAGGTTTTGAACTTAAACTTATTTTCATATCAAAAGTTCAAAACTCGAGTATGGATTTGAATGCGAGTATTGACCTTATAAGGTTCAAAGTCAAATCTCGATGATTCTTCTCTGTAAGAAGAATACTCAAGTATCGAAATGAATACTCAAGTATTGACTTAAGTGCACATGACAAACTCGAGTATTGATACACATACTCGAGTATTGAACGCTAAGTTTGAAAATCAAATCTGACGATTTTGCTATACCTTATTGTTTGATCCTAATACTTCCTTTGATTATTCTCTAATATTCCTAGACATGTTTAATCACTTTATTGCTGAGTTTCGAGATTAGAGAATGTACATTGAAGGTTTAAAGCAAAAGCAAAAGTGATGTCGGCACATTAAATGCAAACCCGAGAAAGTTGCATTCTTTTGGGTAATCTATCTGCACACGCCTACAAGGGATTAAAGAATGATTTTTACTTCTAGTAGCTGCCATTCCAACGGACTAATTTGCGAGAGTCAACTCGATATTCTACCCAATTGGATTAAATGCAGATTAGAGAGAAAGAAGACCTTACCTTGCCCAACTTTGGTTAATCAAGGCAACGGTAATAATGAAGATTACAACGGTCATTTAATGCTCTCTTAGTATAAATAGAGATGCATTCAAGTCTTCTACTACTACAACAACTGAAAACGAAATAATTCAAGTCTAGCATTTATTCTTTCGGTTTTCAACTGTATTGTATCTTTTGATACTTTGTACTTCGATGATTATTCTTATCTACTTTTAGAGAGTTTCTACTTGAAAAACATTTATTGTGAAGAATCACAAGTCGGGGGACTTGGTGATTTGGGAGTTCATTGATTACAACTTGTAAGGGGGAGTGAGTTCTAGAGAGAGAACTACTCTTTGAGTACGAGTGTGTAATCTTTGTGATAGTGGAAAATCCCGAGAGTCCGGGACCGGATGTAGGTCAAGTTGTTAAGACCGAACCAAGTATAAATCTCTATGTCCACTGTTCTTCCCTTTACTCTGTTCATCTCTGTTTTTGTTGTCTAAAAATAGAGCAACTTACAAAAGTTTTTAAAATAGCCAATTCACCCCCCTCTTGGGTATATAGCTCCACTTTCAGTTACACCCCTATCGGCCTCGCCCTTAGCTTTTAGGTGGCGGGTTAGAGGGATTCCTTTACTTAGTTACCTTTCCTTCATTATTAATTCCATTTAGTATGTATCAGAGTGAGTGCAATAGAGCAATTAACCAGTTTGGACGATCTACTGTACTGGTAAAAGTAAAATAAACAGAAAAAAGTCCTCGAAAGGTTAAGAGTACAGTCATCCAAAACAAATACCAAATATATATATACAGTCATCCCCAAAATATAAAAGTACAACATACGATAGGGCATTCCCTATTCTTCATCTGCACCATAATGCCTTACCTTTCAAAAAAGGTACTTCAATCTTCAGGCACGACCCCCTGTATCTTCAGAAGCATCTGGAGTCCGATAATGGCCCTTAGAGTAACTATCAATACTCATGTACTAAATGTGTAGGTGTATGCATGCAATCATATTACACATAAATCACAAAAAATATGTCAAATGCCATATATGCAAACAGAAACATACACAATAACCAATTATCACATTGTCAAGCTTCCTTACCAAGGCAAGCCCCGGTGCACTACAGGAATCATAAACCTCGCACCGTCGAGCCACTTGAACTAGGCCAGCCTTGGAATTACCGGAATCACAAACCATCGAGGCGCCACTCAAGGCAAGCCCCGAATCAATCCTCAGCGCTATGAATCACATAGTTAGGGACTCGAACCCCAACGTGTTCTATATGCATATTTGGCAAAAATATACAAACACAAAACATACATGGCAACCAAACATACATCAAAACACATAAAACCTGGTGGGGTTTGTACCGTCTTACAATTTCTAATGGCCCAATAGCTCTCCAAGGTATGGTTCAACCCTAAGTAACACCAAAAGACATTATTTTAGAATATCCAAAAATACCCTTGCATTTGTAGTTAAAAACGAGCCCTTTACTAATTTTCTAGAAAATCCAGTGACTCTGGCCCAACTTCCATGATTTTTAATAAATTCTAAAAAACTCATATTTGCATGAAACCAATGCCGTTTGAACCATTGAAATGTCTAAGTTTCAGGAAAAAATAATTCCAGAGATCAAAAGTACTTATATTTTGGCGTGTAGCCTAATTTCTACACTCTGGTCAGAAATACTCTGCCGCTTTTTGAACAAACTTCACCAATTTATTTCTCTTTGTAGAAAACTCCAAAAGACACAAAATTATACATCAAGGTGAATCTTAGGATGTGTAATTTATGCCTGTGAAATGTAAGCTTAAACCAAGTTCATTTACTATTTTGAAAACTCATTTGAAGCTTCGCTGCTCAGATTTTCCAGAAATTGGCAGCAAGCTTGTTCTTAGGATTTTCGGTGATTTTGAGTTCGGAAACTTAAACCATAACTTAACCCCTTACAAAATCACATTCCAGACTCATTGAAAAACTCTCAAAAACACCAAAATAAGACCACAGCACCAAGCCCTAACATCATGGATGAAATCTCAACTTTAAACCTTAAAGAGTTGAGTTTCGATGTTTACCTGAATCAGAAGTTCGGCTTGGTGATTCGGGTGTTTTGGCTCTTGATCTGGGGGCATGGAGGATGCCGGAATCTTCCTTTCCCTTCAGCTGAGCATGCCACTTGTGGCCAAATATGAAGAACTGAAGCCTTTTAATAATAAGTGAGAGGAATCTAGGCAGTCTAGTTTAACTGGGGTAAATTCCTGTCCAGTAATTAGTAAATTTGATCTGGCTTTTTGAATTGAAAATCTAGAAGTCTCTAGGTGTAATATCTCAAATTTTGGACCCTGACAAGTGAAAATAAGCCTGAAATAGGCGAACGACTAGGCCCAGTTCGGGAAGAGTCCCAAGACGGTCGAGGCATGGGAAGACTCTCTGGGACTAAGTAACTCGGCCATACGGGTCAGTGGACCTAGTATTCTGAAGCGATGGAACTAAGGTGCTAACGTAAAATGGGCACCTAAGATGCATATGGTGTAAGTCTGGTAAAAAAAGATGCCGCCCAGCTATGTCCTAAGGTGTAGGACAATTAGTTGAGCGGAAATATGCCGATATAGGTAAGTATATGGCATTTTCAAGGCAGTCATGGGAACCCTGCGTTTTTGAAGGAAATAAGAAGGGAAGAGAGAGAGGACATGTGTCTAGACCCAGTATAGAAGGAAAAGTCAATGGTAGTAATGCTACATTGGACACGTGGCATTTCGGGGCCAGAAGTTGGATTATCTGGTAGCACACATTACGAGGTGGATCTGAGGTACTGGAATAAAGGTTTCTCGCTCCCCAAGGTATTATGTTCCGTCCACTTGTGGTCAGGGAAAAGTGGCTGATGATCGGGCCCACACAAGTCCAGTTGAAGGGCACGAGTTACGAGGTAAGGTGTAGCCGGCTAAAAGGAGCAAAGCGGGACCGGTTAGGGTTTACTGGAGTCGGGCACAGACCCCTGGACACAGAGGAAGGACGGATCTGGGTGGGCCCAGAGGAGAGAGAAAGTGACTTGGAGGAAAAGAAAAGGTCACATCATGTAATTATGAAGAGAGAGATGTCACATCAAGTCATTATGATGAGAGAGAAAGAATAAAATAATCAGAATTAATCTAGACCACACAAATGGAATCTGACATGACAATGAAATGAAAAGTAATTATGATTCATTATGACATATCTAAGGGCAGATCTTGTGGGTCCCATAGCCTTGGAGAAGAAGTAGTGCAAAATGACCGTTTCACCCCTGGGCCAGAAACCTACAACTAGCAATACCAGAGACCACCACCAGGGGCAATTTGGGGATCTGATTTTTGGGCCTAAAAAGGCATACCCATCTTCCCAAAAGAGCCCTCTAGAAGCCTTGAGAAACAAGTCAAGAAATAATAATTTAAACCAAAGAAATTTCCCAACCGTCGGATCGCGATCAAGGTTGGATGAGGGCCCCACCTTTGGAGCCTATAAATAGGACACCTCCTACCCATTTTTGGCTGCCATATTTCATGCTCAAGGTGAGGGAGAGGAAGGTCCAGCTGAAAGTCTTGCTCCAAGGAGGAGGAAGGCACCCACAACCGACATCCTAAGGTAAGTCCCTAACCGACGACTTGGAAATTCTTATTTCTACCCTATGGTTATTTTCGTGGAGTGGTAGTAGGATTTTGGTATCTTTGAGGTTCCCATTGAGTCCAGAAGGTGTTATTGTGTGGGGACATGTTGGATCACCTTTTTTCCAAACCCTAAAAGCTTAAGTCTTTGTTATATGAAAATTTGTCGGTTCTTGCGGTTCTTGGGCAGCGAATGAACATCAGTGGTTTTGAAGGGGTAAATGGAGTCTGATCGCTTCAAAATTTTATATGGTGAAACTAGAAATCCTGAGGATGATTTTGATATAATATTTGGTATCATTTGGAGTTTCCAACCTAGAGTTCTATAAAGTTGAACATGACCTAAAAACCTGGACTCTGTCTCGGACCAGTGGCTAAGTTTTGAGAATCTGAGAAGGATTCTAACCCAGATGACTTTGGAGATTATTTTTATGGTAAAATAGACATTCTAAGGGTTCAATAACCACTAATTTAAAATTAATACTATGTTTCTAGAATTTATTAAAAATCAGCGAATTAGGTCAGAGATTCTGGAAAATTCTGGTGCTATGCGAATTTATGGAACTTGAAGTGAAGTTTGTTCTTGTGACTTAAAGCATGATGTTCTTGCTGTATCTAGGTTGTTAACACGTGTGAGACATATTCCAAGCGCCAAGGGAAGAGTTTGTTATTTGCATGGCGTTCCAGGTAGTAACTGTTAACTCACGTATTCTATGTTGCTGTTGTATGTCTGTTTTCCATGATTGAGGATGCAGGGCTGTAAGGCCTAGTGGACTGTGTGTCCTTACGTCGCTACCGAGCCTAAGATGCATTTGGGGTAGTTAGGGTTAAACTTCCTAGATACTGTGTTGATCCTAGCATTGAGGATGGCGTCCGGGGTTGTCTTTTTAGACGGCTCAACGGTACGCGGGTGTCCGGGGTCTGCCTTGTGAGGTGACTCGACGGTACACGGGTGTCCGGGGTGTACCTTGTGAGGTGACTTGACGGTACACGGGCGTTCGGGGTCTGCCTGTGGGATGACTCGACGGTACACAGGCGTCCCGGGCTTGCCTTGGTAAGGCAGCTCGACGGTACGTCGTTGTGGTTGTGATTGTGATGCGATTCTGAATGCATTTATGATATGTGATTTGATTTCCTGATTATGGTTACTTGATGCACTATATACATATTGTACTTGAGTTTAACAGTTACTCTGGGGTTCAACTTTGAACTCCAGTCTGGTTCCAAAGATACAGGTGTAAGGCGGTAGACCGTTGGACTATGGAAAAGATAAGGGCTTGGCAATGAAGCTGAGGACTGAAGACGTATGGAATGTCTTATCTCATTGTATATGTTTTATGACTGTATGGACTTACTTATTGCCCAATATTTACGTTGGACTATTGTACTCTTAACCCTACGGGGATTAATGTATGAATTTGAATGAACCTTTACCAGTATAATGTAAGTTGTCCAAACCGATCCAATGCTCTGCCGTGCGTACTTTGATGTATGATTAAAGTGATAAATTAACAAAGGAAAAAAATAATAAGCAAAAAGGATCCCTCTAACCCGCCACCCGAAAGGGTGAGGCCGGTAGGGGTGTAACACTAGGGTCTGGACAAGTGGCGCATCCCCCTCCATTCAGGTCAGATTTTATTTTTCAAATGGGGAAAATTACCTACTTTGGCTCAAAATATATGAAAATTACCAGTTTTGGCCTGGAACTTATTTATTTTTCTTTTCTTTTTCCCAAGGACGCCCTGAATTGATTTTCAGGTCGCCTTATATTATTTTTTTTTAAAAAAATATGCTTGCTGTTTTGTTTGGCCAATTTGCTGCAAATACTTCACAAAATAATTAAGCGCATATGCAAAGTGAATGACAATAGATAACAATGAATGTGAAATATATTATGACTGTATGAATTATATGTATGTGCATTCCATCCAAAGAAGGTGAAATAACAATGAATACAGCAAGGTTCAATAAGAAAATTGTAAAAGTGACTTCAACAAAAGAATATTGGCTACACATACAAGATCATACAAGAGAATGACAATATAGATGTTACGTATTCACTTAGATCAGTTCAACAAAATCAATCAAATTCACAACTTAGCTTCCAACATAACCATGAGGATGCAAGAATATCAACAACTCCAAAGAGAAAACTTCAACCGCGAGCCTAAGAAGACAAGTTCAAGAAAGTCACCCGATAATGAATTAAAGTGTAGCATCGAAACTTTCAAGAAATTCAACAGCGAAAAAGAAAGAAGGTATGACCTAGATTTAGGTTACTAAAACTAGACCAAAACAACAAACAAAGCACCACTATGAAAACAAACAAAGCACCACTATGACAACAAATTTTTCTCACATTTGGAGGCAATTAATCTCCAAAATTTCACAACAACTTTCACAATTTAATGCAGCAATTAGATAGCATCAACATTCCCTTCAATTGGCAATAACACTTATATGCGACAAGAGGCAAATATATATAGCAACAATGACTTTTGCACACAAAGCTTAACATAATTTCAAGGTTTCAAAGATACAGAATTTAGCTCAACTCTAATGCTAAAGTGAATGCGAGCCACCTAGTAATAATCACAAGATTCCACACAAGCAAATCAAACACCTCCCAAGCAAGAAGCACACATAAAACTTTCAAAGAAATCAGTTATGATGGTATGATTCAACAAAATTCTCAAGTCTTGGTTATTGGAAAATCAAATGCTGTAGGTATAATGACAAAATAAAACCTCATATGACAGTGATCTATTTCCAGAATTAAACAAGTGATCTAACCTCATATTCCAAAATCAAACCTCATATGACAGTGATCTATTTCCAAAATCAAACCTCATATTCACAGTAATTAAAGTGGCAAATTCAAGAGCAGCACCAATAATTTACGACCGAAATCGGCACAACTTAATAAGTTTCACATTGACAATCACCCTAACAAGTAATGACTTGCCTATATATTCACAAAGAGCCATGTTCAAGAAGATATCTAGCCATCATGTCTCAAACCGAATCGATGTCATCCCGTGAGTACGGATCCTCGCACGAAAACTCGTAAATTGGAAAACAAGGTATAATTAACAACTTAAGTACCACAACAAAAAATATCATCATTTGAGGATCACGGAGCATTACGTACGTTTTGCAAGCCAGTAGTACGTCCGGTGGAAACGATAGATTGCATCCAACTGATAACGTAGTATCCGCACTCGGTGTTCCCTGGTTGTTGATGGCACTATAAATCAAAAACAAATTGTTAAAACGAAAGCTACCGTGTCTCGAAAAAAACTTGAATTGAAACTACTTACCTTCGGATAAAACCACTTCGGTCCACCTGTCTCATTGTTCAAGAAGCTCTTTATATGTCGTAAGACCCCTATCATAATTAAAATGGAAATTAATGAGACATGAAAACAATTCATTTAAAAGAAGAATCGATGATTTAGACAAAAATTTACTTACTCGGCAAACATGTTTTTGATATCCTTGGTTGGCCTGCCATTTATGGAATCGAACCAATAACATGCGTTCTTGGTGGGGCAAACTACACACAGGTCCAATGACCACTACAACATATACATATTAATATTAAACTAAGATAAGAAAGCAATTTATTCTTAAAAATCTTATATAGACAAAAGAATACGTACCTTTCATGTATTGGCGCTAGATAACAAGACGATTGTAGGTCGCCCATTGCTAAACCAACATAAATGGCCCTCCTGGCTAAGATACTACGAGTAGAAGCCGTGGTTCCAGGACATAAGAATCCATACGAACCCAATCGTCCTTCCTTTTTGCATATGTCGTTGCGGATACACTATGATCGAAATAAAATGATAGATGTTGAATATATTAAACAAAAAAAGAGTATTGACATAATTAAAGGGTAAAAAAAACTTACAAGATTGCAAGTTGAAGCCACTGTATATCTAAATAGTCCATATGCATAAACTCTATCAAATCTTTCTTGTCAATATTGATCGAATATGTCTTGTCTGCACCGACAATGCCCGGAGGCATCTGCAAGCCTATAGAGACGATGTCCTTGTAGAGCTCTCGTAGCTGTGCTAAGTATGGAAATCTCTCCGCAGCTTGTTCATGCTATGAAAACATAATAAACAGATTATGAGTGGGTTAGCAATGAAAATCAATCCTAAACCCTACTCATCGTCAATCAGTAATGTATTTCCTACCATTGGAGGTGTCGTCCCCATCTCAATAAGATGATGCGGCCAAAGGATGAAGATGTGGTGGCAGCGTCTAGCGTGGGAACCTCTTCATCATCAATCGGGATGGCTGTCATTTCTTCCCCCTCTTGCACACTTGTCAGAGTCATCCTACGTTGGTCTTGTGGAATTTGCATATTGTGGTGTGTGGTTTGTTCTGGGTAAACAAGACCATCGGCAACAATACGCCGGTGTGGGTCATCCAAATATAGAGTGCAGGGTTGTCCCCCCGTGGAGTGTGAGAAGGCTCGCCGAGCTCGCCAATAAGTACATCCGGGAGAGTGATGAGAAGGTTCGCCAATAGGTACATCCGGAGCGTGAAAACTTTCTTTGCTTTTTTGGGAAGGGCGGGGATTCCCGGTTTGAAGGTTGCGTATTTACCTTCCCTTGTATCTTCTCCCTCATTTTACCCCGTAGTTGTGCCATAACCTCATCTAAGAGGGACGCTCCAATTTTGGCTACAAGCTGAGGACTAGGGTTGTCATCGTCATGCGAACAACTCGAACGCCGTCCAAAATATTTCGCGACACTAACTCCCCTCGGCTCCCCACGAACAGCATCAAGGTAATCAGGTTTCCGAATCGCCGT
Source organism: Acacia acuminata (assembly GCA_019022655.1). Lineage (NCBI taxonomy): Eukaryota > Viridiplantae > Streptophyta > Magnoliopsida > Fabales > Fabaceae > Acacia > Acacia acuminata. The sequence continues at coordinate 169,294 of JAFJYI010000151.1, read as the reverse complement.
GGACAAAATGTCCATCCGTGTACCCGGCGTGAATGAACCTTGGCTGCTCTGCTGCTCAAGCACATCTTATATCATAGGGTTTTTCATAAATAGTAACTAATTAAACTCTAAAAATATGAAACAACTGAGGCTATTTAATACTTCTAATTTAACTACTTACAATCTTTGAAGCAACCTCAGCCACATCTTCATTTATGTATTTCTCACCCTTCATCCTCGCAGCTATCCATTTTTTGTGGCGAGGAGGACGCTCGAGGGCCCGGATAACGGTGGAAGGATAAGATTGAGCAGCTTCCTTCATTTTCTCAACTCTTCTTCCATCGACCTCCGTTCAAGCTTCTTATAGCCACCCCTAGACATGCAATGTGGATACTTATTTCTCGCTTGCCTCTCTCTATTGGCCTCGACTTGTTTTCTCGTGACACGAAAATAAATAAAACGAGCCTTCGATGTCAAATAGATTCAACTAAAAGATAAGATATGAAAGAAATTTTACAAGAAATTCGGGATTCGGCGTGACGCCATAAACACCCTCCAGGTCCTGGAGAAATGTAATCATAGTCCCGACATGGGTCCTTGTCCCTCTTTGACCCTCGAATATATTTTTTAGTGAGCTTGTTCTTAAAGTCTTTCCAACATAGACGAATCTCGCCCATCCAATGCTTGTACATGGCCTTATTGTTAGGCACATCATACGTTTGCTGCAAGGTAAAAGAGAAGATATGAAAGAAATCAAATAATAAAACTAAAGATACAAATGCGAAGATATCAAAAGTGAGATACCAAAAGTTGTGCCCGGATCAACTCCTTCGTTTTAGGAGGAACCAACTTCCAATCGAGAGAATACAATGCGAACTTTGCTTCGAGCTAGATAGCCTACGTAGCTAATGAAATTGTCTTCCTCTGGACCAATTGGATTCATATTGGCATCGAACTCCACATGCAGCCTCTTTTTCTGACCGCCACGATGTGCAATTAACGCACCCATATGTGTGCTACCTCTACCCCTTCTCACCACCGGTACATCATTCCCACTATCATCCGATGACTCGTCAGAGTTAGACATATTCCTGTTCATTAAAGACAAATCAATAATATTAGATAGAGTTATTATTAAATAATAAACAAATGAATAAAATGAACTAACATGTTAAACCCGTACAAAAATAACATAGGACTTTTTCATAAATTAAGATCTTACTTTATATGGTTTCCCATATTCCTTCGAATGATCCTTCCTTGGAGCATATTCTTCATCATCTACCAATTCTACTTCACGTGTTGTAGGTGGATTTGTTGTGAAAGGGAGTGTATCGTCCGGGTTCAAGGATTCTTCACCATACGTCTATTTTTTACTTTGAAGTACAATGGATATTTTGTTATTTGCGGGGTCTGTAACATAAAACACTTGTTTCGCCTAGCTTGCTAGAATGAATGACTCGTCTCTATGACCAAGTCTTTGAAGATCAACTCGAGACAAATCCAACTTTAGGATCTATTACAACAGCATTATTGTTAACCCACTTACATTTAAATAAAGCAACTTTGAACTTGGTGTAGCTCATCTCCCATATTTCTTCAATAACTCCATAATAGGCCATTGATGCTAACACCGGGTTTTTGTCTTTCGAACTTGAAAAGTGCATGGATTCAACTTCAACCATCACCCCACTGTTTTGCACAACTTCTGTCATCTTGGTCTTTTGTGTAGAAAGAATATCCGTTGATATCATAACCTGTCCAAGTGATGACCTCGATTGTAGCCGACACACCGGTCTCGTGCAATACCTTCTCCTGGAACCACTTTATAAATGTCTTCTTTTGCTCATTAGCTATCTGCATGTCATTCTTCCTTGGATTCATGTTCTTCAAACTCTTTCTGTGTTCATCAATGTATGGTTGAACTTCTTCCGTATTATTCAAGATGTACAGGTGTGCTTGCAACACCTCTCGCACGAAGCATATTCTTCGGTTTGATTCCTCGAGTTCCCTCACTTATCCCCTTATCATGCTGAGATTGTAACGTCGCCCTAATAGATAATCTTTACTAACTCCATAGCCTCTTCCACTACATATCTCTCAACGATTGAGGCTTCTGGTCGATAAGGATTTTTAGAATACCCTTTTAAGATCTTCATGTATCGCTCGAAAGGGTACATCCACCTTAGGTAAATTGGACCGTAGAGCCTTACCTCCCTTACCAAGTGCGCTATCAGGTGCACCTTTATATCAAAAAATGCAGGAGGAAAATGCATCTCTAGTTAGGACAAAATAATATAACCCTCATTTTCCAATTCATCCAACTTTTCAATGTCAATGACTTTGTTACATATAGCATTAAAGAAAATGCACAATTTTGTTATAGTGGTCTGCACTTCATCTTTCATAATGCCCCTAATAGCTACTGGTAATAGTTGTTGCATCAACACATGATAATCATGAGACTTCATTCCCATTAACTTCAAATCGTCCATTGAAACACACCTTCTCAAATTTGAAGAATATCCTTGTGGAACCTTAATGTCATATAGACACCCACACAAACTTTTTTCTCCGCTTTTGATAGTGTATGAGCTGCGGCTCCATGTATGCCCTCTTACCATCTTCCATTACTCGTGGATGTAACCGTTCTCTTATTCCCATATCAACCAGGTCTAGTCTCGCACTAATTCCATCCTTAGTCTTCCCTGGTATGTGCAAAAGATTACTGACAAGGCTATCGCAAACATTTTTTTTCCACATGCATCACATCAAGATTGTGTCTCATATCAAGACTACGCCAATATGGAAGATCAAAGAAAATTGATTTCTTCTTCCATATATTCTTCTCACCCGCAATCCTTTTCTACTCACCCAATGTGACATTGATATGCATCACCCGACTATAGACTTCCTCTCCGGTTAATGCCTTTGGAGCCGTTCTATGCTCCGGTAAGCCGTTAAAATGCTTTCTTAACTTACGATATGGGTGGAACCGATCAAGAAACCTCCTGTGATCGAGGTAGACCGCTTTTTTTCCATGCTTTAATTGCTGGAAGTTTGTGTCAGCTTCACATATTGGACATGCTTTATGCCCTTCACACTTGTACCCGCACAAATTTCCGTATGCGGGAAAGTCGTTGATCGTGGTAAAAATCATTGCACGCAACTTGAAGGACTCCTTCTTATATGCATCAAACACACCTATGCCTTCCTCCCACAACTTCTTCAAATCCTCAACCAAAGGCACCAAGTACACATCGATATTGTTACCAGTTGTTTTGGTCCGTAAATCATCATAGAAAGCATCACATACTTGCGTTTCATACATAGCCAGGGAGGTAAGTTGTATATTACAAGGAGAACCGGCCATGCACTATGGGTACTGCTAAGAGTTCGATACGGATTGAAGCCATCTGTACAAAGCCCCAGTCGAAGGTTTCTTGGCTCAATGCCAAATTGCGGGAACATTTCGTCTATTTTCTTCCATTACAGAGAGTCAGCCGGGTGCTGTAGATATTTTCCATCGGATATTCTCTCATCAGAATGCCATCTCAAATTCTTTGCTGTTGCTTCACTAGTAAACAGACGCTTAAATCGAGGAATTATGGGAAGATACCACAATGCCTTCAAAGGTTGCCTTTTTTTTGTGATCTCCAGAACCACCACCTTTCTTTACTTTGTATCATGAAGTTTTACACTTCGGACAATTACTAAGGCCTTCATACTCATTTCTGTACAATATGCAGTCATTAGGGCAACTGTGTATCTTTTTATACTCCATACCCATCGTAGTAAGATTTTCTTGGCCTCATACATACGATTTGGAAGTACATTATTATCTCGGTAACATATCACACAACAATTCAAGCAACGACGTGAAACTGCTATCAATCCACCCACATGTTGCCTTTAAGTTGACCAAATGTAAGGTCCCAGTCAACCGTGTATACTTAGTACACCCAGGGAACAAAGGTGTCTCTGCTTCACTCCGCACGCTATCATATTCATGAGGTTGTGCAAAGGATTCGACCTCAACATCATGAATCATTCTCTCCATTCCATCATCATCTACCTCAACTTCATTTTCGTAGGATGCACTGGGAGTTACCTCCTCACCATGCCATATCCACATTTGTATTGAAGGTTTATTCCATCACAAATTAGGTGGTCCCTTATATCAGCAATATCCCTTCGAACCCCATTTAAACAATTAACACATGGACAATAGTACATCTAATTTTTTGTAGCCACATTCCTTCTAGCAAATTCAATAAACTCTTCCACCCCATTCTTATATTCTTCACTATTTCTCAACGCATTCATCCAACTATGACCCATTTTGTTACCACCTACGACATTTCCAACAACAATCAATTTCATAACAATTTCAAGAAGGACATGCTTTCTTTTAAGAAAATTTTGCCCGTTTCCCCTTAAAAGTAAGACATCCCAAAATTTCAATAACAACCAATTTCAGCTTAATTCAACAAAACTTACTATATAAGGAGAAAAGTCTTGTTCTCTCTCAAGAAGAAGGTATCATATAAGAACAATATATGTGTGTGTGCATAAAATGAAAGCAACTGACCTAAGTTGTCTAAGTCATAAACTATAACTTATGGACATCTAAGCATCATTATTAATACTACAAAGTTTACCTAGTTCAATGCACATCAACAAAAAAACAATATTTAACTATAATTACCTCAACTTTAAATTCCTCTCCTTGAAATTTATTTGCTCTATTCAACCTAAAGACAACAACAATAAAGACAACATTAGAATTATTCAAACTAACATATGAGAGGGAATAATTGTATGGCAAAAGGAACATGATTAAAAATACCTACCCTCGGACTCCTCAAGCTCTTGTGGGTTGTTGTCGTGGCCAAGTCACTAACAAGTAGTCAGTATAAGATCAATATTTATCAACTAATCCCCTAACACCGATCTGTTCCAATTCCAACTTGATTAATAGCAAGTCCCCGTCAATCATTGATGGCATGAATAACTAAATTCAATTCAACGGAATTGATTCCAATAAGTAATTTAGAGTAAGCTTAAAAATTTTGAAGAAACCAATAAAGCATGATAGAAGAAAATTCTAATTAAGTAGACATTAGATTGAAATTTAGAGCACAAGAAAAACCATCGTGGTAATTACACCATAAGTTTTGATGCCGAACAAATACTTGTCTAGTTCTCCTTATGGCTAGTAAAGTAGGTATTTTGCTAACATTTTTTCAAGAAAACACTTGCAATATTAAGTATACAAAAAAAAAAAAAAAAAGGGTTTGACTTAGAGTAGCCGGATAGACAGGAGGATTCAAGTTAATTCACATAGTCCAGCACAAACATGCATCCATTCAAATGATTGGTTGCATCGTTTCTGCCACTTTATAGGGAAATATAAGGAACCGCGGTGAAACAGAATTACTAAGGCATTAAAACCATCCAACCGTCTTTGGATGAAAGACTACACCAAGAGAAAAAAGAGTGAACAATATAAGATTTTATTGCTAATAACAAAAGAGAGTCAATATAGTTCACCTTGTTCATGAATCCTAGGTTTCGATGATATTCATAATTCAAACATCACCACATAGTACTATTTGACAGATATGGGGAAAATTACTACTACCTCGGTTCTTAATAAGAGATCTCATTTTTATACAACAAACAAGATCTTGTGTTCAAGACCGGAGGTAGTTTCAAAGATCCGATAGGTTCTTTAAGTTCTAACTTCTAAGCCTTAATCTCCTTACCATTATATACTTTCTATAGTACCGATGATCATCAATTCTTAGCTGTAGAATAATCATGGGCTTTTTTTTTCCCTTGAACCTGTATTACTACCAAAGATATAGGTTTCCCACACTATAAAATATGATGAATAAAAACTTTGAACACTCAGTTACATAAGAAAAACAAAGCTAGAAACAACATAATTTCATATGCGAATTGGCAAACAATGTAACTAAAATGTTAGTTTAGTTCATTTATTCCCTCTTAATTTCTTCCAGTTTAGATGTTCTTGAATTTAGCAAGAAAGAATTCTCTCATCGGTTAAATGTTTTAGACAACAGTACATCCATGAATCAAACCAAACTGATTCAATTTCAAAACACTTTTTTTTTTTGCTCAAAGAATTTCAAAACACTCTGGCTCTTATGATTTTCCTCTTTGACTAAAGTCTATGTCACTTCATTTGACCTTCTCACTCGGGCCAAAACCCTCCTCTCTCTAAGTAGCCACCTCAATGTCCTAAGGCCAACCAGCTCTTCTACCAAGTAAGACACAAGGAGGCATAGAGTAATTCACCCTTTAAATTATGTTGCCAATGAAACAAAATATCTCCTCAACTACACCAAGCACCTCATATTACTCAACATGAAACTTAAGCATCTCGGGCTACCTAGTCCCTAACAAATATGCAATCAAACCAAAACACTACTATCCAATATTAATAGGGCGCAATTAGGTCCTCTACCTTATTTGTACTTTTTCACTCAATCAACATTTAAATGCCATCAACATCTCTAAATTTCTACCAGGGAAACATGGTAACCAAGCATGTTGCAAATTTAAATGCTATTCTGGGATACCTGCTCTGTTTGCAAATCGAGTCAAACCCAGAATTAGAAGAAAACGAGGCATTTGAATACAAATTAGAAACAATAATTTCAATATGATGGATAAGGATTTGTCACCTGTTGGAGTGGCTAAGGTTCCGAAAGGCCACTGTGTTGAATAAGGAGGAGTCAGATCGGGGCTAGGCAACCATTTGCCGCAAGCCGCAACCAACGAGACGATGTATCGTGTGTGAGTCTGTCGATTGTTGCTAATCGCGAGGAAGACGATCGAAGGCGTCGACGACGACGAGAGAGGAGCAAACGAGCGAAAAGCGCAGAGAATAGAGATGATTCAAATGAAAATCGAAGAGCTATGCGCGTGCCTCTGCCTCTGGGGTGCTTTTTCGCTAATAGAAATGAAAGATTCAGGGGTTAGGGCAAGAGTGCAAAATGGCAATGAAGAAGTGTGCCACGAGAGGGAAATGAAGAAAGGTTCTATCGTGCGGGTGGGGATTTTGGGGATCCTATTGGGCTTTCTAATGAATATGGGCGACCTGAAATAGATTAAGGTCGCCCATAGTTGATAATAAGCGACTGAAAGAAGTTCGGTCGCCACTTTTCAGAAAACTAGCGACTTCGAATGTATTTCGGTCGCCACTTTGTAATAAACAAACGGGCGACTGAATCTATTTCAGTCGCCCATATTATAATTGGGGCGACTGAAATTGTTTCGTGTCGCCTAAATATGTCCATAATTTAAAAAAAAAAAAACACACGGTGCTTTAGTTTTAGGCCAAAAAAGGGAACAAATTTTATGCAAATTTGGGCGACTGAATGTGTTTCGGTCGTCCTCCACATCGAAAAATGGAGACCGATTAAAATCGGTCGCCCATATTATAATTGGGCGACTTGAAATTGTTTCGGTCGCCTTAAATCGTTAAAAAAAAAACACACGTTGTTTTAGTTTTAGACCAAAAGAGGGAACAAATTTTATGCAAATTTGGGCGACCTGAATTAAATTCGGGTCGCCTAAATTGATAAATAGACAACCTTCTCTATTTCAGGTCGCCAATATTAAAGAAAATTAAAAAAAACATGGCGCCAAAGAAATTAATTTTCATAACAAAAAAGTTTCATGGCGCCAAAATTTATGCCAATTTCGGCGACCTGAAAGTTTATTAGGTCGCCTAAAATCTGTACCCAATGTTAAAAAAAAAAAACCACACGGTGCCTAAGTTTTAGACCAAAATATATTCCAATTTGGGTGACCTTAATTAAATTCGTGTCAATAGACAACCTTCATCTATTTCAAAGTCGCCTATATGAATTAAAATAAAAAAAATACATGGCGCCAAAGAAATATATTTTTAGAACAAAAAAGTTTCAAATTTATCCCAATTTGGGCGACTTGAATTAATTTCAGGTCGCTTAAATTCAATAACAGGCGACTTGAATTATATTCAGGTCGCCTAAATTTGAAGCCAAACAAAAAAAACCCATGGCGCCAAACAACAAAAAATTCTCAATGGCTATTAGGTGTCCTGAAACGGTTTTAGGACGACAAAAGCCAATTTTATAAGTCCTAAACAATAATTCAGGACGCTGAAGGCTCATTTTCCTTCGATATAATTACAAGATTGCCACTACCTTCATTTTTTACTTCCTATTTTAAAATAAGGACGTTTTTTGGGGTAGTGATATCCAATATTTGTAGTAGTGAAAGAACCACTTTGCCTTGCTGATGGGAATATTAATCTCAAAATCATCTTTCATAGTTGCCCATGCTAATATTAGCACTTATGATGGAATAGGCTCCTTTGGTTGGGCCGTCTGCTGTGATAGCACGAGGTCTTTACCGCCCTAGGGGGTTTTCTTTGCTCCAACTACTGTGCCCTGCTAAAGAGGTGCTCTTGGGGGACGCTCATCTTCCGCCGTTCCTTTCCCCTTGTCTCTCTTGGAAGACATTATAACTACAATTATTCACTAAAATAGGCTCGAAATCTCATAAATACTATGAAAACATAGTTGAATACCAATATAATTACTAAAAACGAATATATTTAATTAGCTGAAAAATGAAATAAAATAAGTAACTTTACTAACCTTGACTGTCTAGCTTCTTAAAACTTCAAGCAGAACCTCAAATCTAATGAAAACTTCTTAGAGGGCACACAGAGAATGATTTTGTCAAAAGTGTTAAAATAAGGGGTGGTGGCGTTTATACCTCAAAACTGCTACCTCAACCACAACAAATCACGAAACCCTACTCGGTCTATATGACACTTTATAACCTGCAATTTTTTGTCTTTTGTAGCGGTTATTGCCTCACAAATTGTTACAAATCACGAAAACCTACCTTAATCTATGTGATACTTTGTAGCGATCATTCATAGAAACTGCTACAAACCGACAACGTTTTGTCTTCTGTAGGTATTGGAGTACATCAAATGGGATAAGTAGACTACTAATTTTGTCTTGAGTCTTTCAGAATTAATTATATCTTGTGTTTCATCAATTTTTTTTTACTATCAATATGCAAGAGGAAATTATATTTTTGGGTATTATTGCTTGATATTTTAAAAATTTAATGGTGAAAATTAAATTCTGTTTTTTGTGAGCTATATCCCATCAGTCCCAAATACTTAAATATGATCTAGTTAGATCAACATTAAAAAATAACAGAGAGATGAAGTTTCTTTGTGGGGCAAAGAAAATATTTCAGGTATTAAGTAATTCTCTCTCTCTCTCTACATATCTATATAGGGGTACAAAATGTCTTTTTATTTTTTGTGGACAACTCCAAGATGTCATTTGTAACAAAATTACAGTTGATCTCTTAGTATAGTAATTAAAGAGTAACCATATTCATGATTGTTTTAGGGTCTAACCGACTTTTTTTGACCCTGATAGATATCATTTATTGTTACGTTGTCTAGTCATATGTATACGCATTAAAGACAAAATGAAGGTATGTACCATAACACGTCTTCTAAATTTAAGACGTCTTGTAGAAGACATTTTTGGTGCGTAATGTAAATTACTTTATGGGTCATTAATGAAAATTTTCAAATATTGCCCCTATTATAATTTATTAGGATAAACTTAAACTATAATGTAGTGTTTATCTATATTTTTAACTATGGGTAAAGTTAAAACAATATTTTATTATATCAGACAACTACATTTTAGATTCAGTGAAGTAGTTAGAGGTGACTTATAATATATGCGAGAGGTGTATCTTTAAAACATGTTACATGTTTCAAATGTTAAAAAATCTCGGGTCTGACTAGATTGTAAAATAAACTAGGTAAGCGACACCTGTTAGAAGGTTGTTGGAGGGTCATTATCTAGGTTGTTGTAACAAAATTATGTTGTACTGAGAAACAGTAAGTGTTGGAGGGTCATTATCTAGGTTGTTGTAACAAAATTATGTTGTATTTAGAAACAGTAAGTGTTGGAGGGTCATTATCTAAGTTGTTGTAACAAAATCATGTTGTACTGAGAAATAGTAAGTGAAGAGTCTGGAAAATGGTGAGCTACGTTGAATAAGTTATCGCCGACCCCGTTTTCAACAACAACAGTGAAAAATCCTAAACAACGTGATTCACTTTCTACATTGGGGCCCACGAACTATATAATTTAGGGAATCAGTGATTTTCCAACAAGCCAACCCATGCCTGGCAAAGTGCATGAACTAGCTATATGCCAAATGAAATCGAATATCATATGCCAAACAAACAATATTACCTCCTATCTTTACTAATCTTTACTTTAAAAGCTAGTTGACTAATTTAGATAGATTAAAAAAATTAATTATGTTAGTTATAACAAATATAGATTGTTTTTTGTGAAATACCATATTTCATTATGACTATACTTAGATAGAAACTCTTTAATGTGGACAATCAATAGGTATTCTTCAAAAATAGAAATTATAAATCTAGGAGACAAAGTGTATTGAGGTATTATTAGGATGAAATTCTGCCCCAACTAACTCTTATATTAAGAATGGGAGCTAATACCATATATAAGCAAACCCTAATACAATATAATAAGCGAACCCTAATACAATATACCCATTCAGTCCAATTTATAGGGCATAGAGATAAGAGATTTTTTGGTCATATTTATAAGAAACCTCATTAAAGGTTTCATGTGAATGTTGATGGAATATCACCTAAGAGGGAGGGTGAATTGGGTGATTTCAAAAACTTTTGCTATGAAGCCCGAGTTAAAATAACAGAGCAATGAAAGAGAGAATAATAGACACAGAAGATTTATACTGGTCCGGTCCAAACTCTTGACCTACATTCAGTCCCTAAACACTCTGGGTTTTTCACTAACACTTTTGATTACACACACTCTATAACTCTTGAGTAATCCTTTTTCTAAGATTCACTCCCTTTACAAGTTGTAATCGATACACCTACTCTCACGGTCCCTCTACTGTGAGTTACTTATAGAAATAATGATCGGATAATAACTTTCTTACAGAGTGGATAAAGAATCAATGAAGTACAAAATATGCGAAGATATTACACAGCAATGAATGAAATAGTAATTGCAATAAATTCATTTTAGCGTAAATGTTTCGGTTGTTAATTTGAATTGAATGCTTTGCCTTATATTTGGTGGTTGCAATTAATGATAGTTGAGAAGCTTCAATGAATCTATTGTGAGTAATGAATATAACCGTTAGACTGTTGAAGTGAAGGCGGAGCAAATCACCAAGAGGCGGGTGAATTGGGGATTTTAAAAATTCTTTTTCAAGTGCTCTGAAACTTAACAACAAAACAAAGAGGAGATGAAAGAATAGCAAGACAAAACAAATTTATACTGTTTCGGTCACAACACTTGACCTACGTCTAGTCCCCAGACACTCTGGGATTTCCACTAACTCACAAGATCAGTTACACATTCTGCACTCGAAAGTTATCCTCTCACTAAGATACACTCCCCCTTACAAGTTGTAAACTAATATGCCCAATCTCCAAATCCCATGACTTTGAAAGTGGAGCAAATCACCAAGGGGAGGGGGTGAATTGGGGATTTTAAAAACTTTTTGATTTGCTTTGTTTTTGTACACTAAAAACAGAGATGAACAAAGTATAAGGAAGAAGAGCAAGACACACAATATTTATATTGGTTCGGTCCAACCTCTTGACCTATGTCCAATCCCCAGATTCCCTGAATCTATTTCTGGAAATAGTTCGAATATTAGATTTAATATTACGTTTGGTTCATCCCAAGGATTGAGTTCGTACTATGTTTCAGCGTTACTGTGCGATTGCATAGTGAGACTTCACTATTCAGACAGATGCTAGGCGATCGTCTAGTCAAGGATTTTTTGGACGGATGCAAAGATTTCAGTTCGTCTAGAACGGGCGCGAGTTCGTTCATATTTCGTTCAATGATGGAAGTCTCTGGAATTTGAATGTTGGGTTGATCGATTTTAATCTGCTTCTATCTATTTCGTTCTGTTTCTGTCTATTTTCATTTTAATCTGTTTGAATTGAAAAACCCCCATTTTTACTGTTTCTGTTTCGCTGTTACTATACAATCAGACCCACTGCGAATTCGTTGGTAAAACGATCCAGGTTCCTTATTACTGCAAATCTTTTATTGAATCTAGTTATTTTGAGAGACACCCGAAAATCTCTTTCACATTTAATATGGAGAGAGAACATGAATGCCATCTAGATTGCTCAAAGAATGGTTACTGAGTTGGTGCTTGGATTTTTGCTATTGCATTAAATGCTTCTGACATAATTAATGCCTTTGAGATTTTTGAAGTTAATCGCCCGCATAATCATCTGTAACTCATTAATACACTAACTAAATATAGTTAAGAATAGTAATGAGTGATGATAAGAAGTAATGAAATCATAATCAATGATTTTACCTTTATGAACATGGTGATTTATTGAAGTAGAAAAGACAACTCGAGTTAGTCATTAACTGACTCGAGTTAATGAATCGAGCTGGTTATTTCAGTACTTGAGAGAAGATGATTTTCTTTTGAAAATAATATGTTTGAAACATAAGTTGAGAACTAATAAAATCATTTCACAAAGGATAACTCAAGTCTATAACTATTGACTTAAGTTGGTAACTGTTGGTCGATTTCCTTGATGGCAAGTGAACCAGTCGAACAAGTAATAAAGTGTAAGTAGAGTATCGTCCCACAGAGACTGGGATACCAAAGTGTGGCGCGCGATTGCTATGATAGTTGTATTAGCAGAAAATAAATATATTGGGTTGAGAGGTTGTTGTGATTATGCTACTAGCAAAAGTAAACGAATAACTTTGAAACGTGAGAAGATATCAGTAAGAGGTTAGGCTGGACTCGGAATCACCCTTAAGTGCATCAATCCCCCAGTTCCTGAAGCCTACAATAATAGGTCAAGCCGTGCACGGGCTGCCTAGCAAACACTGTTTCTCAAAGGTCTAACCCCAACTCCTTGCCGCATGGGCGAGGCCAAAAATCTAGCCCTTAACTTCGTTAATCGACTAGTAATTAAAACATTGATAATCAAACCAAATTTATTTAATTAAGAACTGCAATCGGGTTCATTGAACAACTTAAGGACTCATCCTCGTCCGCCATATGAAAATCGTTCATGACGACGAGGGGACACACAAAAACAGACACTAACGTAATAACCCATGATCAAAAAAACTAAATTAAAAGAAGGAAAACAAAAAGCTTTGACAGAGTTTCCAACGGCGTGGTCGAGGTCCCGTCACGTCACCACTCCACGTCTTCTTCGTTCCATCGTCTTCTTGGGGAAGGATCTTGGGTTGTCCGGAAATCTCGTGCTCTTGTGAAATCTCTCACTTTTCTCTTGAGTCTGCCGAAAGATAGAATCTTGTTCTAGGGCTCTCTGACTCTCCTAGGGTTGGCTCCGCTGTTTCCTTTTATAATCAGGCCTTTCTTGTGACGTAAGTTACAGCGAGCTGTGCCTTTCCTAATCCATCGGGATTTATTGTATCTTTAGATCCGAGTAGATTGCTTCTGTTGATTCTGCAGGATTCTCCAAATCTGTTAGTTTCGATCCTTCGCATCTTCTATTCTGTTATATCAGCAACCTAACTCTCAGTAGTGCCCTTTTCTTTTATTCCTGAAATCATCTGGGTGAAAAGGTCAAAAAACATGCCGCATAGCATTTGCGTCCTTTACTTTGCTATAGCATTCGTGATGCTTTGTATTGCACTTCGACTCGCTGCTGTCATAATGCTATAGCATTGTATCAGCTCTGCTATACGTTCTTCTTTAAAAACCCTGCAAATTGTTCCATTCTTAGCATATGCAAATGATTTCTACTCATCAGTCCCTATGTCATGAATGTGTGTCTTCTTGCTTAGATTATCTGCAGTTACGCTTATGTTTAACATTCAATTCAGTCAATAAGTATAGGGAAAACATGGTATGATTTGTGCTCATCAAATACCCCCACACTTAGCTTTTTGCACTCCTGGGCAAAATAAGATGAAGCGAACAGAAACTCATAGCTTCAGTACTCCTGTTCGTATAACCTTGCTTGCACGCTTGCTTTCAGTTTCCATCCCCCATTCGACAATCCCACTGCTTGGTGCCAACCGCTCATAATGTGTGGTATTGTTTAAATGAAGAAGTCTCAAGGGGCTCTCAAGTTCAGTGTTTACACTCGCTCGCCCAGGGGATTTTTGATTTCTTTCTTGTCCAGCAGGCCCAGAAGATCCATAGCCTTGTCAAAGTTCTAAGATTGCTCCCTAGCACTCTGAGTATTCGTTCATCCAAAGGACTTCTTGGGTTGTAATGGGAGGATGACCTAGTGTTTTGAGATGGAATTGAAGAGGGATGTTATAGCAGATCCAGTTGACAAATCTTTTGGCCTCAGCCGAGTGCTACTTTTTGAACTTAGTAATTCTCGCTGTTCTTTACTCCAGGTCTTTTCTTGGGCTCTTCCTTTTTTCTTTCTTTTTTTTAAGCAAACCAACAACTCTTCAGTTCTTTTCTGTAGCTTTTAATGGGAGCACTCTGCCGTAGCATTTTTCCACGCCTCTTCTTCTAGTTCTCTTATCTAACCTGTTCTGCTATAGCACACTTGGATGACTCAATGGGGTGGCAATGTGGAGATTATACCACAAATCGGTATCAATGCCCCCCACACTTGAACGATGCAATGCCCCCATTGCAACCGGCGGAGCGAAAGGGAGAGAGATGCTACTACTGCAGGAATGAAACATTACCCACGGGCACCCAAAATATAGTTTTTTTTGGAGAGGGATTAAAAACATATTCAAAGTAAAATAAAAAACGAGAAAGAGTCTAGTACCAGAAGTAAACAACAAAGATATAACTCATCTGAGCTTAACCCTTTCCTGTGGAAGGTTCGACGGTTGGTCCCTGAGAGTTTGACACTTCTTCATCATCAGTGTCAACCGAGTGTGTGCTGGTAGGCTCACCTTCCTGTGGGCTTCTGCTCCGGTGCCGCTTGTTGTTGGTCGATTTCCCTGATGGCAAGTGAACCATTCGAACAAGTAATAAAGTGAAAGTAGAGTATCGTCCCACAGAGACTGAGATACCGAGGAATGACGCACCAATGCTATGACAGTTGTGAAAGCAAAAAGTAAATATAATTGGGTTGAGAGGTTTTGTAACTATGCTACTACAAATGTAAACAAAGATCTATAAACGAGAAAATATATCAGTGAGAAGTTAGGCTGGACTCAGAATCGTCCTTAAGTGCTTCACTCCCCCAGTTGCTCTACCCCGATGCTATAGCATCTACACTATACAGCTTCCGTAATTGCTACAGCATAGACACCGACTGCAAAGCTATTTAGTTAACCCACCACTATAATCTACCAAAGCTTCCGCATTCGATACATTTGATACTAACTATACTCCTTCCATATTCCTATGGTAACTTTCTAGTCAGACCTGCGTTACGCTCAGGGTGTAATAGTTATGAGAGGTAGACCCATTCCCGAAGCCTACAATAATAGGTCTCACCGCACGGGCGGCCTAGCAAACATCAAGTTTCTCGAGGTCTAACCTCAACTCCTTGCCGATGGCCGAGGCCACGATCTAGCCCTTAACTTCCGTTAACCGACTAGTAATAAGCACACCGATACGCAAACCAAATTTATTTAATTAAGAACTGCAACTGGGTTCATTCAATACTTAATAAATCCTCCTTGTCCAGCCATCTAGAGTTTAGTTCATGACTGACGAGGGACACACAGAACAGACACTAATAGAATGACCCATGATCAATAAAACAAAGATGAAAAATAGAAAACAAAGCTTGATGGAATTTTCGACGGCGTGGTTGAGGTCCTCATCACGTCACCACTCCACGTCTTCTTCGTTCCGTCTCACCGGGAAGGAATGCTTTGGGCGGTCCTGGAAGTCTCGTGCTCTTGTGAAATCTCTCACTCTTCTCTTGAGTCTGCCGAAAGTCAGAATCTCGTTCTAGGGCTCTCCCACTCTGTTAGGGTTGGCTTTGCTGTTTCCTTTTATAATCAGTCCTTTCTTGCAGCGCAAGTTCCAGCGAGTTGGGTCTTTCCTAATCTGTCGGAATCTATCATATCTTTGGATCCGAGTAGATTGCTGCTCGTGATTCTGCGGGATTCTTCAAATCTTTCAGTTTCGATCCTCCGCATCTTCTCTTCTCGTTATGTCAAGAACCTATCTCAGAAATATCGCCCTTTATTTTATTCCCGAAATCATCTGGGTAAAAAGGTCGGAAAACATATCGCATAGCATTGCTTCCTCTACTTTGCTATAGCATTCAGGATGCCTTGTATTGCACTTCGAATCGCTGTCAGAATGCTATAGCATCGTATCAGCTCTGCTATTCGTTTTCTCTTAAAAACAAAGCAATTTGTTCCATTCCCAGCACATGCAAATGATTTCTACTCTTTAGTCCCTATATCATGAATGTATGCCTTTTTTCTTAGATTATCTATAGTTGAGCTTGGATTTAACATTCAATTCAGCCAATTAGTATAGGGAAAACATGGTATTATTTGTGCTCATCACTTGCGTGAGCTTGTTCGTTCCTGTTGTGGTGGCCCAACGAGCGAGTTGTGCATATCAAAAGTTGCCTCAGGGAAAGCCGGCAGTGGAGTGTATTTTGGGGCATTTGCCACGAGATTTGCTTTGCCGTCGCGATCCCTTTCGCCATATTGCCGACATCCGCTGGAGGAGTAGGGTGCTTACTGAATGCTGCAAGGCGGTAACCTAGGTAACCAAAGCGTGAAACGCTGCTGTAGAAATCAGGGTGGTGTCGGCTGGGGGTTCGACCGAGGAATTGGTCACGTTGGTCTGGGTGATCCGCGGCTGACATTTTTGCAGAATGCGCTGTATAGCTGCCACGGTGAGAAGTTGCGGAAGTCTTGTTCTCTCCTCACTGGCATCAAAGATTACCCTTGCATTTCGACAGAGCTCGGTAATAAGTGAAGGGAACCATAGGTTTCCTGTAGTGGTCTTCAGGGATTCGAACAGCTCCCGGTAGATGAGTACGTTGACGTCAATGTGTTTACCCTCCAAGATGCAGTAGAGCAGGAATGCGCGTTCTCGTGAAATGGTCTAGGTCTGCAACGTGAGCATTAGTCTGTGACGGAGGAAATGGAACCAGATACGTGCGTCGGCTGTCAAGCGGCTACACTTTAAGTTGTATGACCCTTCCTTGGAAATTTGCCACTCAGTGTTTGGCTCACAGAGCCGAGCGACCACGTTAGTAAGGGTCTCAGGGTTTTCCGCTTGCTGGAGAAGCTTGTTGTACTCATTGTCAGTAGGCTCTAGGTCAAAAACCTTACGGATGGCGCTGGGGCTGCATTGTACATTCTTCCCTCGGACTATGATGAAATAAGGGGAGCCCCAAGGATAATTTGCACCAAACTCAAAAACAAGGGGGTTACCACCTCGACAAAGTGAAGGTGGAATTTTTCCCATTGGCGCGCGTATGATCCCGTAACGCATTCAGGTAAGCACCCCGCTCGAATGCATCTTCGTCGAACCCTCGCTCTGGTGCTAGGGTTTTGTCTGCTTTTAAGGATTTGAATAGAGATTCGGCCTCCCGAGTGGCGAATGGCATAGTGTCTGGATCTTCAGCAGGTGCTTTTTGATCGGAACCCTTGGTGCGTGCCATTGGAAGACTATGGAGTTGTAAATGGAAGAGGAAGTGTTGTAGCCTTGCACAGAGTGAATGAGCGCGTGGGATTGCGTCGAAAGTTGAGTTTTGATTTAACTAGGGCTCCAGAGGAGTGATTATGGCATACAATTCGGGTGGGTCGCGTGCAATCCATCCGAAATTTTAGGGGAGAACTGTGCGGCAGACGCTTGGTGTGGCTGATGGCGGTTCCCACTTTGGTTTGTACTCTAATTTTCAAATCTGCTGGGCCCAGTCTTGTGTGGCCCACCCATAAGTCTATCTTTGAGTGCGACTAGTGCAGATACATTGCTACAGCCGTTCTAATGTCTTAGTCCTTTAGTTGATTCAGTTTTCAGGTGGCATAGCCTCTATTCTCAAACAGTAATTTAAAGCATGATGCTGGGCTGCCTCCCAGTAGCGATTGGTTTAAAGTCTTCAGCCTGACTTTGCTATGGCAATTTAATGCTGTGATAATGCAGGAGGGTCCCCTGCTTCTTTAGTGCCCTTGCCATCATCTGAAAAAGTTAGGTACTTCTCAGTTGGGTCTTTGAATCTTGCGGTCTTAAGTATTGAGAAGGTGACCTGATTACCGTTTACGCGCATAGTGAGTTCTCCTTTTTCCACATCAATCAGCGTGCGACCAGTTGCCATGAAAGGTCGTCCTAGCAGAATTGGGACATCATGATCTACTTGTACCAGAATATCTTCGATCTTGCCTTCAGGTAGCACTATAGAGTGATCAGCCAGTTGCAATGTGACTGTTGTGGGCCTGGCTTCCCCTACTGCCAATTGCTTGAAAATCGACATTTGCATGAGATTTATGCTAGCACCTAGGTCACACAGAGCTTTACCCAAGTAATGAGGTCCGATTGCGCACGGGATTGTAAAGGTACCGGGATCCTTTAGTTTCGGTGCTAGTTGATTGGTTAACATGGCATTGCAATCCTGGGTCAATGCTACTGTCTCAAACTCTTCCAGTTGCCTCTTTTTAGACAGAATTTCCTTCATAAACTTCACGTACCTGGGCATTTATTCCAAGGTTTCTACGAGTGGAATATTAATGTGCAATTGCCGTAGCATATCAAGGAACTGCTTGAATTGTTTCTCCTGTCCTTGCTTCTTTAGCCTTTGTGGAAAAGGCGGGGGTGGCTTTGACATTGCTGGAGGTTCGAGGTCAGGGTTATGCCTTGATAATGAAGCAGTAGCATTCCTCATTGGGTATTGTACGTGATCATCCAATGCTGCACGTGGGGGCAGTGTTGTTGTTCCTAGATCTTGTTCTAGTTGTGATAGTCTTGGTTGCCTCTGCTCGTCGTCAAGGGGTTGTTCAGTACCTCCTTGTCCTTCCTTCAAGGTCTCAGGTCTAGGATCAGTGACAACCATAGGTGGCTTAGTTGCTTTCATGGGTTCTAAGCTTTTACCACTTCTGAGCTCTATCAGTTTGACTTCTTCTCTTCCTTGAATCCTAGGGACTTCAGTGTCACTGGGCAGGGCTCTTGAGGTTCTGCTGTTCAGAGCTGTTGCTAGTTGTCCTACTTGAGTTTCAAGATTCCTCAAGGTCACTTGCTGAATCTGGATAATTGCATCGTTCTTTACCATATAGTCCTTTAGAAGGGAAAACATAGAGTGCTATGGGTCTGATTCACCGCCCTGCTGCCGTGCTTGATGGGTAAACCCTGATGGGTTTGATGTTCAGTTTGAGTATTGTGGGCCTGATGATTGTCCTTCTGCTTGTGAACCTTGAGAGCTCCATGAGAAGTTAGGATGCTGCCTCCATCCGGGGTTGTACGTATTTGAGTACGGATTAGTGTTGCTGCCCCTGTTGAAGTTGTTGATGAAGTTTACTGATTCAGGGTTAGCGGAGCATTGAGAGTAAGAGTGCTCTTCGCCACAGTATACACAAGCTACCTGAGATGGTTGCAGCGACGTGTTGCTTGATGGAAGGGTCACTCCTTTCACCATATTGGTCAGAGATGAAACTTGAGCAGTGAGAGCAGTCATGGCATCTAGTTCATGTATCCCTGCAATAGTTCGAGAGGATGTAGCTCTGTCTGCTAGCCACGGATGACTGTTCATGGCCATGCATTCCAGTAAAGTGTGGGCCTCTTCATAAGACTTTATCAGGATGGATCCTCCAGATGAGGCATCTACAATTGCTCTTGTTTGCCCATCGAGACCTCTGTAGAATGTTTCTATCTGGACCCATTCGCGTAGTCTGTGCTGGGGAATCTTCTTAGGAGGTCCTTGAATCTGTCCTAGGCTTCATAAGTAGATTCACTAGGTTTCTGTTGGAAGTTGGTGATGTCTCCTCTGAGTTGAGCGTTCTTAGTAGGTGGAAAAAAATTGAGCAAGAACTTACTTCCCAGATCATTCCATGTGGTGATGGAATTATCAGGTAGGTTGTTGAGTCACGTCCGAGCTTTGTCCCTTAGTGAGAAGGGGAACAACTTAATTCGGTACCAGGGATCACAAAAGAATCACACACCTCCATGAAGGTCTTGAGATGAAGGTGTGGATCTTCGGAAGGAAGTCCTCCAAATTGCCCGGCTGCATTCAGCATCTGGATCATGACACCTTTAATTTCAAAGTGTCCAGCATTGAAAGTGGGTGGTGTGATGGCCGAATTCAGCTTGTTTAAATCTGGAATCCCGAATTCCATGATGGCCTTGTTGCCATCTGGGTTTGGAGGTGGAGGGACTCGGTTGATAGGTATATCCGCCATGTTTGCTGGGTGAAAAGATTGACTTCGCCGCTTCTGCCTTCTGCGCCTTTGCTTGTAGGTGTGTTCTATCTCAGGATCGTAAGGCTCTAGGTTGGCTAGAGGCAAGTTGCGCATACACTACAGAATGTACCTGAAAATCAAGAGCAGAGAAAGTGAGCTCTCTTACTAAGTAAATCACAACTATTAAGCAAAGGGGCGTCGTCACAAAGGGTATCAACAATCCTCGGCAATGGCGCCAAAAACTTGTTGGTCGATTTCCTTGATGGCAAGTGAACCAGTTGAACAAGTAATAAAGTGTAAGTAGAGTATCGTCCCACAAAGACTGAGATACCAAGGTGTGACGCGCGATTGCTATGATAGTTGTACCAGCAGAAAATAAATATATTGGGTTGAGAGGTTGTTCTGATTATGCTACTAGCAAAAGTAAACAGAATAACTTTGAGACGTGAGAAGATATCAGTAAGAGGTTAGGCTGGACTCAGAATCACCCTTAAGTGCATCAATCCCCCAGTTGCTCTACCCAATGCTATAGCATCTATACTGCACAGCTTCCACAATTGCTACAGCATAGCTACTAACTGCAAAGCTATTTGGTTAACCCATCACTATAATCTACCGAAGCTTCTGCGTTCGATACATATGATGCTAACTATACTCCTTCCATATTCCTATGGCAACTTTCTAGTCAGATCTGCTCGATGCTCAGGGTGTTATGGTTATGAGAGGTAGACCCATTCCTGAAGCCTACAATAATAGGTCAAGCCATGCACGGGCTGCCTAGCAAACACTATTTCTCAAAGGTCTAACCCCAACTCCTTGCCAGTAAGCTGAGGCCAAAAATCTAGCCCTTAACTTCCATTAATCGACTAGTAATTAAAACATTGATAATCAAACCAAATTTATTTAATTAAGAACTGCAATCAAGTTCATTGAACAACTTAAGGACTCATCCTCGTCCGGCCATATGAAAATCAGTTCATGACTGACGAGGGACACACAAAACAGACACTAACAGAATAACCCATGATCAAAAAACTAAATTAAAAGAAGGAAAACAAAAAGCTTTGACAGAGTTTCCAACGGCGTGGTCGAGGTCCTGTCACGTCACCACTCCACGTCTTCTTCGTTCCATCGTACTGCAGGGAAGGATGCTGGGTTGTCCTGGAAATCTCGTGCTCTTGTGAAATCTCTCACTTTTCTCTTGAGTCTCCGAAAGATAGAATCTTGTTCTAGGCTCTCTCGACTCTCCTAGGGTTGGCTCCGCTGTTTCCTTTTATAATCGTCCTTTCTTGTGGCGTAAGTTACAAATGAGCCGTGCCTTTCCTAATCCATCGGGATTTATTGTATCTTTAGATCCGAGTAGATTGCTTCGTTGATTCCGCAGATTCTCCAAATCTGTTAGTTTCGATCCTCCGCATCTTCTATTCTGTTATATCAGCAACCTAACTCTCAGTAGTGCCCTTTTCTTTTATTCCTGAAATCATCTGGGTAAAAAGGTCAAAAAACATGCCGCATAGCATTTGCGTCCTTTACTTTGCTATAGCATTCGTGATGCTTTGTATTGCACTTCGACTCGCTGTCATAATGCTATAGCATTGTATCAGCTCTGCTATACGTTCTTCTTTAAAAACCCTGCAAATTGTTCCATTCTTAGCATATGCAAATGATTTCTACTCATCAGTCCCTATGTCATGAATGTGTGCCTTCTTGCTTAGATTATCTGCAGTTACGCTTGTGTTTAACATTCAATTCAGTCAATAAGTATAGGGAAAACATGGTACGATTTGTGCTCATCAGTAACTCAAGTTGATGCTCGAACACTTGACTCAGGAAAGTTTTCTTGTATAAGAGCTTGTTTGAAAGCAAAAGTTTAAAGATAGAGAAGATAATTTCACAAAACACAACTCGAGTATATAACTACTAACTTGAGTTGGTAACTTGAGTCAAGTCCTTATAACTTGAATTAGAAGATTTGATTTACAAACAGATGGCTTTGTAAATGAGTTTAAGTAAAGGACACCGAAGTCTTAAAAAGGTGACTTTAACAGGTGACTTGAGTGCATAACCATTAACTTGTGTTTGAAATATTTGACCCTCAAAAAGATATTTGAGCGCGAGAGTTAATGTTTGAAAAGCTAAGTTTTAATATTCCTAAGTCAACTCGAGTCAAACGCTGGTAACTCGAGTTGATGCTTTTCATTCAAGCATTACAAAAACATTTTAACTTGAGTCATAGACACTTAACGCTAGTTAGTCAAACTGAAAGCTATTTTGACTATGTTTTTTTAAAAGCACTTACTCGAGTTCTTGGACTAGAACTCAAGTGTGTTTATGATAGACACATTAAAACCATTACTGATTCAAGATTTGATTAAAACAAAGGTTATTCACTTAAGTTCCATTAAACTTGCACTTAAATGACTTGAATTATTAAGTCTATTACCTTTACAATTGTATGTTATCATGAAAACATTGAGAACTAACATTCTCCCCTTTTTTGATGATGATAACACTTGTATGATTTTAAAATTTTTCTTTGAGATTTGCAAATGATCAATATATGATTAAGAAGTCAAAGAAGCAAAACATATTCATTTCATTGAAGGATGTTAAAAGACAAAGTACATGAGTGAAACGAAACACATAGGGAAAGAAAGAATAATGAAATACAAAATAAAATAGCAAAACTAACTACACAACAGGCATTACACTACTCTCTCTACTTCTCTCCCCTTTTGTCATTAGGGAAAATAGGGAAGGAGATATCAGAGGAAGGGGAAGTAGGTAGAACTAACCAGATAGGCAAGGCTGTATGGACCACAGATGGGTCCAGGTTAAGAAATGGAGAGGCAGCAGAGGATGGTGAGTCTTGTTTGAGTGAGGGAGAGTGATGAGAGGGGATGCTTTTTGTGGAAGAGGAAGGTGAGAGTTTGGTAGTGGTTATTTAAGAAGTAAGAATAGGTAAAGTAGTAGGCGTGGTAGAGATGATAGGTGTGGAAGAGTTATGAATGGGAGTGGTTAAGGGAATGAGATGGTATGGTTCCACAGGGTCCAACACCAGTAGCAGTAGCAGAGGCAGAAGTATCTAGTAACTTGGCAATCTTGGAATCCACAATGTTAAGCAAACAAAAGGCATTGTCTTTGCATAATCCTCAAGAATGCCCTCCATAGTATGCTCTTCTTGAACCTCTACCAATTTGTTATGGCTCTTATTGACCTCAGAGACTAACTTTCCATCATCAGTCTCAATTTTCTCTGTTAGCTCATGATATTGGGAAATAAGAGAGGTTTGAAGAGAAGATATAGCAGTAGATATAGCCTTATCTATCATGGTCTGCAAGGTGGCACCAAATATGGATGAAGGAGGTTGAGTAAAGGTAGATTGAGCACCAGCAGTAGGTAAAGATTGAGCATCGTTGGCTCTAGACTGAGTGGATTTGGATTTAGTGGGAGTCTTGGACTATCCTGACCCTTTTCTAAATGAAATCCTTGCATGGTTTAAAAGAAATTAGCCAAACAACTGAGGTTTCACTTTTTCTTATACAACTCTAGATTCCATATCTTGAGTTGAAAAAGAATCAAGGAAATTAGGTTGGGAAAAGGTATAGTGGCTAACCTTTTTGAATCAAATCTAAATCTCTTAATTTTCATTGCACACCCACTAACTTATGTTGTAAGGGACTTTAGCAATGATAGAGGCAAAAAGATAGTAATCTTTTTTTACAAAATGGGTAAAGTTCTTTCCCTTTTGAATAAGATTTCTGTAATAAATGTACCAAGGGCTCTATGAACAAGGGGCTTCTCCATAGGAGCAAAGGTCAATGAACCTAATGGTTCACCTGGCCTGAGGATTTTAATAGTTTCCTCATCAATGAAAGTGTTTTCAGGAATAGGGGGAGGATCAATGATCCTCAAGAGAGAATTTATGAATTGAGCAGTAACAATTACTCTCTTTCCCCTTACAAAGGTAGTCATTCTTTCTTTTAATAAATCACCATTGTCATGAAGACTATTGGTGATTCTCATATTGAAATAAAAAGACTTGACTATTGATGGATAATAAGAGGTACGAATGGTTAAGAGATTTTCAAAAGGATTTATCCACGGGGATAAGTCAAGATTGCACTCATCCCTCAGCTTAGCCAAATCAACATAAACTGTGGGACAACACCTATGATTGTCATAATGCTCTCAATAAAGTTTTAGGTTAAAATCAAAGTATGAAATGGGATTACAAATAAACCCAGTGAGTGGTATAGGAGTCCTAGAGGATTCAATGAGAGAGGGAGCAAGTCTAGATACCTTTGAAGACTGGCCTTGAATAGAAGACGACGTCACAATGCCTTTCTCGGCTTTTTAGGAACAACGAAACTGGTTCCTTTTTTTTCAGCTTATCAGTAGTGTCAGACTTTGATCGAGTGTTAGGAGGTTGCTCTAAGGGTTCCTTGATCACAACTCCTTTGGTTTTGGTCATCGAAGCCTCTGCTTCTTCCATAACCTTTGGCCGATACCTCTTTGGAGGTTGTTTCTCTCTCTTAGGTTGTTTAAAAGGAGGAGGTGAGGATGAAGGAGTAGCTTCATAGCCGGAGTAGGAATCATGAGACTTAGAGGGGTTTTTGTATCTCATCTTGAAGATTTTCTCAAGTTAGGGTTCGAGTGATAAGGTGTTTTAGAGAGAAGACTCGAGGGAAGCGAGAAAGTGAAGTGCATATGACCGTGCAACTATATATAGAAAATCACTACACTCAAGTTATCACTTAATGGCTTGAGTTACCCTTATAATGACTCGAGTGTTCATACAAAAACTCCTTGAAAACGCCTTTTGCTCTAGTTACTTATGAATACACTCAAGTGTCCCATTCGAGTTTATCCTTTTTGACTTGAGTTTTAAGTTGATTTCAGCATTGCGAGCTCTCTGACCTCTATTGATTTGAGTGCACCATGTGCTCACTCTAGTGTTGAGCTCACTTTAAACTTGTTTGCTCTCTGGCCTCATTTGACTCGAGTCCACCATAAGCTCACTCGAGTCAACCACTCGAGTTAGCCTTTTCACACTTCTAGTGAAGGAGAGGGCTGTAAGATTTAGACAAGAGTTAAATACTTGATTTTGAGGAAAACTGGATCATTTAGCTTCAACTTGAGTTAATGTTTCTTCAATTCCAATAAGGCACTTCAGGTGGTATATTTTTGTCATTGAGTTAACATGAAAACTATGTCACTTGAGTTCTTTGATGACCTACTCGAGTCATTAACTTGAGTTACTCTTCTTGTACTCGAGTTAATGTGAAATTGCACTAATAAACATTAGAGACATAGAGTGTTTAAGACAAGAGCTAACAAACATTCGAATGCAAATTTCTTGACCGAATTACCTAGTTGAGTTAGTAAATGTAAAATCGAGTTATGTAAAGAGTTTAGCAATTCAATACAAGTATAAAACACATGAAATAGGTTACACTCGAGTTAAGAAACACCAACTCTAGTTACCTACTTGAGTTGCCACTTAACCACTTGAAGTGATATTAGATCTGTTACATTCCTACCGGCCTCACCTTTTCAGGTGGCGGGTATAGTGACTTTTACTTTCAAGTAAATAAATACGTGTTAGAGTATTCACGCAGCAGAGCAATGGAATAATTTGGACAATATAATTTTGATAAAGTAAATATCTAAACAAAATAAATCCCTTCAAGGGTTAATATACAATCATCCATATAAATATCCCAAAATAACTATCAATATACAGTCATCCAAAACTAAAGATGTAATGACAAGAAGCTGCTTTCATTCTCCACAAATCCTCAACCAAGCTCTCCCGTCTTACCTCTAGACTCCTGCCTCATCTTAGATACATTTCCTGTATTCTTATAATAGTATGAATCCCAGAGTAACTATTAATTTCATATACAGTGTCTATATGAAGTATATATGCAAGAAAACCAAAAATATACAACAATGAACAGGTCGCACACTGATGATTGAATATTATTACACTTATTTGTATCTCTTGGTGAATAAATTTAGGATTGTTTAGTTAATAAATAATGGATTTTATTACTTAATCGAGCTTTGAGCTTTTAATTGGATTTAATTCATTTTTATGATTAAATTTCAGATTTACATTGATTTAGTATTTTCACCATAACTTTTTATCTATATATCCTATTAGCTCTGATTCTTCTTTCCTTTTTTAGGTGAGTCAGAGAGCTACAATTGTTATGAAGACTCGAAAGGCTGATTAA
The DNA here is from genome assembly GCA_019022655.1 of Acacia acuminata. Lineage (NCBI taxonomy): Eukaryota > Viridiplantae > Streptophyta > Magnoliopsida > Fabales > Fabaceae > Acacia > Acacia acuminata. Next base: position 142,632 of record JAFJYI010000151.1, on the reverse strand, counting down.
GACAAGAAGATGGATGAAATTGGAGCTAAAGACAGACCAATGTTTTTGGATTTTTATTTTGCTCGAGTTTTGTAATAAAAGACTACTTATTAGAGGTTTCCTATTTTTGGGCCAATCTTGTATCCCTAGTGTTTCCTATTTATAGGTTAGATTAGATAGCTAAAAACATTCTCTCAATTACACTTTATGGGATTTTCGGATTAAATTAGAAGCTTATTATTTTCTCTGAATTGTTCATTGTATTCATGTTCTTCTTCATCTTTTCTTTTGCATTTTACCTAGCCATGCTTGGCTAAGCTTCTTTGGTTAACCCAACATTGAGGATTCCATGATTCGTCTAGAGAGCTTGTGCTTTATTGGTAATTTAACTCGTTTCTATTTTCATCTTATCGAATTCGATTTCTGGAACTAGTTTGAATATTAGATCTAATATTCAGTTTGGTTTATCCCAAGGACTGAGTTCGAACTAGGTCTAAGTTTTGTTGTGCGATTCCACAGTAGGACGCCACTGTTTGGACATATTCTAGGTGATCGTCTAGTCGAGGGATTTTCTAGGCAAACGCAGAGATCTTGGTTCGTCTGGAGCCAATCGTGGGTTATTTATATTTCGTTCAATGATGGAAGTCTCTGGAATCTGAATGTTGGGTTGATCGATTTTAATCTACTTTAGAATATTTCGTTCTGTTTCTATTTATTTCGTTTTACTCTGCTTGAATCAAAACCCCCCATTTTTTTGTTTCTGTTTCGCAGTTATTCTGATCAGACCCGCTGTGAATTCTTTGGGAAAACGATCCAGGTTCCCTATTACTGCAAATCTTTTATTAAATTTGGTTATTTTGAGAGATACGAAAAATCTCATCACACACAGCGAGGCACAAAGCCTAAACTGGAACAAGTAGTCACATATAACATAAATTGCTCAATAAGGCACATATCCATACCAGGGGTCGCACACAGCGGTTCCGGTATCCAAAGCGCTTGGAAAACATAACATCGAATGCATAACTAATCATGGTAAAACATACATACAAAGTCACATAAAGTACATGAAATTAAGGTTACTTATCTACAAATAGTTGATCAGTAAAGTAGCAAACACTAGTTATTTAATAAGAATGATAGACCTAAAATAAAATAATATAACGGTGTCACTGACAGTATAGTCCCTTCCTTCAAGATACATAACTATATACTTGCATAAAGGGTCTTTCCACTTTTGGAACCCATTAATTTCCCTTGTTATTGAGTATTTCTTCTTTGGTGAATTTTCTCTTATTTTTGCACATGGTGCTCAAAATTTTTGAAATTTGACCCAACTTCAAAAATTCATAAGGAATTGTAGAAAAATCCGATTGAGGTGTTCCAAAAATATACATAACCCTTGACATGTCTATTTTTGTTAAAAATACTTACTTAGTCTAGAGACACGTGAAAAATTCCCAGTTTCTGAAAATACCCCTATTGGTTTTTCTACCTCCTTATTTGCATATATTCATACTTTATGCTTTCTAAATTGTACTCCATACTCTTTCTCATACAAAATTTCATTTTAAACACTTTTAAAACATCAAAACCACCAAAATATAACCTTGTCATTGAGTTCTAGCTATTACCCAAAATTTCCTTAAACTTTTGCAAAATTTCAAGAAGTTAGGGAAGAAAACTTACTTGTTCAAAGTTCTAGCTTCTTTAGCTACTTCACCTTGGTCTCATTTGTAGTTGTAGCTAGAACTCCAATAATATTATACAAGATTACTAATTGAAGACTTAAACATACTTGTATGAATAAAATAATTTCCATAACTTCCTTACCTCTTCTTTTCTTGGAATTCTCCTTGCTTATGACTCCTATAACACTCTCCTATCTCTTTTTCTTTACTCTCCTTGTATTCTCTCTTTTCTTTCTTTAGTGTGAAACTCGAGTGGTGCTTCTTGCAAAACACTGCCAAAAATGAGGATAGTGTGGTCCTATTTATAGAGGTAAGGCACCCCAAAAATATCCCTTTGTATTTTTACTAATTTGCCCTTCCAATGCTTCTTGAAATTCTCTAGCTTCTTCTTATTTCTTGAGATAAAATCTGAGTTTTTTTCTTTTTCCTCCATATGTCATGCCCTACCCATGGTCCTTCCCTTATCCAAAATGCTTTATAGTCATAAGCCTTATTTTGTGGCTATTATGCTTTGCATAATGGGTAAGGTGGTTAGGTGGCTTAAATTGTCCATAAAATATATCCAAGTGTCCCCATGCTTTTCCTCTTTAAATTGTATGTTGCCATCTAAGTAGCTTAGGTTTCTCCTTAATTGATTAAATATGCATATGTGTCCTCAACTTTTCTCCTCTAAATATTATCTTGCGACATGGGTGCTTAGGTGTCCCTTGCATAATTGTCTACCTTCCATGTGTCTACTTAGGTGTCCCCTTCCATGATTATTCATCTTTCCATGTGTCCCTTTCACAATAACAATCCTTATTAGCCAATTAAATTAAAACAAATATCATTTGCCTTATTTTTCATAAAAATTCCATATATCTCAATAATATAATATTAATTAGCTTCATACAATAATTTACATAAAAGTGGGTTATTACATTTCTCCACTTGTAAATAAAAATTTCATCCTCGAAATTGTTTACACAACTACCAGATTCTGAGACATAAACTCAGGATATCGGTTCCTCATATCTTCAACGGTCTCCCATGTTGCTTCTCTAGGAGATAGTCCCTTCCATACCACTTTTACTAAGGGAATATTCTTACGCCTGAGCTGCTTCTCTTGATAATCAATAATCCGCTCTAGTTCTACTACAAAAGTATGATCATCTCGTACATCAACATCTTCATATTCCATGACATGCTTTGGATCCGACTGATATTTCTTTAATTGAAAAACATGAAAGACATCATGAAGTTTACTCAAATTGGGAGGTAAAGCTAATTGATAAGCAACTGGTCCACGTTTCACCAATATTTCAAAAGGACCGACATAACGAGGACTTAATTTCTTTCTTCTGATAGCTCTTCCAATTCCAGTAACATGAGATAATTTCAAGAATACATGGTCACCTACATCAAATTCTAGAGGTCTTCTTCCTTTGTCTGCTTAACTTTTCTGTCTACTTTGAGCTGCAAGAAGCCTCTTCTTAATTAGACTTATTTGCTCGGACATTTCATCAACTATTTCTGGTTTGAATAATTTTCTTTCATATAATTATTTCCAACACAGAGGGGATCTACACTTTTTGCCACACAAGGCCTCGTAAGGAGCCATCTGTATGCTATTATGATAGCTATTGTTATAAGCAAATTCAGCGAGAGGCAAATATCGATCCCAACTTCCCTTGAAATCCAAGACACATGCTCGTAACATGTCTTCAAGTGTCTGGATGGTCCTCTCGGTTTGGCCATCTATCTAGGGATGATAAGCTATGCTAAATTTCAATTTTGTCCCCAACGCTTCATGTAGAGCTTGCTAGAATCGAGAAGTAAACCGAGGATCTCGATCAGAGATAATACTTTTTGATGTGCCATGGAGTCTCATTATTTCCCTTATATAGATATCTGCCAATTTCTCAGGAGAATAATTAATACTAATAGGAATAAAATGTGCAGATTTAGTGAGTCGATTGACAATGACCCAGATCTCATCATAATGTCTGATCTTTGGTAGACCCACTACAAAATCAATGGTCACATCTTCCTATTTCCATTTGGGAATTTCTAATCCCTTTAAGAGTCCTCCTGGTCATTGGTGCTCAATTTTTACTTTCTGGAAAGTTCAACATCTAGCCACATATTCAGTAATATCCCTTTTCATTCCAGGCCACCAGAATTCTGATTTCAAGTTTCGATACGTTTTGAGTACTCTTGGATGGATAGTATATTTACTTTTGTGAGCCTCATCCAATATTCTTTGCCTCAGACTATCTTTCGCTGGCACATGGATTCCTTTCTTGAACCTTACTAATCCACTTGGGTAGAGATCATGATCTAGTGTTTCACCACAGGAAATTTTCCCTCGCATAGATTTTGCTTGTTCATCCTGAAATTGAGCTTCTTCTATTTATGCTCTCAGATCATTCTCCTCTTGGCTGATTAAAAGATTAGCAACATATGCTTCACAAGAAACATTTTCTTTCACAAGAAGTTGATTAGATAGATTCAAGTCTCTTAAATCTTCTAATAGTTTTTGTTCTTTTATCATCATGAATGACACCTACACAATTTTTCTACTCAATGCATCCGCAACAATATTAGCCTTTCCTGGATGATAATTTATCTCCAAATTATAGTCTTTTAATAATTCTATCCATCTGTGTTGTCTCATGTTGAGTTCTTTCTGATCAAATAAATACTTGAGACTTTTGTGGTCACAGTACAATTTAACAACAACACCATATAAGTAGTGTCGCCATATCTTCAAAATATATACAATAGCCGCCAGCTCTAAATCATGTGTAGGATAATTAAATTCGTGAGGCTTCAATTGACAAGAGGCATAGGCTACAACTCTGTCCTGCTGCATCAGGATGCATCCCAATTCCTGTAAGCTAGCATCAGTATAGACCTCATAGGCCTCACTCGGATCTGAGATAATCAATACAGGTGCCATTGTAAGCCTCTCCTTCAGTATCTAAAAGCTCTCCTCGCATTACTCATCCCACACAAACGACTAGCTCTTTCTCGTAACCTTTGTCAATGGCAACGCTATACGTGAGAAATCTCGTATGAACCAGCGATAATACCCCGCAAGACCCAGAAAAATGCGTATCTTATCAATAGTCTCTGGTCTTTTCCAACTCAGTACTACTTCCACTTTACTTGGGTTCACAGAAACTCCGTCACTAGAAATCACATGACCCATAAATTTAACTTATGATAGCCAAAATCCACATTTACTGAATTTGGCATAAAGTTGCTTTTCTTTCAGAATTTTCAATATAAGTTGCAGATGATTTTCATGATCCTCTTTACTCTTTGAATAGATCAATATATCATCAATACATACCACTACAAATTTGTCCAGGTACGGCCGGAAGATTCGATTCATGTAATCCATAAATATGGCAGGTGCATTTGTTAATCCGAATGGCATTACTAAAAACTCATAATGCCCATACCTGGTCCTGAAGGTAGTTTTTAGAATATCCTCAGGTTTTGTTTGCAACTGGTGATATCCTGATCTTAAGTCAATTTTCGAGAAAACACAGGAACCAGCTAGTTGATCTAGTAGATCATCAATCCTGGGAAGAGGGTATTTATTCTTTACAGTTCACTTCATTCAACTCTCTGTAATCACTTTATTCCTCTTTGAATTTCAGCTACTTGCACGATATGACTCGAGTTGACGTAGTTTGACTTGAGTCATCATTGACTCTGTTAGCCTCTGCATCTTTTCTTCTTTATAGAGGTCATGCAAAAACAAAGTCTAGATACTCCCAAGCTTAAGTTAGTTACTATTTATCATCAAAACCTAACCAAAATGAATAAGAAGATATAACTTACAGCTTATTGAGATTTACCATTCCTAATTCTCTTTTGATGAACATGAATTGCTCCTTGGCTAAAGGCTTCATAAAGATATCAGCAAGTTGAAAATAAGTGGGAAAGAACAATACTTTTACATCCTCCTTCTGTACATGATCTCTGATGAAGTGATGCCTTACGTCAATATGCTTGGTTCTTTTATGCTGAACTAGATTCTTGGCCAAGCTTATTGTACTGGTGTTGTCACAGAGGATTGGAATTTCTTTCAGATGGATTCCCAAATCTTAAAGTTATTGCTTAAGACATAATACTTGAGCACAACAACTTGATGAAGCGATATACTCAACTTTAGTGGAAGATAGTGAGAGAGTTGTTTATTTCTTGCTAAACCAGGGGACAAGTGATCCTCTAAGGAAATCACATCGGCCACTTGTACTCCTTCTGTCAATAATATCCTGAATTTTAGGCCCTAAGAATTGAGAATAAGCCTAAATTAGGCGGACCACTAAGCCCAGTTCTGGAAGAGTCCCGAGAATGTCGAGAGATAGGAGGCCTCTTGGGGACTAAGCAAGTCGGCTAAACGGGTCAATAGACCTAGTATGTATAAGCTATGGAATTAAAGTGTCAACAAAAAAAGGGGCACAAAAGACCTATATGGTGTAAATCCGGTTGGAAAGGATGTCACCCAACTATGTTGTAATACCTGAAAAATCCCTAATTGTTTTAAATACAATATTTTGGTAAATGATACCTATTTAAAATAGGTGAATATGTGGTCTCAAATTTTGTAGTGTATTTAATTTATTTTCTAGGGCAATTTCTCTTAGAATTAAAATGAACAAAAAAAAAAAAAAAGTTCAAAATCCCTAAATTCTTTTATGGATCATAAAATACCCTAAAGTCTCCATAATTAAGTATAATCCTAATTTAATCATAAGAGATAATTAAATGGCTTGAAAATACTTATACCAATTAGAGGAAATTACCAACAACTAATGGACAATTAATTTGCAATAGTTAAAATAAATACATTAATTTTCGAAATTAGTTAATAAGCAAATTAAAGAATTATAATTACGGATGTATTACCTTAATTAAGAACCAAAAGCTAATAAAGGACTAAGATTAGTACAAAAGGGGTTACTAATGATCAAGATTAAAATAGTAGCCAACTAATTAAGCCTAATAACATCTAAACACTATATTGGAATTAAAACCAAGATTAATTTAACCTACCCTAAGTTAAACATAGGAGGCAAAAATTCACCTTTACAAGAATAAGATGATGATACTAATTTTAAATCATAAGAGCATAAAAAGTATGAGCAATTATAATTGATAGAGGAAGGACTTTTTCAACACAAGTTAAAGGCTTGGATTAAATCTAATAAAGCGAAATCTAAAGGCTTTAATTTAACCTCATAAAGCATAATCCTTGTGAAACAAAAATCCACCAATGAGAGTTTTTTCTTTTTGAGTTAGTGAGGTAATTAAAACACAAAAATTGATGAGTAAAAGAGGGAGTAATACACGGATTCACCTTGGCTTGATTGGATAAGAAGAGAATTGTTTAATTGAAATTACACAAGGTAAATGAGCACATGCAAACAATTAATTATGGAAGAGGATAAGTGTACCTTACCATTAAATCTCTTAATGACTTTTGGAAGAGGAAAAGGAGGAAAGAGGGAAGAGATGGGACGACTATTGTGTTGTGTGTGTGTGTGTGTGTGTGTGTGTGTGTGTGTGTGTGTGTGTGTGTGTGTTGTGAGTGTTGTGTGTCTAGTGGAGGAGTGGGAAATTAATTTAATTCAAGAATTGTGAGTTAATCAAAGGGAAAACTCAAGACACAAGTAAATCAAAATCCCTAGAGAATTAATTAAATCAATGAGGAATCTTAATCATAGAGTAAATATAAGGATTTATCTTGAACAAACACATATATTAAGCTTGGGATTAAATATCATCATGATTTTTACCCAACTTGTACAATTAATTTTTTAAGATGATTAAAGGTCAATTAGAGACTTCTAATGAAGCCATGATTTTTGAGATTAAGGGATTAATGAAGAATACTTAAATAAACTATAAATTAACCCCTAAGTATATTTTTGTTTGATTGTTAACCGAACTATCATTTTTCATCTAGTTACATAAACACTTGGAGTAACTAAAAATAGAATCAAATAATTAAAAAAAGAAAGGGGAGGGGGCACAAATAGAAAGCTTGGAAAAGGGGTAGGATTATTGTTTAATATATATAATTAGCACATGCAAAATCATGCATTTATGTAGGGAACAAAAATGGAAGAGATAAGGTACTTTGCTTAGGACTACTTTTGGGGCAAAGTTCATGATGAAATGAGAGTGTGAGAGGGAGGACGGTGAAGAGAAGGGAATGGTGAGGATTAGAGGGTTCAATTTAACCTAAATCCTATGGTTGAAAATGAGGAAGAGGAAGTTCAAAGAAATTACAAGAGTGCCATGACAAATTACTATAAATAGGGGCATTGGTCTTCATAAATTTTCACACCATCACAAGCCTAAACATCTGATCATAAGAGTGGAAAGTGAGAGTGAGGAGTCTTGGAGGAGGAAGGAGCAAATTTTTAGGTAAATTCTTGAGCTCAAGCTTTCAAGGTTATAGTTATTTTGTTATTTTTTTAAACTTCCAAAATTATTTTTGTTTTTATGTTTCATAGTTTAAATATATCCTTATTTCAAAAAAATGATGAAGAAAGTGTTGGAGGAAAATTTTTGGAAGACTAGGATCAAAATAGCGAAACTCTGGCGAAATGTTATCGGTTAGCGATTTCTAGAGGCAGTGTTAAAAACGCAAGTGTTTTATGTTGAAGATGAAGATCTAAAATTCTGAGAAAATTCATGGTTAAATTAGACATGTAGGTCTTTTCAAATATACCTAGTATGTATTATTTTGAGCTCTGTGCAGTGAGATAAAAACTCTTCAAGTTGGGCTATGAAATTCTGGAAAATTCTAGGTAGAGTTTAGAAACCTTAAACCTGGGAATGACTCAGGTAATCTAGGAGAAAATGAGTATTTTTCCTCAAAAATAGACATCCTAAGTATTTTGGGGTATTTTACGGATCCTCGATTCGATTTTTGTAGAAGTAATTATGAAGTTTCAAAGTTAGCGGAAATTCTACCCGAAATGCTGAAAATAGCGTTTTTGTGAAATAAAGAGGATATAATTGGAATAACAAATCCACCAGGGGTAAAAAGGTCAGTAATAACTAAAGTATCTCTTAGGATATTATTTGTAAGTGAATAATGCAAATATATTGTGATAGCACATCCGAGAGAATCCGGGAACATACCGGTAGATAGACGTCTGCATCCGAACGGACTAAACTCGATGCTTATTGTATGCTTATATATGTGATAGATGATAACTTTACATGTGATGCTTATATATTAACATGATAACTTTACATGTGATGTGTACTTGTTAACATAGATAACTTTACATGTGATGTGTACTTGTTGACATAGATAACTTTACATGCGATGTGTACTGTTAACATAGATAACTTTACATGCGATGTGTATTGTTGATATATTAATCTTACATCTACTGTGTGCTTGTGTGTTGATTAATGCTGTAATGAATATCTGTTATACATATATTGTTTTACATAAGCATGAGGTTAACCGTTACCTGAGGTCCAATGGGCATTGGACCTCAGCTCTTACTATAGCCTCAGGATCCAGAGGAATCAGGACCGAGGGCAAGGGTAAGCAATACCAGTGAGGACCCGGCCGGAGAATTTTCTTTTTGGATATGTATTATCGTATTCTTAAATATTCGGATAATTGTACCGCTGCATAAGCAACCAAATGCACCAACAGTGAATGTTTATTAGATACTCGCTCTTTTAAATTGTGTCGATGCTCTACTCTGATTAAAATATTTCGAAAACACTTTAGAAAATTGGGGTGTTACATATGTCATAAGGTATAGGACAATTAGTTGAGCGAAAATATTCCGGTATAAGTAAGTATACAACATTTTCAAGGCAGTCGGGTATGCTCTGCGTTTTTGAGAAAACATTAGTATGTGACAACATTTATGGGTCTTGGTATGCGTGCCGCAATCACATCTCAAACCCAAGTAGAATTTCAGGCAAGCAATGATAAAGTATCTTTATTAATATACTTTTGTGTTGGCCAAATAGAATGGTGACACGTGTCCCATCATGATTCAAAGTAAAAAAGGCATTTATGAAGGCCTAAAATATCTTGGTTTAAAGTCAAACCATCAACCAATAGGAAGAAAGAAAGGACAATCCAATTAATACATGCTTAGGCATAATGATAGCCTGTGGGACCCTAGGTTAACAAGTGTTATAAGGAGGAAACAATTGGACTTTGTGAAGTGACATTCAACTACCCTCATTTATGGTACAAAACACTTATATGTTGTTTATCAGTTGGTAAAATTTCCATTTTGTTATGTCCTTTCGGTTGGTAAAAAAGCAATTGAGCTATGTTCTAAGGTATGAGACAATTAGTTGAGCAAAAATGTATTAAAATAAATATGCACATGACATTTCCTGGACTAATAAGGGTTTCCTTCATTTTTGGAGGAAATAAGAAGAGGAGTATCCAAGCCAAGCAAAATCTATAAGGTAAGTGGCTTAATCAAGAAGCTAACTTTGAATTTTGAATATAAGTGAAGTTATGCTAGGCAAGCCACATGACATCATCTACATGACATCATGAATATCATAAATGCAAGAGATGAATAGTGATGTTGAAGGTATTATTATTCTTCCCCAAGAAGCAAATATTTCGGTCTCCAAGGCAAGAGGAGAGGATCAAGGTAAGTAAATTAAATAAGAAGCTAAGGAAATACCTAGAAGGACCTAGAGAAAAAATTATGGAAAAATGAGTTAATATTTAATTGTGAAAGAGGGATATTTAGACACTTAAATGGATCAAGGTGAAGGCCCAAAATCTTCTCTCCAAAACCCACATATTTTGTGCAAATCAAGGATAACAAGGAGAGAAGAGTATGATACAAGCTAGCATCTTGTAGAAGCCTATGGAAAAATCAAGAAAGAAAGTGGCTTCTTGAGCAAGCCAAACTATACTTGGAAGGCAAGTAGGGTAGGTGGAACATTTTAAAAATGCATTCCTTCTCTATTTAGGGCTACTGATTCAAAGTAGAGAGGGATAGAGGAAGAGAGAAAGAAGCACAAAAAGCTTAAGAACACAAGAGGTAGCATAGGATCAAGAGTAAGGTAAGAGTTTATATCTTTTCTTTCCCCTCTCTTCTATCTTCTTCATTGAGTTAAGGTCTTGAGAAACCACTCTCTCTTCTTATTTGGAGGGGCCTTGATCAAAGTAATCTTGAAGTAGAAGGAGGATAAAAGCTCAAGGAAGTTAAAGATCTAAGATCAAGTAAGCTTTAACCCTAACTTTCTTATGATTTCCAAGTAGTTGAGTTGGGAAATGGTTATTTTCTCGAGTGTATCTTTATGAAATGAGATGACTGGTTAAAGAAGAAAATTAAAATAAGGTTAAAGCTAAGATTCATGGCTTAGAAAGATAGATCAAGCATGAATAAGAGGAAATATGTTGGCACAGTAAATGAACTCATAAAATTATGAAAATTTAATGGCATAAAGTAGATATTCCATGGTTAATTTGATAGGTAACACATAATTTTAGAGTTTTGTACCGAGACAAATGAATTTTTGCAATTTGACCTTGAAACTAGAAAATATTTCGAACTAGTGGTGGTATTTTGGTTTGTGGTTAACTTTTTGATTGTGACTGGTCCAAAAGGGTATTTTTGGTCAAAAATAGATATAATAAGTGTCAGTTGGCTTTTTGAACCACCTTAATTTGAGTTTTCTAGAATTAGTTATGAATTTTTGATGATTGGTGGTTGTTTATGGAATTTATGGTTATATCCGAAAATATGAAGGGTTTTTGCCAATAATAAATTCCTTAGTAAGAAAAGGAATTTAGTGAATATGGATATTCAAAAAGACCTTATTTTAAATCATCAAAATAAAATATTTATTTAGGAGGATGTATTTATATTTATATTTTGTTATTCTAGGGCTATCATTATTATCTGTGTGTTGGGGAATTTATTAATATTTGTGGTCAACTTCCAGATAGTAACCTTAACCTCGTATACTTTGTATGTCTTTTGTATGTATGCTTTACCATATAAGTTGCATGCATTCTATTGTCGTTTATTTCCAAGCGCTATGACATCGAAACATGCTGTGTGCATTAAGGGCCTTGCTGTGTGCCATGCCCGACAAATGGGTGCTATGTGCTATTTGGACTGACTGAGTCATCACTACTTTTTAAAAAAAGGAAGTAAAAATTGAAGGCAAGATGGCATTGTTGTAATTATTTACTCGAGTTTTAGATTTTAGACAACCCAAATATAAATTTAGGATGTCTAAAATTTTTTTGACGTCCTAAATATATTTTAGGACGTCTAAAATATAACTTTTGGTGCTATTTAAGAATTTTTTTTGGCCCCCAAGAGAAATTTTAGGAATTAAGGCGCCCTGAATGAGATTTTAGGACGCCAAAATTAATTATTTGGCCCCATTTAGGAAATTTTTGGCGCCCAAGAGGAAGTATGATTATTTTTTTGTGTGCCATGGGGTATTTACTTGAATTTTTGGGAATTTTGTCGACTTGAATTTAATTCAGGTCGCCTTAATTCCCCGAAATTTCTCCGGGCGCCAAAAAATTCTTAAATAGCGCCAAAATTGTTTTTACAATTTGGGAATTTTGGCGACCTAAAATAAATTCAGGTCACCTTAATTCCCGAAATTTTTTCTTGGCGCCAAAAAATTCTTAAATAGCGCCAATTTTTTTTTTTTTTACAATTTGGGAATTTTGGCGACTGAAATAAATTCAGGTCACCAATTTGGGATTTTGCGACCAATTTAATTCGTCAATTTGGGAATTTAATCACAAATCCTATAATTTTTTTCTATTCTTCTTTTGCACTACAAATATAACATAATCACATTCGCTCCGGTTTTTTCCTCGATGCGTATGCTCTCTAAACCTCTCATTGCACGAAGAACTTGCTCTCGCACCTTCTTCATAGTGATCTCCCTCGGGCGACCTTGCTCCTTCGCTATTGTGGCCTCCTCTCCATCCCTTACGATGACGCGACTCACCGGTAAAAGCGTAGGACCTGGGAGGCACCAACGATCTTTACGTCCCGGGAATTTCATGACTCCGTATCTTTATGTCCAGCCTATCTTCGGTTCCTCTCCATCCCTTGTGGTTTTTTTTGTCATTCCAGCTTTGAAAATAGATCTTTTGCTGATTGCACAGACTCACATGGTTCTTCTTTTTGACTCCGATCTGAAAATAGTTTTGTTTTGGCCGATGCACATATCTCTTGTCATGGAAGAGCACCGCTTTGTGGGCAAAATGGTGGTGAGTACAGAGGCAAGCACGTGGGGAGGCTAGGCGGTTGAATTTGTTTTTTTTTTTAAAAAACTTAAGAGGTCTTGATTATTTAATCAGGACGCCTTATTAAGGCGTCCTGAATACAATTTAGGACGTCTTACATGAGGCGTCCTGAATTTAATTCAGGACGTCAAAAGTTCTAAATTTTTAACTACCCCTCTGAGATGTCCCTCTGAAAAGGGACATTTTGGGGGTCTTATTTAGGTCATTTTTTGGGTTTTTTTTTGTAGTAGTGTGTGCTGTGTGCTATTAGGATTAATAGTTTCGGATTTGACTATGTGCATGATACTAAATGCTATGTGGTTTGTGTTTTATTCATGGTTTTTCTTACATGCATTGTATATAAATTTTATATGAGATTAGCAGTTACTTTAGGATTCAACTTTGAATCCCAGCCATTTTAAGTCACGAGGCAGTACCTCTAGATCTAAGCCGAGAGATAGAGGTAAGACAGCGGAGATGGATTAGTGGGTTGACGGTGGAGTTTGTTGGTGAATCTTTTTAGATATTTATTTTGGTTTCCTAGATGACTGTATTATATTATATTTATTTTGGGTATCATGATTTGGGATATCTGTATATTAATCCCTCTGGGAAAATTTTCCTTTTCTCATTTTATCTTACCAGTATATTGTTGTCTAAATTGCTGCATGCTCTACTGCTAATACTCTGATGAATGACGTAAAATAACCCGGAAAAATAATTTAAAATTGAATAAAAGTAAAGGATCACACTATCCGTCACCCGAAAGGGTGAGACCGGTAGGTGTGTAACATTATGTGTCTTATAACCATCATGTCTGAATACGCCACTAGAGGGTTTAATCTCAGAAATGAAAGTAGAGAAAGTAACTTCATTCAAAGCACTTTTTCTAGTTCTCACTCTTTGATTTACATCGCCTATCACTTGGTCTAGAGGATGGCTCCTATTGTATCTCCGAGCTTTGGGTTGAGATTGATCAGTGTTTTCACAACCATTTTCATTTTTAGGTTTTGTTTCTAAAACATTTTCAGAATTTTCCAAATTGACTTTGAAGAATTAGCTCATCATCATCCAAAGATTTGTTAGGCTTAGCTTTGCAAAACATTCCATGCGTTGACTCTTCAACAATACGAGTGCATTTATTAAAGATTCTATAAGCCTTACTTCTATTACAATAGCCTAGAAATATACCTTCATCAGATTTAGGATCAAACTTTCCTAAGTTGTCCTTACCATTATTGTGAATGAAGCATTTGCATCCGAAGATATGCAAGTGCTCATGGCGTTTGCCCAAGAAAATTGGGAAGTTCGATTCTCATTCAATATAGCACTAGCCATCTCAGTGAGGACTTTATTCTTCCTTTCTACAACTCTATTCTATTGTGGAGTCCTCGAGTTGAGAAGTTATGATCAATCCCTTGGGCATTGCAGGAATCTCCGGAAGCTTGATTTTCTAATTATCCTCCATGGCCAATTCATATTCCTGAAATGCACAAACCTTTCTCGTTAAAGCATAATGAATGATTTTCATTGCTCTATTGTTCAATGAAAACATTTTCTTTTCCTTTTCCATCCAATCCTTTCTTGGTTTGAAGTCAAAGGCATTTATAAAAATATTCCTCATATGCCATTCTAGCTTTCCAAAACCAAAAATCAATATCTTTGAAAAATGGTGGAATGGTATAATCAAAACCTTCTGAAAACACAATACCCAAAATCAGTCATTGAAAACTCTTGAGACGGTTAAGTCCTTTAAACAAGAGACCCACTCTGATGCCAAATGTTAGACCTGGCTATCACCCAAGAGGGGTGAATTGGGTGTCTGATAAAACTTTTGATAACTTTGAAAATCTTTTCGCAACTTACTGAAAGCAATTTGTATGACAATAATACTATATAAAGTGATAGATAGTCATTCAAACATATATACTGAAATATAAGAGTTTAGGGAAGAGAATATGCAAACTATGATTTATACTAGTTCAGCCCAATCCTTGACCTACATCCAATCCCCAAGCTCCACTTGAGATTTTCAATCCATTATCCTTTTGTTTAATCCGAGCATAAGAGAAGCCTTTAAATCCCACAAGTTCACACAGGCACTTGTGAAGCCGAATCTCTCACTGAGACACTCCTTTCAATTAGTTACACACTTTATACTCGAAGTTATCCTCTCATTAGGATACACTACCACTTACAAGTTGTAAACTAATAACCCAATCTCCAAATCCCACGACTTGAGATTCTTACAATGATTTAATAGTCAGAAATGTTCTCTCTAAAAGAGAAGATGAATAAACACTAAAGTACAATATAAATCATTTCACTCTCTAGTATAAACTATATAAACATTGAGAAACAGAGTGTACGAGTTACTGAACTATCGATGGTGAAGTAGTAAAATCCTTTCGTTGGCTTCGTCGATTCATTCATCAATCGTCACTTCTTCCGGTTTGAAGATTTTGCTATTTATAGGCAATGAATATCATTTAATTGTTGAGCACATTCTTCCGTTGAGTAATTCTTTCTTTTTTTAGTTGGAATATGATCCGCGTGACTTGCTCCAAAGTTACCGTTGGAGGACATAATCATTCACGTAATCATTCACCTTTTGATAATCGATGTTAATCCTTTGTTTGATCATCTAAAAATTGCTAACAAACATGATTAATAGCATTGAGAAGTATAGCAAATAGAAATCAATTGATAACAATCATTTTTGAAATCTCGGACGTTGCTGCTACTAAGCTTTGCTATCTGACTCGAGTTGCATTTCCTTGGCTCGAGTTTGCATGTCAGATTTGTTCTTCATCAGGTTGCTCTGGCTTGACTTCACTCGAGTTTGAGACCCGTGGCTCAAGTCAAAAACTCTTCTCAAAACGTCTAACTCTCAGCCTTGCTTAGACTCGAGTTTGACATTTATTGGCTCGAGTCAAATTAACTTTGAAAGCTCAGAGAAGAACAACACAGATGTATCTGACTTGAGGCAACAATACTATTGGCTCGAGTCAATTCTTAGGCTCGAGTTAACAATAAACGTGGCTCGAGTCAAACTCACATGATCATTCAAAGACACTGAAGACGTTTAACTAGAGGCAAATTTCCATAGCTCGAGTCAACCTCTAGACTCGAGGCGGTAAATAGCTCAAGTCAACCGCGAAGGAAAACATTTGAAAGCTCCAAAGACAAGCCTATGGCTCGAGTCATTAAGTGGAGGCTTGAGTCAAAAGCAGATTTTGAAAATAATGATAAAAAAAGGTGGCTCGAGTCCATGGCCTTAGGCTCAAGGTAAGATCTCATCAAACTTGGTTGCTTCTAAGATCTTGTGAAACATTTGTTGAGTCTAGATTCATATAGAATTGGTTTCACTTCATTTTGTTAGTTATGATTAGTTTTGATGATGCTTTATATAGATGCCATTATTAAAAGCAAAAAGATTGAGTAGTATATTGAGTAATATAGTTATCTCCTACATTGACTAATCAAGTATATTTAATGTAGATTATTCCAAGTTAAATTATGGAGAATAATCAAGAAGGAGATAAGGTATTAAAGAAAGAAGAACTTGCAAAGGTTGTCAAGGAAGCAAGATGTTATCAATAGATTTTGGAGGATAACCAAGAAGAAGAGAAGAGACTAGTGAAAGATGTTATCAAAAGAACTTGCACAACATAATAGGAATATCAACATTCAAGTTCTTGTGATACTGGAAGTCTCTATGATAACCAAAAGTTGAATGAAGCTTCATCACTTTATGGATATTGAAGAAGGTAGAAGTCAGAAAGAATGATGAGCCCAAGTTAAATGATGAAGAATGATCAAGTTGGGAGATGAAAAGAAGGAATAACTTGCTGAATGGAATGAAGATATCATTATTCAAGTTCTTATATTGATGCTAGAAGTCTCTAAGATCATATGGAAGTTGGAATGGCTCAATTCAGAGTTAAAACAAGCAAATATGAGGTTCAGGAGGAGAAAACTCGAGTTTAGGACACAAAACTCGAGTTTGGAACTAAAACCTCGAGGTTTGGAACTCAAACCTCGAGGTTTGGAACTCAAACCTCGAGTTTAGAAGAATTGACTGAGAAATCTCGAGGCAGCCATCAAACCTCGAGTTTTCAAGTATCTTCGCCTGTCTCCGGCATTTCTCGGACTAGCAAACCTCGAGGTTCCAAATATCATCGCCTCTTCTCTTTCCAACCGTTTCACGTTCAAAGACGGCGACGTCTAGTAATTCGATGATATCTCTTAAACCAGAAATCGGATTGAAGTGAAATCAGTGGTATATGAAACTAGACTCTAATGTATCATTTGGATATAAAATTCAAGCACAAAGGAGTTCAGATCAAGGAGATATGAATTGTGGAAGTTGACAACAATTCACACCACACAAGAAAACCGAGCTTGTGTTTCGAGTGTATCTCACAAAATAAAAATCCAATTGAGTTGAAATTTATGGCATATGAAATTAGACTCATAGAGATTTCCACCAAGAGTTGAACAGACCAAAATGGAGTTCAGACCAGGGAGATATGGTCTTCAAAAGTTGACAGTTATTTCAAGAAAGTCAACAAAGACAAAACCTCGAGTTTTCAATGGAAACCTCGAGTTTTCATCGACAGAGAGAGCAACGAACTTCGAGTATCTTCAAACCTCGAGGTTTGGAACCAAAACCTTGAGTTTTGTCGAGGTAGAGAGGATCTCGTGTTTTCCAAGTTTTCAAAACCTCCGCTTTACCTTCAAACCTTCGTGTTTTTGTTTTGGCGCAAAAACTCAAAGTTTCCACATTTGAGTGAAACATCGAGTTTTTGTGAGAAACTCGAGGTTTTGGAAACCAGAGAGCATACACCTTTCCTCTCGCTTTAGAAAACCTCCAGGTTTCCCAGAAAACCTCGAGGTTTGCCTTGGCGTGATTTTTTCAAAGGTTTCATTTTCAAATGAAACCTCGAGGTTTCGATAAAACCTCGAGGTTTGGTCAAACAGAGCCCGACGCATTTTGCAGTTTTGAAAACCTCCCGCTTTGGGTAGAAACCTCCAGTTTGATGTTTTGGACTTAAATCGACTTTACATGCTACCAAACCTCAAGGTTTCATCGCAGATGCAGAATTTCAAATCTGACGAATTCTTAATACCTTCTTGTTTGATCTCAATACTTCCTATGATTATTCTCTAATGTTCCTAGATATGTTTAACCACTTTGTTAGTGAGTTTTAGATAAATTAGAGAATGTTTATTGAAGGTTTAAAGCAAAAGCAAAAGTGATGTCAGCACATTAAATGCAAAACCCGTAAAGTTGCATACTTTTGGGTAATCTTTCCGCACACGTTTAACAAAGGATTAAAGATTGCTTTCCACATCCAAAGAACGCTATTCCAACGGATTTATTTTCAAGAAGTCAACTCGAACTTCGCATTGTAGGATTAAGTGAAGATTAGAGAGAGAAGAAGACCAAAGCTTAACCACAACCTTGTCTAATGAAGGCAACGGTTATATTGAAGATCACATCAGTCATATATTGATCTATACCTATAAAAGAGGACAGATTCAAGCAGAAAAATGCAGAGACACAAGCCTACATCTTCAAAATGCTTATACTCTGATTTTCTTACTACTCACACTCTGTTTTTCAATGTTTACATAGTTTATCATAGAGAGTGAGATAATTTGTATTGCACTTCAGTGTTTATCTTATTCACTTCTGAGAGAGAATATTCATTATAAACATTTTATCTATTTATTCGAGAGTTACTCAAGATTGGGTAATCTTGAGAGGGAAACAGATTGTAACCTTGCATTGTGTAAGGGGGAGTATCTCGGAGAGATTTGGCTTCACAAGTGTCTGGGTGAACTTGTGGGATTGTAAAGGCTTCTCTTGTGCCCGAATTAAACAAGAGGATAGTGGATTGAAAATCTCAAGTGGAGATTGAGGACTGGACGTAGGTCAAGGGTAGGACCGAACCAGGATAAATCTCGCTTGCATATTCTCTTCCCTTATCTCTTATATTTCCAAAGATATATGTTCGAATGACTCTTCATTGCTTTAGAACTCTTTACTGTCATACAAACTAGTTTTACTGAGTTGCAAAAAGATTCTTAAAGTTCCTAAGTTTTTATTCTTCACCCAATTCACCCCCTTTTGGGTTCAGCCGGTTCTTACACATTTGGTTATGTGTAGTGTGAGCTATATCCAGAAAACCGAGCTTATGTTGAAATGAATCCAAAATTTCGAGTGTAAATTTTTGAAGGCCATAAATCTCTTGTCTGAACTCCGTTTTAGTTGGTTCAAATCTTGATGGAACTAATTTGAGTCTACTTTCATATTCCACTGATTTCAGCTCAATTGGATTTGTAGTTTGTGAGATACACTCAAAACATTGAAGCGTGGTCTGCTGTGTGGCGTGAATTTCACTGTCAACTTCCACAATTCATAACTCCTCTATCTGAACTTCTTTGGGCTTACATTTTATATCAAAATGACTCATTATGAGTCTAGTTTCATATGCCACTAATTTAACTTCAATCTGATCTCTAGTTTGGGAGATATCATTGAATTACCAAACCTCGTTTAATTGAAATAGAGTAGAACGAGTTGCTGAAAATCACTATTGACTCGAGTTAAAAATGTCTAACTCAAGTTAAGACCCTAACTCGAGTCAATGATTTTTGGCTTGAGTCAAACCCTATCAGATATGCAAAACACGGTAGAAAAAAGGTCTAACTCGAGTTTAGACTCTCTGGCTGGAGTTTGTTCATCCTGAAGCTTGATTTTGCTTATCTTAACTCCAATTTGAGCCATTCCAACTTCCATATCATTGTGGAGACTTCTAATATCAATCTAAGAACTTGAATAATCATATTCTCATTCCATTCAGCAAGTTCTTCTTTCTTTCTTCTCTTCTATTGATCATTCTCCATAACTCAACTCTTTCTTTATTCTCTTCTCTAATTCAATACTTCTTTATTGATCTTCTTCATGATCATTCTTCATAAATGAACATTGTTACACCCCTACCGGCCTCGCCCTTTCGGGTGGTAGGTTAGAGGGATTCCTTTACTTAGTTACCTGTCCTTCATTATTAGGTCCATTTGACTTGTATCAGAGTAAACGCAACATAGCATTTAACCGGCTTGGACAATCTACTATACTAGTAAAAGTAAAAGAAACATAAAATAAAAGTCCCCAAAGGGTTAAGGGTACAGTCATCCGGAAATAAATATCAAAATATATACAAACACTCCAAGGTATAAATACAATATATAATAGGGCATCCCCTATTCTTCAACTGTAGTGCCATCCCTACCTTTCCAAAAAGCCCTTTACAATCAGGCACGTCCCCCTGTGTCACCAAAAGCTTTTGGAGTCCAACAATGGGTCTTAGAGTAACCATCAATACTCATGCACTAAATGTGTGATGTGTATGCATGAAACCATGTATATATATGTACATAGATAAGTATGCCAAATACACCATAATATGTAAACATAAACATACACAATAACACGTCTTCGCACCGTTGAGCCGCCTTACCAAGGCAGGCCCCAGAATTACCGAAATCACAAGCCTGTTTCCGTTGAGTCGCCATGCAGGCGGACCCCTGCAAGCACCGCCTGTTTCTGTTGAGTCGCCACATAAGCAGACCCCGGTAGGCACCCTCAGCGCTAGGGACACAATCACAAACATGTTCTGTATCCATATTTGGCAAAACAATACCAAAAACAAATATGGCAAGCAAAACATACAACAAAACACATAAAAGTGCTGGAGTAAAGTGGTTACTACCTGATGAGCTTTTACCGTCCTATCAAATTTTACTGTGTCTGGTAGCTCCTTCTAGTACACTTTTACCCTAGATAACACCAAAACACTTTATTTTTAATATTCACAAAAGTATCCTTGCAAGTTTGTGAAAATCCGAGCTCTTCATAAATTTCCAAAAAATCCAGTGTTTCGGCCCCACTTGTACCATTTTTAATAAATTCCAAAAAAATCATTTTAACATGAAACCAACACCATCTGAACCATTCAAGTGTCTATGTTTCAGGAAAAATATACCAAAACCCTGAAGTACACCTATTTTGGCGTGAGCTCAACTTTCACTCTGTCCAAATTCGTTCCCCTGGTTCCAGACCCTTTTTCAACAATTTATTTCACCTAGTATTGTTATTCTAAAATTATCTTATTACATGTCTAAACTCATGCCCCGGATGTCTAGTTTCTTCATGTACAATTTCAGCTCAAAATAAGTTCATTTAACCCTTCAAAAACGTTTTAGAAGCTTCACTGCCCAGATTCCCTGAAACTGGCAGCAAGCCCTTACTAAGGGTTTTCGATGTTTTCGACTTCATAAATTTAAACCATGACTATACCCTACATAAAATCACATTCCAGAGCCATTCGAGACCTTAAAAATTCAAAAATATAACCATCACACCAAGATCCAACCTTATGCACGAAAAATACTTAATCAACAACTCAAGAAGATAAGGTTTTTGGTGTTACCTAAAATCGGAGATTCGTTGGGTGATCTTGGTGGCTTGAGTATTGACACTACTACAAAAAACCCCAAAAAATGACCTAAATTAGACCCAATTAACATCCCTTTTCAGAGGGACGTCTTGGAGGGGGAAGTAAAAAAAAAAATCATATGAGGCGAATTCCGAATTAAAATCGACGCCTCATATGAGGCGACTTTAAAATCGTCGCCTCATATGAGGCGTCCCGACTAAAATCGTCGCCTCATATGAGACATCCCGATTTTAATTCAGGTCGCCTTATATGATTTTTATTTTATTTTTATACCTACTTCATTTTTTATATTGGGCATTTGAAGATTATCGATGAGAATAATTGTTGTATATTATATTCGAGGGAGAGCACGATTACATTTATAGATAAAATAGAGATCTAGATTTGAAATTTGAAAAACTAACATCCTAACAATAATCTCCTATAATCTCTAGGATTAGTTAATCCCTATAATTATGGGACTAATAAAGTATTCTAATAATAACAGATTCTACAAAGAAAACTAACATCCTAACAATAATCTCCTATAATCTCTAGGTTTAGTTAATCCCTATAATTGGGACTTCTCTTTCGATTTAGAAAAATATGCTACGGTTGAATGTGATTTTCAATTTAGAAGCCACTTTAGCCTTTCAAAGAAAATTCTGCGTAGGCCTTATCTTTCGATTTTCGACGCCATATCCATCGAAAAAATCGAACCAAATTAATCACAAACATAGCGTGAGATAATTTGCAAAACAAGTCCACAAATTGTTTATCTAACTTACAAACCTATTGGGTTCTTTTGTTGTCTAACAAATTCACATACTTCTGCATTTTTAATTTAGGAGAGGGGAGAACAGGCGACAAAAAACTAATATATAATCACTAAATTCCTTGTTAATAAAAGGATGGTTAGACTTCAAAATGAAGAAGAACGAACCGATAGCACAAACAGATAAAACAAGAATTCACTTCGGGAACTAAAGGAAAAATGAACCGAAGCGGTGATACGATCTGCACAAGGTTTAATCGAGCGAATGAGAATGTAAAATAGAGTATATATAAACCAATATCCGATTCTAGAGGCTAGATGGAAATCAAAATCTAAACCAAACACCCAAATGCTTGGGAGAAACTAAAACCTCGATGTCAACAAAGCCGCATTCGTTGCCGAGGGGAGACGACGGCGAAGTCCTGTTTAAAGCCTTAGATCTTGTCATCTTGTGACCAGATCCGGTGAGACGACGACGAGGGGAGACCACGGTCTGGTTTGCATCCCTAGATCTCGTCATCTCGTGAGCAGATCTGGTGACCCAAACAA
The DNA here is from genome assembly GCA_019022655.1 of Acacia acuminata. Taxonomy (NCBI): domain Eukaryota; kingdom Viridiplantae; phylum Streptophyta; class Magnoliopsida; order Fabales; family Fabaceae; genus Acacia; species Acacia acuminata. Next base: position 119,853 of record JAFJYI010000151.1, on the reverse strand, counting down.
ATCCGGTGAGACGACGTCGAAGGGGAGACGACGGTTCGGTTTGCAGCCACTGGATCTCATCACCTCATCGCAGATCCGGTGACCCGAGAAAGATCCGGCGAGATGACGCGAAGCCTTCATCGCGACCCGGCAATGGAGATGAGATGGAAGAGAGTAACGGTGGTGGAGATGAGACGAGATGGAGAGAGTGGAAGAGAATGGGAGGATGAGAATATATTTTAAACCAAAAACAAAAAAACAAAAAAGACTTCAGCGTCCTGATTTGAAATATAGGACGACAAAAAATTTATTTTGACGTGCTGATTCAATATGTAGAACGTCAAAAAATTTATTTTGGCGTCCTGAACTTTTTTCAGGACGCCAAAAAATTTCACCAGCGCTAAAAAACTCTCTTGGCGCCAAAAAATTTCACAAAATGCGCCAAATATTTAATTTAGGTGTCCCGAACTTCTTTCAGATGCCAAAAATTTTCATCGGCCAAAAAAACTCCCCGGCTCCAAAAAATTTCACAAAATGTGCCAAAATATTTAATTTTAGGCGTCCTAAAAATAATTTAGGATGCTAAAAAAACTTTTAGGCATCCTAAATTACTATTCAGGACGTCTAAAGTCTCAAATTGAAGCAAATAATTACGACAATGCCACCGCCTTCACTTTTTACATCCTTTTTTTTTAAAACGAACGTCTTTTAGGGTAGTAGCATCTATAATTTGTAGTAGTATGAGCTTTCCTATGGAGTTGCAGACCTCTCTTCCATGCCTCTAGAAAATTTCACCACTTTTAGGTGAAAGAGGAAGGTTAAAATGCCTTTTTAATAAAGGTGAAATTGATCCGGTGAATTTGGAATTAACAGGCGTAAGTTTCGGGCTTTTATGTAGTAAATAGGATCTTCTTTTTGGCTTCCTCCCCAAGTATTTTGAGAATTTTCCAGGGGGATCTAGGGATCTTCCAAGTGGCGCAGCCGCCCTCAAAATATCTGGATATTTTCTTCTTTTTGGGGCAAATTACCCGTTTTTTGGCCCGAAACTTTTGGAAATTACAATTGTGGCCCGAACTTTTTAATAATTACCAAATTTTCCCACATGATATTGTCTGCCCAAAGGACACATGTGGCGCCATTTTGAGCCCACATGTATGCCCTAATTAATTTTTGCTCATTTATTCCCATTTTGCCTTTTTCCTCTGAATGTGGGACCCGCAGTCTGACTTTTACACTAATTTTTCTTCCTTTTTCGCCAAGCAAATATTTTTAATAATTAGAGGGGGTATGTGGTGCCTAAGGGGCCCTACACATCTGATCCTTTATATTTAATCCAAAATTGAGGCCCTAATTGGTACCCTTTTTGACCAAGTAACCCCCTGTGGGACCCGTATTTTGTGTTTGGGCCTGTGTATGGGTAAAATCATCTGATTTTCCTTCTCTCTCCTAGGTGGACGAATTTGATGACTTAAGGGGCAAGGATTTGGCTATTTTCCCCCTGCAATCATTAATTACTTTTTGCTTTTTATTCCCGTAGTGACACGTGTCCTTAGGTAATCATTACAGCTGACTTTTCACTCTTATCTCTTCAAAAACGCAGGAAATCCTTACCTGACCAGAAAATGTCATGTGCATACTTATTTTAGCACATTTTTGTTTAGCTAATTGTCCCATACCTTAGGACATAGCCAAATGACATTTTTACCATCTGGTCAACACTGTATAGGTCCTCTGTGCCTCTTTTCCATTGGCACTTCAATTTCACTGCTTATACACATTAGCTCTACTGACCTGCATAGCCAAGTTACTTAGTCCCTAAGAGACTTCCTATCTCTCATCATTCTTGTGACTCTTCTCAAACCGAGCGTAGTCGTCTACCTACTTTAGGCTTATTCTCAATTCTCAGGGTCCAAAATTCAGGATATTACAAACTTCACATCTTTGATGCTACATGAAATATAGGAATTAGTCAATGTAGGAGATAGATATAATACACAAGCTTTTTGCTCTTAAGAATGGCATCTGTATAAGACATCATCAAAACTAATCATATCCAACATGTATAAGCCATGGAATTAAAGTATCAGTGAAAAAGGGGCACAAAGCACTTATACGGAGTACATCCGATTGGAAAAGATGCCACTCAACTATGTCGTAAGGCATAGGACAATTAGTTCAGTGAAAATATGCTGGTGTAAGTAAGTATACGACATTTTCAGGGTAGTCGGGTATGCCCTGCGTTTTTGAGAAAACACCGGTATGTGGCATCATTTGTCGGGTCTTGAAATTCATGTCACAATCCTGAGTAAAACCCAAGCAAGAATTCTGAGTATGCCATGTAAGCTGAGACAAACGCGCAAACTGAGACAACAACAAAACCCAAACACACAATATGCAAACTGAGAACACGAACACCAAAAATTTACACGTATGATACTTTCCTGAAAACCGTGCAACAAGACAACACGTACACAAACTAAGGGACACTTGGCGCCATGCACGTATGCCTCTTGACACATAGCACCATATACACAAGCCAACACACACATAAGCAATAAACATGACACTTGGCATTTTCTCATCACATAACTTGACTTTGGCCTCTTGCATGACAAACACATCTCACCTTGCATGTTTGACACATGGCATAACACTTTAACGCCCACAAAATCTGATCATACTCCATCCTTTCTCATTTGTGCATGCTTTCCCCTCTCCCTCTTTCCCCCAAATTCTCTCAAACTCCCTCTTCCCTTTTCTGACCAACCCTTCCCCCTTCCTCCTCCTTCAACCACCGGCCTCCTCCCTCACGGCCTTCCCTCCCTTCTCTAACCTCCACCGTCCCTCTCCCTCCTCCTCCACAAACTTTGACCCTCCTCCCCTTCCTTCTCCTCCAAGCATTATTATCTACATCTACAACCATCATCGTTCAAAGATCAACTGAAGAACAAGGTAAGAATTTGCGAAAGTTGCAAGCTTTCCTGAAAACCTTCATGCATGTTTGATTAAAGACAATAGAACTCACATGTATGAGTGATCCTGGTTCTAGGCTGAAGGGTTGAGAAAGAAAAATAGAAAAGGAAGTGACCACAACCTCAATATCAAGCACTTGTGGTAAGAACACAAACCTTCTCTTATGATTTTTGGAGTTATTGGTAAGAAACCCTAACTTTGATTGACCTAGAACTTGGGGAACTAAAGGAATTTTTGTGATTCTGAGTTGACCATGTTTATCACGAAAAATTGTGTGGGAATAAGGTCAAGAATGAATTTTTAAAGACATTTTTAAACATAAAATCACAAGCTCTTCATAAGTATGAAAACTGCTAGTTTTTGGTCTCTAAAGTCAATCAGCTTTGCATGCGTGTTCGACTAGAGTTAATGAACTTTCACAATTATAAAAATATCCCAAAAGATAGAGGACATGAATATCTTTAAAATGGTGTGTATTTAGTATTTTTCTAAGCTTTAGTCAGAGAGAAATAAATTGTACAAAATGACCCTGAGTTCTAGAAATCAATCTAGATAGTCTAGACTTTTTGAGAACTGGGAATGAATGACTAGTAATAAAATGTGGAATCAATTTTCCCAAAAACTAGACTTAATAAGGAGTTCATGTATTTTTCAATCACCTAAATTAGACACCTAAAACTCCATATATGAATTTTTAAAGATAAGTCATATTTTTTGGAAGTTTAACTGGATAGTAAGGGAAACATTGGACATTGGGATCATTATTGCGTGCTCTAACCTTTGAGACTATTTTTCCATGAGAGGGGGACTGATCAGAGAGCACGTGTGAGTTGGAAGCACATTAAAATTATTTTTGTGCAATTAATTAAAAATAATTGAAGTTGTTGGACTTTTAAAGATATTAAAAGATAAAGGATGAAAGTAACACGTTTAAGTTACTTAATTAAACCCTAATGAAATAAGGTTAAAAAAGAAAATAAACATTCATTTTCCCTGGTTCTAAAAGTATGGTTATATCCTTAGGGCCATAAAAAGAATGAAGGAACTTCAAGCAACACCGAAGGTTATAGAAAGAGGAATCCGAGTAAGGACAGTAGTCTTTAAAATGTAGTGGGCTTACCTTACTTGCATGTATTTGATATTATTGCTTATGTATATATGTTTGGTTGCTATGTTTAACATACTTGAATGATTGAAACTATGTTTATGATTATGCTATGGGCATGAGTATGATGCATGTGAAGGTGGAATATCACCTAGAGGGGGGGTGAATAGGTGATTACAAAATTCTTTCCCAAATAAAACGAAGCCAATAAAATAGAGATAGAAATAGAGATAGAATTACATTGGTTTAGTCCAACTCCTTGACCTACGTCCAATCCCCAGATGCTCTAGGATTTTCACTAACTCTTCAAACACAGATACAATTACAGACTTTGTAACTCAGGATGATCCTTTCACTCTAGGACTCACTCCCTCTTACAAGTTGTAATTGTATACCCACACTGAAAGGTTCCTCAACCTTGAGATTTAACTGATAAAACAAATAATCAAATGAGTGTTTATACTCTCTCATAGAGCAGATGAATAATAATCACTGAAGTACACAATATATCCAAAGATATTAAATGAAACTAATGAAATAGTAGATTGTAATAAGTTTGAATTGAATGTGTAGAGTTTCGGTAGTTGGCGAATTCAATGCTTCTGGTATTTATACTGGTTGCCATTAATGACCTTAGGAGAAGCTTGAAGGCTATCCGTTGTGACTCTTCAAAATAGCCATTAGATAGATGAAGCTTTGTCGGTCACATTGACCATAAATGTTCCAGGTGTAATTGTGCTGTCTCGACATTCTTTCATTCCTTCTGTTTTTCCTCTTATGAAACATCATTTATTAAATGGACGGAATAGTAGGAATGTCTTTCGAATGTTCAGAGGTAAGGTTGCTAAGATTGTGTCTCGATATGGTAAGTGCATCTAATGCATTTTGACACACATTTGCTTTATGACAATTTGTTGTTAATCCTTTGAATAATCATCTAAAACTCATTAGTAAATTGATTAAAGATAGTTAGGAATAGTAATGAGTGATGATAAGGATTAATGAAATCACACACAATGATTTTAGATTTACAAAGACGGTGATTTTGAAAACTGGAGTTAATGACTCGAGGTAATAAAATATTTGACTTGAGTCCATAAAAGCTTGATATAGATGACTTAGAAAAGGGTTAACTTGGGTTCAGAAAAAGTTTACTTGATATATTGACTGGAGGCAATTGCTTTCTTAAAGAGTTAAAAACGCAAGTTGAAAGAAACTAAAACTTGACTTGAATTAAGAAATTATTGCCTTGAGTTAATGACTTGAGGCAATAACTTGAGATGCAAAAGTCAAAAGCTTTCTTTTCGAAATAACACATAACTTGAAGTTGGAAAGCTATGCCTTGAGTCAATGACTTGATATGCAAAAGTCAAAAACTTTCTTTTTGCCAATAGACAAGTTGAAAGCTTAACTTGAGTTTAAAAATTAATTGCCTTGAGTCAATGACTTCAGGCAATGACTTTATATCCAAAGTTAAAAAAAAAAAAAAAAAAACTTTCTTTTTGAAATGCACAAGTTGAATATTTAACTTGAGTTAAAAAAATAATTGCCTTGAGTCATTCCCTGGAGTCAATTATTATTTAATTGGAGTCAATTTGATTTGATTTAAAAACCTGAATACTTTGAAATCATTTCACACAAGCACAACTCGAGGTAAAGACATAATTGACTGGAGTTAAAAACTTTCATTTAAAAACTTTTCAAATAGTTAACTCGAGGAAAATTGCTTTTAACTTGAGGTAAATATATTTCAAACTAATTCTTTCGAGTTAAAACATGTTCAACCTCGAGGGATTAGAAAGAGAAGCTATTTCCACGCGAAGTTAAAAACATCTAACTGGAGTCAATTAATATATAGCTCGTGGTAACCATTTCAGAAACTTCAAAAACTAATGATTCAAGTTTGATTTAAAAACATGATTTTCCCTTGAATCTTTCAACATAATTTATTATAATGGTTATCATCAAAACACCAAAAACATGGAGAACTAATAGCATGAAGCATTGGGCATATAGAAATGTCATTATGTTGACATGAGCTTGTGCAAGACAAGTATATTATACATTAGCATTTATCTTGCATGCATTGTTTGGTATTGTCTGCTACTGGGATTCCTCAGAATCTCACCCTCCACTGCCAACCAATAGGCAGGTGAACATTGTTGGTTATACTTAGTTTTGATGATGTCTTAAACAGATGCCATTCTTATAAGCAAAAAGATTGAGTAATATAGTTATCTCCTACATTGACTAACTACTATGTTTAATGTAGATTAGTTCAAGTTGAATCATAGAGGTTATTCAAGAGAAGAGAAGAAAGAAAGGAGAACTTGCACAACATTCAAGTTCTTGTGGTACATGAAGTCTTGATGATCAAACCAGGAGTTGGAATGAAACTTCATCATATTTGAGCTACAATGCAGATACGAAAGACAACACATGAAATTCTGAAGCTTTTTGGGTATTGAAGAAGGTAGAAGCTGCAAAGAATAAAGAGCCCAAGTTAAAAGATGAAGAATGATCAAGTTGGGAGATGGAAGAAGGAAGAACTTGTTGTATGAAGTGAAGATATCATTATTCAAGTTCTAAGATTGATGCTAGAGGTTTCCAAGGTCATATGGAAGTTGAAATGACTCAATTTGAAGTTAAAATCAGCAAGAATCAGCTTCGGGATGACAAAACTCGAGTTTGGGACTCAATACTCGAGTATGCAAGTGTTTACTCGAGTATGGAAGTGTATACTCGAGTAAGGAAGTGTCTTCAGCACCTCTGGCGTCTCTGGACAAGGTTTACTCGAGTATGGAAGTGCTTACTCGAGTAAACACGAGTAAGGAAGTGTCTTCAGCACCTCTCGCGTCTCCGGACAAGGTTTACTCGAGTATGGAAGTGCTTACTCGAGTAAGCAAGTGTTTACTCGAGTAAGAAAGTGTATACTCGAGTATGCAGCGTGATCAGCTCTTCAGCAACTCTGTTTCACGTTCAGCACGGGCGAGGTCTAGTAATTCGATGATATCTCTCAAACCAGGAATCGGATTGACGTGAAACCAGTGGCATTTGAAACTAGACATCCAAAGAGTCATTTTGATATATAAATCAAGTCCAAAGGTGTCAAGATCAAGGAGCTATGATTTTTACAAGTTGCCACAAGAATCAACGTCACAGTCCAGACCCACCTTCGGTATTTTGAGTGTAACTCACAAACTAGAAATCCGATTGAGCTGAAATCAGTGGCATATGAAAGTAGACTCAAATATCTTTCCATCAAGAGTTGAACGGACCAAAACGGAGTTCAGACCAGGGAGATATGGCCCTCGAAAGTTGACAGATAATCCCAGGTTTTTCTAAACTCGTGCATACTCGAGTAAAAGTTTTCTTACTCGAGTAAAGAACTCTTAAAATGATTTTCAACTTAACTCATGTTCGTGCTTACTCGAGTAAAGGTATCCTTACTCGAGTAAAGGACTTCCAGAGAGCAAAAATATCTTTAAACTAAGTTGCTTACTCGAGTAGATGAATCCTTACTCGAGTAAAGGACTTACTGAGAGCTCCAAAGACTTTATAACTATTGCTTACTCGAGTAGGAGTTTATTAACTCGAGTAAAGAGCTCTTAAACTGATTTCCAGACATGACACTTGTTCTTGCTTACTCGAGTAAAGACTCAAGTATTGCATACTTGACTTACTTACTCGAGTAAAGACTCAAGTATTGCATACTTGACTTACTTACTCAAGTAAAGACGCAAGTATTGAACGCCAACTTAATTTCAAATCGACGAATTTGCAATGCCTTCTTGTTTGATCTTAATACTTCCCATGATTAATCTCTAATGTTCCTAGATATGTTTAACCACTTTATTGGTGAGTTTCGAGAGGATTAAAACGAAGGATATCAGATTTGTGCAAGAACATCAAAAGCCGTGCAAAAGCTCTAACGGCTAGTTTCTAACGGCTATAATTCTTTATCCAACAGTCATTGAATATTCTCAACGGTCAAGAAACATTTCTTCATCAAGCAAACTCTTCCCCAACGGGCAAAACTCCAAAGAGCCACTTCAGATCAATTAATCACATGGATTAGTTGGAGTTTAGAGAGAGAAGCGAGACCACACTTAATGATAATCAACTACAACGGTCGATTCATCCTACAACGGTCATAAACGGTCACAGACCTTTCTCTATCTATAAAAGTCATGGACACAAGCGAAAAACGTGGAGATACAAGATTACAATGCCAAAATGCTGATACTCGCTTCTACATCCTTTTCACTGTTTTACTTGTCTAGATAGCTTAGAGAGTGAATTGAATTGTGTTTGTACTTCAGGATTATTTATCCATTCCTTTGAGAGGAAAATTATTGTAAACACATTATCTTTCGAGAGTTACTCAAGATTGGGGAATCTTGAGTGGGATATACATTGTGTTGATTACAACTTGTAAGGGGGAGTGAATCCTAGTGAGAGGATTACTTCGAGTACGAGTGTGTAATCAAGCGGTGTGTTGATTACAGATTATAAGGGGAGTGAATCCTAGAGAGGATTGCTTCATTACAGATCGTGTAATCAAGAAGATTAAAGATAGTGGATTGAAAATCCCAAGTGAGGCTTGGGACTGGACGTAGGTCAAGGATAAGGCCGAACCAAGATAAATCTGTTTGCAAGCTCTTCTCCCTTATCTCTTACATTTCCAAAGATTTACATTTGAATGTTTGTCAATTGGTTTATAACTCACTTCTTTTATACAAGTTGAATTTACTGAATTGAGAAAAGATTTTCATAGAATCTAAATTTTTATACTTCACCCAATTCACCCCCCTCTTGGGTTCAGCCGGTACTTACAAACATAGGAGGATGGTGTTGCACAAGGCTAAAGGAGGGAGCGTTGCTTGAAGACGGCCCAGCATAGGGACAACTTGAAGAACCCTAGGGCACAGTGATTAATGTGTTTTAATTTTCACTATCTGTAAATGAATGTAAAGGGGTATAAATCTTGGGAATCCCCCTATTATGTAACCAAATTTTAGTTTTCGTTGTATCAGTATTGAACTATTTCTGATTTTGCCACACTACTGCGTAAGATTGTAGTCAAGAATGTCGCCACCTCGATGGGTGACATATGTTGGCTACCTCTTCTTCATCAGAAGAACTATCTCCTTAGAGAGCTAATATATAGGCCTTCTTTCTAAATTTGTTGGACTTCTTATTTTTTTATTTTTGTTCTTCAGCTGAGGACATTCAGATTTGATATGCCTCGGCTTTTCACATTCATAGCAGATGATGGGTTTCTTGGGTTCGTTGCTAGTTCCTCTCTTGTATAAGAGCTTGTTTGAAAATAGAAGTTTAAAGACAGAGAAGATAATTTCGCAAAGCATAACTCGAGTGTATAACTACCTTGAGTTGGTAACTTGAGTTAGAAGATTTGATTTACAAATAGATGGCTTTGAAAATGAGTTTAAGTAAAGGACACTCGAGTCTTAAAAAGGTGACTTTAACATATGACTCGAGTGCATAACTATTAACTTGAGTTTGAAATCTTTGACTCCTCAAAAATATATTTGAGTGCGGGAGTTAATGTTTGAAAAGCTAAGTTTTAATATTCCTAAGTCAACTCGAGTCAAATGCTAGTAATTCGAGTTGATGCTTTTCATTCAAACGTTACAAAAAGCTTTTAACTCGAGTTAGTCAAATTGAAAGCTGTTTTGACTAAGTTTTTTTTAAAGCACTAACTCGAGTTCTTGGACCAGAACTTTAGTGTGTCTATGACGAGACACATTATAACCCTATTGATTCAAGATCTGATTAAAACAAAGGTTATTTACTTAAGTACCATTAAAAATGAACTTAAATGACTTGAATCATTAAGTCTATTTCATTTACAATTGTTTGTTATCATCAAAACATTGAGAACTAACTAATGTATGATATATCCCTTATTTATTATTGTGTTGACTTTATTATTATAGGGTATAATATATATTAAATATGGATAAAGTTGGAAAATTGTTGAATTTTAAAACAAAGTTAATCCAGTTTAGGTTTTTATTGGTTGGTGTGCAATATGCTGAAAATACTTAATAAATATTCCCTCTGGTCCTTATTATAAGGTACTAACTAGTAAGTGCATTTGGTCCTTTTTACGAGACACTTTCTTATTTCCAAGGAGTATTAATTTTTTTTTCCATTTATACCCATAATTAATAAGTGTAGCTGATGAGAGTAATAATTAATATACTATTAGAGTTTAGTGCAATTAATAAGGTTAATATTGGAAATTAATTAAATTTTAGGAAACTTTATTGACTTTAACTGTTTTTATTGGTTTGTGAAAATTGTTAGTTGGTGCCTTATAATAAGGACTATAGGGAGTAAGACCAAAGGAGTACTCCCTTTGGTCCTTATTAAAAGGCATCAACTAGCAAATGTATTTGGTCCTTTTCTTAAGACATTTTTGCTTGTTCCCAAAGAGTATTAATTATTATTTTTTTTCATATATGCCCCTAATTAATCAGGGTAGTCGGTGAAGAGTAATAATTAATATGATATTTGAGTTTAGGTCAATTAGCAAGGATAATATTGGAAATTACTTAAATTTTAGGATAAATTTATTAACTTTAATTGTTTTTATAGTTTATGAGAATTATTAGTTGATACCTTATAATAATGACCAGAGGGAGTAAATCATATATAATTAATTTTATACTGTATATGTTTTTTTTTTTGAACTCTTCTATGGATTCTCATTACTGGAAGAAAAACGATATTACAAGACTAATAGGGCAGTGCATGCCACTAAGATGTAATCGAAAATAAACAAACAGAGGAACAAGACTAACAGAAGACAGACTCGTAGTAATAACACTCGAAGCAGATCTAAGATCAGTCAACCAGGATCTTCAAGCCTATGTAGTGTCGGTGTTCAAAATATTCCTGGAACTCTTTGCATCTTCAAAACATTTCTGGAACTCTTCTATGGATTTTATACTGTATATGTTAACGATAAGGAAAATCAACTCCTAGTTTTCTTAACCGTTTATCAATTATTACTTCAAGTTCTTGGTATAGGTTTCCAATATTAATGCCTATACACAATTCCACACACGCGTACGTGCATCCAAGCACAGGATGAATACATAAATTGATGAGTTATAACTTTGAATCAATATAAGCCACCAAATAATCATTACCATCAACACACCAAAATTTCTTCAATATAATTAACAAGCATTCATTAATAATAGTTCCCATGGCTCAGGAAAATTGTTTGTACTCGAACCATCCATAAATCCATTAATAAGTTAATTTCCACAATTCAATCTACATAGAACTCATTACCATATATACAACTGCAATATTTGTCAAAATTTCTATAATACTGCCCAAAGCCAAGCGATTGTTACAAAAATTATAGCTGTACAAGTTAAATTACTCCTACTCATGCATTTACTTTAATATTTCCCAAAGCCTCATAATTTCTAGACTATATACTCCATCTAATCTTGAATGTAGCAACTAGTCAGGAGATTTATTTTAGTTCTAAATATAAGATTTCAATTAACTTTGTCTCCAAAATTTGTAATTTTTCTCCACACTATCCCTATTGATTTTACATATTAAAGGGGGTTTTGCATCAAAGTGTACTTCCAATGCAAATGACTAAAAAGGGAATTTTAGGGAAATCGATAGACTTTTTTGTCTTCAAATAATTAACTCAACTAATTTATTTAATCTTTACAACTTAAGTATCTTGCTCAAACATTATAAGAACTACATGGGTATTATCGAAAAAATTTCAAATCAAGTTCTTCAATTAGTTTCACAAGTTTATAAAAAGCGTAGAAAAATTCAGCAACCATAAAAACCTCTCACAATAATCCAACTCAGCTCTTATACTTTGGATAAAAGTACAATCTCTAACTAATATATTTAAGGGAAAATTAAAATAAAGGAGCTAGAGAAAATAATATTTATTATAAAGGACCATAAAAATTGTAATTACTTAGAAGGATCCGAATATGATAATATAAATTTTAAACTACCAAATTGCCCCTGATCAAACCTCATGTATTATCTCTTGTATTCATAATTTAAAAAATAACTAAAATTAAAACTAAAACTGCCCATCATGATATATCATAAAAAAATTTTATTTTAAATATATTATTTAATTAACAACTGTTAAACTCATATTTTTCTTAGTTTTTATTTTTCACCAATTTATATCATCAAGTTGTCCAATTTATATTATCAATGATGATATCAATTAAGCTTATTTTATAAAAATAAAAACTAAATTTATTTCATATTTTGTAGGATATAATAGGTTAATTAGATTTTTTTATAATTTTATTAACAATACATGAATTTTTAACCCACATAAATTGCTTCTAAAACAAAAATAGATCATACAAACTTTCTTAGTTTAATAATATGATAAATGGGAAATACACTTCTCATGTTGTAGGTGTATAAATAAATAAATGACAATTAAATTTACCAATCCTCCATAATAAATTTAGTCATAATTACTATTTAAAGTCAAATTTTTTTGGGCAAATAATACCTATTAGAAATAGGTGAATATGTGGTCAAGCTTAATTTAGGAAATTTTGTTCTAAAAGTAAATAAACCAAAGACCAAATTTTCTAATTTGGTTTAGATATCATAAAATACCCTAAGATTATTATATTACAATATAGTTTTATGTTATGAAAATACCTAAATCAATTAAAAGAAATTACCAATAAATAAATGACAATTAAATTTACGTTAATTAAAATAATTTTTATAAATGTCCATAATAAATTTAGTGGCAATTAAAAGTCATAATTAGGGATATTTTAACTTAATGAAGAATCAAGGGCCAATTTTGAAATTATATTTAAGGATCATTATGAGTTCTCATTTGAGGAAGAAAACATTATGAAAACATTAATGAGAATTAGCAACAGTAAATGAACAAGTTAGCTTGCACTAATTGGGATTAGTTGCAAAATAATCAAGAGGCAAAATAAAAGTATAAAATGAGGGTGAAATAATACTTTCCTAATTAAGCACTAATTTTCATGATTAGTTAAATCAATTAATCAAGGGAGAAGATTTAATCTAAAGAAACACAATGAAATCCAATGGTTGTGATTAAACCAATAATTAATATTAATCCTTGTGAAATTGAATTGGCCAATGATAAATCAAGAAAATATTCTTAATCCTCATGAAACTAATTGGACCAATAAGAGATTAGCATAAATTAAAGGTCAAGATTAAACCTCATAAAGCTAATCTAAGGGTTTTACAATTAATTTAATAAAGCATAATCCATGTGAAATTAAATCCACCAATAAGAAAAAAGAATTGTGAGTGTGTGTGTGTCTAGTATATGAGAGAGAAAAAGAAAATTAAAGCAAATTTGATAAAGTTTGAAATCCTAGAGTAAATTGGATAATGGTTTGAAATCCAAAAGAAATATCTCGATGTACACGTAAAAACTCAAAACAACAAATAAAGTAAGAATTTATACAAATTCAAATAGTTGTGAAGAAGTAGGAACCCTGAAGAAAATATAAGGATTTATCTTGAACCCACGTAATTTAACCTCGAAAGTAAGCCTAGTAAAGGCTATTTTTGTAAATGTTGAACAATAAGCTTAGTACAACCAGGGGAATCTAATTAAACCATAAATCTGGATATCCAACTACTAATCAAAAAGCATACTCAGAATTTAAAAGTATTAGTAATTGATCAAATGACGAAAAATGAATTTCGTTAAAGCAAGGAAAAAGATGATGGAAGAGAGAGAGAGAGAGAGTGATTAAAATATGATTTTTATTAGAGCACATGTGGGATTTAATTTTGGAAATTAAGATAATTAGCTAAATCCAATGTAATTATTTTTAACCAATGGGAAGCATTTGCTCACAAATTGTATCACCATAGAAGCACAAATTAATATTAGCCCTTGATAAGAAAAGTTGATCCAAGGGATAAAATTCATAAGCTTTTACTATAAATAGGGGCCTTGCTCTTCATAATTCTTCACACCAAATCAAACTTCAAGAGTTGATTTCTAATAGAGTAGAAGCAAGAAGGAGGTATCAAGCAAGAGGCTTCAAGAGATAAGCTTGTATTTAGTTTTTAGTTTATAGTTTTTAGTTCTTAGTAGTTCTTAGTAGCTTTGGTAGAATTGTTAGTTTTAATCTAGGAAATAGGTAAGGTAATTTTCCATAATTGTTTTCAAGCCTTATTTCATCGAAAGATGCCTGACAAGGTGGAAATATGTTGGGGAGTGATTTTTAGGATTAATAAAACAAGTTAGAGTAAGATAGGGAATTGTGGGGTTTTGCGGGGCTTGTTGGGATCAGTCAGATAGAGGGCACTGTTTGATATGTAAATTTATATTCCAAAATTCTGAAATAATTCATGGTCATAGTAGACATGTATAGCTTTCCATTGATATAAAATATGCATCAATTAGAGGTCTGTAGAGGGAGATAAAAATTCTGGAAATAAGGCTAAAACCGCTTTTCTGGGAAATTTTATGGAATTGAAGATCATTAAACTGGGAGTGATTCACGTTTTGAATTCTGGGTGAAAATGTTCCAATATTTTTTCTCAAAATTATACATGCTAAGGTTTCTGGGAAATTTTATGGAATCTCGTTTTAGATCAATTTTTGTGATAATGAATTAATTATGATTTTTTAGTGCAAATTTAAACAGAAAAACCTTCTGGTGGAGAAAGCCAAGTATTATTAAATATTCGGATAATTGTATTACTCGTTTTTTTAATTATTCCGATTCTTCTCAGAAAATAAAGGGATATAATTGGATTAACAAATCCACCGTTAGGTTTGAAAAAAAAAGATGCCACCATTTCATGTGTGTGTAGGAATCTTCTTTTTCTCATGCAACATGAGTGGGTGAAATGTTCCATAAGTGTAAACCCCATGATAAATTATAAAAGGCCTTAACTTTTATTAAATTTTTATAATTCTTTTTTTAATTAAAACTTTTGTTGATTTTAAAAGAATTATAATTTTTACAAATTGAAGAATCATAATTTTTTTTTCATAGATATATATTCAAGTTGTGAAAATGAAAATTGAAAAATTATTTTTTAATTTAATGAAACTTAACATTTTGTATTAGTTTTAAAAATAGAATGAGGAAGAAAATATAGGAGGGATTGCAAAAAAATTTGTTAGGGCATTTTTATATTTGGTCCTTCTAAAAAATTACAATTTTTATGATCATTCTCCATAAATATTTTTTCCTTTAAGTCCTTCATTTTAATTTTTCCTATATTTAATTAGGACCAGAGGCAGCGTACTTTACATTACTCTTCATAACAAACTTTGTTAT
The DNA here is from genome assembly GCA_019022655.1 of Acacia acuminata. NCBI lineage: Eukaryota > Viridiplantae > Streptophyta > Magnoliopsida > Fabales > Fabaceae > Acacia > Acacia acuminata. The sequence continues at coordinate 104,442 of JAFJYI010000151.1, read as the reverse complement.
TCGTTGGTGGGAAAAACTGTTGGAAGCTTCAATAAATAAATTGTTATACTCTTTATTGAAAATTTCACAAGGTTAGGGTCCTTTGACAAATGTATGTAAAGAGTTCGTCACAATGACGTCTTGGGACTCTAATCATGTAATTTTTTATTTTTTATTTTTTAAAAAATATCATGTAAGTGTTTTATTATAAGAAAATGAGTGATAGAAACAGATGGGTGTTCCTTTCGTGCTCAGTCTTGCCTTCTTTAACTTCGTCCTTTTCACTGATCAAATCTTTTCATTTCCTTCTGCATTAAATTTTCGCTTGTCTTTTGTTCAAACTGTCCGTCATAGACACAGTTCCAAGTGGTCCCTTCGAAAAGCGCGTACGAGTTCCATTAACGTGAAGCACGTCTTACATTACAGTTCAAATACTAGTACAAGTTAGCTAGAGTTGGCCAGAAAAAAAAAAAAACATGTTTTATCTTTGGCTAAAATATACTTTATTCACTCCTAAATATAAGGCGTAGTTATTATTATTATTATTATTTTTAGATTAAGAAAAAAGCCTAAATAAGTTAATTAATTATATCATATATTGTGTATCTTCAAATTATATATAAGTTTATTAATCAAACTAATTAATTTAGAGAAGACAAATAAAAATGAAAATACTCTAAAATAATTTAATTAGCTTCTTTAATTTTTTTTAAAAAAATCAACTTTATCTTATATCTAAACCGGAGGGAGAATAAGGATATTCATGATACTCATCACACAGACCATAATTAATCATATTCTCTTTTGGTCAAGAAGATGCATGCAGCCAAACCTCGGCAAAATCAATGACGCCATTGCAAATTTGAAATCGAAATGTGAAATGGAAAAGGCAGCCTTCTTCCCTCCCTGACGGCACAAATTTTTGACGGGTCATTTAAGTGGGTCAGAAAATTACATTTTCACCATTGGCTTATAATTATTAATTCTTTTATTACCAGAAAAACTAACGGCAAGGTTCTATGGTATAAAAAACAAAAGTTTAAAGAGGTTAATTTGAAATTTTGAAATGTTAGGGGGGTTATGTGCAATCTCCTCAAAGTTCAGGGGAAAATTCTATATTTTAACCTTTATCTTTCAATTCTACATTATGAAAAATTGTATGTTTAGCCCTATACTACCTGCACTCTCTAGTGCTATTTATAAGTCCGATTACCTAATTCTCACATACATATAAAAGTTATTGAATTCATTAAATATGGACAAAAGTGATAATTTTTTTCTAATTTTGCCCTAATTTACGAATGTGTATTTTTTTACCTATTTCTTCCCTCTCTATTTTTAATAGGGATAAAATTGTATCACTTTCATTTATTACTCTGAAAATTGACTTATAATAAGGACTAAATTTTTTCTCAAATTGGACTTATAAATAGGATCAGGCATTATCCATAATATGAATCGCTCGAAAGAAGAATTTGTGCTCTTAAATGTAAGTCACTTTGCAAGAGTTTGTATAGCAGTAAATGCTTTATTCCAAATATGTCCTTCTCAATTACGAGGGGATAAAAAAGGTATATACTTTTTAAAATTTACGATATTTATTAGGGGTAAAGATGGAAATCGGAACATTATTAGACAACTATAGTGATGCGACTTACTTTTCTTGATTATTGTAAATGAGTAATTAGTGACTATTAAGGGCGGGAGGAATATATAATAAGGAAAAATTTTACACAAGCCCCACAACTTTGACGATATACAATGAGGACCTTTAATTTAAATTAACCCCTTAAAACCTTACATTTATGCAGATAACCCCCATTTGATTAATTTTGTATATGTAGACAAAAATAAAGTTCAAAGGGGTATAAAATTGATAGTTGGTGTCATCTGAGTAGACTTAAGTTCAAGGAGTTTTTGTAATATGTTTTAAAGGCTAAGGATATTATTTGTACATGGTTCAAAGTTTAGAAGAGTTTGTGTAATTTATCCATATAATAATTATCATAGCTATAAGTGTAGATTTAAATCTGCTATCGCCCATACGAAAATGTTCGTACAACAATGATAAAAATGCAAACGCGTGCTTGGTACAACTCAACTGTCATTTCGAGCATGACAATGTTTAATTGCGTGTATATCTTTGGTCGTTCAAATCTATTATGTTTCTCCACCGAAAATTCTTTGATGTACGTGTTATGATTTTTGAAAGACATACTTATGTGAACAGAAACAAGACAAATACTAGAGAAGCCAGACATGAAGAATTCAATTTGGTTTTTGAGTTATGCTCTTTTTTATTATTCTTATTATTATTTTGAATGATACTCTCGCCCACCAGCTTCACTATATAAATGGGTTCTTACAGCTTCATGACTCGCTCCAAGGATCTCTATAACTTCATTCCTGCCAAAAAAAGCATCAAGCGGAAACTTTTTGTGGATAAGTTATCGAATATACATAATTCGCCATGTCACTCTCTCACATTTACACGTTAAAGTCGTCATTTTTTCTGATGCCAATCTCAGATGTTCCAACAACCAACCCAAGAAGAACTCAAGCCTCAAACACTACTTACCATAGGAAAGCCATTTCTATTACTTCCATGCACCATAGCACCGCTCCTGCAAAATCAAGAAGATCAACATTCAATGTGAGGGAATTCTGTCCTTTCATTTTTAATTCAATGTTCTATACATACGTATATTTATATGTTAATAAGAACGTGTAAAAATAATAATGTGTTGGTCCTAGTCCAAGGAGCTTTAGTTGCATAAACATAAGATCTCAAGTTCAAGTTTATATCAATGCCAAAAATGCATTTGGAAGAATTATCTTCAATTGGACCTGATAATACTCAAATATCACCTAGTCAGATAACTAAATCAAAATGAGTGTAAAGCAAAATAATGTGGTAACGTGGGATTCATTTATCATTTCATACTTATGATTTCTTGTCCCCCGTCTATTGTTCTTTAATTATTTCATAGAGTCTTATTTACTTATACTTGCATGCATATTCTTTGATAAAAATGCATTTTTAATCCTTAAACTTTGCACTAAGTTTCAATGTGGTCACTTAATTTTATAAAGTGTGTTTCATTTTTTTTAGTCTTCATACTCTGACAATGTTAATTTTATATAAAACAATTGACATTAAAATTTTAAATGTTTACAAAATAATTACATATGCGTGTGTGTGAGTATACATACACACACAAACTTTGCAAAAATAACAATGTTGGCATAAAAAAATATTATTTGAAACTAATGGCGCTAGGGTTAGAAGACCATTTAAAAAAAAAATGTATTTTATAGTAATATATGTACGAATGTCAGCTCATTATCGATGATTGTTTCCCGTTTTCAGGATGTTGACATTCATACCAGACATGCAAAAGAATTGAAGAACGTTAAGAAAATCCTCTCTGAAAAAGCAAAAGAGAATTCATTGGATGGTTTATATATGATTGATATGATTCAAAGGCTAGGAATTGAACACCACTTCGAACAGGAGATTCAGGAAGCTGTTCAAAAGCACCATTTGAAGCTTGGAACTCACAGCTATGGCAGTTCAGATCATAATGATCACAAGCTCTCTGAAGTTGCATTTCAATTTCGCTTGTTAAGACAACAACGTTGTCCTATAGATACAGGTAAACGTGCGAGTCCTTATCCACAACGTAAGGATTAATGATTAGCAAAAAGGTATAGCTCACATTGTTCTTGACGTTATATGTCAAGTTCTGACGTGGTTATTTATAAACATAGAGATGCATGCGCGTGCTAGATTTTTTTCACACCAAGGTTTCTATTTTTATTTTCAGATAAGGTAAACTTTTAGTCCTTGAACTGTATGCAATATGTTATTTTGGTCCCTTAATTTTATAAAATGTCTTTTAGTACTTTATTTTTCTCCAACAAGTGTTCCTCTTAGTGGAAGGGGGTTTGGCTGCTTAACTATGAGGTTTTGAGTTTGAGTCTTTATGTAGAAAACACCTTTAGGAGAACTGCCACCAAGTAATTGGGCTCGTCAATGCTAGAATTTTACTTAATGAGATAGCTATATAAAAATATATATATATATATAGTTTTAGGTTAGATGACAAGACAAGATACTTTATAAAAATAAGAGACTATACTGAGATTTATATAAAGTTAGAGGGGCCAGAGGAGTACTTTTACTTTTTGATAAATAATTCTTTCTCAAAGTTACATATATGTCAATTATTGAAATACCATTAAAGGGTTTAAAAATTGAGTAATTATTACTGAATCTGATGATACAGGTGTGTTTAAAAACTTCATGGACAAGAAAGGAAGATTGAAAAAGAAATTTTGGGGAAACACAGAAGGGTTAATTGAACTGTTCGAAGCTTCACAATTAAGCATGGATGGAGAAGACGATCTTGATGAAATTAGGAACTTCACCCACCATCTTCTTCACACAAGGACGTTAAGAACCAATGACCCTCATGAAGCTAATGTTATTACAGATACCCTAAAGTATCCAAATCACAAAAGTTTGTTGAAGTTCACACCCAGAAGTATTTTATTTCCAAGTTCACAAATTGGCAAGGCCTGGTTGAGTCCTTTGCAAAATTTTCCAAAATCGATACCCAAATAGCCAACTCCATTAATCTGAAGGAGATATATGCAGTGTCCAAGTGAGTTACTTCAGTCTCTTGCATATTTGATCATTTTATAACTTGTGGTGACCACTAGTAGGGGGGAAAAAGGGCCTTTTAGAGCCGTTGAAATGCGTCTCCTAGACTGAAGTTGGATCCTATCTAGACATGACCGGTTTAAAAAGTTTCACACTTTCTAGACCGGCCCTACAACCGATCTCAAAAACAGTTTTCTAGACCAGGCATAAACTCTGGTTTAGAAAGTCGGACGTTCTAAATCTGACGTGGTCTTCGCCATCTAATATTATAGGGCTTATATCTATATCAAGATTAATCCTTCTTTAGTGATAACTAACGTAATGAGATATAATATGTGTCTGTGTGTGTAGGTGGTGGCAAAACCTAGGTTTAGCTAAGGACTTGAAGTTTGCAAGAGATAAACCAATAATGTGGTATATGTGGCCAATGGCATGCGTCACAGATCCGTGCTTTTCAGAAGAAAGGATTGAAATCACAAAGCTCGTATCTCTTTTATACATAATTGATGATATATTTGATATTTATGGAAGCATGGATGAACTCACTCTCTTTGTAGATGCTGTAAACAGGTTAGCTTTCTTCATATTTATGTTTATTTTGTCAAAGATCATAACAAATTGTTAATTTGTCACTAACATAATAGATTCTTCCAAAATTGCAGATGGGATTTGGGAGCAACAGAGCAATTACCAGATTGCATGAAAGCAAGCTTCAACTCTCTCTATGATATTACCAATGAATTTGCTATTAAAGTCCAAAACAAACATGCGTGGTACCCTATAAACACGTTAATCAAATCGGTAGTTAAATAAAGTGTTGTTTCACTTTATATCAAGAAATGAGCTTTTTTATTTAAAAAAAATGTAAATTGATTATATATTCACTGTTGCAGTGGGTAAGACTGTGCAATTCATTTTTGGAGGAAGCAAAATGGTTTAATTCAGGGAAGTTACCAAATGCTGAGGAATACTTGAAGAATGGGATTGTGAGCGCTGGAGTGCATATGTGCCTTGTTCACACTTTCTTCATCTTAGGTCAAGGCATTACCAATGAAACTGTGACTCTCATGGATGACGTACCAGAATTGATATCCTCCACATCCACAATTGTCAGACTTTGTAATGACTTAGAAGGTGCAAAGGTACGTTGCCATCAATGATATCCCTACTTTTAAAAATTAGGTCACTATTGCAGGCAAGACTTTCTATGTCAGCTAGGAAAGGTTTTTCACATGGGTTATTGGAAGGTAGAGTGTATATATATGTGACATCGTAGTTTGAATCTTAGAAGAGTTAAAAATAGAGCTTTGAACCACTATATTTGGAGTTAAATTGATTTAGTTATAAAGTTTAATTTCTAATTAGTTTCAAAAAGTTCATTATTCCACACCTAAGCTTTTAGCAATGTTTGGTCTTTCTAAGAGCACTAATTGAGTCATGTATAATTCTTAAATGGTTAAATAACTCTGATAAGTGGCTTTATGCAAAATTTCTGAAGCTTATTAGTTTAAATCATACTCAATTTTTTTTACCAAGTTTCGACCTATAGGCTTTATTTTTTTTTTTTTTTTTTTTCAAATTAAAGATTTTAGTGTGAAAAGGAACAAATTAGATTAATGTAGTAAATTTATTTATGAGGTCTTCACTACTTGTTAGTTTAAGTCTTAAAGGCAACAAGATATGGTTTACCCATTTGACATTTTGGACTAAAAAATTGGAAATACACAAGCAAACCTGATTTTGAGTGATGCAGGACGGTAAACAAGCTGATAATGATGGGTCCTATCTAAACTGTTACTTGAAGGACCACCCAGGAGTTCCAGTTCACCAGGCAAAAGAGAATATCAAACATAAGATCTCAAATGCGTGGAAATGTCTCAACAAAGAATGCTTTAATCCAACAAATCCATTTCCTTCTTCTTTTTCTAAAATTTGCCTAAATGCTGTTAGGATGATCCCTATAGTTTACAATGAAAAATATAGCCCCTCAAGGCTAGAAGAGCATGTAAAATCTTTACTCTATAGTGACAGTATCTGAGCGAATAATGTATCTGAATATCATACCCTTATGTTGTAAAATTTATGAAATGCATTCATTATCACAACATAATATAGTTCATGCGTACAATTGTTACCACATCAATGATATATTACTTTGAACTCTCAGTGGCTCTTCATTACCAACATATGACGGTGTCGTTTGATTTCCCTAAACTTTTGTAAAGTTTGTAATAACACTTCTTTTCCATGTTGCAGTCACTATCCACCTTAATTCTTACCTTAATATTAATCTCAGCATAATATGATGGCAATCCATAGTTCAAACAATAAAAATTATGAATAGTTAAAATGCAACAACGAAAGGAGGTTGCTACCCTGTAATTTTCCAAGGCTTTTTAAAGCTTTACTTTTCATTCTTGATTCAATTTGTCCCTTGCACAAATTGATTCCTAAATTCACACATAATAAATGCCTCTAATTATTTATAGACTCAAAATATCACGCCCTGAAACCTAATAGGGTGACAGGCACAAACTATGAGTGGACTCATATTCCTTAAGTCTTAAATCTTTTTTTCTTTTTTCTTTTTTTAAAAAATCTCTTCCAAAATACATGGATCCTACCTATAAATTACATGAAGCATCTTGTAATACCCTAAAAATCACATTTAGCATAACCACTATATTTTGATAGATAAAGCCTATTTAAAATAGGTGAATATGTGGTCTCAAATTTTTTGATGAGTTTATCCTATTTTCTAGATAATTTTTCTTTAGGATTAAGGTAGCCAATGATTTAATTTTGTTGGGCATCATAAAATACCATAAATTACAATAAATACCCTATTAAACTAAGGTTTATGTAAGATCAAAAAGAACAAGAGAGTGTTATGAAAATACCTAAATAAATTTAGAGAAATCAATGGCAATTAATTACCAACTAAACATTCACTAAATTAAATAAATTGTGCAAGTCTTCATAATTAAAGGACCATAAACACCAATTTTTATAATTTGTTAAGAGACTAAATTTTCTAATACCCTATAATTAATATATAGTTCATATTTAATTCATAAAAGACCATAAAGAATTATCAAAACACTTGAAACAATTAAGGGGCAATTACTAACAATTAATGAGCAATTAAAAATTACACTAATGCAATATTTAGGTAATTCTCTACAATTAATATTAATAGTCATTGATTAGAGGTGTGTTAGGCTAATTAAAAGTCAAGGACCAATAAGGGATTAGGATTAGCACTAAAAGGGTTATCAACAATCATAAATCACTCTAAGAACCAATGATGCAACAATCAAGAGATAATTAAGCTTATGATTAAGATTTTAATCAAATGTTAATCAAGCTTTGAAAAGTCAACAATTTCAACTATGATCTAAGGGCCAAGATTTAACCTCATAAAGCTTATCTAAAGGCTCTAATTAGTTATGATAAAGCTTAATCCTTGTGACCTAAGCTTAACCAATGAGAGAGAGAGAGAAAAAATTAATTAAAGCAAATTTGATAATGGTTTGAAATCCAAGAAATATCGATGTACGATAAAAAACTCAAAACAACAAATAAAGTGAGAATTTATACAAATTTAAAAAGTTGTGAAGAAGTAGGAACCCGGAGAAAATATAAGGACTTATCTTGAACCCACATAATTTAACCTCGAAAGTAAGCCTAGTAAAGGCTATTTTTATAAACGTTGAAGAATAAGCTTAGTACAACCAGGGGAATATCATTAGACCATAAATCTGGATATCTAACTACTAATCAAAAAGCATACTCGAATTTAAAAGTATTGGTAATTGATCAAGATTAAGCTTGATTAATAAGGCACAAATGACCTTGATTAGTTACCAAACAAATTGCATAATGACATGTGGCATTAATGGGCATTTTAAACCCTTAGTTATGTTATTAAATGGCATCATAACTTAGCCCCAAGAATCAGCAAATACGTTCAGCATAGGAATGGGAAATGAAGGAATGAATAAAGCATAAAGTTGAGAGTTGAAAAGTCAAAAGTTGCAACAACCAATTAGAGAATAGAACCATGGACTATTTGATTAATTGAAAAACACATTTAATGGCTATTAGAGGAGGAGTATGTCGACAGCTAGGTGGAGGGGGAAGATGAAGTCTCAAAAAGTGTCCTTTTAATCCAATGGTTAGGATGCATGTTAGTCATATTTTAATACCAATGATGTCCCTAAATTTTTCCTATAAATAGACCCCCAACCTCTTCATATTTTTCACACCAAAAACCAAGAGGCATCTGATCCTAGAGAGCAAAGTGAGAGTGAGTGGCTTGGGGAAAGAAGGAGCAAAGTTCTTGGTAAGTCTCTAGCTCTAGCTTTGAGTTCTTTGAGTTTTAGTTCTTAAATTCTTAGATAGAAGTAGCTTAGATCCTAAATATGCTAGGATAATTTTATTTACATGTTTTTATGGTCAAAATTGGCTTTATTTCAAAAAAATGATGGGGGAGTTCATATAGCAAAATTTCTGGAAGAAAATCATCAAAGTAACGAAGTTAAAGCGAAATTTCATCGGTTTCGGAATTTCTGGTGGCAGTGATGAAAACGCCAGAATTTCATATTGAAAATATGGTCAAAATATTCTGATAAAATTCATGGTTAAAATAGACATATAGGGATTTTTAAATATGTCAAGAAAATGTCAAAATGAGTTCTGTACAAGGAGATAAAACTTCTCAAAGTTGGGCTACGAATTTCTGGGTAGAGGCTCAAAACTTTAAAACTGGGAGTGATTTGTTTAATCTGGGAAAGATTTATTATTTTTAATTGAAACTAGACATCCTAAGGATTCCAAGTAATTTTACGGATCCTCGTTTTGATTTTTTAGAATTAATTATGATTTTTCAAAGTTAGAAAAAATGCTGCCCAGATTTGTACCAGCGTTGTTCTACGAATTTTGAGGAAACAAAGTGGAAAATAAATGTTGCAAGGGAAAAATAGTCATTAGTGGCCGGATATCCCGTAGGATATTATTTTTAAATTAATAAATACGATATTAACATTATAGGATACGCGTGATCACCGCCCGACCGTCAACGTACCGACAACACCGACGAAGGTACGGATGCGTCTTAACACTAACTCGATGTTTACTTGTATACCTATATGTGATAGATATGTTCATAGACGTGACTCTGTTTTTAAAAGAATTGTTCATACACATACAGCTTTATACGGGTTATAGTCATGATAACGCCGTTGGGTTTTCCTAGCGCGAGGACACGGATGTACACCGTGGCACCGGTGAATAGTGCGGATGTAATAACATTCATATGCGGTGGTTTGTGTTGTTATTGCTTTTTATATGTGAATATAGCTGTGATGTTATGAGATAACTGTCATACATAACTATACATGAACATGAGGTTAACCGTTACTCGAGGTTCAATGGGCATTGAACCTCGGCTCTTACCATAGCTTCGGGATCCGGAGTAAACGGGATCGAAGACAAGGGTAAGCGACGATGTAGGAACCGGCCGGAGAAAGTCCTATTGACGTGCACTTTACGATATCGACATTTGAAAAAAATGTAACGCTGTTATAAGCACATACATTACAGTGGATATTTATCAGTTACTTTTCAATACTATTTACTTCCGATGCTCAACTCTGATCAAGATACCGTGAAAACGCTTTCAAAAATTGGGATGTTACACATCTAGTTTATACTAATACAAAAGTCTAGGGCTATGATTACATCAATAAATAGTACTACGAGATGGATCAACGATCTTTACATCATTAAAGAGGCTCTTCACCGCTCAGCAAGAGGTACATGGTCAGCAATATTATCTTAATAAAATACAAAAGTAAATAATTTAAACCTTTTTATCTTCTAATAAAAACAATATGGCAATAACTTCAATCTCTGTATGATATGATCATGAATAATAACAAAACTATAATTAGGATAATCAATTGACTACCTCGAAATACGTAATAAATTGTCTTGTTTGATAAAACCAGTTTAAAAATAGTAAATCATAATTAAAATAGAACTCTATATAAAATATCATTAATCAAATAAATTCAAATATGTACTAAAACCTTTGATTTAATATAATCAATTCTTAACCATAATTATCAAAACCACATCTTTCTGTAGAACTTCTTATAGAACGAATGACATGCGTGGGCACATAGTCCACGAGGATAACTAACCAAGCATGGCTCGAAGCTATGAAAACAAACATGGACACATAGTCCATAAGGTAACTAACCAAGCATGACTCAAGGTCATGAAACAAGCATAGACACACAATCCATAAAACAATCATGAGAACAAATGCCATGAATATCAAACGAGCTCGAGGTTAACCATGGTGCACTAATAACTAACAGTACTGCTGTTAGTAACTAGTGTTCTATATTCAGTCATCTCTAAAACATTTTCAAGCATGCTTGGGGTCAATTTATCAAAGCAATAAAAATTATTATTTCAAGATAATAACATCTCTATCTACATAAGTTCTGTTTGATGTTCTCTTGTGATAAATAATAAAGTAAGTTGGAATCATTTAAATGATGATGGAATCTTGATAGGGAAAAAATTATAGCCTAAACTTCCGCAAATGCATCAATTGTATCAAGTAATAAAGTGTGAGTAAGATATTGTTCCCATGAGGACTTGATACCGAAACTTGGTTGAGCATTGATTTTACACTTTTGCTTAATTTGAGCAAACCAAATTGAATTCAAATGAGTGAAAGGAAAATTAAAACCAAATTAAAGGAAACTAACTACCACAATTATCAAAAGAGAAGCTCAAAGTCACTAATCCATTAGGTATATGTCTATCCTATTCGCAATCTAATCCTATATTACTTAATCTCAAAGCCAAATTAAAATTCCCTTCATTAAGGTAAATTCTAATACTCAAATTTATATTTAGTAATGGCTAGTCACTAATAGATAAAGCTAAACAAGCACTACTATAGATTTGCCTATATCTCACTATTACTTTTACGTATAGATAAAGGTTTATAACCATTAAATATATGATAAATATTAATATTTAACAATTATTAACCATTACATATAACGCCTTGTATTTAATGGTTATTCAAATACCACTGTTATTTATAAGGCCATATATTTCACAGTTTCTACTCATTGACTATTGAATATAGTAAACATTATTCAACGGTTATTGACTGAAAACTGTGAAATATAGCAACAATACTTTATGGTTAAAATGATAAATGATAAAGTATTTGACACTAATTTTAGTCATCTGAAAGGAGTTTATTTGATGTTTGTTAATCTATAACCATAAAATATTTTGAAATACTTCACGGTTGTTTGAAAAAGCCATCAAATATGCGATAATTTATAATGGTTATTTGTGAATAACCGTGAAGTATTGAAGACAATTTTTTATGTAAAAAAAGAAAAAAGAAAAGAAAATTGGGCCTCATTTTCAATCAGCTCTTATGGACATTACATATATACAATACTACAAAATACATTTTTAACGTCAATTTTTAAGATCCTTAGATGACTGTTTTTGGGGGTCGTGTATGTGAGTGTTGTTGAAAGTTCATGACTTATGATGACTATTTTTTAAATAACAATGTATGTGTTTTTTTTTTTTTTTCAAATTGATGAGCAATGGCAGAAAAGCATAGCAACGGGGAAATTGAAAAGCCAAAGATAATAAAAACAGTAATAAGAAGAAGAAGAAGACAACACCAACAAATTCCATAAAGACAGTCAGTTCCCTAGATGTATTAGGAAACAAGCCGTAAATTTAATAACTCCATAAACAAAAAGAAACAACTCTATCTGCAATGGTAAATAATCAAAATCAAAATTCCCCTAAAAAACAAAACAAAAACAAAAACAAAAACAAAAAATTTAATAGATTTTAAAAATGAAGAAGATTGAATAGGAATAGGAGATGTTACATAGACCACATAAGGGTTAAAGAAAGGCCAGAAAAGAAAGAAAGCACAATTAAACGTTCATACGTATTAAAGAAACTCAAGATAGGTTTTCATTCTCAGATTTCTCTAAGAAGCATAGAAATCAAGGATAACACCATCACATGATAAGCGCAGAAATCGTGACAAGGCCAGCATTCACATGATATATCACGCCCTGAAAACTAGCGGAGTGACTGATATGGAATATGAGGGAAACTCACTTTCCCTAAGCCATAGAACTTAAAAGATCTGTCATACCTTGCACCTTAATCTGGTATATACAGTTACTATCTCTAATTTATATCTACATATTCCACAACGTCAAAACATATTAAACGCATTGCAGAAATAGCAACAGAGTTTCCTTTGTAAGTTAAACTTCTAGAAATCTTACTATGATTGAAATGACAAAATGACATTCGGAGCTTTGCTCCACTATTATATATGCATATACATATGTTCCGAACAAAATAAAGACAGGGATCCTTCCTATAGGCAACGTGAAGCATCTAGCTTTTAAGAGTAATACAAAAGTTTGAATTTATAATTACATCAAATAGCAGCACTGCAAAAGGAGCCAGCGAACTTTAAATTATTGAGAAGGCTCTTCATTGCTCGACTGCAGGTACAACGCCAGAAATACTATCTGGACCAAACAAATTTTCTGGTAAATAACGTCTTATTATAGAATTTAATAAAATATAGAATAATATAATTTAACATTTTCATCTTCCGATAAAAAAAATATGGCAATAAATCACAATTTCTGTATCATATGATCATGAATAAAAATAGAACTATAAACAGGATCACCAATTAAATAACTAGAGTTACATAATAAATCATTTTGTTTAACAAAATCAATTTAAAATAGTAAATATTAACCCTAATCTAATCGTAGGACTTCTACAGAACGGATGACAAGCATGGACATATAGTCCATAGGGGTAACTAACTGAGTGTAGCTCAAGGCCACGAAAACAAGCGTGGACACATAGTTCACGAGGATAAGTAGCCAATCAAGCGTAGCACGAGGCCACGAATGTAACATCCCAAATTTTGGGATTTAAAATTGGAATATTATATAGAAATTTAATTCTGAAATTTGGCTTAAGGTAATTATGAGAATAATTATTGAAAATTTAGGCCTATTTTTCCTTAGTTTATTTTGGGAAAAGAATAATTCAAATAAGGAATAATTTAGGCCTAAAATTATAGAAATAATATATGAGAATTAAACGGTGGCAATTGGCCAAATGATCAAATTAATTATTTGGAAGATTAGGAATTATTTTCCATATAATATTTAAAAGTAAAAATTAGGGAAAAATTTACAAGAGATAATTTTGGAACACACACCCTCTTATTATTAAATTGAGACACCAAGTTTATCTACATATATATTAGCCATAGCACCACTGAATCACAATAGGATATATATATTCCTATATTAACCATTCATTTAGCCCAATTCAATTAATTCCATTGGCCCAACGCATGAAAGCCATACCTGCTCAATTTATTTATTCAACAAGACAAAGCCTAATCATTAAATCAACTTATTACCTATAATTTCAACCTAGCATGTGATAAAATTCTTAACAACAATATATATACATATAAATATTTCTATACCTTTAATATTCATTAAACCGTTGGCTTAACTCAGTCACCAAAAGCGTAAACTAGATCACGCTATCAGCGAATCGACTGTACACGCAACCCATCCCTCTCAAGCCCAGTGTCACCCATACTATTGAACTCAACCCCATACGCTATTTGACAGAAATGCTGTGAGATGGATTGATAGCTTTAATAAAAATAGGGACCAATGTTTCATGCTTCTCAAACTAACATGTTTTTGCATCCAACTGGACCTTCCATCCCTTTATGATCCATGTTACTTTAGCTTCCTCATCCATTCACAAAGCTGAGTGAGAGAGTAAGAGACCAAGAGTAAGAATGTGAGAATAAGAGAAGTTGAGAAGGAACAGAGATGGAGAAGCTGAGGAACCACACATGCTGACTTGGGTTCGAACAAGGTGAGTTCTTTGAGCCTTTTCCTCTTTGTTTCCATGGCTTTTACATGTTAGGTTTGCTGGTTGAGTGAAGAAAATGACAAAACCGTAAACACCCCTGTTTTCATACTAGAAAAACAGAGAAGGTTGTGAACATCTGTTTCTATGAAAAACATTTGAGTTTTTGCATGAACTTTTTATGGAAGATAGTAGACATCTTAACCTTTAAAATGAGTCAAAACTCAGCCAAAACAGATGTGTAGTTTAAGAGATATAATTCAATGTTTGGACGAAAAACCTGGAACATTTTTGCACTTCTAGAGAGTAGACCAGTTTCGGGTTTGATTTTGAAATGCTAAGCCTTTGAGTTTTTCCTTGAAATTTTTATAGTAAATATTAAGCTCAATAAGGTTCAAAAAAGAAAAAACACAGCCAAAAAGGACATGTAGATTGAGAGTTATGATTTTTCAAACTTAGACACTAAATGATTGGGAGTTATGATTTTTCAAACTCAAACACAGCCAAAATGATTGAAAATGAAGTGAACAGTATTTTTCGCGTTCAATTTTGAAATGAGAAATGATTGAGTTTTTCCATCAAATTTTCTAGAAAAATAGTAGACACATAGAGGTTTAATTTGATAGGCAATTTGTCGAATTCCAATAAGTATTGAGGGAGATATGATTTTCTGAAGTTTAACTGAAAATCTAGACGAATTTCATGCTCCATAAATAGTGATCAGTTTTGGGTCCCATTTTGGAATGAGAAACCTTCGACTTTTCCATGAAATTTTGTGTGTCAATAGGACACATGATAATATTTAAAATGAGGTTTGGATCACCTTAAATGAAGATCTATAGCTCAAGATATAATTTTTGGAAGTTGAGTCATAATTTTGGAAAGTTTTTTGGACAATATTAACATTTTTAAAATTTGGGAATGATACAATGTGTTATGGATATTGATATTATTTTTCTGTGAAAGTAGACATGCTAAGGAACACATAGCTTTTGGAAGCACCTCATTTAGATTTTTGAAGAATTAATTACGAATTTTCAAAGTTTAATAAGAAAATTCTAGAAAATCCATGTAAAAAGAAGGGAAAGGTTTTTGTGGTTGAATATAATATATATGTTATTGCACGTGAAAAGAGAAAGAAAAGATGCTTATATATATACTAATTCATGTGCATTTGGAAAATAATAGGAAAATGTTGATGGTTACAAAACCATGAGAAACATTATATGCAATGTAATACCCAAAAAAATTATTATTTACTTTAAATGCAATATTTTGATAAATAAAGCCTATTTAAAATAGGTGAATATGTGGTCTCAAATTTTGTGATATATTTATTCTATTTTCTAGGTAATTCTTTCTTTAGGATTAAGGTAGCCAATGATTTAATTTTGTTAGGCATCATAAAATATCATAATTAATCAAAGGGTCTTAGGCACCAGTTTTCATAATTTATTAAGAGACTAAATTTTCTAATACCCCATAATTAATACCTAGTCCATATTTGGTTCATAAAAAGCCATAAAGAATTATCAAAATGCTTGGAACAATTAAGGGGCAATTACCAACAATTAATGAGCAATTAAATTTATACTAATAGAATATTTAGATAATTATTTACAATTAATATTAATAGTCATCAATTAGAGGTGTATTAAGCTAAATAAAATCAAAGACCAATAAGGAGATTAGATTAGCATAAAATAGAGTACCAATGATCATAAACTACTCTAAGAGCCAATAAAACAATAATCAAGGGACAATTAAGCATGGATTAAGAAGTTAATTAAATTTTAATCAAGCTTTGAAAAGTCAACAATTGCAACTATGATCTAAGGGCCAAGATTTAACCTCATAAAGCTAATCTAAGGGCTTAAATAATTAAGAAGCTTAATCCATGTGAAAATAGAAGAACCAATGTGAGGAAATTGAACTCATAATATCTAGATATTAATTAAATCAAACACATGGGGGGGGGGGAATTAAGTCAACAAAAGAGGAAAGCAAATGGAAGAGGATAACTTGGAAAGAGAAAAGGTTTGTGTGTACAATTGTTGTGTATGTGTGTGTAAAAAAGAGAGAGAGTGTTGTGAGTGCTAATGTTGTGAGCCTAGCGAGGAAAAGTCAAGGTGTCCACCAATAAGAAAAAGGAGCATAAATCAATGAAATTAATTAGTAGAATTAATTCAAGACATAAGCAAATGAGAATCTATACAAAATAAATTGTGTCTTGAGATCCGCTAATCATAGATCAAATATAAGGAGATATTAGTAACAAGCATAATCTAAGCTTGAGATTGGTTATAATCAAAGTCATTTCCTCAACTTTTGAAGATTGGTTCCAATTGAGAAAAAGGGAGTTTGTGGTCTCTAAATAAAGCCATAAATTCCAAGATTTCAAAACCAATGAGAAGATTTGAATAAACCTTCATGAAGACCCCTAAATATATTTTTATCTAGTGGAATGAAAAACAAAGAATAGGAGAAGGAAATTGTAACTTGAAGAGAAAGCTAAGAATTAATCAACACACATGGGATAATTTGAAAACACCTTTTGGAAGAAGATAATGTACTTGGGATAAGGTTATTAATGAAAATGGAAGAGGATGAGGGAGAGAGGAGAGAGGATGAATTGGAGGAGGTGGAGGGCTAGGATTGGAGTTTGAAATTACCCTAGATCCAAGGGTGCATATCCAAGATGAAAAGGGTGAATAGTGTCTTGCAATTTTACTATAAATAGGGGGTTGGTGTCTTCATTATTCTTCACCAATTCACAAATGTATTAACCATATTTGAGAGAGTAAGGAAGAGTCTGAAGAGCTTCTTGAAGGAGTAGCAAGGTTCTTGGTAAGTTCTCTAGCTCTAGCTTTAAGTTCTTTAAGTTTAGTTCTTAAATTCTTAGATAGAAGTAGCTTAGATCTTAAATATCCTAGAATAGTTTTATTTACATGTTTTTATGGTCAAAATTAGATTTATTTTGAAAAAATGATGAGGGAAGTTATTTAGAAAAATTTTTGGAAGAGAAACATCAAAGTAACAAAGTTCTGGCGAAATTTCATCGGTTTTGAAAAATCTGGAATCAGTGATGAACATGCCAAAATTTCGTATTGAAAATATAGTCACAAAATTCTGATAAAATTCATGGTTAAATTATACATATAGGGATTTTTAAATATGCCAAGAACATAATAAAATGATCTCTGTACAGTGAGATAACAATTCTCAAAGTTGGGCTACGAATCTCTGGAAAAATCTGGGCAGAGGCTCAAAACTTTAAAACTGGGAGTGATTCGTGTAATCTAGGAAAAATTGATTATTTTACTTGAAAATGGACATCCTAAGGATTCCAAATAATTTTACGGATCCTCGTTTCGATTTTTCTAGAATTAGATATGATTTTTCAAAGTTAGACAAAAATCTGTCCAAAATTCTGGACCAGCGTTTTTGAAGAATTAAAGGTGATAAGTTGGAAAATAATTCCACCAAGGGTAAAAAGGTCATTAGTGACTAGGATATCTTCTAGAATATTGTTTGCGAATTAATAAATACGATATTAACATTATAGGATAAACGTGATCACAGACCGAACGACAGCGTACCGATATTACCGACAAAGGTACGGACGTGTACTGTAACACTAACTCTGATGTTTATTGTATACCTATATGTGATAGATGTGTTCATAGACTGAGACTCTGTTTTAAAAGTTATACACATACAGCTATACACGGGTTATGGATTTGATAATGCCGTTGAGTTTTCCTAGCGCTGAGGACACGAATGTACATCGTGGCACTGGTTAATAGTGCAGACCATAATAACGTTCATATGTAGTGGCTATGTTCTGTTATTATCTTTCATATGTGAATATTGCTGTTGTATCATGAATATCTGTCATACATAACTATTACATGAACATGAGGTTAATCGTTACCTGAGGTTCAATGGGCATTGAACCTCAGCTCTTACCATAGCTTCAGGATCCGGAGTAAACAGGATCGAAGACAAGGGTAAGCAACAAATATAGGGATTGGCTAGAGGAAGCCTTTTGATTTGTACTTAATGATATAGTCGTTTGAAATTTTTGTAATGCTGGGAAAGCTAACACATACCTTACAGTGGATGATTATCAGTTACTTTTCAATACTAAATTATTTTCGATGCTCTACTCTGATCAAGATACCATGGAAATGCTTTCGAAAATTGGGATGTTACATGCAACACATTAAAGCATATTTTATATGGCGATTGGTACTTATAAACTCATAATTTAAAATGTTAAAATAGTCTCGGGGAGTTTAAAATAATTGTGAAGAAAACAACAACAACAACAACAACAATAATAAATATTGTCATTATTATTAGGAAAAGGAATAAGTGTCGAATAAAATAGATAAATAAATAATATTAAGTAATATTATTATTTATTAAAAAGGGTATTATTATTAAGGGAATTTTTAGGGGTTAATAATCATTTTTAATCCTTTAAAAATAATTCACGTAGTTAGTTACTTTGCGACACAAGTAGCGACTAATGACAATGATAAACATTTATAGACATATCTTGACACCTCTACTGATCCCAATACCTTCGGACAAATTGATGATTCAAGCTTAAGGTGAGTAACTGTAATCTTATTAGCTTGTATGTATGTATTCATGTATGAATGATCATGTTTGCTAGATAATTTACATATGTGTATCCTAGCTATGGATTGAGGCTGTGTGTCTCATAGGGCTGTGTGTCCTAAAGGGTTACGGTCTTCGGTTGATAATTGCGGTTATGGTGCGACTTGTTTACTGTGATTTATTCTATGCTTATACATGTGTTATATTGTCATTTACATTTCATATTTGCATATAAGATTAACTGTCACCTCTGGGGTTTACTCATTTGAACTCTAGACCACATACACTTAATGAATTATAAATATTGCAAAAAACACATATCAGAT
This sequence comes from Acacia acuminata, assembly GCA_019022655.1. Classification (NCBI taxonomy): domain Eukaryota; kingdom Viridiplantae; phylum Streptophyta; class Magnoliopsida; order Fabales; family Fabaceae; genus Acacia; species Acacia acuminata. Next base: position 84,837 of record JAFJYI010000151.1, on the reverse strand, counting down.
TTTGGTGTTCAAAGTTGAATTTGGAACCTTGATTGCTTAAAAGATTATACAGGAGGACGTGGTAATAAATACATTTAGTGCCTTTTAGAAGTTTAAGAATTACAAATGAAGGATCTAATGGAAGGCTGGATTCTGATGTGAAAAATCTAAATTAATAGAATATTTACCTCATCATACCTAAATCACAAAAACTGATCAACTAAAGACACAAAACAAGAGCATTCCCATTTAAACTTCACAAACTATGATGGTAAAGCAAATAAGACACATGATGATATTATGTGCAAGCAAGGAAAGCTAGCATCCCAGAACAATTACTTCCGTATCAGAAATGCTTTCAATTTTCTCATCTATTAGAATATATTGAAGTCCCAATAGTTGATTAATTAGAGATTGAACTGAAGGTAAGTTTTATCAAATTGGTTACTAAGATAAGCCAAATATATACCCAATTCTTTATAAATCTAATATACATTGTTCACAAGAAAGAATAAACTAAGAACTAACCTTGCTCTTCTATTCTAAAACTAGATCTCCACTTGTCTGAGGTCAAAGAACTAGCTAGCTACTTCTTCAGTGCAAACTTTTGCTTCTGCAACAAAAGATCTTTGCCATTATAGTAAATTTAAGTTAATGTACATAACAATTTCTCTTCCTACTTGTTTGGTTGCTGAGGAAATCAATAAATAGTTCTTGACAGGATGAACTAGCTTTGTTCTTCTGTTCTAAAACAATTTCGCTTTCTATTTAGAGATCAACAGAACAATAAGGCGATCCAAACCTAGAAATAGAGAGGATGAATCAAACAGGCAAACAACAAAAACACAGATTGAATATAAAGTAGTAACGATGATAGACATACCTCTGTGAGAGACCAGCTGATTAACAAGGTGGAAACCAGTAAATGATTTCGAGTCTGCATAATTATCATCATTATAATATCCTGAATTTTGGGCCTAGAGACTTGAGAATGAGCCTGTAGCAGGCAAATAGCTAGACAAGTGAGATATTAAATTTGGGAATATTATATGGGATTCCTATGAGTATTTGGACCGAGGTTCAAGAGCCATAGAAGTTAATGTGATAGTGCAGAAGGGCACAAAAACACTTATATTGTGATAATCGGTTAGTAAAAATGATATTTAGTTATGCTCTAAGGTATGGGACAATTAGCTAAGCAGAAATGTGCTAAAATAAACATGCACATGACATTTCCTGAACTGATCGATGATGGTGCCCTGCGTTTTTGAAGAAGAAAAAGATAGTTGTAATAATTACTTGAAGACACGTGTCACTGTAGGGTTAAAAGAGGAAAAGTAAGGGTAGAAAAGTTACCCCTTAAGGATGAAATTTTGTCCACATAAGGGGGGAGAGAGGAAATTAGATGATTTTACCTATACTTAGGCCCAAACACAAAGAATAGGTTCCATAGGAGGTTAATCGGTAAAAAGGAGACTGATAAGGTCCAATTAGGGGCTTCTTTTGGATTAAATGGAACAAATATGGAGCCATGTGAGGGCTCAAGATGAAGCCACCATATTAAGAACATATCAGGGGTAAAAGATCTGAAAATTTGAAGAAAAGTGGAAAAGGGAGCACTCTTTTAACCAACGGTGCACTACAAGGACCGACGGATAAAAGGGTGAATTGGATAAATTGAATAAAATCACATGGGTTAGATTTTTAAGGCCCAGAATGTGCCACACTGACCCCTGGAATTATCTAGAATTTCTTGAAGAAAAAGAAAAGAGGAAATAAGCTAATAACCAGGGTACATGCTTTTAACCACTGGACAAAAGGGTGTTTTGGGAAAAATAAGTAATTTACACATTTTAAAAGTAAAAATCTGACTTCCATGGCTAGGGATGCGCCACACGGCCAATTTTTGGAACACTATAGAATTTCTTGGGAATTAAGTCAATAAACCCTGATTCATGTTATTAACCAGTGGACAAAAGCATGAACTGGATAATTCAGTGTACCCTGATCATTTTATTTACTTTATGGACATAAACCCCCATTTTTTGCTGCCAAGGGGAATGCTCCAGCTTAGCAATAGAAAGGTTCATCCAAGGTTCCAGCGCTTAGAGAAGAAGCTAAATCGCTGATTGAATCTCTGATTTCAGGTAAACACTGAAACCCTAAACCTTTGAAGTTTAAAGTTAGGGTTTTCGTCCACCTTACCATGGCATGGATTTGTGATCTTATTTTTGTGTTTTTAATGGTTCTAATGGGTTTAAAATGTGATTTTGTATGGGGTTAGGTCAGAGTTAAAGTTTACAAACCCGAAAACCTAAAGAATAGCTTCCTGCCAGCATCAGGGTTTTCTGGGCAGTGAAGCTTCATCCGTGTTTTTAAAATAGTAAATGAAATCCAACTGCTCTTAAATTTTACAGAAATAAAGTAGATTTCCTTAGCTTCATTTGGATAAAACATTCGACACCTTTGTGAATATTCATCTGGGAGAAATTAATTTTTGAAAAGTGCTATGGAAGCTACAGGATTTTTCTGACCAGACGGTAAAGTTTTGGTTACACAACAAAATATGAACCCTTTTGGACTTTGAAAGTGTTTTTACTGTAAACTAGACATCCTAAGGGTTCAGATGCCACTAATTTAGTGTCCATTGGAGTTTTGTGGAATTTATTAACAATGTTTGAAGTTGGGCCAGAATCACTGCAATTTCTGGAAATTCTTACTAGGGCTCGGATTTCTAGAAAAATGTAAGGATATTTTTAGAAATACCAAAAATAAGGTACTTTGCTGTTGTATAGGGTTAAGGTATATTTGTAAAGGTAATCAGGCATCATAAAATCGTAAGACGGTACACATCAACTGTTTACTCAAGTACTTCTATGTGTTTGCTGTATGTTTGTTTGCCATGTATGTTTGTGTGGCCAAATATGCATATAGAGCATGTTGGGGTTCGAGTCCTTAACTATTGTGTTCCTAGCACTGAGGATTGGTCTGAGGCTAGCCTGGATTGGCGGCTCTACGGGTCATTAGGTCTAAGGATGGCCTAGTACAAGCGGCTCTACGGGTCATGATTTCGGTAATTCCGAGCTTGCCTTTGTAAGGCAGCTCAACGATGCATGATGATTGGTTACTGTGTATGTTTTTGAATGCATATGTGGTATGTTTGGCATTTTATCTGTGAATTTATGTATCATGGTTGCATGCATACACTATACACATATAGTACATGAGTTTAACAGTTACTCTGGGTTTATATTTGAACTCCAGACGATTCTTTAGATATAGGAGGGTGCGCCTAAGCTAGAAGAACCTTTTTGGAAAGGTAGGGCATATCAGTGCAGATTGAATAATTGGAAATGCCCTATTATACTTTGTATTTTATTTTGGATGACTGTACCCTTAACCTTCCAGGGATTTTTACTTTTTGTTTATCGCGCTTTTACCAGTACAGTAGGTTGTCCAAACCGGTATAATGCTATGTTAAGCTCAATCTAGTATAAGTTAAAATGAACTAATAACCAAGGAAATGTAACAGATATAAGGAATCCCTCTAATATGCCACCCGAAAGAGCGAGGCCAGTAGGGGTGTAACAATTATGCTGTTAGAGTTACATTAAACAACAGTATATGGTTGAAAGTAGAATAACCAGCGGTTAAAAATAATTAAATTTGCACAAACCTCAGGAAAACTATATAAGATGCCCCAAACTAGGTACAATCTTGAACCTATATGTGGCATGGTTGCAGAAACGGGAGAACGCACTAGCCCTTCATCATTGAAAAAATAGAAATCCATTAACTAAATGATACTTCAAGTAAATCCAATCCCTATCCACATTAAGCCAAGGTAATTGAGACATGAGAACATACTACTCACCTACTAAACCATGAAGAATCTATCATGCCAAGTAATTCAACGTTGTACCCAAAGAAAAGGAAAAGAAAAATAAGAAATGAAGGTCAAGTTCATTGCTATAAATAAATTCAACATTTTCCACGATTAAGAAAATTTAGTTCTTCTAGGCAAAATACCTCTAACACAACAACAATTTGAGCAAAAATAAACACCATATGCCCAAAAAAGGTGGATACCAATACACAGAAATTGAGACGAACAAGTAATGCAAAGCGTTGATCAAATCGACGAACTAAAACCGAAATGGAGAAATCAAACCAAGCATTCAGAAATTGCAACCGACGCAACCAACCAAATCAACCGACTAATGCATGGAAAAAGAAAACGCATCAAGAAACAGAAGTGACCTAATAAATCAGTAATGGAGGAACACTAGATTAGGAGATCCGAAAGAGAAGAGAGTACCTTTTTGCCGACTTGACTGTGGAATGCAGAAGACGCTAGAGAGACTATATTGAGAGCGCACCGACGGTGGGAGAGGGGAGGTCTGACGGAGTGGCGGCCAGAGGCGGAAGAAGGAGGGCACGCGACTTGGAGGGAAAGACGATGGAAAACCCAATACACTCTGCTCTCTGCTCACTGATACACTCTGCTCTCACTAGCCTTAGAAAACCCGATGAAATAACCTTTTTGGCGTCTAACTAATTAATTTAGACGCCAAAAAGGAATTTTTGGTGTCTAAAAAGTTTATTAGACTCCAAAAATCCCAGTTATGGCGCAAAAATCCCAGTTATGGTGTCTAATAAAAATATTTAGAAGCCAAAAAGCCCAAAATCACGGCAATTTGCCGCCAATCTTTTTGTTTGCTGCCACTATTCATCTTCTATGGGCCACTTTTGTCGTCCTAATAGAGTTTTAGGACATTTTAAGTACACTTTATGCGTCCTAAAAAATATTAGGATGCCTAATATATCAAATTTTTTCCAAATAATTACAAAATTGCCACCTTGTTCACATTTTACCTCCATTTTTTAAAATAGGACATCCTTTATGAAAGTAATATCTATTTTTATAGTAGTGCAAGTCACGATTCCTCTTCTCATTTTGTCAAACCCTCGTGCCTCCTTCTCTCTAAAAACCCCAAATCCCCTCCATTACTGTTATGGCGTTTTGATTCATATCCCACCAACAGATTTCATAACTCTTCATAACCGTTGCTTCAACTCTATTTCCTTCACTATAAATCCTTTATTTTGGCCTAAATCTCCGACTTAGTCTCTCGACCAAGAACCCTAAAGTTTTTTTTTTTTTTTTTACTCGTCATCAATGACATGAACAAAAATGCCCAATGTCAAGAAAGACAATTTGCCTCCTCCTCCACCACTGAAGAAGGACAGAACTTTAAAGGATGACAAATATAGACCAAAGGTTCAACCTTTAGACCCAAAGCCAAAAGCTAATAAAGGGTATTGTTATTCAAGAATCTTCTCCACACCAGATATAATATTCTAAATTTACTTCATCCAAATTCCTTGTACAATGTATGAATGAGATAGAATGAAACAGTGAATTTTTGTCAAGTGCTTGATTTTCTCAAATACTAAATCTTGTGACACATGTTGACACTGTAGGAGCCTGATCAGAAACGCGGAAGCGTATCGTACCACGCGATGTAGGAAAAGATGAAACCTTTTATCGTTTTGCTTACCTGGATATTGAAGAGCTATCTGAGAGATTCTCCACGAGCAAACCTTGTCTACGAACAGTCCTCGTATACGAACAGTCCTCGTGCGATGATTGATCTTCCAGACTATCTCTCGAGGGGGATGAGATGGTTGTGTGGGCAACCGTTCAGATGATGAACGTCTGCCTCTAGGGTTTTTGTTTCTGATGAGAGCCTCCTAACTATTTGTGCGGCCGTATCTTTTTAAGCGACGAAAGTTAGTTTATATGCTACTACACCCAAGGCCTAACCCTAATCCACATGGGCCTTAGAGTTATTGGGTTGTAGTCTCAATTAAGCCTTATTGGGCTTAAGTGACCAAAGAGCACATTAACCCAACAATCTCCCACTTGCTCTTTAAGATACTAACTTGAGTTCGTAAACCCAAGACCATATAGCCCATAAGCCATCATCATCGATAACATACCCCATCCCTTGTCTCAAGCTAGCACGGGGACCCACCATTTGTCATTCATCAAGGCTCATGATAATCTACGAGAAGATTATCTAGTTCGGTGCTACTCCACTAAAAGCCCGAACGTGATCTCCAAGAACAATGACACTTATAACAAGAATATGCACTGCCTTTATAGAATGTCTATAATTTGATTGACTAGTTTTACGTAACCCAATCAATTATTTATTCCCTTGACTTTGATAGTTTCTCTAATGGATTACATGCACCGGCCGGTGTCTTCAATATCCAGTGTACTTTGAAACATATCAAGGGGACATTTCCTATAAATTCCTTGTTGTTTATCTCATAAACACCGATAACCAAATAGTCTTAATCCCAAAATACTGAGTTGTTGGCCGTCATATAGATCAAACCTCACCCGTTGGTAAATCAAAGAATGAAAACTACTCGACTACCTGTTTAAAATAAACTCAGGATTAAGAGCAACTACATAACTATAGTTATCCGGAGATTTGATTCCTTATGACAAAGAACAACCTTAATCAAATCTCTCCTTGATCCATTCAATGTGAGCATTAACTCACACCAATGTTTTATAATGATTTGGACAAAACCATTTCATAAAACATTGCAGCCTAAATAAAGTGCCCAACTTAATTTAATAGCCGTGAATCATTTCATCAATTGTGAGAACCTATGACCATGTCCTCTATGAAAGTATTCATATGATCATATACTCCACAATTGATCCGGACCTTAGAGTTTGTAAATAGTGTGCAAAATAAATGAAAAAGAATACTCCATTTATTAACATTCGAAAAGAAATGCAATGTCATAATGTCATGCTCAAAAGCACAAAATAACAAAGTAAAATAACAACCGCCTAAAGCTATAGCAAATGCTGGAATCCTCCTAAGACCCATAGATGAAACATGCCTCTCGAACACATGCTCGGGCAAACTCTTAGTAAAAGGGTCGCTAGATTCTCGTCGATGCTATCTTTGCTACCACCGTATCTCCTCTTTTAATTATTTCTCGGATCAAGTGGTATTTCCTCTCTATGTGCTTCCTCGTCTCTTATGACACCTTGGTTCCTTGGACTGCGCTACCCCCACCGTTGTCACGGTAGAGTGTGATAGGACAATTTACACTGTATCACCCGAAGGTCCGATAGGAACTTCTTTAACCATGCGGCTTCCTTTCGCAGCCTCGAGCGCGACTACATACTCGGCCTACGTGGCGTAGTCGACCACACATGTTTGTTTTACACTTCTCCAACAAATGGCACCGCCATTAAGGGTGTACACATATCCCGAGGTGGATTTTCTTGAGTCAATATCTCCTTGGAAATCTGAGTCCGTATAACCAATGGTTTCAAGACTCCCACTTGAGTAGACCAACATATAATCTCTCGTTCTCCGTAGGTACTTGAGTATATGTTTAACCGCTACCCAGTGTTGCTCTCCAGGGTCCGATTGGTACCGGCTTACTACTCCCACTGCATAGCAGATATCTGGTCTCGTACATAGCATAGCATACATGAGACTACCTACTGCCGAAGCATAAGGTATCCTACTCATGCGTTCTCTCGCTCGGGAGTTTGAGGAGATTGCTTCTCGGAGAGATGAATCCCATGCCCGAAGGGTATAATTCCCCTCTTTGAATTCTCCATGCTAAACCTGGCAAGTATTTTGTCAATGTATTGAGCACGGGATAATGCCAAAACCCTGTTCTTCCTAGGTCTCGCAAGAGTTTAATACCAAGAACATAATTGGCTTCCCCAGGTCCTTCATATCAAAATGTTTGCTCGGCCAGTTTTTTATGCCCAACAATACCTCTCATCATTTCCGATAAGGAGTATATCATCCACATAAAGTACCAGAAAGGATACCGCATTACCTTGGATCCTTTTATACACACACGGCTCATCAGGACTTTTCTCAAAGCCATAAGACTCAATGGCTTGATCAAATCTGATGTTCCATGATCTGGATGCTTGCTTAAGTCCATAAATGGACCTCTCGCAACTTGCATACCATTTCTTCTTGCCCTTTGGCTGTAAACCCTTTTGGTTGCTGCATATAGATTTCCTCTTCCAAATTTCCATTTAGAAAAGCAGTTTGACATCCATCTCGCCAAATCTCATAATCAAGATTGGCTGCAACAGCTAAGAGAATCCGAATAGACTTGAGCATGGCAACCGGTGAAAAGGTTTCAACCTTCCCGTCCGATCTTCTCTTTCTCTTGTAAATCCACTTACACCCAATGGGTCTTACCCCTTTAGGCGCATCTACAAGAGACCAAACTGAGTTGGAATACATAGAATCCATTTCACGATTCATAGCCTCGAGCCATTCCTGAGCATCAACATCTCCTAGTGCTTCGTCATAACTAGTGGGATCACCATCTTCTGCGATGATGTCATCCCGATTTGACTCACCCAACAAGAGATATCTTGCGGGTTTACGAATCAATCTCCCACTACGACTTTGTCGCACTTGATGTCGTGCATCTACGGGGGGTCCACATTTTGTGGGTTGACAACTTCTAGATGAGGACCCTCATTAAGTGGATGAGGACCCTCATTAAGTGGATCAACTAATTCATGATTTTGTTCTTCATTTAGTTGAACATCAACATCATGCTGAACTTCTGGTTCTGTCTCTGGTTCCTGTGTATGTTCAGATACATTTTCCCCTCTTTGAACAACCACAGGGAACAAAAGCCGGAACCCCGAGGTTGAGGTGAAACTTGATCGAGACTAACTCATCAAGAATAACCTTACTTCTTGGTTTATAGTTTGTCATATAGTCCTCCTCTAAGAAAGTCGCGTGAGTGCTCACTATGACCTTCTTTTCTTTTGGACTATAAAACAACCAACCTCTCGGTTCCTTTAGGATAGCCTACAAACATGCATACTTCGATCACGCGAGTCCATCTTGTCTCGGTTTCTGTTTCGGACATGTGCGGAGCACCCCAAATTCGAATATGATTCATGGTGGGCTTACACCCTTTCCATAATTCTATTGGTGTCTTTGAAACCGACTTGGACGGAGCTAAGTTCAATAGATACATAGTTTGTTTCTAAGGCATATCCCCGCAATGAATCGGAAAGTGATGAATAACGAGCATAGATCTTGTCATTTCTAAAAGGGTTCTATTTCTCCTTTCAAAGAACTCCATTCTGCTTTGGGTGTTCTGGAGAAGATAATTGTGAAACTATCCCCTCCTTGGTCGGGTGAGACTGAACTCTCCGAGATAGGTATTCACCCCCTCGATCGAGATCGAAGAGTCTTGATTTGAACACCTAGATGCTTTTTCTCGCTTTCACCTTGAACTCTTGGAATTTTCCAAAAGCTTCGGACTTGTGACGCATCGTACACATGTCCAAATCTAGAGTAATCATCGCAAAATGTGATGAAATACGATACCCGCTGCTGCATGGACATTTATTGGTCCACATACATCGGTATGTACCAATTCCAAATGAAGTGTGGCACGTTTTCCTTTGGCCTTGAAAGATCTCTTGGTCATTTTACCCTCTAAACAGGATTCACACACTCGGTATCGGCTCAAAGTTCGGGATTTTAAAATCCCACTTTTGACCAAACCTTGGATCCTGTTAGAGTTAATATGACCCAATCTCAAATGCCAAAGATAAGTTTCATTGGAAACTTTTCTTTTCTTTGACGAATTGATATGCTCAACATTTTTTAATTCAACATGATTAACTTCACAGGGTATAGGACTAAGGAAATAAAGGCCATTGAACTTTACACTGAACAAATAAAAGAAGATGAACTTCTTATTGAAACGAGGAACCAAACTGAACTGTCAAACCATGTTTATCTAAACAACTAATGAAATTAAATTCCTCTTAAAATCTGGAATAAACAAACAGTCTTCTAAAACCAAAGTTCTATAATTATTAAAAGATAAAACAACTTGTCCCAATCGCTAGTGCATACACAAGCTGCCCTGCTCCAAGCTTCAAATCTCGTTGTCTTTTACTCACTTGGCAAGCTTTGTTTGAACCACCGCAAAGAGTAGCAAACATGGTTAGTGGCTCCCGAATCAACGATCCACTTGTCATCGTGATTCTCCACTAAACAAGCCTCAATCACATTTAAATCACCCATACCGGTTTTTTTTTATTTGTGGGCAATCTTTCTTCCAATGCCCCTTTTGTCCGCACTTGAAGCACTTGCCTTTTGGCCGCTTCATTGCAGCTGCTTTTGGCAACCGGAGTACCTGAATTCTTCTTTTTCTTGTTCTTGTTCTTTCCCTTGGGTTTCCCCTTAGGTTTCACAGAACTTTCACTAACAAACAATGCACTTCCTTGCTTGACTAGAGTCTGTTCAGCACTCTCAAGCTCGTGCATCAGTTGAGTGAGGTCAAGATTCATTTTGTTCATATTATAATTCATCTTGAATTGGTTGAAGTATTCAGGTAGTGATTGTAAGAGAAGGTCAACTTTCACTTCTTGTTCAAACTTGATACCATGGTCATCAGCCTTCTTGAAGTTTGCTATCATTGTTAGACAATGATCCCGCACACTTCCTCCGCACATGACCGTCTTGGTGACGAATTCGCGCATTTTGCCGAGCGTAACTGCTAGGTGTAGCAAACATGGCATCGAGAGTCCGGAGCATTGTTGCTCCACTCGAATTATGTTCATTTGCTCCCGAAGGTGATCGGCGAGATCGGCCAAAATGTAGCAAAATGAACCGACACATTCGCCTTCTCCCATTTTTCCTTCTCCTGAAAACGAGTCCGAATCGCATCGTACGCATCTGCAGCGGGCCGCTAGGCATAGGGGTAGTGAGAACAAAGTTGAGCTTTTCATATTGAAGAACAATATCTAAATTGGTTCTCCATTGTCTGTAGTTTGTACCATCCATAGGTTTTTGGCTCAAGATTGTAGCTAAAGGATTGAATGAAGACATTTTTTCTGAAATTAATGAAAAAGCACACTAATTACAAAACATAATTAACAACAAACATATATAGAGTAGTAGATTCTAATAACTACTATTCGTTTATTGTTTAACAATCCGTTAGTTATCTTTACAAGGCTTACGATGGGCAAGATTCTTGTAACACTAATATTGTTAATTTGGGCCTTCAGTTCCATTGCCAGAGCCTCGATGGGAGGGTTAACAATTTTACCAAAGTTGAATGTAATTAACCATTGTTTACTTTCAAAATTATCTTTAGTATCCAAGTGTTGCCGACGATGGGCCGTACAAAACTTTACTAAAATTTTGAAAATATTAGGGTTTAATCTAGTGAAATCCGATCATCCTTATCCGATGGGGCTTCAGCGACAACCATTTCACTAATAAACCCACAATGGGGCCCGTAGGTTTTAAAATTAAAAGCTTAATTTAAAACCTTCACCCATTCAATATTTTAAGTTTAGAATTTTTAATTTCCAAGAATTTGTTCATTTTAGAGTATTTTGTGAGATCAACATCTTAATTGAAATCATCGTGTACTTTAAAATCCAGTCATGATTTAGAATGAGCTTCACATGATCATTTTAAATAACCCACAAGATATTCTCAAAAATACAATTTCTTGGGAAATTTGTTAGATTATTTATCTGGATAACCCAAATAATCTCTCATAATAACTATATCATGCATTTATGACATGTGATTATGCAACAATATGGCATCTTCCTATTCTATATGGCATGTTATTTCAAAACATCACGTTAACCGTACATATAATTCATACAATTTAATAAAAGCATTAAATTAAGAAAGCAAATAACTTTAATCCATGGTTTTCCTAAAAAAAAAATTTAAAATTTAAAAAATTTTACAACTTTGGAATTTCTCTTTTGTGCCGCCCATAGGATTTATCTGAAGCCCCTTCAGGGTATCCATGAGCCCAAAAGCCCAAAAACCCAATCCTTGGCTAGAAACCCTAGGACACAAAAGAGGAACCCTAGCCTTCGCCGCCACGCAAGCGCCGAAGTCATCTCGGACGAAACTCCGGGGAAGCACCGGCACGGAGAGGCAATCAAACGGCCTCCGAAACACCCCAAAGGGTGTCCCACGCGCCCTCACGCGCCGGCTGTTTGCCGGCGCGTGAAGGCCACGCGCAGCCACTTGTGGCGGCGCGTGGAGGCGCGTGGCTGGCCCTTTGGCGGTGTTCCGACCGCCAAAATCTTCGTCTTTCCATCCTCTTTCCATCGATATGTGGTTTGCCCAAATCCGAGATCCGAAGTCCACGAAAAGTGTCGTACATGTTGTTGCTTGCTCATATTCTTGCGTTTCTTGATCTCCAATTTTTACAGAATTCGAAAAAATACATAGAAATTCGAAAGGAAATCATAAAAACAGCAAGGAGGAAACCTAATCATATGGGATTAGCCTCCTTGTTACAAATCAAGAATTACACGAGAGAATCTAACCATGGATTAAAGTATTCATATGATTTATAAACGATAACTACTATGATTCAAATAACAAATATAGAAACAGATGCCATCCTTTCAAAAATTATTTTCGAAGATAATCACATGAAATTTCAAAACTAGGTTCTTTTCCTCATCGCTATTGGCTCTGATGCCAATTGTAGGAGCCTGATCAGAAACGCGGAAGCGTATCGTACCACGCGATGTAGGAAAAGATGAAACCTTTTATCGTTTTGCTTACCCGGATATTAAAGAGCTATCTCGAGAGATTCTCCACGAGCAAACCTTGTCTACGAACAGTCCTCGTATACGAACAAATCCTCGTGCGATGATTGATCTTCCGGACTATCTCTCGAGGGGGATGAGATGGTTGTGTGGGCAACCGTTCGCATGATGAACGTCTCGCCTCTAGGGTTTTTGTTTCGATGAGAGCCTCCTAACTATTTGTGCGGCCGTATCTTTTTAAGCGATCGAAAGTTAGTTTATATGCTACTACACCCAAGGCCTAACCCTAATCCACATGGGCCTTAGAGTTATTGGGTTGTAGTCTCAATTAAGCCTTATTGGGCTTAAGTGACCAAAGAGCACATTAACCCAACAGACACAAGAATGAGTCATAGGGGATTAACATTTATTTAATCCACTAGGGCCAATATTTTCAACCAAGCAAGGAAAGAGGAAGAATGGAATCTTAAACTATAATTTGAGCATGTTCAATTAGTCAACAATTGTGATATACAAGCCTCCCAAACGTTTCCTAATTTTCAGCCACATGAACAAGGGAGAGGGAGAATGAGTTCACATGATTTTGACACATGTTAAAATGTGATCAATAAGCCTCATCAATGTGCCCTGATTTCAGCCAAGTGGCAAGAGGGAAAGAGGAGTAGCATGAACACATTCCAATTGGGCAACAAGCGTAACATATAAGCCTTGTATGCATGCCTTAAAATTCAGCCAAGTGGACAAGGGAAAGAGCATGAGATCCATTGATTTGTAGCACATGTTCAACATAAAAAAATAAAAAAAGAAAGAACGGAGAGAGAGCAATTTGGCTAAGAGGCTTGTGCGGCCCATGAACTTGGCCTCCAATCAATTCAAGACATTCTCTAATCCTCTCTTTCACTCCCTCGAGTCAGCAAAAACAAAAAGAGAGGCCAAGGAGAGAGCTAGCCAAAACATAGAGAAAGAAGAGGAAGAAAACCAAGAGCAAGAGGTGAATATGTCATCTCAAACTATTCTTCTCCTCTAGTTCTTTAATCTGGTGATATCAAACTCTTATTAATCCTCCTTGTTTGGTGATTCATGGTGTGGAACAAAACCATACAAGCCAAAGGAAGGGGGAAAAATTACAAGAAACACAAGAAGAACCAAGGTAAGTGGTGATCAAGTCCTCTTGTTGTTTTGGAATTGTGGTGATTGCAACCAAATTCTTCTTGCCTTCTTATGAATTTGGAAGCCTTAAAGACTAAGGAGAGGTTCTGTCCAATTTGATAAAAATGGGTTAAGGCATGATTAAGGTTTAAACTATAAGCTAGAAGGTGATTTAACGGCTAATTCATAGTGATAATGGAATGAAATGGGTTAAGGCGTGATTAAGATTTAAATTATAAGCTAGGAGGTGATTTAAGGGCTAATTCATGGTGATAATGGAATGAAACTTGGAAAATCAATGAAAAACTACTAGAAAAGTTAGACCAGATGATATAACTAAGTGGTCTAAAAAAATTTTGGTCTAGACTTTTAAGACCGGAGTTTTACACAGAAGGTCTAAAAAGTATGACTATTAAGACTAGCTGTATCACACCGCCGGTATAAAAATTATGACTTTTAAAGCCGGATGTATCACATAGCCTGTCTAAAAAGTCCGACTTTTAAGACCATATGTATCACACCGTCAGTCTAAAAATTCTGACTTTTAAGACTATATATATCACACAGCCTATCTAAAAAGTCTGACTTTTAAGACAAGATGTATCACACAACAGGTTTAAAAAATCACACCTTTAAGACGAGTTGCGTGTCTTTAGTTAATATCCAGTCTTAAAAGTCAGGCTTTTTAGATAAGCTTTTTGTTACATCCAGTCATAAAAGTCAGAATTTTTAAACCTAACACAAACGACGTCAATACTATATAGTCTGAATTTTTAGACCTAATATTTTTTTAACCAGTCTCAAAAACATTTGTTTAAGACCAGTCGCACATCCGATGTTAAAAGTAACAAACTTTTTAGACTGTCTATATCGAGATCGGTTCCAAATCCAGTCTAAGAGGCATATTTTGTCTGGCCTAAAAAGCCTTTTTTGTAATAGTGAGGAAGAAAGCACTTCCAATGATGAGCTATACTATGCTGATCTATCTACAATTGCTATGGTCGAAACTGTTGAGACTGCTCATTGATCCCTTGTAGTAGAAGACTCGTCCTTTGAAGAAGAATGACAGACGGAAGAATCAAGGTCTTCAAGAGCCAAAAATAAAGAAAGAAAACCATCCTTTAGACCATGGTTTACATTTGATGAAATTCCTCCACAAAAGTGGTGTGAAAGACTCCATATATTTGGAGCATAGATCATTTATAGATGACTCAATCCACACTTACTCTTGAAAATATTATGACGGAGTTTGTCTCCAAAAAGCACTGGCAACCTACATGAATGGTTTACAAAGCTCAATGAGTATCAAACGATTCAGGCAGAAAATTCAGGAATATTCCTTGGAGCAATCCAAGGGATAATTCTTAGGTGATATCATTGTCATTCCAAATTAGGCGTTTGGGGAAAAGATATAGGCTCAGGTTGGGGAGATAAACCATGATATATGACAATGTTTTCATTTTCTTATCCCTACTCCATTTACATTATGCACTTGTGTTTTAACTATTATTATTGTAGAAGGAGGACCTCTCTACATGTTTTAGAAGGACACCTTTAATAGTTATCAAATTTATATACCAGATTATCAATATTTTCAGCTTCTAGGATCAAATTCACATTTTCTCAAATTGCTTCCATAGGACTACAGTGTTTCCGATTTGACACAAGAACAAGACCACTGTTCCATGTGGCGCCTACATCGCACGTAATAGATTAATGTGAAGCACATCCTACAAGAAAAATCCAAAAACAAGTTAGGTAGTATAGGAAAAGTATTACTAAAAATAGTGTTAAGCTTCCTTGGAAGCTTTTGTAAAGACTGTGAGGAGGGAGAAGTTTTCCGAATTCACATTAGGGTCTTTTCTTTGTGTTTGTTATGTACTTTTCCCTCTAATTAGAGGAATGAGAGTACTTTTTATATATTTAGATTAAATTATATGTTGGATCTTGAATATATATATATATATATATATATTGCACCCAATATCTCAAATTAATTAATTTCCAGAGTACTATTGTTACAGAAAAAAATATTTCTAAAAGCAGGACTGTAAATTGATTAATTTGATATTGGATGAAAAAAAAAGAATGCAACATAGAAATTTAATCCAAATAAATAAAATATATAAAAAAATCTCCTCCTCCTTCTAATTAGATGGAGAAGCACATAATAAACACTTAAGGAAAAACACCTAATGTGAACCCAAGTTTTTCTTAGATTTTAATTGCCGTGAAAGTATTATAAAAAAGGAAAACATGTTGTCATATGTGTATTAAAGAAAGATAACTATATACGAGGATGTTAGAAGCCAAAACTAACAAACCTATATGATAATAACAAAGAATATGGGTATATATATATATATATATATATATTATCATCCGATATCCGTTTCAGTGTCTGTGGCTGCTCCTCCTAACATGAATGTCTCATATGAGACTCGAACTCAAGACTAAGAGGGATCTAGTGGGGCCTAACATCACTAGAGAATTTTGTATTGGTATAAGAGAACATATACTACCGCACATAGGGAAAGAGAAAGAATAACAAACTTGATTTTGTCAGAACATGGAAAAGCATTGTGTGAAAATGATAGGATAAACATCTGAGAACAAAATTGAACTTAAATTTTTTTTTAAAAAAAATATCGCAGTCAACACGTAATGTCTTTGATATAGGGTCCCATATCATTAATTGTGCTTGAAAAGAATACTAGAAATGCTGGTGAAGCCACTTCAATTTTTTTTTTTTCTTTCTTCTTTTCTTTTCGTTTTTTCGTTTTTTGAGTGATTATCTCGCGCAGCTGCTTCTCTATATAAATGGCTTCTCTTCTTATTTCCTCATGCCTACAATTATCACTCCAAACTTAGTGTCTACCACAAAAGCATCTAAGCAAGCCTTCTTTGAGCATTATATATATATATATATATATTTCATTCGCCATGTCATCACTACTCGCTCACTTTTACACCCTAAAGTCGCCATTTTTTCTGAAGCAAATCTCAGATATTCATCGAACCAACCCCAGAGGAACCCAAGTCTCAAACTCTGCTTCCATGAGTAGAGCCATTTCTGTTATTTCCATGCAGCAAAACACCGCTCCTTCAAAAACTAGATCAACAACATTAAATGTGAGGGAATTTTAATTTCTTTTTTACCACTATTATTCAATATTTTCTACACATACATACATATATTCAAAGATATCATGTAAAAACAAAATAATGTGATTCATTTATGTTTATTAGTCGTTTTCTCAGGATGTCGACATTCATATCAGACATGCAAAAGAATTGAAGAACGTTAAGAGAATCCTGTTTGAAAAAGCAAGACAGAGTTCCGTGGATGGTTTATATATGATTGATATGATTCAAAGGCTAGGGATTGAACATCACTTTGAAGAGGAGATTCAAGAAGCTGTTCATAGTCATTATCTCAAGCTTGGAAGCTCCGATTCTCATGTTCTCCAGCTCTCTGAAGTTTCACTTCAATTTCGCTTGTTAAGACAACAACATTGTCATGTGGATACAGGTAAACGTGCCTTTCCTTTTCCACAACATAGCTAATAATAATTAGCATATAGGCTAAATTATGCATTAGCCACCTGTTATGTAATTAAGCCCTCCAAATTCTTTCATTTATATATGCAAATAAGTCTCATACGATTAATTTCGTACATATCCGCACACATCTTAAAGTTTAAAGGGATTATCTAAATATCAATCAAAGTTCGAGGGGTTATACGTACACATAATATAGTTTTTTTTTTTTTTTTGGGGGGGGCCGGGGGGGAGGTGTTATTGATAACTACGCTGGAGGTTATCCACACAGACTTGGAAGTTTATGAGGGGGTTTATTATTAAGTTTTAAAGTTTAAAGGCGTCATTCGTATATGATCCAAAATTCACACGAGAGTTTTGTGTAATTCAGCCATTACCAAGCATATGATAGACAGCCAAGAAAAAATCTTTCTAAAAGTCGAATGTGTCAATGATTGTTAGTTAAGACAGATAGAAAACTACAGATGCAAGCACATGTTACACCTGTTTATAACGCGCATATAAGTCAGTTATTGGAATTAAACACTGTTCTTGAATCTGAAAAGTTGAGTGGTCATTACTGAATATTATATGCAGGAGTGTTCGAAAACTTTATGGACAAGAAGGGAAAGCTGAGGCAGGAATTTTGGGGAATCATTGAAGGGTTAATTGAACTATTCGAAGCTTCACAGTTAAGTATAGAAGGAGAAGATGATCTAGAAGAAGCTGGGAACTTCTCCCACCATCTGCTAAGTTTATGGTCTTCAAGATTCCATGACCATAATCATCATGAAGTTAATGTTATTGCAAATACACTTAAGTTCCCAATTCACAGAAGTTTGCCTAGGTTTACACCCAAAAATTTCCTCATTCCAAATTCCCTACTCAACAACAACAACGGTTGGTTAATGGCTCTTGAAAACCTATCCCAAACCAGTACACAAATTGTTAACTCCATCAACCTGAAGGAGATGTATGCAGTTTCTAAGTGAGTCATTTATATGATAAAGTACTATGATACGACACTTCATTATACAATTGATTTTTACTATCACCGGGCCTGTCTATAAGAAGGGCTATCCTCAAAGTGGTCCTCATTATGGTTTTGATCCCTCATGTTTCAAACTATGAGTTTTATTTCCCTCAATGGGTTTTTATTAAATTATAGGGGTGAAAACCTAACATTTAAAATTTAAGATCCATGAATCATGATCCTAATGCATATAGATAGAAATGGTTCAATGGGAGCAAGAATTTCTACGAACATTTGGAACATTTCATTTCTGAGCAAAATAACTGTTTTCAAGTAGTGTTTGATCTTTGGCCAAAAAAAAAAAAGTAGTGTTTGATCGATTACGTATTATTCAATATTTGATTGATCGGTCTGAGGTTATAGACCAAAAAGATTTCTCTAACTAACTTTGTTTCTTCTCATCCAAGTTTCTTCTCTTTTTGTCTAACTCGCTTCCTTTTTTCTTTGTGAGTTTTAATCTTTTTTAATTTCATTTTTTTTAATATTTATTTGATTTGAACTTTGCAATAATCTGTTGACATTTACGGTTAAATCTTCTTGTTCCTTTTCCATTGGAAAAAATTTGCTATTTCCTTCCTCCACCGAGAAAGGTTTATTCCAAGTCCCAAAGGAAAAACTTATAAGTATGAAAGTTCTATTAAACCCGGTCGTACAGACACAATTTTATATATGTATATATAGGTGGTGAGTTCTTTATATGGCACTTCCATTCATCAATGATTTTTTTTTTTTTTTTTTTTTTTTTTTTTTTTTTTTTGTGGTGGGGGGGGGGGGGTCAAAATTCATCAGTTATTATTACTATCAATGGGCCTATTTGTAAGTGTCAGAAAATAAAGACAACCCAGATTTACTTTGTCGTACTGACACAATTTTATGCATATATATATATATAGGTGGTGGAAAGACTTAGGTTTAGCCAAGGAGCTAAAGTTTGCAAGAGATGAACCAATAAAGTGGTACATGTGGGCAATGGCATGCCTCGCGGATCCTTGCTTTTCAGAAGAAAGGATTGAACTCACAAAGCCTCTATCTCTTGTTTACATAATTGATGATATATTTGATGTTTATGGAAGTATGGATGAACTCACTCTCTTTGTAGATGCTGTCCACAGGTGAATTTTCCCCCCCTTCTTCTTCGTAATATTTAATTAATTAATGATCATAGTTTTTTTAATCAAATTTGTAATGCAGATGGGATTTGGGAGCAACAGAGCAATTACCAGACTACATGAAAGCTTGCTTCAAGGCTCTCTATGATATTACCAATGAATTTTCCATTAAGGTCCAAACCAAGCATGGTTGGAACCCTATAAAAACATTAATCAAATCGGTAATTAAAAATCTGTTATAAATCAAGTGCAAGTTTCAGTTTATAAGGAAACGAGCTTTTTTTATATATATATAAAAAATAAATAAACTCATTCATATTATATTTATTGCAGTGGATAAGACTATGCAATGCATTTTTGGAGGAAACAAAATGGTTATGTTCAGGGAAATTACCAAATGGTGAGGAGTATTTAAAGAATGCGATTGTGAGCACAGGAGTGCATGTATGCCTTGTCCACACGTTCTTCATGTTAGGTGACAGCATGACCAATGAAAATGTGGTTCTCATGGATGGCTTTCCAACATTAATATCCTCCACATCCACAATTCTCAGACTTTGTGATGACCTAGAAGGTGCCAAGGTATGATTAATAATACTCCCTCTGGTTCTAAAATTGAAGCGACAAAAACATTTTATAGAGAGTAAGAAAATTAGTTTAAGTTAGTTAATTATAACAAACTGTGCGTTGGTTCCTATATGAAGTGCCGGATTCAGTTTTAGTGCCAAAAATCTTTTATTAGCACTGAAATATGGATCACCCAAAATTCATTTGGATGGTCAAGATATTTATTTATTATTATTTTTTACTTTTTATATTTGTAAGAAAAACATTTTAATGTGTAAGTAATCCAAAATAAAGATAATCTCTTATTTGTCATTTTTTTTAAAAAAAATATATATTCTTTCATTAAAAATTATTAATTAAAAATTTTAAATCTAAACTGTTAAAATTACATTAGACGATGCAAATCTCAATGCAGTGATGAGCACCACGATGTTCATCAATGGAATGAACACCAATACCCCTTTCCCTAAAATACCCCTCTTAATAATTATCCCCAGACACTTTTAACATATGCAATCTATAGATGAGATATATAGTTTTGAAAAAAAAATTATAAATTTCGAAAAAAATTGAATTGATGTTTTATATTTGATATCAAAGTAATAAATCATTCAACTAGTTCCTACATTTAAAAATGGAAGGATTACTTTATTTACAATAAAATTCAAAATATTTTGTGTGAGGGAGAAAACCAGAATAATGTGTGATGTCAGCATTTTTTAAGGAAAATTCACAAGCTTGAGTTGAAACTCAATGTTACATATGGACCACAAAATTGGAATAAAGCACCAAAGGACAAGTTTCAATGTGTACGTGTCTTTGTTGGTATAGGAAAATGATGACCAAGTGGGTAAAGATGGGTCCTATCTTAGCTGTTACATTAACGACCACCCAGGAGTTTCTGTGGAAACGGCAAGCGAGCATACCAAACATAAGGTGTCGGATGCTTGGAAAAGTCTCAACAAAGAATGCTTTAATCCAACAAATCCATTTCCGTCGTCTTTCTCGAAAATTTGTCTGAATGTTGCGAGGATGGTTCCTATGATGTACAGTTATGATAACTCTAGCCCATCAAGGCTTGAAGAGCATGTCAAATCTTTGCTTTATTCTGGTGGGGATGGTATCAGGGAGACAATTCAAGAAGATCAAACCCTCATGGTGTGATGGACCATATTACTATCTTTAATCATTGGTAGTACTTTTTATAATTATAACAGTTGTATTTAGTGTATACATGTGTGTGTTCTTTTATCATTTGTATAATTTGAGACTACCCATGTTATTTATATGTTTTATAAATAGTGTGGTTTACTTTTGATTTTGTGTGTGTATAAATTGATTGCAAAATCTATATAATTCGAAATAATGTATTTTGTGCCTCAAAAGACAAACTTTTGTTACATTTTTTTCATACTACACAAAATGATTTAAAAAATAATTCAAATATATACTAAATGTGACCATACTTGTATTTACAATGACAGATATCTCTATCTTTGTACACTAAACAAAAATGTTAGAAGTGGGATAAAAAATAGAAAGTGCCTAAACTGTTAATTATGATATAATTAGCGACAGAAAATTCTGTTACTAATAACCTGTTTTTTTAGTAATGTAGGCTAACTCTAAAATAAGTTATATTATTTATTATTTGAAAATAATATACATTTTCACGGTATTTTTAGGCATGCACATTGATTTTCTATTATTAATTGAATAAAAATTGAATCGATCAAGATACTGTCAGTAATTACCTCTGTGGGTCCTATGACACATGGGAGAAAAATAAAACGCTCAAAAGGAAGCAATTATTGGTGGTGGCACCAATATCTATATTCTATTATTGAAAGGTCTTGTTACATTCTATACTCCTCATCAGTCACAACCACTCGCATCCGCATGCATATATACAAATAAGAGGCTTACGTCGGTCGAATCTATCATTTCCGTCGTTATTGCGGTTTAACCATTAATTGAACATATATGTTAAGCTGATAGGTTCATGTACAATTGTGCAAGCTGCCCATAACCCATTTGAACCCGCCCATTTAAGCTTTAAATGAGATGGGCTACAGGTATACCCTTGAGCTGCCCATGCCCGCCCATTTAATCTTACTATGCATAATTTTTTAAATTTTAAGGATAAGTACCAATTTTGTCACGGAAGTTTTATCCAAGGAGTACTGATCGCCTAGATTTTTTTTTTTTGGGGGTCTCTTTTTTGACCTGGAAATCTGAAAAATGTAATAAAAATGCCCTATTGTCACAAAAGTGGCACGTGGACCGTTAAAATTACACATGGCATCGGATGGCGGAAGGCCACGCAAGATTGGAAAGTTGACACATAGGTTGACACATGGCTTGGCCACTCCCAGGTGTTAGGGTGAAGGAGGAACACCAGGTATACAGAGTGTGAGGAGAGCGAAAGTAGGGCAGAGCGAGAGAGAAATTTTTGACAACAAAAAATCGGGGAACAAAGCGAAATTGTGAAAGAGAGTAGTGAAATTTGGAGAAAGTGAGGTACATGTGCTTTGTGAGTTGGTGAGCAGACCAATGGGAAGAAAATAGTGAAATCGCAAAAGTATGACACATGTGCTGTCTGGAAAAAAAAAAAAAACAAAAACTCAGAAACCAGGAACAATAAACTGACCAAGAATCAAAACTGGGTTTCTTCACTTTCGCCTTCAATTGTTCAATATAAGAGGACTTGAAATTTTAATTGTGGGTTTGACATGATCAAGCTATCTGATTCATGAAGACAAAACAAAACAAATGTCCCTTTTTTCCCAACACCATATTCGAACTCTGACCCCCTATAACAAACACTCAACATAGTGCCATCATATCACCAATCCAAGCAAGACAAATATCATATCCAATTTTTCGCAAAAATAGCTATCTGAACTCATGTAAAGCTCTGAGCTTTCCCAAGAAGACCGAAAGAAAAAGAAAATCCAAAAAATCGAAGGTGAAAGTGAAGTAACCCAAAAGCCAAAAACAAAAGAATAAGGAGGGTTTGCCTATGAAGAAACAATGAGATCCTTGAGCTTCCATTGGATCATCATTGAGAGAAAGAGAGAGGGAAGGAGGGTTTCATCGAGATATTCGATTTTGCACATTTTGATTGGATCTTCATCGTCAGATCTTCATTGAGAGGAAGAGAGGGGAAGGGTTTTATTGACGGAACTCAAAGAGGTCAAATTTTGTTCGTTTCTGTTAGCAAATTGATTGAGGATGAAGGGGCTAGCGGTGGCGATACCGGTGGTGACACTAAAACGGCCAAGAGGTTGAAGTTTGTGGAGTGTTGATGATGAAGGCGATGAACATAGAAGGAAGGAACAAAAATGAGATGATGAGATGGAGAGGTTTACTATGTGTCAACTTGCCAATCTTGCCACTACTACAAAACAGGGTTATGGCGTCCTATTTTTTGCATATTTAACGTCCTTTTTCCGTGGGACTCCTATTTGGGGGGCATAGTAGGTGAAACTTACGGCGTTAAGTTTTTATTTAGACGCCTTAAGTTGAGACTTAAGGCATCCTATTTCTAGACTTAGACGCCTTAAGTATCGCACAAATGGCCTCCCAAGATATACTTTCGATGTCTAATTAATGTAGTTACACTACTACAAAAAACATCAAAAACGTCCTAAATTTGACCCATATAACGTCCTTTTTTCTAGGGACGTCTAGTGAGACGTAGTAAAAAAAAATACTTTTGGCGACCTGAATTTAAATTCAGGTCGCCTTACTATTTTTTGAAAAAACCCCGACGGGGTTGGCCATGGAAGAACAAATCAAAAATCAAATTCCGAAATACTTTCTTTTTTATGTTACAAGCAAGAAATTCCAAAACCAAAGAAGAACAAGAAAAGAACACAAAGAGAGTAATCAAAACAAAGACAACAAGGAAGATACAATGACAAAAAAAAAAAAAAAAAACCTAACGACTCATTCTAATCCCCTAAAATGGAAGGAATAAGGAACAATAATGCAAAAAATAGAGTAATTTCAGATCCGCAAGAGATTTGGTGTTCATAGTATCGTCTTGGAGCCACGAGGAGATTTCTAGATCTGCAAAAATTGGTGCCCTCTCGATCTAAAAAATCAACAAGAGTCGATCTAAAAAAAAAAACACTTACTAGCGGTAGCGTTTTGGATGAAATCGATGGTGACTCTTGTTCCGAAGTGCGATTCTCATGCGTCTCGTTGCTCGATCTCCTCGCCCGGCCAGTTGAAGAGTGTTGAAGGAGTAGAAATAGATCGAAAGAGAAGATGGGGTGTAGAGGAGAGAAGAGGAAGGCGTATGTGGGGGAATTAAATGGTGTGCAGAGGAGAGAAGGGATAAATGAAATTAAAAATTTTCATTTTAGGCGACTTGAATTGGTATTTAGGTAGTCTAAAGTCTCAAAAAAAAAATTTAGGCGACCTAAATCGGTATTTAGGTAGTCTAAAGTCTTAATATCAGTTTTCAAGAGTTTTTGGAGCCAAAAAAAATCCTAAATGGTGCCAAAAATTTCATTTTAAGTGACCTGAATTTGTATTTAGGTCTAAAGTCTCAATATCAGTTTTCAAGAGTTTTTTGGAGCCAAAAAAATCCTAAATGGTGCCAAAAATTTCATTTTAAGCGACCTGAATTGGTATTTAGGTAGTCTAAAGCCTTAATATCAATTTTCAAGAGTTTTTTGGAGTCAAAAAAATCCTAAATGGTGCAAAAAATTTCATTTTAGGCGACTTAATTCGTATTTAAGTAGCCTAAATCTCAAAAATGATATCAATTTTCAAGAGAGTTTTGGAGCCAAAAAAATCCTAAATGGCGCCAAAAATTTCATTTTAGGTGACCTGAATTAGTATTTAGGTAGTCTAAAGTCTTAAAAAAATTTTAGGCGACCTAAATTGGTATTTAGGTAGTCTAAAGTCTCAAAAATGATATCAATTTTCAAGAGTTTTTCGAAGCCAAAAAAATCCGCAAATAATTCATTTTAGGCGACCAATGCAATTCAGTCGCCAATGTTAAAAAAATTTAAAAAAAACAAACCCACTTACGACGCCAAACAAATAAATTTTATTCTAAAAAAAAATTTATTCCAATTTAAAGCGACCGAATTCAATTCAGTCGCCTAAATTCAAATATTGGCGACACTGAATTCAATTCAGTCGCCTAAGGCTCATTTTCCTTCCATATATTTACAAGAATGCCACTACCTTCATTTTTTACTTCCTATTTTTTAATAAGGACGTTTTTTAGGGTAGTGATATCCAATTTTTGTAGTAGTGTTAGATGCCTTAAGTTTGAACTCAAGGCATCTAATTACACAAACTTAGACGCCATTAGTTCACCTTAAGGCATCTAACTAAAGTAATTAGACGTCGTAAGTGCAGACTTAAGGCGTCTAACTACAATAATTAGATGCCTTAAGTGTCTTTTTTTTAAAAAAAAATATTTTGCTTCACATATTCACTGCCCACAATCTCTTACAAAAACCTACTTACATATATCACCACAGTGTGCCAAAATAAACAACACCTATATGCTAAAAGGTTAGCTCAACTAACCTTATATTTTTGGCTGGAAAGTACAGTGTAACAACAAAGTGTAAACTAATTCAAGTAGCCTGTAACTACTACTACTTTTATGTACAACAATCACCACAAAGTGTCAAAAAGTTGTCTAGCTACCTCCTACTAATTAAGCAATATAAAGACTAACTTCATTCATCTATGTGTTGAAGAAGATGTCCAGCCAACAGGTTTCGAACCAAATCGATTTCTTCCTCCGAGCAGGCAACCTTAGTACCAAAAATCTATAAAATAAAAAACAAGGTATAAGATAAATCAATTAAGTGAATTAATTAATTACACAACTAAAGTACAACTTCAAAAAATATTATCATAAAAATATTATCATTTGACAATGAAGGAGCACGTACCTCATCAAAATCTGAAGTAAGTTCGCTTTGAATGACATAATACATGTAGAACATGACATAATATCCACACTCAGTGCCCCTGGTTGCCGAGGGCACTATAAATCAAAAGCAAATGGTTACTTGAATTCTTTTTTAATGAATAAAGGCATGTCGAATTCCATTGTGAATGAAATAACTTGAATTGAAACAAACTACTTACTTTTGGATAAACCCATGTTGGTTCTCTACTTGGACCCCCTTTAATCCTAGCAATCAATCTATATGCCTTCAGTGCACTATCATTAAAATGAAAATGAACAGACATTATAACAATTCATTTAATTCAAGAATATCAATGATTTAGAAAAAAGTTTACTTACTTGCTGAACATGGTTTTTATATCTATGTATGGCCTCTTACCCAAGGAATCAAACCAATAGACGGTGTTAATGGGTGGACAAACAACACACAAAGTCCAATGATAACTAAAACAACACATACAGAATAAGATTAAGTTAAGATAAGAAGGCAATTTATTGTTAAACATCTTAAATAGAAAAAACTAAAATACGTACCCTTCATGAATTGGTGCTAGATAACAATGCAATTTCGACTCTTCCATTGTATAACCCACATAAGATGTCCTTAATTCCAAGGTACTGTGGCTCCTTGTTGTGTTCGATGGACATAACAATCCATGTAACTCATTTCTTTCGATTTGTACGCACATATTGTGAAAGTAACTATGATGGAATTAAAAAGATAAATGAATTGTTGAATATATAAAATGAAAAAATCACATGATTAATTGAGGGTAAAAAATTTACTTACAGGACTCCAAGTTTAAGCCAACATATATCTAGCTCCTTTAAATGAATAAACTGTGTAAAATCTTCATTGTCAATTGTAAAAGGATACGATAACACTCTTGAGCCGAGAATTCCCTCAGGCATCTGCATGGAGATTTCTTTAATGTCATTGTACACCTGTTGTAGTCTGCTAAGAAAGGAAATTGTGTCGCATGGTGTTCATCCTAGTAAAACATAGAATACAAATTATGAGTAAGTTGACAAGAAAATGTAGCAATCAGCTGTAGTTCAAGTTTATGTCAAGATACAACATATTTAAGCAAGTGTAAATCACATTAAGATACAACAATTTAAGCAATTTCAGGTCTGACAACAAAAATCCCCAAGTCACAGCAAATCTCATACACAAAAGAATTGCTCTAAAACACATAAACACAACAATAATAATAGCAATAGTCTAAAATTCAAGTAATAGTTAGTATTTCCTACCATTGGAGGTGCCGACGCGCAGTCAATGAGTTTCTTTGGCCAAAGGATGAACAATCTGATGAGGGGCTTTTTGTCTTTAGCCTTGGGGTCCACAATAAAAAATAACCAAGGATTGCGTATAGGCAAACCGAAGATCGTTCTCTCTCTCGAGGAGCCTTTTATTGAATCCTAGATAATCTAAATGACATACAAATGCAATTAAAACAAGGGGAAATTTGGTTTTGGATTTTTAAATTAATAAAGTAAAGAGAAATGCAATTTAATTAAATGCTACCTATTATTTTTGTTATTTTTTATAAAATTGGTGAATAAGTGAATTAAATGATATGGAATTGAAAATATAGATGATGACGCTCTTGGTGATGAAGAAATGACTATCCTTGCTTAAAAAGATTATGGGAGTTAAAATCAAGTCTTTAAGAAAAGCCCCCAAGATACCACTTGAGTCCAATATTCTCAATTAATAGTAGCTCCTAGAAACATAGCTAACCACTACCTCTTGAGAAATTGTTAAAAACCACTTGATGTGCAATTAAAATTGGAATAATGCAACATGAGTCTTCTTAAAATTGAGTACATAACAGTCCCTCAAAGGGGCACAAATCAACCACATTAACTAGACAATAACACGCTAATTAATATAATCTCATTGCAACCACAAGAAATTAAAACACATATTTTTCACACTACAAAATCCAATCTCAACTACAATTATCAAACTAACAGAGACAATAAACATTAATCTCAGTTCTAGAATTTATACACAATAATTCCTAAAACTAGGCAACCTAAATATATAAATCTAGACTAATAGAATGATAGAATAACTCCCCTTTGAAGCTTTGAACTCAAGCCAATCTCCACCACCAAGAAGCAAATAAAATCAGCTACACATGTTCATTGGAATGACCACACAAACTGCATAATCTGGAAAAATAATCTTGTTGTAATCTGGAATTATTTCCCTGGAAAATCATCGAGAAGAGGGAATGGTGGTGAATGGAAGACGATGAAGGTGAATGATGAATGTGGGACTATCACCAGTGTGTTCGAGTCTTTGGCTACTTGATGTCTTTATTCTTTAATCAATCTTTTCCGCGGTGCCCCCCCAATTCATGTCTCGTCTCTAATATATCAATTGGAGAATGCAAAACCTAGTAATTCCCTTGGTCAAAACGCAGAGTTTTGACTAGGGACCTAATTGCAAGGTTTAAAACTTTTTCATAGAGGGACTGAACTGAAACTTTTGTAATTTTGGTTCAAACTTCCATTTTCAAATTTGATCTAATCTTTTTAGCCATCTACAATAAAAATAATTAATATAACATCAAATATTCTCATAAAAATCAATGATTAAGAGAAATTACAATTTCTTTGACAATTTTCCCTTTTTAGTCTTAATTTAATGTATTTACTCTTATTATTAATTTATCATAAGAAAGACATTTTAAGCTCAATAACTATAATAAAATGCATTAAAAAATCCCAATTTAACCACGAAAAAATCATATAAAAATATGGTTTGATCAATTCCCCCACACTTAGACCTTTGTACTCCTGAACAAAGGCAATTTAGTACACAATTCCAAGTTCAAATCACTAATGCATTTGAAAGATGAGCAATTTCATAATAGAAAGCAATGGACTAATTAATCAAATTCATCAAGCCAACACTAGTCATAATCAAGCGATGCAAAGAAATTAGTTGACCATACAATCCAAAATATTAAAATGAAGCACAAGAGAACTCTCAAGGTATTATCGGTGTTTCACTTATCTCACATTATTGGAATAATTTCACTCTAGCTCACTTAATCAACACCTTATCATAAGCTTGTAACAACTCTAACATCTCCACTACTAATAGCAATTAATGAAATGAATCAAGAGGACTTAGAAGGCTTGTAATGTTGGATGAAGGCTAGATGAAATGAATTAATCAGAAAAATAAATAGTTAATATGCAAGTCAAAGCTAATAAGCAAGTTCATAGCATCTAATTAACTTTACAAACTTTTGCCAATTCTTTTGAAAATCATGAACTAATGCCTTCTTGATATTTATTATTATTATTATTATTATTATTATTATTATTATTATTATTATTTTTGTATCTACAAAACATTTTCTATTTTTTTCAATACCTTTCTTTTCTTTTCTTTTTCTTTTTTAAACTACACTCACGTTTTTTTTTTCTTTTTCATATACATGGCATTTCAAATTTATATTGGCAATTCTCTTTTGATTTTTAGAATAATATGAACACTATGAGTAATGACATGCATATAACATAAGAAAGGCTCAAAGGTGTAAGCAAATGGTAGATGAATGTAGGTTTGTGTTTGGGTGACAATGGTTTAGAATTGAATGCCTCTTTCATTTTCATCACACTAATGCAAATACCGTTTTGAAGAAGAGTGAAAACAAGTTCTAAAAGGTGAAAAACCAAGTGAACATGCACACATGAAAAGACTTTAAGGCTCAAATATCCTTCCAACAAGGTTTTTCTCTAATGCTCACTCTAACACAATAATTGCATAGCAAGCTAACCACAAAAACATCTACTTAACTATTCTAAGTGCTAACCTTACAAACACAATTAATGAAACCATTGCAATCAACTACAATCATGGTTAACTCTAACGCACTAATGATTTATAAACTCTCATTTTCAAAATAAGGAGTAAGCAAAAATCCAATTGTGGATTCATTTCTCTTCCCATTCACTTGAAAAGCAAAATATGGTTTTTTTTAAAAAAAAAAAATTTGCCAAAACACTAGATCTCATGAAAATCTCAAAGAATTTCCCATAATTTACACTTCCAAAGTGGCAAATGTGACCCTTTACCACTTAGGACATGCATTAGAACAAGTCATTCTTGAAAAAATTTCTAGTTTAAGGCATTTTTTCATTTAAAAACAATCAATTAATTGGGACTCAAAATATTCCCCTCCCCCACACTTAATCGACACATTGTCCTCAATGTGAAAATCACTCTAAAGAGAATGTTAGACAAGTTGAAATTCAAGGCACAATGGTAATTAAGTAGGGTAGAGGCCAACAAAATGCAAAGCATACATAGGGGGTGTTGGAAATTATGCCCTAGGGGCAAGTCATTGTACCTTAAACATTTATGTTATTTAAAGTATTCTCCTTTAGTTATCATTTCATTTGCATGTTTATAATGATAACTGTATCCCTGGATATATCTTATAGATTATCATAAATGTCCCTAGTCAGTCATCTACGCGGGAGCGAAGATGAAATAAGACTAGTATGATTTTGACGAGGTATGGAGATACAAATGAAAGTCATAGGCACTTGTAAGAGTACAAGGTGCTGGATCGACCCACTATGAGAAAGCTGCATGGATTTAGTCATAAGCTTATCTCATGTATAATCGTGTCACAACGCCCTTTGACCTGAGATCATCATGGATTCCTGCATGATGAGTCATTGAACTTTAACTTAGTCAAAAGTCACCTTTGACTGGGTGATGATAAAGGCTATGATCGGGATCAGTGGTTTTCATGCAGAGGAATGTGAATGGTCAAGATGGAATTTGTCCCTCACATTTGTAGAGAGATAATACTGGGCCCCTCGATGAGTGAGTCTGAGAAATGTATGGCCATACTATGAAGGAAAGGAGTTTCCATTATTAGACTAGGCGAGAATCGAGAAAGTAATGGTCAAGAACAGGAAGTTGACATTATCCATGCCTCATCCTTGACCAATTATCGTGTGACAAAAGGGACGTGACATGGTTGTATCATAGGTAGCATCGTATCATCGATCCCCATATGAATTGGGTAATCGCAATGTCTTGCTAGAGCCCGCTTGCGACTTGTGGGCTGGTACAATATTGGCTCGCTGCCAATCTCATGTGGGCCTGCAGGGTCACACACAAGAATAGCCCAACACGAGCAATAGTGTCCAGATTCATTGAATCTTATAAATGTCTAAGATTTAATGAATACATTCAATCTAGGGTTGATATATATATATATATATATATGTCATATAATATAAATTCGAAAATAATAATGATATTATTTAGAGATAATAATATTATTATGAATAGTATTTAATTTATTTGATAAATTAAATAACTATAATAAATTGAGATATTGTATCTTAGATTTAATTTTTGAATAATGATAGAGTATCTCGTATTTAATTGAATTGAGATATGATATCTCGATTTAATTGAATAGAAAGATATCATATCTCGATTTAATTCATGAAGATCAATTAAATCAGAGGCTCATAATTTGAATTAAATAAATATATTTGATTAGATCTGTTGAATGATTTTAATTAATGTATTGATTTAATTCGATTCGAATTCAAGATTAATTAGATTAATTTTGAATATTTTAATACGACTCATTTGGGTTTTAGAAACTCTATAAATAGATATTGATCTAGTCGTATTGAATAGACAAATGAATTAGAGAAGCCGCAAGAAACCCTAGAGAGAAAGAGAGAGACGCAAGGTTTGAAGGCGCTAGCACGCCGCCGCTGTGTTCCAAAGTCTTTGTTCGTGTGGATATCGGTAGAGGAGGAGATTCGAAAATCTTGCTCTTGTTTGATCGAACGAGATGGCACCAGGTTCAAGACGTACGACGGCCGAGATGCACGAAGAGGGAGAGGCACATCGACCGTATTGAATGGAACTCTCAAACCTTCGCATAGGTATAGTTTCTCTAACGAACCTTGATTTAAGCACCGTTGATAGATCCTCCTATGGGATTCGTAAAAAAATTTATAATTCCGCTGCGTGTACGGATCCTAACAGGGGGTTCTTATTCTGCTTACTAAACTAAATTATTTCTACTTTTTGCTACTGGATTGTGTCCCTCCCCCACACTTATCTTCCTCATACAACAATTAAGTCCAAGTAATCAAAGGAATTAGGAAGAAAATAAGTGAGAAAAGAGACAACCTTGGTTAGAAGATCTTGGGTCACTTGAAGGAGAAGTTCCCATGACCGATGAGAATCATGCATTTGCCTTTTAAAATGTCTTCTCCCGCATTGATTTTCCTTGGTGGAGGTGGTTCAGGATCAATTGGAAGAGGTCCATGAATGTATGGTGGAGATGGGAACCACAAAGGACCTTTCCAAGAATGTGCCTGTAAAGAAGACAAGCAACCAACAGTTTATGAAAGGATGGCACCTAAACCTTTGATTGGTGAGGAGGTTTTTGAAAAAACAAAAACATAGACTATAAATTTAGGAAGCCATTTATGAAATATGTTGGGACAAGCTGTTGGAAGAAAAAAAATATATTTTCTTAAGTATGCTATATTGGAGTTCCCATAATGTTCCTAGGATATTTATTATCTTCAATTTTCTCATGAGTTATAACCAGTAACTCTTTACGGTTCTCATGAGAACTCGTAACTCTTTACAGAGCTCATGAGTAATGTTTAGGATCTACTCGTTAAAACACATATAGAGGTTTAGGATTACCTTTGATCACTTGAAGATGTCAAAGCATATGATGTCCTTTAAGGTTGATCCACAAGATTGCATCTTGATTGCAATGAGAACTCCTACTACTTGGATCCTTCTTCTCCTTGGGAGCTTGATAGACAATGGTAAGGTGGAGGCTTCAAGGGTTTTGGGCTTTCTTTTCTCAAGACGATGATGGTATCAGGTTAGGTGAGGCGCAAGAATGGAGGATGGGATGAACAAGATTGGAGAACTTATCTTTCTTGAATTGGCGCCCTTTTCCTTCTTGGAAAAAGTCCAAAAAAAGCGCAAAAAACAAAATTCAGCTACTTAATTAGAGTTTAACCCTTATTCAAGTGCTTACAAGAAAGGCTCAATCCACGCTTGAATTCCAAAATCCAAGGTAATGGATCCTATCCACATCTTGAAAAGTATCTTGAATTGGAATCCAAGATAATGGATCCTACACATATCTTGAAATATATCTTGAATTCAAAATTTATAGATAATGGTTCCTATCTATATCTTTATCCAATCCTTATTGGATCTTTATCCAATCTTTATTGGATATAGCTTTGGATAATTTAAAATCATCCTCTATCAGCTAACCTCTTGAATTTAAATTTCAAATTTAAATTCAAAATTCAAATTGGAGCAAGACTCCATTGAGCCTGCTAACACATTTAGGCCTATTAATGGAAAAACTAATTTCTCACTAAATGTATCTCTATACAATTAAATGATGTCGTACTAGTCTTTTTGAGATCATTAATGCCTTTTGTTGGTGATTCAAATCTTGGAACATGTTTCAGGCAATAGACATGTGGTGTCCTCGAGTCTTCTCAATCATGATCCCTATCATAGATCCTTGAGTGTGAACCAGTTCTATTCCTAGGGCTTTTATCTTTAAACGCATATTAACCATAAAATATAGACGAGACATAAGTATGATAAAGATAAAGTGTACTCAAATATATAAATCATGAAATACAAGGTGTTCATCTGATGAAACAGATTGTCTTTATGACACCTAAATACTAACATTTATTTGTCAACAAAACAATAAACCATCATTGTTTAGAAGGATCACGGAATATAACACATGTTTAGCCTCAGAAGCCGAAATGAAAGGCTCTTTCTTATACCCTTCCTTGTTTAAATTCAATTGTATCAAGCCAAAGTCATCAATTCTCAAGCCATGATTATTGTCAACCCACTTGTAATTGAATAAGGGAACTCAGAAGCTGATATAATTCAACTCCCAGATGTGCTCAATCACCCTAAAGTATGACATCTTTATATAGATAGGATTTCTATCTTTAGAACTCTATACATGCATGATCTTAGCTACAATAGTTACACCACTGTTTTGCATTTTTCTTTGACCATCTTGCTCTTTGGTGTAGAAGGTGAACCCATTAATGATGTAACTTATGTAAGACGCCACTTGATTGCCTGGATCATTTGCTAAGAACATTAATTTGCTAGATACAGATTTAGGATCAGCACTATACTTTCCAAGGACTTTATCTTTAAAACATGTTACAAAATGTTTGTTGTGTTGTTAAGAACATCATCTTTCTCCTTTATAGGGATTTTTCCTATGAATTTGATGCATATGGTTGCATACATACTATTTAACCTCATCAGATTGCTTGAACTATTGGTTTGAGATGGTTACAACTTTTCTGCACATGATCCCTTCCCCAACAATTCTTCTTTTGTCATGTTGAGACACAGGAAGCCCAATATTGCTTGCATGTTTTAAGTATGTGGCAGAAAATTCAGTGGCCTTTTCACATATATATCTTTCAACAATGCAATCCTCCAGACGACTCTAATTTTTCACTAACCCTTTTAATATCTTGATGAAACATTTAACTAGGTACATTTGTAGAATAGAATATCACCAAGAGGGGGTGAATTGGGGATTTAAAACTTCTTCTCGGAAGTCACAGAAGCAGGCGAATAATATAGTATAACAGAGAGGAAGAGAAAGATGTACACAGATGATTTATACTGGCTTGTTCTCAACTATTGACTTACGTCATGTCCCCAGACGTTCTGGGATTTTCACTACCACTTCAATCTATTACACACTCTATACTCGAAAGTAATCCTCTTGCTAGGATTCCTTCCCCCTTACAAGTTGTAATCAGATAACTCTATCTCAAAGTCTCAATACTTTGAGATTCTGACAACAATTGATAATAAAAAAATAGACTCTCTAAAAGAGAAGATGAATAAACACTGAAGTTAAGTATATTCGAAGATATTACACAAATGTAAGAGTAGGTGCGTTTTTGATCATTTGTGCTTCACGACTCTAAACTCAAGTCAAGTAAGATAGCAAGTTAATGGTTTAAGAATGCTCAAGTTAAACAAATTTTGGCTTAAACCATTAACTT
This sequence comes from Acacia acuminata, assembly GCA_019022655.1. NCBI lineage: Eukaryota > Viridiplantae > Streptophyta > Magnoliopsida > Fabales > Fabaceae > Acacia > Acacia acuminata. The sequence continues at coordinate 49,744 of JAFJYI010000151.1, read as the reverse complement.
CATTTTTTTCCTTACAATTGTCAGTTATCATCAAAACACATAGAGAACTAACATTCTACCCCTTTTGATGATAACAACACTTGTAAACTACTTGACAAATTTTCAAAAATCTTTGAGCAGTGAACAGAAATGAAATCAGATAGAGTTAAACATTGAACTATTGCATTTCATTCCAAAGATCATGTAATTCAAAATACATCAAAGTAATTAGAAAAATACATAGCAGTTGAATTATAAAGATAAACAAAGCAGCAAGTAAACAGAGTACAACTGAAAGAATGATATGCTCAACTAGCTCAACTACTTCTTTTCTCTTTTCTCTTCTCCTTTGTCATCATTCAAAATGGGTGGATCAAGCAGAAGCTCAAATGGGAGCAGTAGGTGGGGCTAAACTAGGAACATCTGGCTAAGGTAGAGGGAAAGAGACAGAAGGATCAAGCAGAGGTGTAGGAGGAGGAGAGTGGTGAGATATGGGTGAGTCAGATTGAAGATGAGTAGAAGAAATAGAAGATTGCTCACCAAACAAGTTAGCTGTATCTCCAGAAGGTGATATCCTGACTGTAGAAGTTTGAGAGGGAGGAATTGAGATTGTGGGTGGGGTAGTGGTTAAGATAGGTATGGTGAAGGTGAAGGTAGGAGATGAAAGAGTAGGAGAAGAAGTGATAAGGGTAGGAGTGGAGACAGGTGTAGAGGAAGGAAAGCTAAAACTAGGGTCAGCAAAAATAGGGGAAGGAGAGGGAATGCCGACACCAAAGCCACTGCTAAAGCTAGGACAGCTACAAGAGACTGAGATTTGAGCAGCTTGTCCGTTTTGTCACTGAGTATCATCATCATACATCAATAGTACCAATACTAGTTGTGTGATCCTCAATGTGGACACCATGGTTTTCTACCTTTTCTTTCAATTCCTCTTGAGCATCTACCAAATCACTATTACCTTTGGTTACTTCAGAGACCAATCTCCCAGCCTCAGTCTCAATTCGATCAGTCAAATCAGAAATAGCCTTATCAACAATTTCTTTCATTTGAGCTTGTAAACCAGAAGAAAAGGCATGTTGAGGAGATCTAGTAGGTGGAGCAAATTTAGCTTCATGAGCCCTAGATTGAGATGCCCTTGATCTCGAAGGAGCCCTTGACTGGCCTGAACCTTCCTCAAAAGATATCATCATTTGATTAAGGTGATGTTTCCAAACATCTGAGGTTTGACAGCATGTTCATGCAAGGGTAGGTACCATATTTTTTCTTGAAATAAAATAAGACATAAAAGGTTTGGGAAAGGGATGGTAGAAATATTTTTAGACACAAATCTAATGTTCGCCATCTCCTGAAGAACCCAGTACCCAATATTGTGAGGCACTTTGTCAATAATAGAAGCAAAAATGGGGTAATCCCTTTCTGCAAAGTGTGTAAAATTATTCCCTTTTTGCATGAGATTTCTGGTATAAATGTACCAGATAGCTCTATACAATGGGGGCATGACAACAGAGAAAAAAAGAGAGTATCTAGTGGCCCATCAGGTACAGACTCATTAGGTCTAAGGATTTGAAAAATCTCCCTATTATCATAGTTCAACACAGTTATAGGTGGGGGGTTTGAAATTCTAAATAGGGGATTGAGAAAGTTAGCAGTTAAAATAATCTTCTTACCCCTCACATGTGTAATTATTCTCTCCTTTATTTGATTACCTTCGCCATCCAAAAGATTGGCTAAGATCATATTGAAGTATAAAGTCTTGACTATACCAGGACTGTAGGAGGTGCGAATAGAAATAAGGTTTTTAAACTGCTTAAGCTAAGGGGGAAGATCAAGATTACAATCTTCCTTGAGCTTAGCAAGGTCAACATAAATAGTAGGACAAAAAGTTCTATTAGTATAGTATTCCCTAAACATTTTAGCTTTAGAGTTCTAAAAAAGAATGGGATTACAGCAAAAATCACTTTGAGGTTTTGAATGAGAGTAGATAGTCTCTAGAGAGTCGGGTCTAACAAATACCTTTGAGCTAGAGTGCTCACGAGGTTGGGAAGTAGAAGAGCCTTGAGGAGTTCCCTTGAAGTAGAGGATGCAACAGGCTTCTTCTTCTTCTTAGGAACCTCAACCATAGGTTCCTTGCCTCTTCGTTTCGCAGCCTCTGGGTCGGTGGGCTTCCTCTTGGGAACCTCAGGGGATTCCTGGATCACGACCTTCTTTGGTCTAACCTTGGATGAAGGCTCATCGGTAGCCACCTTAGGTTGGTAGCGTCTAGGAGTGTGTTTCTCTCTCCTAGGTCTCTTTAGAGGAGGCGGAGACTGTTGATCGATTTTCTTAATGGCCAGTGAGCCAGTCGAACAAGTAAAAAAGTGTAAGTAGAGTATCGTCCCACAGAGACTGAGATACCAGGAAGTGATGCTCAAATCCTATGATAGTTGTGCAAAATAGAAAAGAAATATAATTAGTTTGAGAGGTTTTTGTGGTCACGCTAAATAACAAACAAAGTAAATAGAGTATCATAGTCGTAAGAAGATATCAATAGGAAAATAGGCTGAGTTCGGAATCATTCTTAAGCATATCGATCCCCCAGTTGCTTTGCACATTTTTATAGCATCTATACTGCACAGCTTCCGCAATGCTACAACATAGCTACTAGTAACAACGCTATTATGTTAACCCACCACTATAATCTATCGAAGCTTCCACGTCCGATACATATAATACTAACTTTACTCCTTCCATATGCCTATGGCAATTTTCTAGTTAGATCTGCATTACAAAACAAAGTGTTATGGTTATGAGCAATAGACCCATTCCTGAAGCCTACAATAATAGCTCAAGCCTTGCACCAGCCTGCCCAACAATCACTATTTCTTAGAAGTCTAACTTCGATTCCTTGTCAGTAAGCCGAGGCCACAAATCTCGCCCTTAGCTTCCGCTAATCAACAAGGTAATTAAATCACTGATAAGCAAACTAAATTTATTGAATTAAGAACTAGCAACTGGGTTCATTCCAAACTTAAGAAATCATCCTCGCTCAGCCATAGGAAATTTAATTCATGGCTGACGAGGGAAACGCAAGACAAAGAACAACAGGATGACCCATGATCAAAAGATTAAAATGAAAGAAAACATAAAGATTGACGAAGTTCCTACGGCGTGGAAGAAGCCCTGTCATGTCACCACTCCACATCTTCTTCTCTTTGCCTTACTGCAAGGAAGGATGCTGGGTTCTCTTGAAGTTCTCGTGCCTTGTGAATTCTCTCTCTCTCTTCTTTCGAGTCTGGCCGAATGTGAATTAGGATTATGTTAGTTATGATTAGTTTTGATGATGTCTTATACAAATGTCATTGTTCATAGCAAAAAGATTGAGTAATATAGTTATCTCCTACATTGACTAACTACTATATTTAATGTAGATTAGTCCAAGTTTGATTATAGATCAAGAAGGAGATAAGAGATTACAGAAAGAGGAAATTGAACAAAATGTCAAGTTCAAGAAGAAGAAGAGTTATTGAAGAAGGTAGAACTTGCATAGAATGGTGAGTCCAAGCTAAATGATGAAGAAAGATCAAGTTGGGAGATGGAATAATGAAGAACTTGCTGAATGGAATGAAGATATCATTATTCAAGTTCTAAGATTGATTCTGGAAGTCTCCATGATCAAATGGAAATTGGAATAGCTGAATTCAGAGTTAAGATCAGCAAAAATCAGCTTCTGGAAGAGAAAACTCGAGTTCAGGACTCCAAACTCGAGTTCAGAACTTCAAACCTGACACAGGAATCACAAACTCGAGCCAATAAGTGTCTTCAGCATTTCTGGTGTCTCTGGACAACACGAACTCGAGCCTGTAAGTACAAACTCGAGTTCACAGCGGTCATCAGCTTTTCAGCTCCACACTGTCTCAAGTTCAGCACGGGCGACCTCTGGTATTTCGATGATATCTCACAAACCAAAACTCGGATTGAGACGAAACCAGTGGAATCTGAAACTAGACATCCAAAGCGTCATTTTGATATATAAATGAAGTCAAAAGGTGTTCAGATGAAAGAGATATGAATTTTACAAGTTGCCACAAACATCACCGTCACAGTCAGAACCAAGCTTCAATGTTTTGGTTGTATCTCACAAAATAAAACTCCAATTGAGCTAAAATTGGTGCCATTGGACAGTAGACACACAGAGCTTTCCAACAAGAGTTGAACGGACTAAAACGGAGTTCAGACGAGGGAGATATGGCCTTTGGAAGTTGACGGAGTTGCAAACTCGAGCCAGACCAAGTCAGAAGCAACCAAGTCACAAGTGCAGGTTGCAAACTCGAGTTCACAGTTACGAACTCGAGCTCGAGAGTTCCAGAGGAGAAATGAACATTTGGAAAAAGGCAAACTCGAGCCTATAAGTGAACGAACTCGAGTTTACCTCAGACAGAGAGCAACCAGGTCCTGGAAAACATCCAAACTCGAGCCTATAAGTAGCAAACTCGAGTTTGCGGGTTACGAGAGCATCTGGGTCATTCAAGACAGATCCAAACTCGAGTCTACAAGTTGCAAACTTGAGTTCGCGTGGCGGGAAGAATTTTTCAAATGAGAACTTGAGACTAAACCTCAGGTTTGTTTCATAAACCTCAGGTTCGGTTCTTAAACCTCAGGTTTGCACTCTAAAAAAGTTTCAAAGAGTTTACAAATATGTAAACTCGAGTTTGTGGAGACAAACTCGAGTTCGCCTCTGGCGGGAAGAATTTTTCAAATGAGATTTTCATAAACTTGAGACTATGAACCTCCTTCCATGAACCTCACCATGAACCTCCGGTTTGTGTTTTGAAAGCTTAAACTAATTTTTGACATGAATAGTGTCAAACTCGAGTTCATCACTTATAGACTCGAGTTCATGTTTTTATTCAAATGTGTTTTGATTTGAAAACCCGATGGTTTGACATGAATAGTGTCAAACTCGAGCCTAAATATGCAAACCTCGGTTTGGTCCTGAACAAATTTTACAAACCTCGGGTTCTCTACGCAAACCTCGGGTTTGGTCCAGATGTGTCGAAACTTCATTTTTAATGTTCAGCAAACTCGAGCCTAAATATACAAACCTCGGGTTTGGTTCATCGAGGCAAAGATCCATATTCAAAAGCAAACTTTGGAAAAACAAACCTTCATCGCGATTCAAAAATTCAAATTCTACGAATCTCTGTGAAACCTTCTTGTTTGATCTTAATACTTTCTATGATTAATCTCTAATGTTCCTAGATATGTTTAACCACTTTATTGGTGAGTTTCGATAAATTAGAGAGTGTTTATTGAAGGTTTAAAGCAAAAGCAAAAGTGACGTCAGCACTTTAAAAAGCAAAACCCAGAAAGTTGCACAACTTTGGCTAATCCACCTGAACACGTCTGCAAAGCATTTAAGAATGTTTTCTACAACAAGCAACTGCATCTCCAACGGATTAATTTGCGTAAGGTCAACACGTTTACTTGGCCAGCTGGTTTAAGAGAATTTTGGAGAGAGAAAGTGCCTAAGCCACCTCCTAACACTAGGAGAACTTCTCCAACGGATCTATCTGAAAGGCAACGGTCATTTAATGATCTCTGAGTATAAATAGAGTTACATTCAAGCCTTTCCAACAGACACACCTGCTGAAGACGAAAATCATTCAAGTCTCATATTTATTTCTTCGCTTTTATCTCGTGTAGTATCTTGAGATACATTGAGCTTCGATGATTATCATTATCTACTCTTAGAGAGAGTTTATTTCGTGTATATCATTCATTGTAACAATCTCAAGTCGGGTGACTTGGAGATTGGGAAAATCGAGTACAACTTGTAAAGGGGAGTGTGTCCTAGGTTGAGGAGCATCCTTTATTTACTTGAGTACAAAGTGTATATCGATTGTAAACGAGTACAACTTGTAAGGGGGAGTTAGTCCTAGGGGGAGGATAACTCTTGAGTACAAAGTGTGTATCGATTGTTTACAATTACACTTGTAAGGGGGAGTGAGTCCTAGGGAGAGGATCATCCCGAGTACGAGTGTGTAATTGTAATTGAGTGATAGTGGAAAATCCCAGAGTGTGTCCGGGACCGGACGTAGGTCAAAGAGTTGGACCGAACCAAGTATAAATCTTGTGTCCTTCTTCTTCTCTATCTCCACTTTGCCTTGATATTATCAAAACGTGTGGGTGATCCGAAAAGTTTTAAAATACCCAATTCACCCCCCTCTTGGGATTTCCTTCATTTACATTTGGTATCGAGCATTGGTCTTCTAAAGGATTAACATCTCGATCAAAGATCCAATGGATGGTATTCTACCCGAAGGAGCTTCTATCAACAGACCACCGGGTTTCAATGGAAATTATTACTCCTTGGAAAGCAAAGTTCAAAGTTTTATAATGGCATCTCGAATATGGTTTGTGGAGAGTATTTGAAAGAGGAGATTATGTTCCATCAACCATTGAAGATGGAGTTAGAACTCCTAAGCTTGAAGAAGAATATGATGAGAATGACAATGAAATGTCACACTCAACATGAAAGCCATCCACATGCTTCAAAGTGCTCTTAGTCAACAAGAATATTTTCGTATTTGCACTTTACCATCTGCTAAAGCTATGTGGGATGCTCTTGAGATAGCTCATGAAGGAACAAATGAGTCAAAGAAAATCGGGTCAATACTCTTATGACCGAATATGATTTATTTCGCATGAAGTCCGGAGAATCTATTGGCGAATTCCAGGTTGAGGTTTACTCATTTGATTAATCAACTTGCTGCCTTGGGAAAGTCTATGATCAATCTGTTCAAGTAAGGAAAATTCTGAATATCCTTACTAAAGAATGGGAAGCCAAAGTCACAAAGAATCGAAGAAGCCCGTGGAGAATCAATGCAATCGTAGTCGCTCTATTTGGAAGCTTATCTCGAATATGAAGGCAAGCTCAAATTCAAGAAGGGCTTAATGAAATTCAAAGATGATAAAAGTTTGGTATTGTTTTGAATGTTTGTGAAAGAGAAACCCAATGAGGAAGATGAAGATGATGAAGAGATGGCTATGCTTATACGAAAATTCAAAAATTCTATAAGAAAGATCAAGCCTCTTTAGAGACAGATTTCGAGAGAGAACTTCAAGCAACGAACAAGATCAAATCATTTGCTACGAGTGTGGAAAGCATGGTCATATCAAACTGAATGTCCTCACTGAAAGTCAAGATAAGGAGAGAAATGCAAGATTCAACCACCTCAAAAAGAAAGCTTATATATCGGGGGAGATGATTCTTCGAATGAAGAAAGTGATGAGGAAGGTGTAGCAAATGTTTGCCTAGTTGCTTTGAAGAACAACCTGAAAATAACAATGAGGTAAATGCTTGAACCTTCCTATAATGAATTATTTTCTGAATACAATGAACTATATTCTGAATTTAGAAAAAATTGCAAAAGAGTTCATTGCATCCAAGAAGAAAATTAAATTGTTGGAAGAACAAGTTCAGAATATTTCTTCTTCTCGTTTCGAAAACATTTCGAAAATATCTCCTCAAAATATTCCCGAAAATGATTGCGAAAAGATTTCAAAAAGATTTGTGACAATTGCTTTGGTTCTTAGAGGAAAGAAATTTATATCTTACAAAAACTCTTGAGAAATTCACTAGAGGTAGTGAAATGCTCAAAGTGATTTTAAAACAAAGAAAGGTTTACAAATGACAAATCGTGATTGGTTATAAACCCGATTTTGATAAGAAGAAAGGGAAAAGAAACATGGACAAAAATCTTATTTGAATTATTTTCGAAATCTGTTCATACTTCAAATCCCTTTGCACATTGTAACTATTGTAACCGTAAAGGTCACAATACTTCATCATGCTTTCATAGGAAAGATAGGAGAGATAAACCCGTAGGCAATTATCAATGGGTACCAAAGGGAACATATGTTTTCCCTAAGGTTCAAACTAACCCGATGGACCCAAGCATAAATGGGTACCAAAATGTCCATCTGTTGTTTGAATGTGCAGGTTGATTCTAAGAAAATGGACAAAATTAAAAATCAAAGACCCTTATAAAAAGGAAGAACTTCGGAGCAACCATTAAAACAACAAAGTCAAATCAAAGAAGAATGGACACAAGCTTATGCCACCAAGAACAAACTAGAGAACCATACCACTCAATTATCTTGAGGAAAACAAGAAGAGGAGAGTCCTCTCAAGTATCAAATGGGAGATACTTGAAATCTGTATCCTTTGTGAAGATTTTGCGGACACCAAAGAGACAATGGGTATGCAAAGCCAATCCTCCAAGTACCTAAGGTAAAAGGTACACAATGGTAAAACCTCCCGTGTTGCTATTAGTAACAATCTTTAAGGTTTTACGCATTGGATATTAGGAATGAACATTGAAAACGATTTTTGAAATTGAAAATCTATTTGACATTTATTTATATATTGTTTGCAATGTTCAATAGCTTAACTCTTTATGTATGCATAATGATTTGAAAAACATCTTTTATGCATAAAATCATGTTTAATTCATTATGCTTAATTATCATAATCTGATTATAGTCTTGAAGCATGTGAAATTGTTCTCTACAAGCTAACAATGATTGGATCCAAACAAGATTGGATACCAAGAGAGAAAAAGCTTGTATACAAGCATTGTAGGATCAAGGAAAGCTTTTCAAAAGAGCATAATATACGTGAAATTACTCAACTCTTGAGAAAGCCGAAGAAGCAATGCTTGATGATGAATGAATTTGCATCAATACATCTCAAAGAATTTCTAACAAGGACAAGAGAAATTACGGTGATATCTAACCTTATCCTATATTGTGCTTATGTGAAATTCATATTTGGGTATTGAATACTTGTCCAATAATGCATTCCATTAAGCAATCAATCATCTATGATATTCAAAATGTTTTTCGATTGCTAAATGGATCACAAATGAATTTGTGCATAATTTTCTCGAGTTTATGTTTTGAAATGCACAATTCAAAAACTTATTTTTGAATTACAATTCATTACCGTGTTTGAAAATGCATTCAAATGATTTTGAAAATATTTTGATTGCATACTTTGATTGGTTTAATATGCATTGATTTTCTAACATATCTTCAAAGATGAGTTTTCATATCATCAACATCTCAATTTATAAAGGATTATCATGATTTGAAAGAATATTTGAGATATTGAAAACAATTTGCATAGTTTATAAAAAAAAAAAAAAACTCATATCAATGACATACTTTCCTACATGAATGTATTTTCAAATTTTCATTGAGAAATGATTTTCTTTGATATTACTTATTTGCTTATCTGTATGTTCAGAATTTAAAATTAATTAGATAAGATTATTTGTGATACACTCCTTGATTGGATGAACATACTCATCTAGAAGCAATTCAGTTTTATAAGAAGAAAATTTGGGAATGTCAATCCCAATGGGTTGTAATTGCCTCCACTTAATGTTAGTTATGTGTTTGATGGTTAACTAATCACTAACTTAAGTATTGGAGAATCTAGATGTGGTTTTATACGGGATGTTTATCATGTTTAAATTTTCTGAAATTCTCTGAAGTTTGTTTGTCAAAAGGAGCATACTAGCTTAATGAGAAGCTATGAGCAGAAACTAATTTGAGATCCTATACAAAGCTCATTTGGGATTTCAGCTTCTAAGATGCATTCGGAACAATTGATAATAGCTTTCCAGTAATGCATCTATGGACTACAAATGATTATGACTCAAGTAATTACGATATTACTTGAGTGAGGTATTGTATTATGCATATATCTTAATCATGATAGGCTAACTTGATTGTATTCATTCCACTTTATTTCATAATCTTAGCCTAAGCATAATCATTTATTTAAAATAATCTTTATGCTTTAAACATCTTTATAATCATAAAAAGCATAAGTGAGTTCTTAAATCGAGGTACCATGTTGTGAGTAAAGATATTTCCAAACCTTATAATATTTGGTGTCTCATTATTATTTGGTATCATGAAAGGGAGCTTCACATTTTAGCTATGCTTTTATTAAGGGGGAGCTTCACATTCACATGTGTTTAATACCTTAAAAGCTCATCTCCTTTATTTGAAGAAAATCTTTTTAAACATACTCATCTGCATTCACTGTATTTTGTTAGTTTTGATGATGAGTTAATATCACATTTTCCTTTCATTATGTTTATTTGAAAATATTATTTAGAAAGGAATACTTTGATATCTGGCTGCACTAACAAATCTCTTTTGCAAAGAAGGTTTTCAATTTATAGCAAGAGATTTTGTCATGTGTTCAACTTTCCTTAATGCACTATAAGGAGAAACCATTACACGAGGAAAGATGCTTTGATCACACCGAAGCCGAGATATGCTCTACAAAGAAGGCAAATAACCTCTTGGAGTCGCTAAGCTATGCTCCATAAAAAAAAAGGGGAAAGCCTACCACTACTTTATCTCGGGCCACGGGATTCAACCGAAGTGCATACAGCAAGCAAATGGACTTCATCAATTTGTTGAACCAACATGAGCATTTCTAATCTTTATCTCTTTATATTCAGTGACATTTTGCACATGTTTGGTTTCTATATGCTTTAATTGTGAAAGATGTTTTGAAAACCTCTCCAAATTCTTGCAAATTTGTTTTCATAAAAACATTCCAAATTATATGATATTTAGAATGAAAACACATTCAATTGGGGAGAGAAAATCAGTTTCTTGATTCTTTCTAATCTGGTTTCATATTTGTCTCTTTTAGCATTTCTTCTTTACTTCAACTTTTTGCTAATGACAAATAAGGGGAGAGAATGGCAAGAAAAATATGTTGCATTGTTGCATCTAATGTATTTTCATATTCATACATATTTTTCTTATAGTATTTGCCATCATCAAAAAGGGGGAGAATGTTAGTTATGATTAGTTTTGATGATGTCTTATACAAATGTCATTGTTAATAGCAAAAAGATTGAGTAATATAGTTATCTCCTACATTGACTAACTACTATATTTAATGTAGATTAGTCCAAGTTTGATTATAGATCAAGAAGGAGATAAGAGATTACAGAAAGAGGAAATTGGACAAAATGTCAAGTTCAAGAAGAAGAAGAGTTATTGAAGAAGGTAGAACTTGCATAGAATGGTGAGTCCAAGCTAAATGATGAAGAAAGATCAAGTTGGGAGATGGAATAATGAAGAACTTGCTGAATGGAATGAAGATATCATTATTCAAGTTCTAAGATTGATTCTGGAAGTCTCCATGATCAAATGGAAATTGGAATAGCTGAATTCAGAGTTAAGATCAGCAAAAATCAGCTTCTGGAAGAGCAAACTCGAGTTCAGGACTCCAAACTCGAGTTCAGAACTTCAAACCTGACACAGGAATCACAAACTCGAGCCAATAAGTGTCTTCAGCATTTCTGGTGTCTCTGGACAACACGAACTCGAGCCTGTAAGTACAAACTCGAGTTCACAGCGGTCATCAGCTTTTCAGCTCCACACTGTCTCAAGTTCAGCACGGGCGACCTCTGGTATTTCGATGATATCTCACAAACCAAAACTCGGATTGATACGAAACCAGTGGAATCTGAAACTAGACATCCAAAGCGTCATTTTGATATATAAATGAAGTCAAAAGGTGTTCAGATGAAAGAGATATGAATTTTACAAGTTGCCACAAACATCACCGTCACAGTCAGAACCAAGCTTCAATGTTTTGGTTGTATCTCACAAACTAAAACTCCAATTGAGCTAAAATTGGTGCCATTGGACAGTAGACACACAGAGCTTTCCAACAAGAGATGAACGGACTAAAACGGAGTTTAGACGAGGGAGATATGGCCTTTGGAAGTTGACGGAGTTGCAAACTCGAGCCAGACCAAGTCAGAAGCAACCAAGTCACAAGTGCAGGTTGCAAACTCGAGTTCACAGTTACGAACTCGAGCTCGAGAGTTCCAGAGGAGAAATGAACATTTGGAAAAAGGCAAACTCGAGCCTATAAGTGAACGAACTCGAGTTTACCTCAGACAGAGAGCAACCAGGTCCTGGAAAACATCCAAACTCGAGCCTATAAGTAGCAAACTCGAGTTTTCGGGTTACGAGAGCATCCGGGTCATTCAAGACAGATCCAAACTCGAGTCTACAAGTTGCAAACTTGAGTTCGCGTGGCGGGAAGAATTTTTCAAATGAGAACTTGAGACTAAACCTCAGGTTTGTTTCATAAACCTCAGGTTCGGTTCTTAAACCTCAGGTTCGCACCTCCAGAGAAAAGTTTCAAAGAGTTTACAAATATGTAAACTCGAGTTTGTGGAGACAAAACCTCGGGGAAGAATTTTTCAAATGAGATTTTCATAAACTTGAGACTATGAACCTCCGGTTTGCTTCCATGAACCTCGGGTTTGCTTCCATGAACCTCCGGTTTGTGTTTTGAAAGCTAAAACTAATTTTTGACATGAATAGTGTCAAACTCGAGTTCATCACTTATAGACTCGAGTTCATGTTTTTATTCAAAATATGTTTTGATTTGAAAACCCGATGGTTTGACATGAATAGTGTCAAACTCGAGCCTAAATATGCAAACCTCGGGTTTGGTCCTGAACAAATTTTACAAACCTCGGGTTCTCTACGCAAACCTCGGGTTTGGTCCGCATGACAGCGAAACTTCATTTTTAATGTTCAGCAAACTCGAGCCTAAATATACAAACCTCGGTTTGCATCGAAGGCAAAGATCCATATTCAATAAGCAAACTTTTGGAAAAACAAACCTTTTGCATCGGCGATTCAAAAATTCAAATTCTACGAATCGTGAAACCTTCTTGTTTGATCTTAATACTTTCCCATGATTAATCTCTAATGTTCCTAGATATGTTTAACCACTTTATTGGTGAGTTTCGGATAAATTAGAGAGTGTTTATTGAAGGTTTAAAGCAAAAGCAAAAGTGACGTCGCACTTTAAAAGCAAAACCCGTAAAGTTGCACAACTTTGGCTAATCCACTCTGAACACGTCTCGCAAAGCATTTAAGAATGTTTTCTACAACAAGCAACCGCATCTCCAACGGATTAATTTGCGTAAGGTCAACACAGTTTACTTGGCCAGTGGTTTAAGAGAATTTTGGAGAGAGAAAGTGCCTAAGCCACCTCCTAACACTAGGAGAACTTCTCCAACGGATCTATCCGAAAGGCAACGGTCATTTAATGATCTCGAGTATAAATAGAGTTACATTCAAGCCTTTCCAATAGACACACTGCTGAAGACGAAAATCATTCAAGTCTCTTATTTATTTCTTCGCTTTTATCTCGTGTAGTATCTTGAGATACATTGAGCTTCGAGTGATTATCATTATCTACTCTTAGAGAGAGTTTATTTCGTGTATATCATTCATTGTAACAATCTCAAGTCGGGTGACTTGGAGATTGGGAAAATCGAGTACAACTTGTAAAGGGGAGTTAGTCCTAGGTTGAGGAGCATCCTTTATTTACAAAGTGTATATCGATTGTAATCGAGTACAACTTGTAAGGGGGAGTTAGTCCTAGGTTGGAGAGGATAACTCTTGAGTACAAAGTGTGTATCGATTGTTTAAGCAATTACAGCTTGTAAGGGGGAGTGAGTCCTAGGGAGAGGATCATCCCGAGTACGAGTGTGTAATTGTAATTGAGTGATAGTGGAAAATCCCGAGTGTGTCCGGGACGGACGTAGGTCAAAGAGTTGGACCGAACCAAGTATAAATCCTTGTGTCCTTCTTCTTCTTCATTGAAATCCATCATATCTTTTGATCGTAGTAGATTGATTTTGCTGATCCTGCGGGATTCTTCAAATCTTTTAGTTTCGATCCTTTGCATCTTCTATTTCGTTACGTCAGCTATCTACCTGTCTTTTCTCGACCTTTGCAATATTTCTTGAAAAAACCTTGACAATAGATTAGAACATATGCCGCATAGCATCGCATCTTTTACTTTGCTATAGCTTCAGAGATGCTTTGTATTGCATTCTGATAAGCTGTCCGGATGCTATAGTATAGTATCAGCTTTGCTATACGTTCTTCTCACAAAACCTTGTAACTTGTTCTTTTCTTAACACATGTTTAGAATGTGAATGGTTTTTATCCTTTAGTTCCCCACATTCATGAATTGATGCCTTTTTGCTTAGATTGATTGTAATTAAGTTTATATTTACCATACAATTCAGTCATAAAATATAGGCAAAACATGGCATGATTGTGCTCATCAGAGATGCAGATCGAGTTGCCTCATACTCAGAATCAGTGTCCACAGCCTTGGTAGATCATTTGGGAGGAATTTTCGGAGAGAAGGCTTGAGTTAGGGCAACGAAGTCGAGATGTTTTCAGAGAAGATGAGACACAGACTCGAGAGAAAAATGAAGTGAAGAGCAACGGTCGAGTTTCAGTTTATAGAGAAAAGCTCTTAACTCGAGTTTGTACTTAGTGACTTGAGTTACCTGCTCGAGTGAATAAGAACAGGCTTGAGTTAACATAAAAATGTACTAACCTAGACTTCAAGTGTGCATATGAAAACACTCAAAGAAATTCTGTTGACTCGAGTGTAGAATTGTGCTTTGGTTCAGGTTGCTCTCTGTCTCGACTTGACTCGAGTGGTATGCTTTGGCTCAAGTCAAAATCTCTTCTTAAAGATTTATTTGCTCTCTATCTAAGCTTTACTCGAGTGTGCTATAAGCAGGCCTGAGTCAAGTTTTCTCCAAAAACTTAGGTGACTCTCTAACTGAAGTTGACTCGAGTTTGAGGTTATGAAACTCGAGTTAACCTCTTTTGACAGCAAACTTTGCAACTTTTCAAGTTCATTCAATGTCCTGCAAAAACAATAACTAAACACTATGAAGCTTAAGTTAACTTAACTAACATTGAGTATAGATTACTTACAACTTATTGGGATTTACCATTCCCAATTCTCTTCTAATAAATGTAAATTGCTCTTTTGCTAATGGCTTTGTGAAGATATCAACAAGTTGGAGATGAATAGGGATGAACAACACTGACATCTTTCTTTTGAACATAGCCTCTGATGAAGTGATGTCTAACATCAAAATGCCTGGTTCTTGTATGTTGAACAGGATTCTTTGCCAAGCTAATTGTGCTAGTATTGTCACATAGAATTGGTATCTCCTTGAGATGGATTCCCAAATCTTGAAGTTGTTGTTTGAGCCACAAAACTTATGGACAACAACTTGATGCAACAATGTATTCATCTTGTGTTGTCAAGTGCTAGTGTTGTCAAACTTGTTTGCTTCTAGCTAAACTAAGACACTAGTTAACCACCAAGGAATTCACATTGGCCACTTTTGCTTTTCCAATCAGTCTTGTATCTAGCATGATCCAAATTTGAATATGCCACAAGATATTCAACTTGAGCTTTGGGAAACCATAACCCAAGAGTTTCTATGTCTGCAAGGTGTCTGAAAATCCTCTTCACGTGTTCAACATGAGTCTCCTTTGGGGCAGATTGGTACCTTGCACACATTCCCATACTGAATTGGATGTTAGGGTGGCTAGCGGCCAAGTATAGTAAAGTTCCAATCATCTCTCTATACTTGGTCATGTTGAAGTCTTTGCCACCTTCATCAGCATCTAAGGAAGTGGTTGAACTCATAGGAGTGCCAGCTCTATTGCATTGGTCCATCCCATACTTCTTTAGGAGATCCTTGAGATATTTGGTCTAAGATATGAAGAAGCCACTCTTCTTTTGCTTGATTTTCAGAACAAGGAAGTAATTCAACCCCCCCATCATAGAAATCTCAAACTCTCCACGCATTATCTTAGAGAATTCTTCACACAAAGCATCATTAGCAGCACCAAATATTATATCATCAACATATATTTGAACAATTAACAAATCATTCCTCTTGTTTGATTTTATGAAGAGAGTTGTATCCACTTTGCCTCTAAAAAATCCTTGATCAAGAAGGAACTTACTAAGTCTTTCATACCAAGCTCTAGGAGCTTGCTTGAGACCATATAGGGCTTTCTTAAGGCGAAAGTCATGATCTGGATGATGATTATCCCCAAATCCAGGAGGTTGTTCAACATAAACTTCTTCTTAAATAAAACCATTTAGAAAAAGTAGATTTCACATCCATTTGATAAATTTTGAATCCCTAAATACAAGCAAAGGCTAGAAAAACTCTTATAGCTTCCAATCTTGCCAATAGAGCATAAGTTTCTTCATAATCAATTCCTTCTTCTTGATTATAGCCTTTTGCAAATAATATTGCCTTATTACGGACAATGATTGCGAATTCATCACGTTTGTTCTTGAATACCCATTTAGTGCCAATGACTGGATGGTCTTTAGGCCTAGGTAGCAAGTCCCAAACTTGATTTCTTTCAAATTGGTGTAGCTCCTCTTGCATTGCTATAACCCAATCATTCTCTGAAGGAGCTTCGTCAATCTTAGAGGGTTCACTCTTTGAAATGAAAGCAAATAAAGTAACTTTATTCATAGTACTTTTTCTGGTTCTCACTCCTTGATTTAAATCACTTGTCACTTGGTCCAGAGGATGACTCCTACTGTATCGTTGAGATATAGGTTGAGATTGATTAGTGTTTTCACAATTATTTTCAACTTCAAGTTCTATTTGCAAAGGTTTTTCAGAATTTACCAAGAAGAAGTTTTTGAAATAAATTGATTTTGAAGAATGGTTCATCATCATCCAAAGACTTGTCAAATTTGGCTTCACAGAATACAACATGCATAGACTCTTCTACAACATGAGTACGATTATTAAGTATTCTATATGCCTTACTCCTATTAGAATAGCTAAGAAATATACCTTCATTTGACTTAGGATCAAACTTTCCTAAGTTCGCCTTACCATTATTGTGCACGAATGATTTGAAACCAAAGATGTTCAAATGTGCTAGGTTGGCTTTCCTTCCTTTGTATAGCTCATAGGGAGTTTTGTCAAGCTTCTTCCGGAGGTATGCCCAATTTGAGATGTAGCAAGTAGTGCTCATGGATCAGCCCAAAATACTTGAGAGGTTTGGTTCTTGTTCAACATAGCTCTTGCCATCTCAGTGAGCACTCAATTCTTCTTATCCATAACAGCATTTTGTTGAGGAGTCCTTGGAGCTGAGAAGTTATGGTCAATGCCCATATCATCACAGCGTTCTCCAAAGGCATGATTCTTGAACTCACCACCATGATCAGTAGGAATTCCTGCAATAGAGAAACATTTATCGTTCTGAACCTTCTTGGCAAAGGCGACAAACTAACCAAATGTTTCATCTTTAGAAAGTCTAGAGAAATCATCAACTATGACCAAAGTGTATAAATTGCCACCAAGGCTTTTCACTCTTGCTAGTTCAACTAAATCCATATTAAGAAGTTGGAGAGATCTATTAGTTGAGATTTCACTTTTGGATTTGAAAGATGATTTGGTTTGTTTACCCTTTCGACAAGCATCGCAAGTCATGTCATTTTCAAAGTGGATTTTTGGTAAACCAATTACCAAATCCATTTTCAGAAACTTATCAACTTGGAACATATTAACATGAGCTAATCGCTTGTGCCACAGCCAACTCTCGTCCAAGTTACCAATAAAACAATTTCCAGAAACTGAGATATTACTAGGAAGATTAAGTGTATAGCAATTACGTTCTCTATGAGCCCTGAAGAAGGCTTTAGACTTGGTGTTGTCTAGGGCCAGATCATCCTTGCTAATAATCAGACATTCCTCAGAATTGAAGATAACCAAGTTACCTTTATCTATGCTTTGGCTCACACTGAGAAGATTGTGGCATAGGCCTTCCACACGGTACACATCTTTGATTCTGATCCATCGTTGCTTTCGACTTTACCAATTCCAGCAATCCTTCCGAATTGATTTCCACTAAAGGTTACCTTATCACCATCCTTAGGCTTGATTGTAGCAAACTTGGATTAATCTCCCATCATGTATCTAGAGGATCCACTATTAATGTAGCTCTTGTTGGATTTTGATGCTCTTAGACAGACTTGCAAGTCACAAAAGATCAAGTCTTAGGCACCCAACTTTTCATGGGTCCTTTTGGGTTAATTTGTGACTTAGGAATCTCATAGGATCCCTTATGAATCTCATAGGATCTCTTAGTCACCCATTTATAGTTACCTACATGTTTACTCTTTCTTTCCTTCTTATGAAGACAGAAATAAGTAGTATGCCTTCATGATTACAATAATTACAACAGTCAAAAGGATTAAAAGAATGAATTGACTTTCAAAAATAGTTTAGATAATCCTTTTCTCCAGATTTCTTATTTCCCTTATTTTTGTCAAAATCGGGTTTATAACCAATTCTTGATTTGTCATTTGTAAACCTTTGTTGTTTTAAAATTACATTGAGCATTTCACTGCCTTAAGTGAATTTCTCAAGTGTTTTAGTAAGATATATATTTCTTTTCTCTAAAACATAGCAATTTTCACAATCTTTTTCTGAAACCTTTTCACAAACTTTTCTAGAAACATTTTCACAAGCAGAAATTGGATAAGAGACATTTTGAACTTGTTCATAGAGAGATTTTATTTTGCTTTTTGAAGTAAGAAGTTCTTTTGGCAATTTTCAAAATTCAAAGTGAAGGAGGTTACATTCAAAAAATAATTCATCATAACTAGGTTCAACAACAATTACCTCTTCACTTTCAGATTCTTCTTGAGCCACATGACAAATATTGACCCTTTCTTCTTCATCAGCTTCATCTTCATCAAATGAGATATCTCTCCATATAGTTGAGACATAAGTTTGCTTCTTGAACTTGTTGAATCTTTTCTTTTCTTTCTCTTTGTTCTTTAGCTGGGGGTACTCAGACTTAATGTGACCAGGCTTTTCACATTCATAATAGATGATAGGTTTGTTGGGCTCATTGCATTTGCTACCTTTGTGAAACTTCTGGAATCCTTGATCTTTCTTGTAAAACTTCTTGAATCTTTAAACCATCATACCAAGCTCATCATCTTTGTCTTCATCATCATCATCTTATTCCTTGTCTTCCTTGACGGTTTTAAGAGCAATACTCTTATGCTTGCTGCCGATTTCGTCAAGTCCTTTTCTAAACTTGATTTTTCCTTCATACTCAAAGAAGCTACCAAACAAGGTTGCCACTGAAGCCATTAACTCTCCATGATCTTCTTCAATTGCAGTAACTTTAGCTTTCCATTCCTTGCTGAGAATGTTGAAAATCTTTCTTACTTGGACTGGTTGTTCATACTCTTTACCCAAGGCAGCAAGTTGATTAATCAGATGAATGAATTTGAGCTAGAACTCGCCAATGGATTCTCCATACTTCATACGAAGTAAATCGTGTTTAGTCATCAGTGTATTGATGCTATTTTCCTTAATCCCAAATGTCCCTTCATGAGCTATTTCTAATGCTTTCCACATATCTTTTGTAGAAGGTAAAGTGCAAATCCGAAAATACTCTTTCGACTTAGAGCACTTTGGAGAATTAGAATAGCTTTGCTGTTGAGAGTGATAGTCCCCAGACTCTCGGGGATTTTTACTATCACTTCAATCTATTACACACTCTGTACTCGAAAGTAATCCTCTTGCTAGGATTCCCTCCCCCTTACAAGTTGTAATTAGATAATCCAATCTTAAAGTCCTACTACTTTGATATTCTTACACTAAAGTTTAGTATATCTGAAGATATTACATATATGTAAGAGTAAGTGTGTTTTTGATCATTTGTGCTTTTTATTTCTAGTAGTTGGTTGGTAGGTAAACAAATTAAATGTTTCATCTTATATATGGTGAAGCAAACTTGTGATTGTTGGAAGCCATTCAATGTATCGTTGGAGAATATGGTCGTTATGCATTGAAGAGCATTTATTCTTCCCGCTTGATTCATTCCTCGATCTCAGTCATTCTTCATTGATATTCTGTGTTCTAAACGTTGAGTGATCTAGCATTTTGAAGAGGAAAGAACCCATAAATTCTTTTTGATTGTGCAGTGAATGATCGACCAAATCCATGCTTTGATTATTGAACCAGTATTTAATGCTAATGACGTAATCACGTGCTTTTTGCTCTTTCTTCAATTAATCCAATATGTAATCATTTGAAACTCACTAACAAACTGATTACACATAGTTAGAAATAATAGTGAGCAATTATATGAAGTATATAAGCCATACATGAAAATTTCACAATTACAGACACGATGATATCAAAATAGGGATACCTCGCACTCAATGCAAATTAAAGCAAACTAGAGTGCTTGACTCGAGTTAAGCATTCTAGACTCGAGTCAATGGATCATCTTCTTTGCTTTTTTTTTTTTTTTTTTTTTTTTTTGAGGTTTAGATGAAGATGTCTTTATATGACTTAGGCTCAAGCTTAAAATAATTAACTCAAGTGTATGACTTGAGTCAATTAAGGTTCACTCAAGTCAAACTTTTCTTTCGAAATGAACTTCAAGATAGCATTTTGAAAAATGATTTGAGATCACGTTCACTTGAGTCATTAAGTGACTAACTCGAGCCAACTAATATATTTGAAAATGAGTTGCAAAATCTATGATCGATTTAAAGACCATAGGCTCAAGTCACTATTAGCTTAAAATACTTTGATAGCTCTCTGCCTTGCACTAACTCGAGTTAACCATGATTGGTTGGAGTCATTTTAAGTTTAAAAACTTTGAAAAACTCTCGGCCAAGCACTAACTCAAGTTTTACACTCCGACACTTGAGTCAAGTTAGGTTCAAATATCTTAGAAAGCTCTTTGTATTGAGTTGACTCAAGTTTTACCACTCTAAACTCGAATCAAGTAAGACAACAAGTTACCGGTTTAAGAATGGTCAAGCTAAATGTTACGCCCCTACCGGCCCCACCCTTTTGGGTGGCGGGTTAGAGGGATCCTTTTCGCTTCTTACCTTTCCTTTGTTAATTAGCCACTTTAATCATATGTTAGAGTGTGCGTGGTAGAGCATATTATCGGTTTGGACAACTACAATATACTAGTAAAGGTACAAACATAACATAAAGTAGTCCCCATAGGGTTAAGGGTACAATAATCCAAAATAAATACAAAATAGTGAGTGTAAATCATACAGTCATCCCGAATATAGAAGTAAAAAGAGCAACAGGGAATCCTCTATTTCTTCATCTTTCCGCATTAAGCACTGCCTTCTTCAAGTCCTCCATCTGATATTGCCTCACCCTTGTGTCTCCACAATGGTATGGAGTTCAAAGTTGAACCCAGAGTAACTGTTAAACTCATATACAATGTGTATGCAATGCATGTAATGCAAATCATAATAGGGAAAAATAAATCTGCCTCAGGCACAGCATACTGGCATGTATTTCTGCCTCTGGCATAATCCGCAGGACCGCCTGGTCAAGACAAGCCCCCCGGTAACAGCGCTATTGGGGCTTCAGTAGCTAAGGTAGGCAACCCCAACTACCTACCCCAAGAGGCCTCAGTGGACACCTATAAACACACAGTCATGTAGGCTCCACTTACCCATATAACTTGGGCCTCAGTAGTGACCTAAGGACACGCAGTCCAATAGGTACTACCTACCCTACATGTCAAGGGCCTCCGCAGTCCAATAGGTACCACAACCCAATATACTCTGGACTTTAGTAGTAACCTAAGGACACACAGTCCACTAGGTACCATTGTCCAATCCCTTACCTCATAATAAAAACACACATGCGAAAGTAACATAGAGTATGCGAGTTAACAGTTACTACCTGGCACGCCTTACAAAGTAATGAACTCTTCCCTTGACGTTGGAGATACGTCCCACACGTGCTATCACCCTAGATTCATCAAACATTATACTTTCAATCACATATTCAAACTTTGCTTCAAGTTTCATGTATTTCGCCTACCACCAAGATTTCCCAGAAACGCTGACCTAACTTTGCTAATGTTTAATAACTTCTAGAAAAATAGTTTCAACAAGAAATCAGTGGCCTTAGGATGCTTAGGATGTATATTTTATAGGAAAAATAATTCCCAGCGTCATCTGGGTTTGAATCCTTCTATGGTTTCTAAACTTGGGCCACTGGTTCGAGACAAAAACCATGTTTTTAGGTCATATTTAGCCTTAAAAAAAGTATTGGTTGGAAACTCCAAATGACGCAAAATATTATACCAAAATCATACTCAAGATATCTAATTTTACCATGTAAAATTTCAAAGACAATGGACTTTGTTTACTATGTTAAATCACCCGATTACCATTCGCTGCCCAGAAATTACTATTATCAGCATATTTGTGTAGTTTCAAGACTCAGGGCTTTTCAGGTTCGGAAAAAGGTGATCCTACTTATCCCTATACAAAAAAAAAAAAAATTTGGACTCAATGAGAACCTCAAAAATACCAAAATCCTACTGCAACTCCACGAAAAACATCTTAGGGCAGAAGCAAGAATTGCTAGGTTGTCGGTTAGGGACTTACCTTGGATTTTCGGTTGCGTATGACCTTCTTCTTCTCCTTGGACCAAGACCTTGATGCCCACTCCTTCCTCCCTCTTTGAGCACATCCTAGGCAGCAGAAAATGGCCAAGGGGGTGTCCTTAAATAGACCCTCTTGGTTAAGGCTATTGTCCAAGATTGGTTGTTATCCAATGGTCGAAAGGATGTCTCATATTTAAATATAATTCTTTGACTTGTTTCTCAAGAATTCTAGGTAATTCTTGACTTTATGCCCCTACAAATCAGATTCCAAGACTTCCCTTGATGGTGGTTTTTGAAGTTACTAGGTGTAGGTTTATATCCAATAATTAAAATAATACTGTAAGGGTAAAATGATCATTTTGTACTACTTTTCCTCCAAGTCAGTGGGACCCACTAAATCTGCCCAAGATTGCGCCATTTATGATCTTGTAGAGTCATTATTTCTTGTCATTCAAATGTCATGTCAGATTCAAATTGTGTGGTCCAGATTAATCATGATTATTTTATTTTCTCTCTTCATTATTGCCTGATATGACCTTTTGCTTTCTCTCCAAGTCACTTTTCTCTCTCTTCTGGGCCTACTAAATTTCACCCTCTCCCTATATTTGGGGGTCTGGGCCCGCCACGGAAACTCCGAATCGGTCCTGCTTAGCTACTTCTTGCCGGATACACCTTTCCTAGGGACTCGTGCTACTTGGTTGGACTTGTATGGGGCCAGATCATCAGTCTCTTCTCCCTGACGATGAGGGGCCGAAAACATATTGCCTTGGGGAACAAGAAATCCATACTTCAGTCTCTCATATCTACCTCGTACTATGTGCCACCAAAAATCCAACTCTTAACCCCGAACTGCTACGTGTCCTGTAAATTATCACTACCACTGACTTTTACTTCTGCACTGTCACTTTAACTTCTATGGTCCTTGAGCTCTTAGTCAAAATAATCATGCAAACGGGAGTATAGAATGTCTTAAAATATGTCAAGATGCACTTAAAAATCCCCTAAATCAAAAAACCAAAGTTCCCTTGCAAAATATCCTCTTAACTTGGCTTATTTTGCAAGTTTTATCAACTTTTCTCTCTCCTCCTTGTTTTGCACGAATTTGAAGCTTATTTAAGAAACTTTTGAGTCATCATTTCATATTAATTGCATGCACATGTGTCCCTTATAGCAATTGACCAAAATGCCCTCAAAATATCTCCTTTCACATAGCTTCTTCCACAAGTTTTTTGATTTTTACACCTATAATTATGAAGGGACACGTGTCACGCTTTTACTGGTCCAACACAAAAGTATGTCATCATTGCCTTGGATTTTTGCTTGGCTTCTTCAATACTCTTCCCTTCTTATTTCCTCAAAAAACGCAGGACATCCATGACTGCCTTGAAAATGCCCCATACTTACTTATACATGCATATTTTCACTCAACTAATTGTCCTATACCTTAGGACATAGTTAGATGGCATCTTTTCCACCAGATTTACACCGTATAGGCCTTTTGTGCCCCTTTTTCATTGGCACTTTAATTCCATGGCTTATATATACTAGGTCCACTAACCCGTATAGCCAAGTTACTTAGTCCCAGAGAGGCTTCCTAACTCTCGACATTCTTGGGACTCTTCCTGAACTGGGTGTAATCGTCCGCCTATTTTAGGCTTATTCTCAATTTTTAGGGTCCAAAATTTGGGATGTTACACTAAACACATTTTGGCTTAAACCATTGACTTCATTTTTGTTTACAAATGTCAATTATCATCAAAACACTTAGAGCACTAACACATCTTCCTTAAATAGGTTGAGCCACAAAGTTGTACCTCTCTAACCAAGTAAGTTGTCAGTGGACAAAAATGTCAACGAATGCTAGAGGAAAATACATCTCAAGCTCACCCAATGTGTGTACAATTCAGTATTGTAACCTCAACAAATTTTTGAGGGTCTATCAGTTTACTGCAAAGTGACTTAAGAATAGACATAACTTAGTGATTGCAGATTGCACCTCATAAGGTAAGATACCCTGTATAGCCACCAAAAGTAACTTTTGCATTAAGACATGGCAGTCATGAGACTTTAATCCTATCAATTGTATGTCCTTTACTCACACAAGTGTTCTGATATTTGAAGAGTAACCCTCTAGCACCTTGACTAAAGTAATGAATTGGTTTTTTCTTCCTCTGATAGTGTATGAGCCATGGGACAAAGAAATGTACAGGCTCCCATCTCCTCTGGTACTAAATCTTCCCTTTTTCCCTTGTCACCCATCTACCCTAACATTTATGTCATCTTTGATCTTCTTTGGCATGTGGAGTAATGTGCCAACAATACTTTCACAAATTTTTTTCTCGATGTGCATAACATCAAGAAAATGTATTACATCTAGGACCCTCCAATGAGGCTGGTCAAAGAAAATGGACATCTTCTTCCACTTGCTTGATCAAACATCCCTTGCAAAAGGTTTGCCAAATTGACATTTATATCTTTCACCTTTTGATATACCTAGTCACCGATCAAAAGTTGAGGTGCCCAGCCCTCTTTTAGGTTTCCCATTGAAATATTTTTTTAAATGACGGTAAGGATGCCCCCGAAGCAATCATCTTTGATATTCCATGTAGGAATTCTTCATAACATGCTTCAATCTAATTGAATGCATACCCTCTTTACAAATTGGATATCCAAGTTCGCCTTTAATGTTGTATCTTGACAAATTACCTTATGTAGGAAAGTCATTGATTGTGCCAAAGAGCATGGCTCTCAAGTTAAACGTTTCTTCCTCGTAAGCATCATACACCACGACTCTATCATGCCACAAGTGCTTCATGTCTTCAATTAGTAGGCCAAGTAGACATCTTTGTCATCCCAAGGTTTCTTAGGCCCTGATATTAACATGGACAAAATGGAGTACTTGCACTTCATGTAAAGCCATAAAAGAAGGTTGTATATAAACAATATTATCGACCATGTACTATGGGTACTGCTTCTCATCCCAAACGGGTCCATCGCATCAGTAGCCTATTCAAGGCATATGTTCCTATCATCTGTAGCACATTTGGGCGGTTCATATGAAGCTTCTTCCATTATGGAGAATCAACATGGTGTCAAAGCATTTTGTTAGCTGTCCTTGCATCTGCATGACAGCTCAAATTTTTTGCATCTTTAGGATTGCTATACATGTGCCTAAATCAAGGTATAATAGGGAAATAACATAACGCCTTCTTTTGGCTCTTCTTGTTCTGTTGGTAGTGTCGCTCCTTATACATGGAACAATGAGTTAGCGATATATATTCTTTCCTAAATAAGACACAATTGTTGGGGCAACATGTATCTTCATGTAGTGAAGGCTAACGGAGAGCAACGTCTTTTTTGTGGCATATGTTTTGGGTGGAAGCACGTTTTAAGTTGGTAGCATTAGATTCAAAGCCTCAAGCAATTCTATGAAGCTTGTATCGTAGCACCCATTTATCGTCTTAAAGTTGTACAACATTAACACAACGCTTAATATGGTAAAGTTAGTGCACCCCTTATACAATGGCTTCACTGCGTTGCCCTTCAAACTTTCCATCATTTTATGAAAATCCTGGAGGTCCTCTTCTAATGCCTTCGATATATCAATGAGACGGTCCGTGTTAATTGTACTTGTGTCAAAATCAGGTGATGCACAACTTTCCATATGTTCAACCACCCCACTATTTGTCTCGATATGCCTCGTCCAACATGTATAAGTAGGGTCGATTCCATGAATCACTATGTGTGGCATACAAGTTTCTTGATCATACCATTGTACATTGACACACTTTACACAAAGGCAAAGAAGCAAAGTATCATTTGGCAGATTATGCTTAAACACAAACTCAAGCAAATATGTTACCCTATCGTAGTAATCTTTTGTTAGCCGATTGGTAAAAATCCACTACTTATTGAAAGACCCGTCTAGAACAAATCATTTGATAAACAAAAACCCCAATCAAAACTCAATAATCACCCACGCTCAAAATAAATTCATGAAAATGAATAATGAAAGAAAACCACAAACCTTATGTCAACCCGGCCAGAAGTTCAAGGAAGAAAACTAAGGTTGAATGGATACCTTTCACATAGCTGAAATAACTAGAGATTTTGATCGAGTGCGGAAGTTTTCAAATGTCAAACTAATTGAATATTTTATAAACAAACCCTCATTAAGAATTAGTTTTTTATGGTCTTACATAACGGTTGGTCGGTAAGAACCACTAATTGTTTTATTTTTATAACGGTAAAGTTCAAATAACAGTGTGGTATGTCATTAACAAATCTCCAGTGTTTAAAGTCTTACATAATGGTTAGTTGGTAAGAACCACTAATTATTGTTTTACCTTTATAATGGATTTTTTATTTTCTTTTTTACTGTGAGGTATGTTATTTATTTAATTTATCACAATTCTTTAATAACAATCGTAAGGTATGTTATATATATATATAGTCATAATTACATTAATATATTTTTATAAATAAAACCAAAAAATGAAAAATAAATAAAACCTACACATCATCCTTAGAGAAGTGATCTAACTCATTTGAGAAGACGAGGACGAGCCTCTAGTGGACACGGTAGGGCACCAAAGGCGGTAGGGCCGGAGGTGAAGGCGGATGATGGGAAGGAGGACCACGTGGCAAGAATTTTCAAGTTTTCCAAAGTTTTGAGAAAACTCGAGTTTATATTTGGAAACTCGAGTTTAGGTTTGACAGAGAGCTTACATTTTTTAAACTACTTTGAGAAAACTCCAGTTTGTTTAGAAAACTCCAGTTTTCACTTGGATAGAGTTTTCAAAGGTTTTCATCTTTAAATGAAAACTCAAGCTTATATTTGGAAACTTGAGTTTTGGCCAAGCTGAGAGCTTTGCTCATTTCAGTGTTTTTGAAAACTCTGGTTTACATTGAAAACTACAGTTTTGAGCTTTTGGACTTGAACATGCTTTTCACTATAAAAGTCCAAAAATTGAGTTTTGCTCATGTCCCAAAATGTGCTTCAAAGATAAAATCACGACGTTTGTCTCTAGAAGAAGAAAACTTGAGTTTCGTTGGAAACTCTAGTTTTGTCTTCTCGAGCATAGTTACAAACTCGAGTTTGGATAAACAAACTCAAGTTTGTGTCACTGAGTTTGAAAATCAAATTGCTCGAATTTGTGAAATCTTCTCGTTTGAACTTAATACTTCTTATTATCACTCATTACTATTCCTAGCTATGTTTAATCAGTTTGCTAATGAGTTTCAGATGGTTTAGAGAATATTAAATGAAGATTTGAGCAAAAGCAAAAAGTGATGTCAGCACATTAAATGCAAAGTTAAAAAAAACTTGCATCTTTTTGGGCAATCATTCTACACACGTTGCAAAGGGATTATTAATGTTTCCTTTCCACATCCAGTAGTTGCTCTTCCAACGGATTAAAAGTCAAGAAGTCAAGCATAAACATTGTGCAACTGGATTAATCAAAGAGTAGAGAGAGAAGAAGACCTAAGCTCATCCTAATTCTTCCTGAATGTCTCCAACGGTTACATTAAGGATTTCAACGGTCATTTAATGCACTCTTAGTATATATAGAGCAGCATTCAATTCTTCTCAACAACAAATGAATTGCATTACAGTTTACCAACTACTCTTTTAGTTTTCACTTGCAAAGTATCTTTTGATACATTGATCTTCAATGTTTATCTTTATCCACTCTTAGAGAGAGTTCATTTATTGTAAATCATTTCATTGTAAGAATCTCAAGTTGTGAGACTTGGAGATTGGATTATTGATTGCAACTTGTAAGGGAGAGTAAGTTCTAGTGAGAAAATTACTCTAGAGTTACAGAGTGTGTAATCAATTGATATAGTGAAATCCCAGAGTGTCTGGGGACTAGACGTAGATCAAGTGGTTGGACCGAACCAGTATAAATTCCTTGTGTCAAGCTTCTCCTTCTCCTTCTCTGTTATACCTTGTTTTCTATATACTAAAATAGAGCCTTAGAAAAGAATTTTTAAAATCCCCAATTCATCCCCCTCTTGGTGATTTGCTCCACTTTCATGATCCACATGTTGCCTTGGGGTCAAATTTAAACTAGATTGAAAATGCAATAAAGCAATCCTAACCTAGACCAATCTTTTTTGCGGAGCCTATTTAACAATGCCCTAAGCTAACAAACTATAGAAAATGATAATTAAAAGGGAAGATCGATTTGATTTTTAACTACAAAAACTACTTTGCAAAACAAATGAAAACATTTCTAAAATACTTCTTTTTGGTATTTTCAATTTATGAAATGAATGGAACTATGCATGAGTTTGAAAAAAAATGAAAATAGATTTAAAATATTCAAATGAGATTATATTTCCATTAGAGCTTCGAACTATGCCATCATAACTTCAAATGATAATGGAGTTTAAATCACCAATCCATACAATTAGCTCAAGCAACTAGTCAAGCTTAAGTTAATTAACTTGCCAATGGATAACTTCAACTCAAAGAGCCATCAAAACATTAACAACCCCCAATTAACATGATTGGATGAGATCAAATTATCAAGCACAATGAATTCATCAATCAAATAAACTATATATGATGGACAAAGTACTCAATTTAATCATAAAAACATTATTATATTTGTTGGTTAATTTTGCCTATTACATGACTTTCATTTAAAGTTTCATGAGGTTGAAAACAAAAATTTGTTTAATCGATGCGGAAACCCTTAACACTTTACGGTCCTCATGAATTATTAACCTTAACTCATTACGCTAATTAGTTAATAATTATTCATCCGTAACTCTTTACGGTACTCATGAGAATTCATAACAATTTATAATACTCATGAGTTTTAGGATTACTCGTTAAAACAACTATTGGGGTTTAGGATAATTTGATGAAACGATTATTGGAGATTAGAATACCTTAGATCACTCGAAGACTTCAAGGTTGTTGATGTCCTCTAACGTTGATCCACATAGCTATCCCCCGATTGCAATGAGAACTCCTTCTCTTGAAACCTCCCACTCCTTGGATGCTTGCTAGGCGAAGACAAGGTTGAGTTGTAGTTTCCTTGGGTTTTTATCTTTTCAAGAAGATGATGGTTTCTTAGGATCAGGTTAAAGATAGACGGAGCAAGATCATTGGAACCTGCCTTTCCATGGATGGTGCCTTTTTCTCTCTAAACCTTGGGTAAAGACCGAAATTTAGAGAGCATAAGGATCTTGTTTTTCTCTTAGAAAAACGTGCGGGGAAAAAGGCACACCAAAAATCAGCACTTTATAAGAGTCTAACCCTAATTTAAGTGCTCACAAGAAAGGCCCAACCCAAGCTTGAATTGGACAATCCAAATCACAATGAATTGAATTCATATCTTGATTAATTGATTGAATTTAAGATGATGAATCACATTCATATCTTGATTGATTGTTTGAATCAATCATTTAAGATGATGGATTACATTTATTTTTTTTTCTTCTTCAAAAAACCTCCATAAAAAGGGCACTTAAAAAATCAGCACTTTATAAGAGTCTAACCCTAATTTAAGTGCTTACAAGAAAGGCCCAATCCAAACATGATTTGGAAAATCCAAATCATAATGAATTAAATTCATATCTTGATTGAATAATAATTTAAGATGATAAATCGCATTCATCTCTTAAACTAAAATTCAAAATCATTTCAATCAATCCTCATTTATTATTTCTCCTATCTTCATCCAATCATCATTGGATCTTAATATATATATATATATATATATTAGATAATTCAGAATTATCTTTTATAACCTAACCTCTTGAATTTAAATTCAAATTTAAAATTCAAACTTAAATTCAAAATTCGAATTCCAAATTCAACTTGGCCTAAGACCCCATTGGGTCTTCCAACACATTTGGGCCATTTTGTGGAGAAACGATTTCCCACTTTCGGGACACCATATATGACGCCATTTTCTCCTCATTGGGCTTGGAGTCCCACTCCAAGCCAAATACACATTTACTCTTGATAAAGCTCAATAACAATTATTGTCCCAAGTTTGCTAATTTTAAACAATCGGGAATAACCTTTTGTGTGTGACCCATTCGGCCCAATTAGTAACTGACATAAATAAACTTGGACCAATTAAAACCCCTTTAACGGACCCAATTTATTTAATGACCTCATAAGACACAGCAATGCTCTGTGGCCCCAGAACTAATTGAGTTGATCAAGTGATCTACCTTTCACATTTGGATACCGTGCAAGCATCATTCCTCACATCGTCATTCACATTTAGTCGAGAGCAAAGATAGAGTATCATTTCTCTTAATTGACTAAATCTAGCTATTTCACAGAACTAGGAATCTTCTTATATTAACTCTGTAACGGATCATGACTCTTCATGATCATTTGCTGTGCGCATAGACTCTCGAGTTAATTAGAAGCTATCCAAGCTCTACCGGTCTTGTGAATGACTAATCCCTTGTAGGGGACTGTGAGTCCTCTCAGCATGTCCATCTATACTCATGTATTCGAGTTACACCCAAGAGTACACTGTTCTCCTCATTTTCAGGTGGATAGAGTTTTACAGTCAAAATATCACCTAGGACATAGTGTTTGATGACATCCTTAAGTCTAGGACGATCTGTACTACCAAACGATGAGAGACTTTACATATCCAATGATACTCTCTACAATGAATCTTTGTGGAGTCTCTTGGTGGGTTAGTTCGGTACTATCTGTTCTCTAATAGATCTACCCACGACATCAGCTAAGGCATCTCCATGCTTGCATTCCATGAGGTCCCTACCTTGTATCTCTATACAAGTAGACGATGTCGTACTAGTCTTATTGAGATCACCAATGCCCTTTCTTGGTGATTCAAGACTAGGAACAAGTTTTAGGCAATAGATATCCGGTGTTCTCGAGTCCTCATGATCATGATCTCTATCATTGATCCTCAAGAATAACACATGTTCTATTCCTAGGGCTTTTATCTTCAAACACATATTTACCTTAAAATAAAGGTGAGACATAAATATGATATAGATAAAATATGCTCATTTATTAATAATGAAATACTTATAACGTAGAAATGGTGCTGATCTGTCCTACAGTTGTCTCTAGGACACCTAAATACTAACAATATTAACTAAATAAAACATCATACAACCAAATTGAGCATTTCAACAATACAAGTGAAGGGCTGAATCATATAATCCCAATATTTCTTCACAAATAACATGACAACTAGAATGCCTAAACTCTAGCTACACAAATCAATTACTCAACCAAAATAATCAACAAATATAACTAGAGTAGGAGAAAGAAATATGAAAAATTCCCTAAACGATGCTCCAAGATCCATTGTTGTCCTCTACTCCTTGGCGAACAAAATGTTTAATTAGCTCCTCATGCTTAATATAAAGTCAAGGATTGAAAAAGCATACTAGTAAACGTAATAATAGATGCTGAAAGTTTTTTTTAAAAAAAAAAAAAGAAAAAAAA
The DNA here is from genome assembly GCA_019022655.1 of Acacia acuminata. NCBI lineage: Eukaryota > Viridiplantae > Streptophyta > Magnoliopsida > Fabales > Fabaceae > Acacia > Acacia acuminata. The sequence goes on along the minus strand of JAFJYI010000151.1, from coordinate 17,928 downwards.
GAAGAAGAAGAAGTTAGAGCTCTTTTTTTTTTTCTTCTTTTTTTTTAACCAGAGAATAGTAAAGTGAGAGTTCAGCTCCTCTTAAAAGCCAACTTCAGAAATAAAGAAACTTTACAATCTTTTCCTTCTAAACGGCAATAGTTGATTCTCCCATTTATTATTTAAATGTCACAAAATTTAAAACTTTTTTTTGCCAACAAATGTCACAAAAATATGACTTATGCCTTCCAAGGGTTAAGGTTCATAAATGCACACATGCTTTATCCTAAAGAGCTCCTAACACCAAGTATTTTTTTTTAGGTGTAAAACTGCACACATGGTTACAAATTAGATGCAAACATACCATTTGACTGTTAAGTTTGATTTTGACCGTTATGTTTGACTTTTTTTTTGCTGATTGGGCGATGACGTGGCTTTCTAAGGTATAGAAATACACATGTGGTTTGGCAAAAAGAGTGTCCAACACCAATTTCTTTTTTTTCTTTTTTAAATTTAAAAATTTTATTTCAATTAAAGGAAAATTATTATCTCTCTAGGTATAATCCTGGAAGGCCAAATTTTTATTTTTTTAAAAAAAATCCTTATTAAATTTTCTAATTATTAATTAATAAACAAGTATTTATGCATTTGAAAGTTGATATTATAAACACTATATTTAATTAAAAATAATTTTAACTTTTTGATCTGAGTAAACTCGTAGACTTTTTCAAAGTAAATGAACTTTTTTTTTTTTTGGATAGAATAAATAAATTATTTCCTTAAATATTTTTTTTTAAAAAAATTAAAATTATTTTTAACTAAATATATTATTTATAAAATCAAATTTCAAATGCATAAATACTCATTTATCAATTATTAATTAGAAAACTTAATAAGGATTTTTTTAAAAGAAAATAAATTATGCAAATAAAAATTTTACTGTCTTTACCCATTGAATAAATCATCCTTCCCAAAATAATAAATCACAAGAAAAAATTTGGTCTCCCAAGAATTATACCTAGAAAAATAATAATTCTCCTTTGATTGAAATAAAATTATTAAATTAGAAAAAGAGCACTTGGTGTTGGGCACTCTTTTGGTCAAAGCACATGTGTATTTTTGCACCTTTGAAAACCACGTCATCATCCAGTCAGCAAAAAAGTCAAACTTAACGGTCAAACGGTATTTTTGCACCTAATTTGTAACCACGTTTGTAGTTTTACACCTAAAAAAACACTTGGTGTTGGATGCTCCTCAAGATAAAGGCCATGTGCATTTTTGCACCTTAACCCTAAATTAAAGAAAAAAGCACTTGGTGTTGGGCGCTTTTTTAGCTAACCCACATGTGTATTTTTATATCTTTGAAAGCCACATCATCATCTAGTCAGCAAAAAAAGTCAAACTTAACTGTCAAAGTCAAACTTAACAGTGAAACGGTATTTTTGCTCTTAATTTATAACCACGTGTGCACTTGTACATCTAGAAAAAGCACTTGGTGTTAGACACTCTTTGAGATCATGCACCTTAACCCTTATTCCAATAAAAATTAATGTTGTTAGAGTCGTACTGGGCACCAAACTTACCACACACTGATTCAAGATTCAATCAAGAAGTTTTTTTTTTTTTTTTTTTTTTTGGCTCAAAGAATCATCAAGATTCAATCATCAGACCATGGTGAATTGTGGTTATAAGGAAACAAAAAGTGTAGAAGAGAGAGAGAAAGAGAGAGGAAAAGTTTACTGAATATTACTGTATATTGTGGTCCGTCCGAAAGAGTACACTGCAGAGTCTATATATAGAGAACAGAATTACAAAGGTAAGGCCATCTGACTCACTAACTAAACTCTAATTTAATGGCATAACTAAACAGAAATGAAACTAATTTAGTTACAATTGGTTACAGCAGGTAACAGCTCGACGTCATCTTCTATCAGCCTCCTGTAAACTCAAGGTGTCATGAAACTTGAGTTTTGACTTTAAGAAATCAAAACAGGTTCGGGACAAAGGCTTGGTGAAAACATGTGCAACTTGATGAACAGATCGTATGTGAAGAGCATGCAGTAATGATTTTACAAAAATTTCTCTCGAACAAAGAAAAAATCAAGGGTGTAGAACTGATTTCTAGAAAGCTATACAGTGCAGACTTCAGAACTCAGTTTAGTCTGCAAGCTTTTTAACCTCAAGAGTTCTGCGATTACTTGTGCAAGACTACAATACTTAGGGCTTGTTTGATTTTGTTCTTTAAAAAAAAAAAAAAAAAAAAAAAAAAATAAAAACTAAAAAAAAAAATTTGTTTGGATAACTATTTTCAATTAGTTGTTTTTAAAAACAAAAAATGATTCTTAAAAACAATAATATAAAAATAGTTTTTAGGTGTTTTCTTTTCTTGTTTTCTATTTTTGTATTTTTTGAACCCGCCAGCTATCCACTACAAACATTATGTATATTAATGATGTGACGGCCACCGCCATGTCTCTGTGGCAATGGCCGTTGCGATTGTCCAACTTATCCTAGGTATTATCTTTATCAAAAATTTATAACCCCACTTCTTCAAAATGCTTTAAAATTCAATTTATAAAATTTTTTCCCTCCTCCCTCCTCTCCAAATTACTCATGCCAAAGAGATGCTTAGACGTAATCATCTCCACTTTGGCAAGAAGATCTTTATTATACATGTATTGTGACAAAAAAAAAAAAAAACAAAACAGAACACTATTAGGATGTTTATGTCCTTCAGTCCTAAAAAATAATGGAGTTCACTAAGATCCTTGAGAGTAAACTCACTGTTATGCCACTGTTTCAGCTTGGCAATATAGGAAGACGAAGTGCTAGTAATTATAATATCATCCACGTAGACAAGAACAATAAAAATATCGTTGACGATTTTATCCCTACCCTTGTCATACACTAAATTTATAGTCAATCACAATAGCATTAGAATAAAAGTATATATTGTCAATTACAAATCCCCAAAATCATTAAGTACGCTATATTAATTGTACAATTGAGATAGTAAAGCTTCTATGACTATGATTAACGTGAAACACAAATAAATCATCAATCATATATATACATATGTATACATACATACATATATTTTACACAAACACACACTCATAATATACACATTTATACATATATACATGCATGCATACATAAATAAATATATACACATTTACTCATACATACATACATACACGTACGTACGTACATAACACTAAGAAAAATAAAACCAAAAGCTAGGCAAATAAAAAGACAAAATAACATAATTTTGGTCCTTGGAAAATAAATTAAAAAAAATGACAAAAAAGTCTAACAGTTTGATTCTAACAATCTTGATAGAAAAATACTTCAACTTGTACTCATGGGCCATGGCAAGAGGAAAAACATAACATATTAATGTGTGTGCAATCAATAAGATGGGGAAAAAATAATAATTGAGAGAGACAAAGGAATTTGAGGTCCACATATAGAACCATGACAACTCCTCAGCTAACATATTTTGGAGTGCAAGGAGTATGTTTTATATTGCCATAACTCGGATACTATAATATACTCTTTATTATCGATTGCACTGCTGTTTTTTTTTTTTTTTTTTTTTTTTTTGGGGGGGGGGGGCAGGGGGGTTGGGAAAAAAGTAACTTTAAAAATTTGTGTGCGCACATCCTGATAGTTTCTTACATGGTGGGCACTCAATTTATCTTCAACTTTAAAAGCTTCTTGGATGAACTTACAAACAACATTTTTATACTTTTTGCGATAAAACTATTTTCACACACACACATCGTACAAAATAAAATCACTAAAATAAGTTAATCCAAACATACACTTACAAAAAATCATCTAAGAAAATTATTATTTTCATACTAATCAATAAATATTATGGAACTTTCAATATCTGTATAATATATATTTGATAAACATTTTTCAAACCATAGTCAAAGAGATAAAAAAATGTGAATAAGAACGCGGACCAACCTAGCTAGCTAGCTTCGGCAAACAAACTAGAAAGTGGCTTCGTACGTGGGCTTATACTTTCTTTCTTTCTTTCTTTCTTTTTATTTATTTATTTATTTATATATATATATATAAGATGGCTAAAAAGTACTACCCATGTTCTTAAATGAATAGGGAAAACATCTAAAATTGAGGACTTAGAGATACAAGCAATACCCATAATTTTTTCTACTATCAGATTCCCAGAGCTAGAGGTCTCATATTGAACTAGTTCAATAACCTAAGCAGCATCTGATTCCAGCACCAACTTCCTCACGCCTAAATCCCATGCTAATGCCAAGCCTTCCAGAATGGCCCACACATCAGCATTCCAAGCGTCACATATACCAACATTTATCATCCCTTAACACACCACCACAAAACGCCTTTGATGACTGCAAATTTACCGCCCCATCCAACATTTATCATCCAAGTATACGTGGGCTTATGCTTGTCCGCTAAAATTTCGAAAGACCTGTCCGAAGGATACAGTTATTTATGGAACATGATAAAACTCCCCCTTTCTCATTTGCCGTTTAATTTGGACCACAAAATTGGAATATATGACCGTATAGCATTCTTAATTTGTTGATGCGACACCTGAATTTGAATTACGCAGGTTGATATTTCTCAAGTTGAAATGATGGGTCCTCATTGCTGGTCGAAAAAATATGGGTCCTCACTTAGCTGTTAACACCTCTTATGCTTAATATAAGAGTTAGATAACTAATTTATTAACATTAAAAAAAAATTAGTTAACTTGTTATTTGTAGTTATTAGGTGTTGGTTTCACTAAAATACTCTTATAAGTCATGTGCTTTGAAACTACCCTTTGATGAAAACTTCCTAAATATATGCAATCAACAGAGATACTTAGGGGCAAAAATTATAAATTTAAGAGTTTAAGGACCACGGAGTACCTTAACAACAACACCTATGAGTTTCTAGACAAACCTTGCTTTACTCCAACAAACTCATTTTCGTCGTCTTCTGTTAAAATTTGTCTGAGTGCTCCTATTCATTAGTTCAGTTATGACAGTTATAGACCCTCAAGCCAAGGAGTATGTTAGACTATATCTTTGCTTGTGGTGATGATATCAAAGTGAGTGTCTAAAAAGATCAAATGCATTCCCTTTTATTATAAAAATTAAATCACAAATTTACTTAGAGATGATATATAGACGGTCTCCCCCTCTCTCTTCTCTCTACTATTGCCCACACTATAAGACCAAGATCATCTATCATCTCATGAAAGTTTATCTTTTCATTATATAAATATAATACTACTTTAATTTCTCGTCCCTAAATATAGTATAGTTGCCAACAACACACAGATTAATGAGATTGTCTTTGTTTACAAAAAATTGTTGTCAAGTATCTTGAAATTCTAGACGATATTTAGAAATAGACTAAAAAAAAAAACTAAAAAAAACTATCTGCTATATTTAGAGTCAGAGGAGTATAAAAACTTTGTTGTTATCATTATTTTTATTGTACGGAAATACGTTTTCAAAGAACCTAGCGTTCCTTGACTCAATAACCGTGTTCACATGGATATCTGATACATCGGACTTATAAACTAGGAAACGATATGCACTACTATTATGAGCATAGCCAATAAACACACAGTCTACTATCTTTGATCCGATTCTTAACCGTTTAGGTTTGGGAATCTCAACCTTTGCCAAACACCCCCACACTTTTAAATAATTCAAGGAAGGTTTCTTTCCTTTCCATATGGTATGCTTTTTATCGTTTTATGAGGCACTCTGTTAATTAGAAAGTTAGCCGTTAGAATGGCTTTCCCCCACAAATTTTGTGGTAAACCGGACTCAATTAATAATGCATTCATAATTTCTTTCAATGTCCGATTTTTCCTCTCTCGCAATCCCATTTGATCAAGGAGCATAAGGAGCATTAATGTTCTGTGTATAATACCAGATTCTATACAGAATTCTTCGAATGGGCCATCATATTCTCCCCCACGATCGCTCCTTACTATTTTAATTTTCTTGTTAAGTTGATTTTCAACTTCAATTTTATATTGTTTAAAAGCAATAATAGCCTCATCTTTACTATTAAGCAAGTACACATAACAATGTCTACATCGATTAATGTCAATAAATGTAATAAAATATTTCTTATTACCCCTAGATGGTACAGATTTCATATCACATATATCAATATGTATTAAATCTAACAACTCGTTGATCTTTCAATAGAAGAAAAAGGTAACTTAGAAAATTTTGATTCAATGCATACTTGATAATTGAATATTTCATACACTACTTTTTGTCTCTTGATTTATAATTTAGGACTCTTTAGCTAATAAATAATGGCTTTTATATTTATTTGGGCTTTGGGCCTTTTATTATATTTTAGCCATTATTTAATAATAAATTCCAGTTTTACATTGCTTCACCATTTTTACCATAACTCTTGAACCGACATCGGATTTGCCTCATTTTTTCTCATATTTAAGATGATTCAGAGAGCTACAATTGTTATAAAGACATGAAGAGCAAATTCGGACAAGAGGGCGGTCAATTTTGGAGCTGAAGTCATATGTATTTTTGGGCTCGAATTTTGTAATTAAAGCCTATTTTATTTTATTTTCCATTTTGGGCCTGAATTGTGGATTGGAGCCCCATTTCATTTTGCCATTTTAGGTTAAGTGAGGCAGTGCCACAAACACACTCTCATTCACATTTTTAGAGTTTAGTGGATCAAAATAGGAGTTTTCAGATTCTCTCATCTGTTCTTCGTGTTCTTCATGTTCATGATGAAATTTCTTCTCGATTTTCGTTCTTGTATAATCATGACTAGCTAAGCTACCGTGATTAACCTATGGATTGAAGATTCCACTATCCGAGGACTCACGCTTAATCGGTAACCATCTAACTCGTTTCGCATTCTTTAATCGGATTCGATTTTTGGATTTGGATTGGGTTTTTGATTAAAAACCCGGATCGACATTTCCCAAGGACGTAGTTCAACTAGGTTAAAGTATCACTATGCGATCATACGGTGATACGCCACGATTCGAACAAATTCTGAATGATTGTTCGAGTTGAGGGAATTTACGGTCAAATGCGAGAGATTTTGGTTTGCCCAGATTCGATCACGAGTTCGGTTATAAATCTATCTTCGTCAGGAAGGGTGGAATTCGAAATCCTGGGTTAATCTTACTTATTCTGTTTATTTATGTTAATTTCATTCTCATTATTTTTGATTTAATTCTGTTTGAACCAAAAAAAAAAACCCCCCATTTTATCATTCTTGTTTTATTCTTTGTTCAATTGAACCGAATGTGAATTCGTTGGGAAACGACCCAGGTTACATTATACCGCAAATCCTTTTCTAATCTGGTTATTTTGGCGGATTACGGTAAATCTCTGTCAATACTTTACATTTATCTTTATTTAAACAATCAACTTTAGGCAATAATTCTAAATGAATTAAATTTTTAATTGATTTATAGTTAACATGTCCTAATCTTTGATGCCATAAATTAGAGGACTCAAGCATATAGATAGAAGCAATATTATTATTAATAGCACCATTATTGGTGACAGTCATTACATTAACTTTGAAAAGGCCCTCACTAAGGTAACCTTTTCCAACATACATATCATTCCTAGAAAGTATAAATTTATCAGAAACAAAAACAAGCTTAAAACCATTCTTGCTTAAGAGGGATCCAGAAATCAGATTCTTGCGAATATCGGCACATGAAGCACATCATTAAGTGTCATGACTTTTCCGTAAGTCATCTTCAAAACCACTTTCCCAAAACCTTCAACCTTTGAAGTAGAAGAATTTCCCATGTACAAGCTTGTTCATCTTGCTTTGCGAGGGTGTAAGAAGAGAACATCCACTTGTATGCACATACATGCCTGGTGGCACCAGTGTCCACCCACCATTCCTTGGTATTTCCAACCAAGTTACATTGCATTACAACTCTTTGAAAGACTCATATTATCCATCATATCGTGGTATTGTCAACCATATTGGCTTCGGTGTTCTTCTCCTTAAGATTCTTTCGCTTCCTACAATCCTTAGCACGGTGGCCAGGAGCTTCCCACAATTGTAACACTTGCCTTTGAATTTCTGGCCTTTGTTATGGCCTTGTTTGAATGATCCCTCATTAGAGCGTTTGCGTTTCTTGGGTTTCGGACCATCTTCCACAATGTTGGCCTTTGAAACTATAGGGTTGCTACCAAGTTTCTTTTCAGAAATCTTGTTGTCCTCTTCTATTCTCAATCTTACAATCAAATCTTCAAGTGACATCTCTTTATGCTTGTGCTTGAGGTAATTTGAAGTCCTTCCAAGATGGTGACAGTTTTTCAATAAAAGCAAGAACTTGGAAAGACTCGCTAGAGACATCCCTTCAAAGATGAATCTCGTGCACGATCAATTGAAGTTCTTCAACTTAACTTACCACGATTTAGAGTCAAACATCTTGAAGTCCAAAAATCTGCCAACAATAAATTTCATCAAGCCAACATCTTCGCTTTTGTACTTCTTGTTCGAGACTCTCCCATAATGCTTTGGTTGTCTCCAAAGCACTATATACGATGTATTGTCTAGACCATTGAGAATGTAGTTTCTATAAAGGAAATCGAATGCTTCCAAGCATCTATCGCAAAGAACCTTTTCCTTGTCGACCTATTGTCCTTCTTCCAATTTTGGAGCATCTTCAAGAGAAACCGTGCCAAGTTCAATGTGGTTAAATAGAAAAAAATTTTATGTTGTCATCTTTTAAAATCATTCCCATTGAACTTTTCTCGGTTTTTCACCATGCATTGGAGCGGGGACCGCTTGGGTTAATCGATTGGTACTTGTACTTGCCATTTCGTTGTTAAAACAAACTCGATTTAATCACATAGATGAATCCAAAAAATATAATAATAATATTCTCAAAAATTGTCTCGAAATCGCAAAGATATAAATTACTATAAATTGATTTCAATCACAAAAATTGTCTTAAGATTGTTGTTTCTAATGTATTGATTAGGTAGATATTGAATATAAAGTAGACAGAATAGCAATAAAGAATCTGTATTATTAAATAGAACATACAGAGAACATTTAACAGATCTGTATAATATGGAAATCTATTTATAGATTAATCTACATTATTTAAAAATTTATTAGAATCAACTTAGATTAATCTATATTAAATAAAGTTGATATCGTGTTGGTAGAAATTTTGGTTTGAATCTGTGTTAGTTTTAAATTTTGGATTCATGACTTTGAAAAGTTAGAGTTTTTAATATTATGATTTCTGTGAGTATATATATGTCGATATGTTTCTGATATAGATATATATTAAAGTTTTGCTTTTACTAGTCGCTTTATGCCTCTCGTTAGAAATAGCAATTATTCGAAAATTGAAACTTTATTAATCGATGGAATTAGAAGTCATATGTGTATATAGAAAAGATCTCAGAATTCGATGTATATCTATTTTGTTTGATGGGTTAAATTTTTGAATATTAAATCAGTGAGATATATTTTCTTTCTAGAATGATTAAATAATATATTTGATGGATAAAGATTGGGCAACTTGAGAAACTAATTTAAAAGGGCATGAAATTGGCTTCATGGATAAGAAGTAAGTTCATCATGACCAAATGCAAATGATCATGTATGTAAAGTGCGGTTCCTCTATGAGAAACAACTGCATCGAGAAAGGTAGGGGTTACCTTTGAAACTTTTCTAGTAAAAACCTATCGGATATACTGGTCAATCAGGTGTCGCGCTATCTTGAACCATCGACCTTTTAGTGTATACCAAGACAATAGGAGTTACACGGTTGCTCCTCTAGCATCGTTGGTTCTCATCTTTGTGTCCATTTTGGCCCTGGACACCGCTTGGTTCTCGTGAGTGTTCTAGAGAATCGGCCGTTTTAAATTCTCATAGAAGCGGCCCACACTTCATGCTCATATAGGTAATTCCTTGTGATGTACGTCAGCATACATCATCTGAACACATCAGATTAAGAAATCATTAAAAGCTTAAGAGCTTACCCTTATATATATGCACTGTCTTATCTAGGAATGAGTATGAGTCAAAAGACTCCACAGTCTTAACAGTCGATCATCACTTAGTTGTCTCTTTGAACGTAGTAATCAACAATGGATCGGCCTTAAACCCATTCCTTTGGACAATTTCCTAACTATCTTTCTAGGAATCCCTTTAGTCAATGGATCCGCTATATTCTCTTTTGATTTCACATAATCAATTGAGATGATTCCATTCGAAAGTAGTTGTCTAACGGTATCATGTCTACGACGTATATGTCTAGACTTGCCGTTATACATGACATTCTTGGCTCTACCAATAGCTACTTGACTATCACAGTGTATACACACTGCTGGTACTAGCTTTGGCCAACTAGGAATGTCTTCAAGAAAATTACAAAGCCACTCGCTTCCTCACCAGCTTTATCTAATGTAATGAATTCTACTTCCATAGTTGATCTTGCAATGCAAGTCTGCTTACATGACTTCCAAGACACAGCACCTCCACCAAGGGTGAATACATATCCACTTGTGGATCTTGTGTCATTAGAGCTGGTGATCCAACTTGCATCACACACTAGTGGAAAAAAGGGCTTTAAGACCGCCTCATTTAGATCGGAGTAATGACGCACCGGTCTTAATAGTATGGCCGTGGCGCTTTTGTAAATATAAAGAACTTCTTGGACCGCATCCTAATGAGCATCGGTCTTAATAGTATGACCTATGGCGTTTTCTAAATATAAAGAACTTCTTGGACCGCATCCTTTATCAATGAGTCTTAAATATATTATTTAGACCGCTTAACAAAACAAACGGTCTTAAAAATGTTATTAAAAAACTGAAAGTTCAAATTTCTTTATAGAGAAATCTCGAACAAAGTGACTTATATTTTTTCGGTCCAAAATAATGAGGAAAAAATTAAATAAACTTTTAAGACCGGATATATATAACGAGATGGTCTTAAAGATTATACTTTTTAGACCTACATAAATTGTGACCGGTACTAAATAGTTTATTACTTTTAAGTTCGGAGTTTAATAAACGGCGGTCTTAAAACTTAACATTTAAGAACGTCTTTTAGTTCATCCGGTCTTAAAAATAAAGCGCCAAATATATTCTTCTTCACGCAAAAACGTTCCTTACGACTTATGTTGTCCCTCTGAACTCTGAAACCCCTTTTCTTGTTGTGAAACCACTCTTCCTGTTGCATTACCTCTCTTCCTCGCCCACGCGAAATGTTACCTTACGACTTACGTTGTCCCTCTGAACTCTGAAACCCCTCTTCTTGTTGTGAAACCACTCTTCCTGTTGCATTACCTCTCTTCCTCGCCCACGTACCATTAGCCTCGTTACGCTCTCATTTGCTCGGGCATTCCTCTCTTCCCGTCTCGAAAATGAACGGTGAAAATGATTCCATTCGTGTTCCGGGAACGCCAATTACTGGTGTGAGTCAGAATGAACCCTCTTCATCTGACAATGTGCCTCGTAATCGCCAAGCACGCCGTGGTAGAAGGGGCACAAGAATGATGGATGTAACCCTAAGTCGGACTTCTGGGTCAAAGCTGGAGATTCAGTTTGATGAAAAGTTGCAACCTTTCGTTCCTAATAAAAGCAAATATACTAGTTTTGTTGGCTGTCTTGCACGCAACAAGGTTAGCATCTTGACTGATGAGTGGAAAAATGTGGACTTCGGCAAAGTAAAGCAACCTATTTGGGACACTATCCGGCTTACATACACTGTCCCTGACTCTGAGAAGTTGAAAGACAAGACATTGTCTTATTGTGCTGATCGGTGGAGGAAGTTTAAGACCTCTCTCACTAACAAGTATATTTTTGCCGAGGTTCACGACCAAAAGCCTTGGGACAAGTACACATTTATTGATGAACAAACTTGGCAACAATTTGTTCAGCCAAGCGACCACTCCCGAAGCTCTGGTGAGTTTATATTTAGTTTTTTTTTGTCCTTTTGTTTGCTTATTAATCTGTACTGATATGTGAATTTTATTGTGTTCATCTAATCCTGTTAGTTAAATTGTTTGGTGTGTGAATAGAAGTATACATTTTCTCGCTTTGTCTATACAAGTCTCGATATGTAAACCACGAAAAGGTAAAATACTAAGAAGGTAATTAGGGAAATAATAATGGCATAAGAGTCAAGCCATTATTATAGTCTTAGTTCTTATAGTAGGTAGTGGTTAGACATTCTTTTAGTTTACATTACTATTTAACGAGACGACTGATCCCACCGGATGCCTTAAAAAGGATCAAGTTTGTATTATTCCGTAAGCATAATTCTCTTTTGCTTCTTAACCTATCTATCTAGCAGTACAAGACATAGCTCCAATTTCTTCTACAATTCTACATCTTCCTTACATAAAATGTTGAAACTTGATAAAGTGAATTTGACTAGTGTTTGAGGTTCATATCAAGCAGAAGTTCTCTAATTTCTGTTAGTGAGATGATTGGAATTCATAATTAATAGTTGTTTTCAATTCGATTCGCGAGGAAAGAAGGGAACAAGCACGGAGATAGGGAGAAAGAATGATTGCCCGCATAGGGCTTCTCGCGTGGATATGAAAAGTCGAAAAGAATTGATGGCGGCCCAGCGGAAGAGATTGGATGATGAAGCAGAATCCAATCCTTCTATAGTACATGGTCCGCCATCTCTAATACGTCACGAGGAGTTGTGGTTGCACATTCGGAAAAAGCCAAGCGGCGTCAACACGAGTGAACAAACTCATGTAGTTGCTGAAAGAATTATAAGTATCGTTATTGTCATTTTTTAGTTACTAAACATGTTTCATTACTAAGCTTCTCGTTATACGTATCTTACGGAAGATCTTAAAAAGAAAGAAGCGAGAGGGATCTTTTGTGTCGGACGGGAGGAGTGATGTTCTCGACCATTGTGGCCGGGAAAACCGGATCATGATGGGCGTGTAAGGGGATTGGAGGACGGGTAGGCTCGAAGGAATACTTTGGTAAATCCAAACGCCATAGACAAAGTATGGTTACAGGAGGAGATGGAGCAGACGGTGGCCAAATTAAGTGAGGATGCGGCTAAAGAAGCAAGGTATCAATCCGATATGAGCCCGGTGAGGAGGAATTGAATCGGATGAGCCGATGAGGGAGGAATTGAATCGATGACGCTGCTTTTGAGCAATCGTCTAGAGACCAGTGTTCCCTTCACACATTCACTGCACTGTGCGTGAGCACTAGAGGAGCTGCGTTGTTGGACGGTCGAGCAACCTTGTGACCTATATGTGGAGGATCGTGATCGTCCCGCACGATTAGTTGCAAAAGGGACCGTCCACAACTTATTGGGATCAACTGTACACCACCAACAAATGGCGATGATGAAGTCGAGTGTCGGTTGAAAAGGTGATCATTGATGCACCTCTCCCTCTCCCAACCGATCAGGGGCCGGAGCTTGTGAGTGATGTCAAGGGAACCTTCATCTCTTGGCCGGTGAAGCTTGTACATGTCTCTACTCCTCCTAAAGCTTCAACCCCTCCTCCTCAAGTTCCACCCCCTCGTCAAGCTCCATCCCCTCCTCAAGCTCAATCCCCTACTGCTAAGTTGACTGCCACGGAAAAAATATCTGATATGGTGAAGAGTGGATATTTTAAAGATAAATTATGGCCTATCAATGAAGTAGTAGGCATCCCTAATCCTCTACCGGTTCAAGTTGACACCATTGATGTTGAGTCCCTGCTGCTTCCTCGACAGGAGCTTACTGATGCAATTGTTCAAATTTTTATGAAGTAAGTATCTTCTTCTATGAGTACATAATTTAAATGCATCGTTTAGACACACATACATATATACTAATTCCCCGATCGATGTCATTATTGTAGGTTATTGCATCAAGAATTGGTTCAAAAGAGGCGGGAGCAACGATTTTGGATTCTTATGCCCCGTCTATTCAAGTCAAACATCCATGGAGGAGAGACAGGAGTACATATCAAAGAGGTTGTGTGAAGTGAGAAGAAAGGTGTACTTGTTGCCATTCTTCCACAGGTACATATCACAAATCTTGTATGCAATTCACTTAATTCTGCTACATATATCACTGAGTATACTTTACTACTGTGAATTTTCAGCCACCACTGGCAGTTGGTCCTCATGTGCATAGAGGAGCATAAAGTTATCTTCTTATGCTCCACTCACAATGAGCCAGTGCCTTCGTTGACGCAGACCATCAACGAGTAAGCATGTCATTTTGATTCTCTTGTCGAAATCTCTGTGAATTTTCGGTGAACATTATTGATAAATTTGTGATTTTGATGATAGTGCCATGAAGACCTTCCAAATCGAGGTAAAGAAAAGGTGTGGGTATCAGGTCAAAGACCCCAAATGGGACACACCAAAGGTTGGTACAATATTTGTACACTGGCACACTGCCTTGTTAACTTGGTCATTAAGCTATATATGCTCTTATATATATTTCTTGTTCTTTTTAGACCCGTCGGCAACCACCGGCGTCCAACTTATGTGGCTCGTATGTCATGAAACACATGTATGATATCATCACGAAAGGAAGGACTAAATTAACTGAAGAGGTAAATGTATTTGATGTTACATATTAAGCACGCATGTTAATTCAGTTTAAGGCTTAATGTTACATATGAAATTTGCACGCAAGTTAATTCGGTTTGTCTTTGATGTTACGGATGTTTGACGCCCGATCCCTTTTTAAAAGTGCAAAGACATACGCAATGTGTTTTGTGAATATCTCGTATGACCGATCTTAAAGTCGAACAATAATTAATGTCCTAAATTCATTTGTAAATATATCTGTACAATAATAATATTCTGTAAATTTGTTTATTTTTCCGAACAATATTCATTTGTAAACATACATAGGCAATGTAAAATTCAATAAATAAATTTGTTTAATTTTTTAAACAATTTTCTTGTGTCCATTTTGGGTTTCTGAATGTATTGGATGGTGGATAAAGCTATTTAGTGCTTGAAATTTGAGAAAGATCTCGACTTTTAGGACCGTATATTAATTAAAAGTTCGGTCTTAAAAGTCCGCATAATAAACATCTGGTCCTAAAAGTGTTCGTTTTAAAAAATATGTCATTTGTAGGACCGTATATTAATTAAAAGTCTGATCTTAAAAGTCCACATAATAAACATCCGGTCCTAAAAGTGTTCGTTTTAAAAAATATGAGACTTTTAGGTATAGATAGACTTTTAGGACCGTATATTGTAAACATTCGGTCTAAAAGTCTTATGAGGACCGTATATTATTTTATTGTCCGCTCCTAAAAGTCCTCTTATTTTTATTTTAGAAAGTTGCCTTAACCTTTAGGACCATGTAATTGTTAAATGTCCAGTCTTAATAGTCTTCTTTCAAATAGAAATGTTCACTCGCTTTTCAGACAAATCATTATGGTTCAAGACAACCGAGATTCTGGCGTTCTGCTCAAGCTAGGTCCTTCATTGTAGTCGATGTTACCTCTCCCGATCTTGAGCAGCATTATCGGTTTCCCTTTTCTTTGTCTCTTTTCTTTTTGTCGGAAAAAGAAGGAAGATATTGAAATTGTACTTTGTTTCAAATCGGGGAGGTAAAGCGACGACAATGACGGTCCCAACTTGAGAAGAATTGTCACTGTGTTTGTTTTTATTCAAATAAGGTAAAAGATGTTTTTTGTTTTTTGTATGTTCTTAACTGTATTCTACGAATTTTTATTGTTGATTTACATGAGGACAATGTTTTGTTTGTTTCCTTTTTGTCGAGAAAAAGAAAGACGATAATGAAAAGGACAAGGCGATCGAATATGGAAACCAAAGGCGACAAAAAATGACCGGTGTTTTAGGGCCCTCGATTTACTAAGTGTGTGGTCCTAAAAGTCTTCGTTCTTTCATATTAGTTTTTTTGAGTCTCGCCATTATCCATCTTTCATAGTTGTATTGTTTATTGCTTTCCGGGTTCGGATAATGGATAAACTAACTAATTAAAGTACTAAACTCGCGGGAGAACAAAAAGAGTCCATAATATTTTATATAATAATTTTTGTTGCCGCCCTATGGGTGCGATTACAAAAAAAAATCAACAACATAAACAACAACAAAAAACTATAAAAAAACAACTAATCCTCTTCGTAGTTGGAGAGGGAGGGGAGCCGAGTCGTCGGAGTCGGAGTCATCTTCGACGGGATTGTACTCCCACGTTATTGGCGTGAAGTACCATGTTCGGCTTGTTGTTCCTTGTATGAACAAAGGCAACCAATTGGCCCAAGCGTCGATCGATTTGATCAACACGGGCCTGATGACTGCACCAAGCGCTTCACGATCGATTTGGAGGAGGCAATGGCGGGGGGCTGAGGTTGAAGAGGAGGAGGAGGAAACGAGAGGACACAGGGGAGCAGCCATTACAATGGAGGCTAGGCGGTGGAGGAGGCCGTGTAGAAGTGATGGAGAAGAATGTGAAGAAAGTACAAAGAACAAGCTGGTTTAAATAGAGAACCCATCACCGAACAATGTGAAACAGGAAACTTTAATGAGGAGACACATAGTTCATCGGAATACGAGGAGACGCCTAGTTCGGAAGTTTATCAAGCCGAAGAGACTACGAATCATTCATTTGAAACGGAGCGTAAGGATACGACTCGCCATCCGAATTTGAAAAGAATGAATTTTAGTACCGGGTAAATGATGAAAGGTCAATCTTAAAAATAATAGAATTGATTTTAAAAATAAATAGACTTTTAGGAATGGGACATATTATAAAAGGTCGGTCTTAAAATAAATTCAATTGAAAAAAGTTAGCTAATAGAATTTTATACCGCGTACATGTAAATCTGCTCTTAAAAGTAGATCATTTATCACTTGCGTCTCCAACTCTGCCTTTATTAACTCCTCATACATCTACGTCCTTAACTCCTTATTAATTCCTCACTACCTCGTAACTCCAAACTACGTACGTTGCTATCTCGAGAACAGACTCTACGCCTTTATTAATGAACTCCTCATACCTCTCCGCCCAACTGCTCAAACCATGGTTAGATACAAGAGAACCGCTCGTAAGTGCTCTTACTCGTGATGCTCGTGCCTTCGATCGTTATATGGTGCGCTTCCTCCCATCGAAGTCCGTCTATTATGACGGAAGAGTCTCGAGGTTGTTGGACCCATTGTTATTTCTTCGGATGATGAAGAGATTTTTGCAACCCCTACCCATTCTTCTGGCAATATCCCCCAACCTCTTGATCCCAACGACCCTCTCCATGAGTTCCTCCATCTTGTAGACCATGAAGAGGTTCTCATTTCCCCACTCCAACCTCTTGGCCCTCTGCGACTACTACTAACCCCTCTCCTCTTTCCTCTAATGATGCATTGTGGTGATCTTTGAGTAAGACGGGAAATTGCTGATCTCCGGCGGGAAATTAATGCTGTTCACGCCGATATCACCAAGGCTTTGGAGGATAATAAGCTTTAGGATGTTTAGTCAGATTCTTGTTTTTGATAATTTTCTACTTGTTTTTCTCTCTTAATTTTCTTGTGTACGTGCATATTCTCCGATTCGTATGGAAGCCGTAAAACTAAGCTTGTGTCTTTCTAATATTCATATTCTCCATTTTCCTTTAATTTATTATATTAACTCGTTTTTTGCTACGCTCGCCAAAGGCAAACCTCTTCTTTTTTTGGTTAATTAATAAACGAAATACTTTTAGGGCCGTAGTTCTTATAACCACTTGGTCTTAAAATTAAATGAATCTCTTGAAAGTTAGGATTTGGAGTATTCTTAACCGCCGGTCTTAAAAATTAGTTAATAAATATTTGACTTTTTTGGACCGGACTCTTTATAAATATCCGGCCTTAAAATTAAATGAATACTAAAATTTAGGACCGAGATTGTTAACCTCCGGTCTTAAAAATTTATTAATAGAATTATATCTTTAGGACCGTATACCGTATAATT